>OZ023231.1:22208615-22857338 GCA_964006365.1 Trididemnum miniatum
GCATTGTTTCAACGAGATTTTTTGCGCGCGTATGAAGTGATTGATCCAAGGTTATGTGAAGATAGTAAATCGTTACTTTATTCAACATGCTTTGAGTTGGCTTTCACCATACAACGTTGCTCAGAGCTTGTACTCTGAAAATCCATCATTTACTAAAGAAGTTTTGACATTGCTTTCTTCATTACCCGAGAAGTTTCAGTCGAAAATTTGCTGTTAACTATTACTAGAGCAAGGGTCCCTACCAAGGGTGTAAATTTTCTGAATTAAAGACTAAAGAAAACTTTAATTTTCAGTATTAAAAAAGCAGTAGTGGTACACCGGGTAAATTATTCTTTTTTCTTTCGGCTAGGGATAAACGAGACAAAAAAGGTAAGAACCCCTGTACTAGAGGAACAGTATAAAAACACTTTTTTAGAGTTAAACAGTAAAAGCGCTTCGTGTGTCTTGTTCGGTTCAACTGAGTTTTCGAAATGCATTGACAACCATAACCGCTGCAATGAAAGAAAATTGGCAAGCTAGAAATTTGTGCATAGAAAAAAAAAATTCAAGACAAATCATCCCAAGGACAGCAAACAGATCTTTGCCTTCGCTCATATTTACGCAATAGTTGTTGTTGTTTGTGAATGCAGACCTCGTGAAAAGTTGGCACAAAATATGGTATGCCACATATTAAAAAAATGTTTGTTGAGTTTGTAGTGAATTGCATTATTAAGTTTATGCTTAAAGACCATTGTAGTGTATTTTTGCGTGCAATTTACGAATAAAATTACTAAAAACATATTTTGAGTTTAACTTGGTTTCTGCTGTAGTTAGAGGTTAACAATGCATAAGTACAGATAGAAAATCGACCATTCTGCAAATTTTGGTACCACCCACGACTCTTTATCTCGTTCCGTTACGAAGATATGCAAATTTTCCAAAAAATCCCCCACATCAAACTTAGAGGGAGCTAGACACCCCCTAAACGACGTTCAATCGAAAAAAAAATTGTTTCTTTTATTGTGACCGAAATCCGATCTGATGAGACCCCGTGCATCATTAATATTAAAAAAGTAAAAATATGAAACATCCTACTGTAAAGTATACCGCATTGGTTTTAAGTAGTGCGGTGTTTACAAACTGATGTGCTCAAATATGGAATTTGCTTGTGCCGCATGCTGTCATGTAAGCTTGTTTGATTTAGTTATCAAGCCGTTAGCAATGCTATAAAAATCATCGAAATTCGTTGATAACAGAGAGATGAATTTCGGATACGTCTATTTATTGGAAGAGTATAAGAGTTGCTATAACGATGTTGAGACTTTTTCGTGGTTAGCTGTTTTATACAATAAAGAGTTAGTTTTGTCGTAAACTGAATAAATAAATTTTCTGAGGCACCATGCTGCCGGACTCCCTTTTTTTCCTCAATTTGCTTCGAAATGCTAACCTTTTTTATATTTTTAGTCTAGCGCAAGAAAGAAAAAGTTTATCTGTGCGATTATTGCAGTGGTTATCCTTGTTGTCATAATTGTAATTATTGTTGAAACGACCAAAAAGTAGATTGCTTACTGCCCATTTGCTTAATTCTGTTCATGTTCTGTTTAGCTGTTTGTCATTTACTTTTGGGTATATTGTTCAAGCAGTTCAAAATTCTTCATTGTGCAAATGCTATCCTATGATTTAATTACGAGCAGTATCAAAACCATTTAACTAAAATGAAACATTACATATTATTGACTATCCCCTAGAACGCTGGAGCTGGTAGGATTTTCCTTATTGATTTAGCTGGTTTTGTATATATATATGTAGAAGTGAGTGTGTATTTTTACTTTTTGTTGAATATATTATATTGAACCTACAGTTTTTGTTTGTAGTAATTGTTTTGCTAGTATGCTCAAGTTTCTATTGTTTGTAGAGTTAAATCATAATCATATGCATTGTGGAAGCCGTTGCCCAAGCTGGATAATTTAACACAAAATTAAAGTTTGATTCATTGTTACATGGAATTTGAAATGCTACGCTTATCGTATTATCAGTACATTTTAAGTCGATACAATTAAAATTTGATTAGTTGATGCTTGGCATATCGGTTTTACATTCACGTGATTTTTGAAGCAGATTTAGCATTACGCCCAATATGTAGTTTTGTGTATTAATGTGCAATGAAAGCTATTAATTTTATTGCTGTGTATGCTTTACGACGTCTGAATGCGAAACTTCGTAAATACTGGACGAAACCTATTTTGTGATGTTAATTTTGCATTGTTGGGGCCAGAAGCTTGCTTAAGTAATTAAGAGAACATGTCACCTTCAGCCCAGATCGGTGCGGGAAGTCTGGGGTTCAAATTCCGTGGCAGTCAAATGGGCATTATGTCGCCAACGGCTCGCCACCGCTGCGACGTTCCTTCGGAGCTGTGTAGCCCAGTCGCTAAGCCGCGGAGATGGACCTGGTCACTCGTTGCAAGCTTCGGCGTAATACCGCGAGTGTAATTAAGATTTGATTTTCTTTCTCTGAAAATTCGTGGTTAAGATACGTTGCTGTGCGTGCGCAAAGCTGGTCATTTAAATATAATCAGAATATGTTTCAGTAATGAGATAGCATCCCGGTTTATCAAATTTGTTTTTCTTTCATTTTGAAACAAAAAAGGAGTACCTAGCTGTAAAAAGATAAATTAGGTTTTCTTGTTTCTCCAAGTTTCCAGGAAATTGCAATTTGTTTTTAGTTGATAGAGACTAGAGCTTGTGATTTCATGTAAAAGAGTACATTGATTTAAATGTGTGATGATGTCTTTTGATGATAACAATCGGCCTTAAGTGATCGATTAAAGTGCTAAACTGTTGATGTTCGGATATGTGGTTGTATTTATGCAAATGTCCAGTATTATTTCACGTGCTTTGTCGTATTGTGCATGAGCACAGCGATCTATTCAAAAGTCATACAAAACTTTCGTTTGAGTTGGTTTTATCAAGGATTACAAGGGCTTCTTACAGGGCTGAATGCTTATGCACCTAATGGGTGATGAAAATCTTTCAATGTATGTGCTTATGCACCACAGCGTAATGTAACGAAAGTATTTTCCTGTAATAACAAATGCGATAATTAACTCGTACGAACTGTGTAAAAATTGTGTAACGCAACTTCAAGACTTCAATGTTAGTGGTGGCCGGCATTAGACAAATATTCCGTTGTTGAGTTAAAACTGGTCCAGATGTTAACATATAGCATCAAGTGGTCGCTACAGCTGCTCAGCGATGGTGATTTAAACTAGTTTTCGTTCGACGGCAAAGCGACTTTTGTGGTAATGTACAACGAGTAACCAAAATGAGAAGGTTTGCAGCGATCAAACACTTGATAATACAGGCATTTTTTTTTGTAATAAGCATGTTTTGCGGAGACGGGCCCCGCCATTCGTTACACGCTTCGGTGTAATACCGCGATTATAATGAAGATTTGATTTGATTTTTGATGTTTTGCATGTGTTTGCTTCTTACAATAATCGGCACGAATTTGAATCTTGGTGTTCTATTTTTATGTCAAATAGATTCTTTTGTCGAACTTCCGTGATGTAATAACTTGATATATTTGCTTCATTGTTACTCTAACGTTGAAGATCGCTTGCTTTGCATGAATTTGTCGGTGTGTATTTGCTTCCACTGCTTTGTTGTAGTAAACGTTCGTGATATTGTAAGCTTGCCATTGAGCGAACTATAGTTTCCGGTTTGTATACGTCGGGATAAACATTTTTTGTTTCTTAATCATTGCTCTTGCTAAGCCCATAATTTACATGGAAGCGGAGTGTGATTAGGATAACGTAAAAAGTTGGTGCAACATCGAATTACAGTCCCCGTTAATAGCAGTCCAGCAAATAGGTCATTTGTTTCGTGTTGGTAGTGCTTTTTTATTGTAACCTCGACCAACCTTTTTGTTTCTGCTGAACCAAGCCATCTGAAATATGTGTGTGCTGTGTGTTTTAGCGACGTGCCTTGCGGGGTAAGGAGTCGAAACGCAAAGGCGCAGTTCCTTTTTTATTTTGCTTAATTCAACTTTTTCGTCTAACCAATCCTGCTTCTTTTTACACTTAAATTTCCTCAACAAATAGGCTACGACCCTCAGCCTTGGTCATCACTCGTTCTAAATGTTTTGATTTGGTAGTGAGCTTGTGCTTCCACGATCAGAAGAGGATTTTTTGCGTGGTTTGCCAAGAGCTTTTAGATTTTAAAGCAAGAACGTTGTTGATCTATAAAAACCAAAAATGATCCACCTAGCTGGAGAATAGTGATTTTGTTCGAGGAATGATCCTCTGACTAGGGATGTGCCTGGAGGAAAATTACTCGGACTCGCCGAGTAACGAATATTCACGACATTACTCGGCCGAGTCCGAGTATCTACGACGTCAAAATATGAACTCAAAATTAGGTGAAGAGCAAAAAAAAAGGTCATCACGTCCGTAAAAGTCCTAATTTCGACCCAAATTCGGATAAAAAGCAAAAAAAAGGTCAAAATGATAATTATTTAATACTCGGACTCGACTCGGCACATCCCTACCTCTGATGCGTTTTGGCATATTAGCTGCTGTGTTGCCAGAACTTTGACAGCACGGCAAGCGAGGTTGGATTGTTGATGTAACTCCGCATTTACTTTCTTTTCCGAAATATTTTTCACCTTAACTTTGACTACTAATGGTAAGTTTATAAAGTAGTAAATTTGATCAGTTTTTGTTTGTCTTATACTTCTGCGTAATCTTAATTGTTGGAGTATTTTTGTGAAAATACAATTTAAGTTTATGACTAAATGCTTGGTGAAGTGGAGGCACTGACATCTTGCACACATGCGCGTAGCAGGTGTGAGTCGATAGGAATGAGTGTGTTGATATGCCCGTTGTGTCGATAGGACACATCGTGGTCAATAAACTAGCATCAATGTGTGGATGTAATTCCAGTTATTTGACCTAAGTAGCCTATCGTCGAAAATCATTTGTCAGTACATTGTGCGATGCAAGGTAAGTAATGTTTTGAATAATAGGTCGTTTTTATAGACTGCTTGATGTGGCAATTAAGCCGTTGTGGATGTTCAAGGTGGTTGGAGTCAAAAACGATGATGTGCATTGTGAAGTAGCCTAACCTTATATGAGATTTCCGGATTTAACTTTTCGAATCTAATGCTATTAGAATTACATATTTTAAACTGCGCGAAATGAGGACAGGTTCTTTGAGGGTCGTCACGTCCGCAGACAGGCCCGTAACTACGGAGGCGGCGCCCCCCCCAACGCAATTTTACCCCCAAACACAATTTTGTCCCTCTCCTAACAAGTTTTACTCTCCACACAATATTTTTATCATTTTTTCTTTAATTTTGCTTACAACAGGTTATCATTACAACAATAATTTGTGTCGTATAGTGGAATTTTAAACATCAGTACGTCACAAGTCTACTCGTGACAAATTGCTTACTTTTCGCATGTCAATCATGATTTATGAGCGACGGTGTTTTAAAGCTGCGAAATTGCGTTTCGTTATAGAAAAAAACAGTAAAGTTTGTTGCAACAAAAAGAGCGCAATAAGCACGTATGATGGTAGTATAGGTTACATCAACAATCAACATGACTCAACACCAGTCAGAACGCTGGTGAAAAATTAATTAGCATCAACCTGACATTACTTTGTAGAACTACATGGATGCCAATAGATACTAAAACTAGAGTGTCAAATTTTTCAAGAAATCGTCCAAATCTCCAACACTAAACACAACTTTATAGGCCTACCTTCCTAATTTCGTCAACACTGAAAGTTCTGAATATGACAGTTGAAACGTTTTTTGCGTCCTGAATGAAAACTTATTAGATTAGATAACAAAACTTTTAACCAACAAATATTAGATAGATATAATGCGCTTTTAAAATTTTTGAAATGTACTCGCACACTCGAGCTTTTTTATACTCATACTCCAGTACAATTTTATAAATCTGTACTCGCACTCGAGCGAAGTTTTCGTACTCGTACTTGAAGGTTCAGTGCTCGACTCCATCACTGAGTACCAGCGTAGAGAAATGGATAGCATGCACCGAGTGAGTAAGAGTGAAAGTGCTGCATATTAAAATCTCGAGTTGTAGTACGTTTAATAGTGTGTTGCTTTTTCCTGCTGATGAAGGTTTAGTGATTAGACCTAAAAACGTTTGACGAATACACATGCAATGATTAAAAACAATTGCAGAGACTACGCTAACAAAACAACAAGTTAGTACACTTATTTGAGTGTAAAATATTTTGCGTTGGCCTGATGGATAAATTTGTTACGAGAATATCTAGAGCTCCTCGCCTCAATCCGAATCCTATTCTTCAAAAACCTTCCGAGATTCCTTCAACTTCATCCTCCGTTTCCACTAGTGTTAGGCTTACCACCTGGGCTCCCGATGATCTTAACCTTTTGGGCCCTTCACGACCAAAACTGAATTCATTCCCTAAAGATAACGAAGCAATGCTTCGACTGCACTCAGAGCACTGGAAATCCTTCACCGCTTTAAGAAAGCTTTTTCTGAAACGTATTGCATGGCTGCATGAGTTGCAACTTTGGGTTGCTCGACGGCTCTGTGCGAATCGACTTTCTCCACGCTCGCACGCATCGACGTTCCAGAAAGAAGAAGTGTGACTACGGACCGAAAAAGCAACCTCTTCTTTTAGCGTTTGAACATAAACGAACCGGATCATTAGACATGCAACTCTTGCTAAGAACATTTGCTTCCGCACAAAGAAGTCTGCAACTGTTTTAAACTTTTAATGTGCGAATGTAGCCTACGCAAAAAGACGTCAGCAACTGTTTTAGCTTTTACCAATTTACTGCATAATGTAGCGCTCACCACTAGAGTTTCGTATTTGACAATTTAGAAAACTACTTTGCCGAAACGTTAACTGCAATACATTCGTAAACAACTAAATAGGCCAGTCAATGAATAGACTATCACTAATACAGAATTTATTTACATTAGCTTTGCACACAGCATGTTTAGGCCGAGTTTCTTATATCTGTCCACAACAAAAATTAATGCACAAAACATTGAAAAAGTACCTTAAATTCTTCGCCCCCTCTAACAAAAATTTAGCCCCCCAAGAACAACTTTCTAGTTGCGGCACTGTCCGCAGATGACCAATTTTCTGCCCAAAACCAATTAGCTTATGTGAAGAGTAAAAAAAGGTCATCACGTCCACAGGCCGTAGTTAGAACTGAAATTTTTCAAAATTTTTCGTGGAGAAATGATTTGACATGTTTTCACTGATCATAATAATGCCGAAAAGAAGAACATTTGGGCACTTTTTAACGTCCTCGGACGGCAAATTATTTTTTTGTAAAAAAGGAGGACATATGGTAAGCCTAAATTCTATCCAAACAGGCAACCATAAATCCAAGTTTTTAAGAACAGCGTCGAAGAAAGTTTGCCTATTTTCGCTTTTGGCTTCAAGAAACACATTATCACTTACTCTAGTGTAGCTTTGAAAGAGCTGTTTTTCCCTGTAGGTTAGCTTTTTGTAACGGATTCGCCAGAGTGTAATCGCGTTAAAGTGAGAACGAAAAGCAAGGCCTGATGGTGATGGTCAGTACTCGAGTTGAGGGGGGATACCATCCCCCCGAAAACAAACGCCATCCCCCATAAAACATTTTAGCGTAAACCGTTCCCTTACAAGTATAATGACCATCCCCCCATAAGTATTTTTACAACTCGAGCACTGGGCCTGGTCAGTGCTCCCGTCGAGGGTACAGACTCAGCCTACCTACTTTTTTTGCTAGGGTAGGCCCCATATTTTGGCTATGCTATAACGTAAAAACGAAGGTCTATAGCAGGGCTACTTAATTACTTTTAACAAAGGTCCATTTACAAAAATTCCAAGCCTGCCGCGGTCCGTTCACCGCGGAGAAAAATTACAACACAATACAGGACATATGGTAACAAATATAACACATGTTGCGCGCAGCTGGCGTATAGCTACCTATAAGCTAATTTGGCTGAAACCAAGGGCGGCAGGGGCGTAGCCAGCGGAAAATTTAGGGTGGAGGCCAAAATGCCAAAAAATTTCAGAAATATGCGAGTTTGACACCGCTGTTTTAATCACATTTCAGACCAGGGTTCGTCAAAAAGGGTCAGTGCCCCACCCCCTGGCTACGCCACTATTTCTGGAGGCGGCAAAATGGGATGATTTTTTAAGCGAACAAACACAGTCGCATTACTTCATTCTCAAGCTAGACTCAGGCAAAAATAAGGCAAGGGGGGGAACTTCGCGTAAAAAGCCAAGGGCGACACATTGCGTCGCTACGCCACTGGTTACGCGAACAAAACACTAGTTATTTATTGGTCAACAAATCAGCTAATGGAAGAAATTGCATTTCTTGCTTTTAGCTAATTCCTTAAATTTGGGTTCTAATGTAGTGATAGCTAGTCGGATGCAGTCATGAAGGTTTTCATTGGTCATAGAGGTGCGAAATTTATTCTTTATGAAGTTCATGGTTGAAAATGCAGACTCGCAGCAGTATGTTGATCCAAACAAGGTGAGAATTTGCACTGCCAATTGGTGCAGAAGAGGAAAATTACCAAAGAGCTCTTCCTTTGACCAAAACGTTTCTGGCGTACAATCGCCAAATATTTCTTTCATTGCTACATTCTCCTGAAATTCGATTAGCTCAAGTTGAATTTTGGCCACATCTACCCATTTGAACGTTTCTTTTGCTTCAGCTGAGAAGTTAACTATATTTGTTATTAGGAACGGGTTTTCAACGAACAGTAACAACTGTTGTCCTAGAGAAAAATCACCAAATCGTACCGCAAAGTTGTCAATCAACTTTTCAATAAATGCGACGTATCTGGCATCGCCTTTCCCTTTACACTGCTCCAAAAGCCTCTGAAAATGGTTGAGTTGATTCTGAATATCATGTTTGATGAAAATTATTAATTTTTTCTGAAATGCGCCAACTGCATTGATCAAATCAAAAATATTGCATATTTGTCCTTGCAGTTTTAGACACAATTCATTGAGGTGCGACATCATGTCAGCCAAAAATCCAACAATTTCCACTTATGTATCATCTCTTAAAAATGCCAAAAATGCATTTGCCTTCACATTGCTTTGACCTTCCAAAAAAATCATTAACTCTTCTCTTATTGACCAAAATCTCTCCAACACTCTTCCCTTACTTAGCCACCTGATATTGTTGTGCACCAGCAAATCTGAATAAATAGCATTGTTTTCGGAAAGAAAGTTTCGGAGAAGGCGATGCTGCAGTGCGGACGTTGATCTAAGAAAGTTTACTAGTTTCATAATAGTTTGCATAACTTCACGATATTCTTCTCCCAGACTGGCACACAGTACTGCTTGGTAGATAAAACAGTGGAAAGATTTCAAATTAGAATTATCTTTTAGTAGTCGCCTTATCAGCCCCCTTCCTTTACCAAGCATTGCTGGAGCTCCGTCTGTGGTCAGTGAAATAATCGACTTCATTTTAAGATTTCTCGATTCTGTCATGCTTTTCAAGGCATCATAGATATCTTCTCCTTGTGTTCTTCCTTTAAGAGCAGCCACACCAAACAAGTCCTGCATAAATTTTTTCGTTTTTCCATCATAATATCTCACAAATACCATAAGTTGAGCATTGTCAGTCATGTCTGTCGACTCGTCAATAGCTAATGAAATGCAAGGTGTGCTTTTCAGACCTTCATTCAGTTGCAATGCAAGATCTTCAGCCAATAATCCAGTTTTCCTCATTGCGGTAGATTCGGACAACGGGATCTGCTTTACTTTATCAATAATCTCGTCTCTCTGCTTACCATCAAACAAAGTCTCAGCTGTCTGTATCATACATTCTTTGACTACTTCTGCATCAGTAAAAGGCTTTTTATGTCTTCCTAAAATCCAAGCGATTCTCAATGAGCATTCAGTGGCTTTTTCTTGAGCTGTCATGGAATTGGCAAGAATCATGGTTGACTTTTCATACTACGAAGTAAGTAGCCTTATTTTTTTCTTTCCCTCTTCCGTTCCTTGCTTATACATCTTTTCAAATCCACCATGTCTGCTTTCATAATGGCGCTTTAGGTTGTTGCTTTTCACCAAGGCAACACTTTGACTACATATAAGGCAGTGTGGGTTTGAGCTGCCTGTGGGAAGAATGAAAGCGTACTGCTCTTTCCATTCTTCCTTGAATGCTCGATGAGACATCATACGACGAGTCTGGAAAAAAAATTAAGTGATTAGTCCCAGTTCAATATCACGAAGGACTACGGCAAAGTTCCGCCTATACATATTTATTACGTCATCTCGGAGTGACGTAATAATAGTTGTGCAGCACGAAACCGTAGCAACTGTAACAAAATCATTCACATGCATTCTCGGAAAGTAGCATTATCATTTTTTAATGGAGATCTTTATTTTTCATAATACTGCATAATTAGGCAATAATGATGTCCATTGTTTATGACGTCATCAATGACGTAATTACAATTGAGGTGTATGGTATAACAATGAAGTGTCTGTCACAATACCGTCTACTTGTGTTCTTAAATGAGCTTCTACTGGAAGCAAAAAATCAAACAAATTATCCTAGAATGACGTCATTGATGACGTCATCACTTTCAAACACACACAAATGCGGTAAAATTGCTTCAATCGTGGTGTGGATTTGTGCAAGTCTCACATTCATTCAGTAAACATCGATAAACAGAAAATTCACGTTGAACCGCCAGGGGCGCTAAGTTCGATTTATTTTTAGCCTCTCCTGGCTCTCAGAGGCAAAATTTGAAGTGCCTCCACCTCTAAAAATGAACTTTATGCTTAATGTTACCTATCCTGAAAATTTGGTGCTTTTATCAAAAAGTGCACAATCCACGTGCTTAGCGACTCTACTACTTTAAATATTCAAAAATGAATCATTTTTAGAGTTGACCCAGGAATTTCGATGTAGATTTGAACAAGGGTTTTTAAGTTGCAAACACTTCAGACTGCTTTAGAAGTGTTAGATATAGCTTATAGCATACTTTTGAAGGGGACTCGCTTAGAACTAAATTTTAAGCCCTCCCCTACTTGTAAGGGTCATGCATTTTATCGATTTCGCTAGACGGCGCTATTATCACGTAGAGTTGGAAATTTTAGCGACAATATATCGTACTGTACTTGCTTCGGCGGTACGTACATATTACTGAAATTGGAACGATACAAAGAAGATTAGCAAGGCCCCTGGCGCAAGGATGACACGCAAAATCGTGAAGCGTTCCATATTAAAAAAAAAAAGAAAGACAGTGTATCGTACTGCGATTGTCTCTACAAAGCAGACTGTATTAAAAGCTTATACCCGAGTGGATAGAGCAGGGCTGGTGAGAGGGGGGCAGGAGGGTACAAAGTACTGGGGTCCGTCATGTTTTGAGGGGCCCGTGGAGGGGCCCCGCTCTTATAAAATTTTTCTTCACGAACACACGCGAAGAAATGCTGGAGAAATTACGTCTTCGCTATGTTAAGACCAATGTCCATTGGGCGAAGTAGGGGGGACAAGTCCCTCCCCAGTAATAATAGTCGTACCACCACAAAGAAAGAAAATTTGTCCTGGGAAAATACCAACCCCCCCAGTGATAAGTACCGTAAGAAGTTAAATGTTTTTTATACGTGTTGCTTGTGGGTACGGACTGTGGCGATAGGCCTGCTTTCCAGAATATCTTGTAGCCATTATGGTTTCCTTCGCAAACTAATCAAGAACAACCTTTTCAGTGCGCCTAGTACAGAACGAAACAGTTTTTTATCAACATTACAACACGTCAGCAGTTTTTTATAAGCGTTAGTGAAAGCACTAAGAATATGTTAAAGCACCGGTTCCCCAACTTTTTTCATATCATATTTGAGATAGAGAGTATGAATTAAGAAAATGCTATACCTTCCGGGGCTCCGCTCCGGACCCCGCTGGGGTAGCTTACTGCTCTCCCCCCCAAACCCCTTGCTTCATTTATAAAACAAAAACCTGACTAAAACAGAGCTAATGAAGTTTTCGAATATCTACCGTTGATAATTTTTGTTCATCATGCTGGTGGTATGCAAACACGCAGTGCGTTATCCACCACTGTTTTAATCTGGTCATTGACCAATGAATAAATAAAATAAAATAAATAAATAAATAACTGAGGTTATTTTCAAATTATATTGAACAGAAAATTCAATGGTAATTGAGGGAGACTGCGAAGTGAGCTTGCGCTCTTCGAGTCAGCAGCCACCCATTTAATATGTCAAATGCGATCGGCTCCAGCCGCGAATCGAACCCGTCACGTAGGATCTGTCACCTGCGCGCGGTACCGCTAGGCCATGTCGCTGACATGACATCGCCCCAGAAGCGTATTTAGGGGGCTTTTTGCCTTTGCCTTTTCGTAAAAAAGAACAAATGGTGCCCAGTGATTGAAATACGCCAGCATCTTTTGATGGCTTTCGTAGTTTATGGCTAGGGGCAAATACAGGAGGTGGAAATGAGATGAGGGAATGTATTCACCTCACTAGCCTTTTTCAACTATGTTTTTGATAAATACAAATTTTCCATAATTTCGAACCTCTTCGATAACAACAATCCTTATGCGTTAAGCACGCACAATTAAAAATGTGTGAAGAAAATGCACCATATTTGGTAAAGTACTCAGAATTAGGGTCAAAAAATTAAAATAAAGTTTGCCTGGAAAATGTTCAAAAAGCACTAAAATAGCCATTACAGCATGGGAACCTTTCCCACAATTTTAAAAAGAGCCAAAGTGATTCCTATTTACAAAGATGGCGAAAAACACTCTCCTTCAAATTGTCGTCCTATATCTGAGAAAACACTCCAAACTGATTTAACAAAATTTCTAAACAAGCATCAGATTATTTCCAAATGCCAATTTGGCTTTCAAGAAAAACTGTCGACTACTGATGCCTTAACTGACATGTGCCTCCATATCCAAAACCAACGAGCTTGTAAGAAAATTACTAGTGGAGTTTTTATTGACCTAAAATAAGCATTCGACACTGTAGATCATCGAATTTTACTTCAAAAACTTGCTCATTATGGTGTACGCGGGATTCCTGTGAAACTGTTTTCAGATTATTTAACAAATAGGTACCAGTTCACTTGTGTAAATTCAGTGAATTCCAATCCTGAATTAATAACTGTTGGTGTGCCACAAGATAGTGTACTTGGCCCACTATAATTCGTTCTTTATATAAATGACTTACCAAAAATAACCAGCCTAAAAACGATCCTATTCGCTGATGACACAGCCCTTTTTGCATCAGATTCTAATTCTGGTAAATTAAAAAAATTCGTAAGTATAAAGCTTGAAAAGGTTAAGTTGTGGCTAATTCAAAACAAACTTACCTTAAACATAATAAAATCATGTCATATTGTTTTTGGTAAAAAAGATATTAATTTAAATCTTGTAATTGATAATGATCAATGAATTCAGAAGGATGTTACAAAATACCTAGGTTTACAAATAGATCAACACCTGAAGTGGAGGCCCCATGTTGAACTGATAATGACCTCTTTAGCTAAAGCATCAGGAGTGCTATACAGGCTTAACAAATATGTGTCTAGGCCTACGCTTCGTATGGTTTATAATGCTCTTGTCAAAAGTAAATTACAATATGGGATCATTCTGTGGGGATGTACCAATAAAACAACCCTAGATAGGCTGAACAAACTGCGCAATAAAGCTATCCGTACTGTCACAGGACTGCCTTATAAAACCGCCATCAATAAACTATATAGTAATGCTAGAGCATTAAAGACATTTGATTTATATAAATATGCTCTGGCACAATATATGTTTAAACTTTACTCAAAAACAAATTCAAGTGATAATTTTATTGATAATATTGCGCTTGTGAATACAATACATAACTACAATACAAGGCAAGCCAAAAACAAAAATTATTTTGTATCTAATATGCTAACTTCGCAAGAGTCAAATAGCTTACTAGTAGATGGTGTCAAAGTATGGAATCAACTTCCGTCTAATGTTATATCTGAAACCCGAATTTCACAGTTCAATAAATTAGTGTTCAAACAACTTTTAAATTCGTACTCTCCCCTTAAACCTAACTGATCCACTTTAGAAAACAATTTGATTTAATTAAAATCCACAAATGGATATGCTGCAAACCTAATACTACTTTAGCAATTTTGGATTCTTTATTTTCTTTATGCGTTGAGTAAATTCTCTTGTTGGTCTGGTGCTTTAAATAAATTGGTTGGAAATCTGGCATAAAATAAATGCATCTATTAAGAATAGCGATTTTTCAGTTGTAAATATCTGAGTGATGCTATGTAGTACTACCACACTATTATAATGTCATTAATCGAGAACAGTTTGATTAAAAAGGTAATTTTATGACTCATGAAAATTGGACTGATCGTATACGCGGAAGATTGACTGTGTAATTGTTTGTACACTACAGTAGCAATTGCAAATTGATTGTGAACTCGCTGGGTTATTCCGTAATAAATATTTTGTGTTTCTAATTTAAGCAGCAAATCAAAATTCTTTTAATGGTAAATTGTAGTAAACTCTGACTTAAGTGAAATGCTGAGTCTGTGACAGGATCCTAACTGGTTTTGTGACATGATCGACGGAAGTGTTTGTTATTTATACTTTTATAGTCATCAGTGTATTGTATTTTACTATTTACACTTAAACGTGATGTTAAATTCGAAGCATATTTTGGTCATTAATAACTATTCATAATTAAACATGTTGTGGAGAGGGATAATGAAAACGTCTTATCTGCAAACGTATGTGTTAATTGCTTATGTTATTTTGTTTTTCATGTGACTGAAATCTTTTTTCTTTTTCCTGCTTTTTTATTGATTGGTTTAATTTTTGTTTTTCTTCACAACACCGCATTTCAAACCCACCGAATTGATGTTTTTATTTCCCTCATAGCCAACTCAGACATACCCGCATCGATTGGTGAACTACAGTAAATCTATTTGAAAAGTCTCAGCTTATACACATCAGTATCAAATCCAGAGCCTTCAACAGGGGTAGAGATTAAATGACTATGTCCCTTCCTACCCCTTCATCACACAGACAGTTTCAATGTATGTAAATAATATAGTGATGTGTCCTTTTTTTATGCGCGGTGTTGTGTGATGTGAATAAATGCTTCTGATCTGTTCTCTTCTGCTTCAATTAGCTCTGCTGGAAAAAACTACGCTTGAAAAAATGGTGAAATTATGCTTTCCCTCCTCTTTTAAAATTTCTTGCTACGCCACTGCATCGTCCCAAGAACAATGAATACCATTTTTGCAACATTGTCTTGTTATTTGGGTTCAGAATTCAAGCAAAATTGTAGACAAAAACATCTCCCCAGTAAAAATTTTCTACTTCGCACACTGCCTACGTCTGCGCGATGTCAAGACCTTCTTTTTGAGAGAATTAAATTTTGGTACCGAGGGGGCCCGCATCATATCTCTGCCCCAGTGCCCGGATTTTCTCTCTACGGCCCTGGGATAGAGCCATTAGAGCGTATGCTTCTAAACTTGTAAACTCTGATTTGATTCCGAATCGGGTTAAACCAATGACTTTAAAATTGATATTCACTCAGGGTTAATACGAACAATGCGGAGAACAAGCCGGCAAGTGATCTAGTTGTACCGTTGGAAAAGGCATTTTGTGGGATTACACAATTTCAAAGTGGGAGAAAAGTGGCTGGCAACTTCCAAGCGAGCTCTCGTAATATAGATTTTCCATACGCTCAGGGTTAGTACTAATTATATAGACTTACCAATTACCATACGCTTAGGGTTAACTCGGAGCGTTTAGCAGCTCAGATGGCCGAGTGGTAAGAGCGTCCGCCTCGTAGACTTGATTCCAAGTTGGGTCAAACCAATGACTTTGAAATTGATATTTGCAGCTTCCCTATTTGACGCTCAGCATTAAAGGGACGGCGGGAAGAACAAGCCGGCAAGTGTACTTGTTGTACCTTTGGGAAAGGCACTTAGCGAGATTCCCCTATCTTGCTGTGGTAGACAGATGGCCGGCAACTTCTAAGTGAGCTCGTATAGCGCATTGATTGCTTTCTCGTGATAGAAGAATAAATATGCAACTAAATACTAAAATACAGTACGTCCTCCGTTTGGACGACATGTCCTCCTTTTTAACAAAAAATAATTTGTCCTCCGAGGACGCTAAAAAATGCCCAAACGTCTTCCTTTTCGACAATATGAACAGTGAAAACATGTCAAATCATTTCTCCACGAAAAATTTTGGGAAGTTTCAGTTCAAACTACGGCCTGTGGACGTGATGACATTTTTTTGCTCTTCGCTTGATTTTGGGCGGAAATTTAGACATCTGCGGACGTGATGACCCTCAAAGAACCTGTCCTCCTTTTGCGCCGTGAAAATATGGTAATCCTATCCTTATAGAGCTTTAATAGCTTCATCGTGGTGGAAGGACAAATACTCCACTAAAAATGTAGTGGATTATCTGTGGGATTGCAATTCAAGAGCGACACCTTGAGTTAGCTTATGCAAAAGTGACAATGCTAGCGCGGTGAAAAGGTCATTAGAACTGAAGTCATTCAAACAAACAAATGGCAAATAAAATCGTTGGAATTTTGAAAAATAGTTGTTTTTAATGATTTACTAATTTTCAGATTAAAATGATGGACAGGATTTTTGTGCAGTCAAGCTTATCCTCTAACCCTGAAGCAAGCTTTTACGAATAATTTATTGTTGCGTAAAAACTACAATTTAAATAATAGTTGCTGGTGATAGATTTTAAAAATCACGGATAAAGTTTGAATTACATAGTAAAGAAGCCGAGTATTGACTTTTTAATGTGGAGTTACTTTGGATAACAAGCCATTGCAGTTCATGATATTTTTGTAATGGCGACTAAATTACTCCTCAGCATTGGAAATTACTTTGAAGGTTAAATTTCTGTTGTCTTTTTTCATCTGAATCCTTTTGTAGAGCTTTGGAGAATTGATACTGCATCAACATGCTACGCGCTTCCATTTTCTCCCGAAAGTGCTGCTCTTCGTCTCTGATACTCGAGTGACACTTTAGCGCTTTATTAGCGATTGTCATTGTTACAAATGACGAGAACAGTCAGCGTCGAAACTTGAGTTTTTACGCTAAAAATCAGATTGAGTTTACCTGTCATGCACCGGCGTATTTCACAATAATATTACTGTTAGCGTTAGTAGTAGTAGGCTACTGATCATTTTTAACTCTAACAACTCAACTCGGCATTTTTACTTGTTTAGCTTACAAATCTGGTAAATATATTGTGATGGATCAGTTTTCTCTTGACCTATAAAAAGATAATTCATGACTCCATTTTTTGCTAAATTTTACTTAGCTTGTTTTAGCTTATAGGCTACAGTTGCAGTATAACTTTTTGAGGTCGGAATTTTAATTAAAGCATGGAACTGAGCGGTGCATGACAACATAACCAAAAAAACAGAGCAATTCTGGCTGCCGGATTGCGCGTACAAAAACTGGCAAATCTAGCTTGTGCATGCTACAGCCCCTACGATTTTTTAATAAAAAAGTCGTACAGAAGGCTACCACTGCCACTCGTTACTCTAGTAATTTGGGGTTTGAGAAACTGCATACAATAGTTGGGCAAATCACATCAAGATCAAAAAGTGCTATCACAATCAATGGTGTAGTTCTTTTCTTTATGGTCGTGCATGCCAAGTTGAGAATTCAATGAGCGTAAACTCGCGACATAAATTAACGTCTGAAGCGGTTGTAATAAAGACTTACCAGTTCAATAAGAATTTGCTTCACCAGTTTTATTTAATGCCAACGCAGAGTCTCTATTTAGTGCTATGATGTTTTAAAAATAATTCTGGGGTCTTAAGTAAGTACTAGTAGCATGGTAGCCAGGGATGTGGAAGTTGAAGCAAAAGCGAGAAAATTATGCTGCTTTTGCTTGCACATAGGAAATTTAACTGGCAAAGCATATTAGGCGAAAAGTTTTGTCCATTTACCAGTGTGATAAAAACTCAGTTTGTAGAAAAACATCAACCATATTGCTGAAATAATTGCGCCAAAATCCCGGTCCTACTAAATATCGCAAAGGACTGAAACACTGCAAAGGACGACAAAAGACTTACAAAGCACCGCAAAACGACAAAGGACTTCAAATTCATCTACTAAACACCGCAAAAAACGACAACGGACTTGGAACCATACCTTAACAAAGAACGATGAAGGACTTTGAATTAGGGGTAGGTTAGGGTTAGGGTAGGGTAGGTTAGGGTTAGAGTTGATCGGCTTTGTTAATATTAGTGCTTATACACTTAAACCTTGAATTCAAGCTACTTGTTCTGCTGGTATTATTTATTTCATGGCTTATATACTGGTTGTTCAACTTGCGGATTGTTAACACCTGTGTGCATTTTCAATTGTTTACAGCTTGCTTTTGAACATTAGCAATTCATGTACTAGTAGTTGCTGAAAGTCTTCGAGCACTAATTATAACTAGTTAAACTCAGGTGCTGACCTGTTACAGTTGAAACGAATTGTAATATCTGACTGTCGTCATAGTTGTACTCGGTTTCACGTACATGAACAGATTTTGATACTGAAAAATGTGTTTTGCAAGCTTTGAAAACTTTTAATCAGATTGGTCAATTCGTTAAACTAGGTTTTTGCTACAAAATTAATCTTGCTACATCACAAAGTGTGAATCTTTTCAACTATTCTTTTATGTCATGTAAAAACGATATAAAAACAAATCCTCTGTCGTTCTTTGCGGTGTTTAGTAGGCTACATCAATTTGAAATCCTTTGTCGTCTTTTGCGGTGTTTCAGTCCTTTGCGGTGTTTAGTAGGACCCCCAAAATTCTAATGAAATGCGATTTCAGAAACGCAAAAAATATTGAAAAAGTATAATAAGCAGCACAATACTTCGTTTTGATTACGAGCGAAAAAAAGTTGCCTAGTTTTAATAGAGGAGGCGGTGAACGAAATATCTCTGCAAGTACATGATTATAGCGATGGATTGGTGAAGAAAAGTTCTTGCTGAAGAAAAAAAAAAACCTGTTCTGTTTAAACGGTGCGCAGCGATTTAAGTACCACAAATACAAAAAAATTAAGGTACTTATATGAACTTACATTTACGGAGATCAACTTGGATCGGTTCAGTGTCGTAGCGTCTTGCGGTGAAAAGACGTGTATTGCACCTGAACAATAGTGAAGTGCTATCTCCGGTATGTGACAAATTCTTTCGGTGGAAGCGAATGATGAAGTGGTGGTAGTTACATTTCAGCATGATGTGCACTAAAACGCGCGTGACACTTCATGTTTATAACTAATCCAATGATATGTGATTAAAGCAATTTTCGTGCGAAAGCTGTTCCATTTCCGCTAGTGAAAGTTGTGTCTAATAATTTTGCAAATACAGGATTCGCCACATGCATAAAAAAGGTTAGACCAAAAGATCTGCTTCATCGAACTCCTGTTATTTTCTCTCCACGCGCGTCGCACAGGTGTAAGCCGCTGTGCATTTGCACTGCAGTAGGCTATAGGTAAATAAATTACAGTCGGTTACCCATATGGCAAAATCTGGGGCGGAGCCACCAAAAATTTAAAGAAAACGCCAAGGCCAGATTTAGACAGTGAGAAGCCCAGTTTTCAATCACTCTCATAGTGATTGATCTCCAAAAGAGGCAGGGCCAGTGCCGCCCTGTTGCTACGTTACTGCGCAGAATCAATCCTGCCGAGGGCATCTACCTTTGTTGACACCGGTACCTAAAAACGGCTATGAGGTAATCAGTCAAACTGAAAGTATTTTTGCGCAAAAATTATGATGATGGCGAATAAGCAACACACAAAACGAGATAGTAATTGGTGCAAAAGTCATACTTTCAGCTTTTACATACAGTAAACCTTATACTCTCTGGTTCATCATCACCAACTTGCTGAAAGACAAAGCAAAATACCGGACAGTAGTTGCTGTGTTTTTACAAAACATGAATTATCATTTGAAAAAGGCCAGTTCCTTTTGCTGATTATCATAAAGGCGATGACTGAGCCGTGAGCATAGATGCTCCAAGTAAAATAAAGCCTTTTGAGAAAGCAATGTCATAGGAGAAGCGTGGAGTAGATTGATCAATAATATTTTACGAAATTGTACAATCCCAAATGTCAAAGACCATGAAAGCAACATTGGACTCGTTTGACCTGAAGTATCCTGCTGATTGTGATTAAAAATTCTCAATGTTTATGACCGAGAGAGGTCATTCGAGATGAGCTTACCGGACTGCAGCTCGCAAGAGATTGGAGATCGATTTTCAGCTAAAAATGAATTGCTTTCAAGCAATTTGTATTCCTCAATTACCTGTAGGTCAGTTGACAGGTGAAATAAGTTCACTGTTAAAACGTACTGATACAGCGGAAAATTTTAGGAGAAGGCCAGGGTACAAATTTACGTCTTGTATTATCATAAATTTGCAGAACTTTTCATGAATTTGCTGCTGTCAGCTATTGCTTTCATTTGTGTGGTTTAAATTGATACTGTGCCAAAAAATTAAAAAAAAAAGAAAATAATGACTTAATATTCAAACTAGCTGCTATTGCGCTATTTTTTAACAGCTCCGATGGCCGAGTGGTAAGAGCGTTCGCCTCGGAAGCTGCTGACTCGGGTTCGATCATGAGTCGGGTCAATCCAAAGACTTCAAAATTGGTATGCACATCTTGCCTGCTTGACGCTCCGCGTTGAAGGGACAGTTTGAAGAACAACCCGGCAAGTTTACTTGTGGTACCGTTGAAAAAAGCACTGAAAGGGATTCCTCAATCTTGATGTGGTAGACAGCGATAGTTATCGGCGATAATGTACAGTATTACCGATTATCGTTATTGCTCAAAACAGTTTGAATTTATCAATTATCCACATTTTTTTTGTAATATATTTTGTTATCGCCGATAAATTATCGCGATAAACGATTCATGATGCACACAGTGTTCAAAGTTATTGAGTTGGCGCTAGAAAAAAAATACACGGTGTCCATAAACTCTTGATACAATTTTTAAAAAATTTCTCTTTGTTTTATTTAATGCCACGGCAGAGCCCATGAACTGCTGCTCCTTTTTATTGAAAAATCTAGAAAAACATTTTAGCAATTTGACTCACAAAAAACTTCGCGAAACACATTGAAAATTTACCGCAACGTTAATCGGAAAAACTTATGGGCGATAATTCATCGTTTACCGATACCGCTGCAAGAAATCGATATTTATTGATTTATCGCTATAGCCTAGGGCTTTTTTAAATTATCGATTATCGCTACCGCTTCAGTTCAGAATGGCTTATCGAGCCCATCACTAGACAGATGGCTGGCAACTCCTAACTGAGCTCGTTAGAGCGCTTGGATCGCTTCCTCGTAACAGTAAGATAAATATGCAAAAAAAGTTGTTTGACGTTGTGTGTGTGTGCCAGTCCATCCACCCCACTAATGCTGGTTATTGTTCGTTAGCTTCTAATGCACATAATGTTACAAAATATGAATTCTATTGTTCAAGTGTTGACAATCACTGCTGGCATAATTATGTCCACAAATTAATTCCCCATTAACCAAAAAATAAATTCAGCTTTGAAATAAAAGTCTGTTTTTTCATTTTGCTTGCGAAGAAAATTTTGCAAAATTTTGCAAGCAAACACTTATTTCACCTAGTAAGCAATAACTTTTGTTCCAGATTAAGTTTTTGTTTTGAAAACCCAAACTTGTATTTTCGAACAAAAACACCTTAATGTAAAAAAAAATGAAATAAAAATGAGTTAAAAAGGAGAACACACTTGGTACTAAAAACACAGCTCATGAGCACAATGAAATTTGCCGAAATAAATCAATTTTATCTCGCCAGCCGTAGCTATAAATATTTTGCTGGTCACAATGTATTTAACCAAAAATAAGCCTCAATATCTTTTTTTGGAATGGGGCGTTATCAATGATTTATAATGAGACGGAAAAAGACAAGAAGTCATTGCGTTTTAAGGACATATGGCCAGGGTTAGGAGCAACAATTGATGGCAATTCAGTGCAAGTAAATTCCGTAGGGTCTTTGCATACAAAGAGCTTCATGCAAAGCTTTTAATCTGTCCAGATTACAGTTTAATTAGTGCTGAGGTAGGCCTACGATTCCACAGAGCTCTGCAAGTCATCCAAGTATTAAGAAGTATCTGATTTTTTAATCGTGCAGTTGAATTGTTTTTCCGGACGCTGAAAATTTAAAATTTGAAACTTTTGCTCTTGATTACGCAATAGTTTCATTTTTAGTATACTGATATTGATCTAAAATAGCTGATTTAGAAAAAGGAAACGAGGCAAAAAAAGAAGCAAGCAGAAATGAATCAACAACAATATACTAAAAATGAACCTTTTGCACTTGATTACGCAATAGTTTCATTTTTGGTATAGTGACATTGATGTAAAATAGCTGATTTAGAAAAAGGAAGCGAGTCAAAAAAGAAGAAGGAAGCAGAAAAAAATACTGATTTAGGCTTGCTACACTAGTACAGTATCTTAATAGGCCTATACTTCTTATATTGTTGACCAATTAATATAGTACCAATTACTGTGCAGTGTCACATCTGAGTAAGCTGCATTTTTGATTCCATATAGTTCTATTTAATGAATTCACAAAGATTTTCATCTAGTTTGACGTAATATTAATTTGTTTTGAATATAAAATGATTGGTTTTACTAACAAAACAGTTTCTAAGTAAAAAAAAATTAGGAACTTTAAATGGGTGAACGAAAAGGCATCAAATACTTATTTGATACTGGTGTAACTTGCTTCCACTTAAAGTCGCAATATCTGGAGCTGTAGTTCTTTTGGAGGTTAGAATTTTTTAGGAAGGTGGGAGGTTGCTATGCTGCTCTGATGAGACCATAATAAGCTCTGATGAGACCATAATAAGAACTACAGCTGCAAATGAGTGGGTTGCCATAGAGGCTTGTAGTGATGTGGGCTAGTTAGGCTACCGGTACCTTAGTTGTGAGCTAGAGGTTATGGGCTAGAGTTTTTCACTGAGCACCGTTGTTTGTAGCCAGTCTAGAGATGGCACGGGCTGGCTTTTTTGAGGCCGGGACCGCCCACAGCCCAGAACCCCTAGCCCAGTAACCGTAACCGACCCGGCAACTCATACCAAAAATAAAGCCCAGCCCACCCAAAGCCCATTCTTTTTATGAATCTTTAATCATATTAATCACACTTAAAGGGATTTCAAAAAGTGTTAGCGGCTCGTTAGCGGCCCAGAAATAAACAAAGATAGAACCGGGCCGTTAGCGGACCAGTAAAAGGACCAGCTAACGGCTCACTGGCGGGTCTCTTAGCAGACCATGCCATCTCCAGACCAGTCGCCTGCTAAAAGGAGAGAACAGCCTGGAAAAGAAATGAAGTCGAGATGCTTAGGATGAGCAATGTAAGAAAAAAGTCTTTAGGTTCTGGAATGAGTCTGCCTGCATTGGCTGTGCGTAGCAAGGCTATGACGAGAATTTTGAAGCTATTATTAATACAAACAGCTTGAACGTTCATTTGGTAGCGTAATAGAATGCAGCACTGGGAGCCATCATAACATCAGTACTTTGCTTAAGCTTTTTAAATTGACTTAGCCTAAAGTGCTCTGTGTCTTTTTGAATTATACATAAAAGAAAAACACTATAAAAACCATAAAAAACCACTACAGCCTGTTTCGCCGTTGTCGGCTCCTTAGGTGGTATAATGTTTTATTGTTCAAATAGAATCTAGCAATAGTTATGAAGCACTTTGCCAGATGATACTAAGCCTCACTTCGACTTGTAAAAGAAAAACAGGTCGGCTTTTTCTATTGGCTGAAAGAAAACGCAGAAAAAGGCTGAGAGAAAGGAGGAGGATTAATTTTACACGCCGCACTGTGCATAGTCTGATTACATATAGAGCATGATCAGATGAGACAGACGAGAATTGATGAGGTTGTGTGAGCGAATGGGCGGTCGCGATAAAATTTTGCAAGTTTAGCATGGAGCCCAGAATATACAAAGAGTATTGCGACCCACAATAATTTGTGAATTCAAATTGCTGAAAAAAGGTGCTTTTTAATGAAGTGAGAGTAAATACTTACAGTAGATGAAGTTGGGTTTTTGCTGTTTGCCAGTCGCCACCCTTTTGGATCGAATCGATGAGGTAAAGTAAGCAGGTTATTTTTAGAAAAATTTTGCATAATTGATAAGTTTCAAAATGTCGATCGTATTTTGCCAGACTGCTCTTAGTCCAGCGACGACCAAGCACGTATTGCGACGTCGCAGTTGTTATGGAAACAAATGAATAATTCATTTCTGCCACCATAACGTTAAACTTTTTGTTCTTTTTGTAGCTATTGAGTTTTAAGAATGCATTGGAAGCGTAACTGCATGATCTAAATCTAATAGATGCCGTAGTCACGGACACGGCACTCTCCTTTGGCAACGTACGGAATCTGCTTCTTTCCCGTTTGCCAATTTTATTCAGCTCGAAGCAGGAGCGGATCCAGAAAGTTTTAGTGAGGGGGGATGTAATTTTAAAATATGCAACTAAATAAATTAGGTTGAATGTTAACTAAATACAAAGACGTTAAGACCCGCAAAATGGGCGTAAAAAAGCCCTTTGAAAATGTTTCATGTCAGGGACGTACTAACAATCATTTTTAGGGAGGGGCACCAAATTTCGTCACTTTTCCAAGCGTAGTTTTTTTTCGGTAGAGTTAATTTTAAGCAACTTAAGTAACAAAAACGACTCTAGGGGGGGTCCGGGGCATGCTCCCCCGGAAAATTTTCAAAATTTACATACTGTTATGGCCATTTTAGCACTTTTTGAACAATTTTCAGGCAAAGTTTGTTCATATTTTTGGCCCCTAACTTTGAATGCTTTACCAAATATGATGCATTTTGTTCGCACAGTTTCGACTATGCGTGCTTAACGCGACTAAGGCATATAATTATACAGCGGTTCGAGATTATGGAAAAATTTTTGTTTATCCAAAGCATTGTTGAAAATGGTTGGTAGGGGAGGATGCATACCCCACATCCCCCGCCCTGGATCCACCCCTGGCTCTAAGCTACTGGAAATAAAAAAATCAAAATCTCTATGACAATCGGATAAAAACGATAATTTTGATATTTATATCTCAACTAGTTGCGCAAGCAAAAGCATTCGGAAATACGATAATAAGAACTAACTGTTTTGAACTAAACTTACAATCACTGCATTCAAGATCTTGTTAAAATTTGCGAAAACTCGCAATGTTATAGAGCAATTCTTTGAAATAAAACAATTAATGATTCTTGAAATGTATCTACTGTCATTCATTTTTATCAGATCAATTAAACTAAATTTCTTACGAATTAAATACCATGTAATCTGGAATTAATGAAGTATTTTCCAAAATAGCGCAGATATTGGATATACTGTTGGCTTGCAGACGTCTTGAACGTAACGGATGACATTGTTACGTTATAATGCGACAACAATTTACTTAAAATTCTGTTCTGCGTTTAATTTGTCCGGATAATGACGTCATCGCTTTTCATCTGTGGTTTCTTTTTCTGTTTGGAGTGGCGTTGTGGATCGTTTTCGACGCGAGGAGATCTTCAGTTCGATTCCCGGTTTGTTCAAATCGGACACTGTCGCCAACGGCTCGCCATCGCTCCGTCGTTTCAGTGTTGCCCAGGCGCTGAGCTGTGGAGATGGGCCCCGTCATTCGTTACTCGCCTCGGCGTAACACTGCGAGTACAATGAAGATTTGGTTTGATTTTGAGACCATGAACTTACAATATTATTATGTTTTACCTACGGCCACAAGCGACATATAAAAAATCACGGTTACAATCGGTAAATTTGAGCTGATGAAGAGGCTATGCGGATTTATTTCATAGAGGTCAAAATTGTTCATCTGGGGCATTTTAAATCGAAGCGAAACGGGTGAACTAACGAGAACCTAAATTTTTGGAGCTTTTGAACTGACTGAAAATTTGCCGTGTTTCACAAAGCCAGTTTCGCCAAGAATGGTTTCTCGCTTCGCAAAAGTTAAAACTTTATTATCATTATTAGTACTGCATTAAAGAAAAACTATGAGTTTCTTGTCGTACTTTTAAAATAAACAGATAAAAATTTATTATGAGCTACAAATTAAAATGAGCGTTTACTGATGCTACATCTGTTATTCACATTCCTATTGTGACTCAATGTGCTGGTAGTGCTTTTAAACTTTCGATAATAGGGATTAGGAATAGCATTTTTTGTAATGGATGTATGTGGCAATAAAAGCATTGCAATCTGCCTCTAATCAACTGAGTTCATTAATAAAACTTAATCAAGCGAACGGGTTTGAATTGGCTCAAGAAATAAACCCGGATATATTGAGAAACAAAAAGAGAACAAAATGTGGAATTGTATTTACGAAAAATCGTGAGAATTGTTTATAAACTCTGAGTGTTTGGCCAGAACTATTTTTGAGTATTGTTTGACCCAATTTCGATTCTTATAGATTTTACTGAAAGGTCAAAAAGTCAAATTCTGTCGACAATTGAGTTGCTAGAATCACATAGGCCGATTATCTGCAAGAAAAGTGGTCAAATCTTAAATTGTTGTGGAGGAACCTATAGACCATTTTAGTTCAGTTCACTAAATGTCTCACTCTTCTTTTTAAAAATCCATCAAGGTTGCTAAAAATAAAGAATTGAAGATTTACTGTAAAATCAAGCAACTACAATGAGCTACAGTATTAATTTAAACTTGTTTCATGTAAAGGTCAATGAGACAACTATAAGAGACGAGCTTGAAATGGTCAGAACAGGACTTGAATTCATGGACACAAAGTTGACAGTAGATTTAGTTGTATAGTGCATTGGGAAAAGTAAAATGACTGCAATTTTGGAATACAGATGGATATAATAAGAAAATGCATTATATAAAAATAATGATGACTAATCAAGGACAAGTTTAATTTTTTGGAGCACCAATGGCATTGTGTTGCGTCGTCAACCAAGCAAAATGTTCTGCTTTGAAAAGGTTAGTTTGCTAGGAGATAAAAAAATGAATGGGGCTGCCACTGTTTTTTCATGAGAATTTTCTTTCTTTGTCTATTGTTGCATTAACAACTCAATATTACTTCTTTTTAGGGCTATTTGTCGACGTAGCCTACACTGCACAGATTTACAAATCTACTGTTTTTTCACGAAGTAATTTTGTTGACTGCAACTAGGCCTACGTCATAAAGAGAAACTTATTGTTAACGCTCATGCTTGGTGATGTGTTCAACCAGCAAAAGTAGAAAGTCACGAAAGAAGCAAAAAGCACAGTTTGTTCATATTTATCGCGTGATCCTTCTTTGTGACCAAATAATAAGGCACGCGGTGAATATTGGCGAAATGTTGCATGTTCATCGCGATGCAGAAAATTTTGCATCAAAATTTTGGGCCGTCTAGGTTCCGGTTCTAGAAGTGCCAAAGAACTATAATGTATACACGCATAACATTACTACAGATCTGGGGTGAGCGGTGCGCCAATTCGACTCATTATGTTTATGTGTGGGTAACTTATTGCGAGCGCGCAAACGGAGTTGCGAGTAGATAAATCAAACGTTGTTGTTTAAATCGCGTAATGGTACCGGAACAAAAGTTTGGCGATTGGAAGTCAAAACCTCATTTCCACATACCAAAAACTTTGGTTGTACTTCTATCTCCTTGTTCGCATTCATTGCGGTCCTTGTCCCAGTCAGTATAAGGCACGCGGTGAATGCTTATAAGGTCATGATGTTTGCTACAAAAACTTTACCTTAGATGAATCTACAGGCTAAAAGATAAACAAATAGGCCTACTTATTGCTGTTTCAGAAAACTCAGTGGATTTAATAAATAACCTATTTCTGCGTGGTAATAGGTCTATTATCCCTAAAGATTCTCGAGCACTTTTTGTTTCCTACTTTTTTCAGATTATATTTGAATTGGCCAGAAATCGTGATGGGGTAGATTCAAGTTCAATGATATTCTTTGTGTAGATTCCTGTTTCATAAACTAAAACCCTTTCATTCATGAATTAATTTTGAAAGGTATATTTAAGATTTATTTACTGAAATATACTATGTGCTTGCTAGTAAATTGCAGAGGTGGGCATTTTTTTAAAATTGGTTGAAGCGCAGCGCAACAAAGCGCAAAAGTTCTGTTAAGTCATGAAACGCAACGCAACTAGCGCAACCTAATTTTTAAACTGACTGAAGCGCAACGCAACTTTCTCAATCAATTATTTTTTCGCATTAAAGCGCAACGCAACTTCCGCAATCAATAATTTTTTTGCATTAAAGCGCAACGCAACTTGCGCAATGAGGTTTATACAAAAGAAAAAGCGCAACGCAACTTTCGCAATGAAAAATTTAATAAAGCGCAACGAGTAGATGTATAAGCAATGCAATTTTTTCTTGAGTTATTTTTATAGGTGCTTTTAACAGCACACAGTTGTCTACAACGCGACAACGATTTTAATGCAAGTGACTGTAACAGGATTTTGCGTGGTCAATGAACAGGAAAATTAAATAAGAAGCGAAAAAAGATGCGTTGTTGATGATTGCTTTCTTCATCTTCATCCTCTTATCACGAGAAAGCGAAGGAGGCGCTGCTTAGGACGAATCCAGACTCGCTTAGGAGTTGCCTTTGTTTCCGAGTTTTTCGGTTGAATTTTGCTTCTGACTTATTTAATTTGCCGCTTGCCAGATTTCACCAAGCAGAGATAATCAACGTGAAGCATCTTATCCAAGGACGCAACAACGAGACTAGGTTGGGAGTTGAACCATCAACCTTGCAATCATGGTCGTCGTAAAAACGACGCTCCAAACCACTGCGCCACGTTGCATTGTCGCGTGCCGTTAAAAGCACCTCATCGCGGTAAATCATAATTTGCATATGCGGCGAAGTTCTCCACAACAAGTAAATACGATTTATTCAACCCTCAATGATCTCTTTAAGCACTTGCAATTGTTTTAAAAAGCAAAATACTTTAGTGTACCACATTTCTGATGAGCTGAAAATTTTTGCTACAATAAATTGACCTATAGGCTTATTATACGCATCAAGAAGCAAACTGCTATTCTATTAAAAACAGTTACAAAAACTGCTTACTCCAGCACATTGCGCTTTAATTAATCCGACAAAGCGCAACGCAGTATTTCAACTTCCGACAGTGCGCAACGCAACAAAGCGCAAGCAACCAGATTCTTTTCGGTTCGCAGCGCAATAATGCGCACTCTATTATATATTTTTTCAGTTCGCAACGCAATAAAGCGCAAGAAGGATTTATTCTCCTTGAAGCGCAGCGCAACTTGCGCAATGGCTAAAAATAATTTGTTAAAGCGCTTCGCAACTTCCGCGCGTGCGGAAGTTGCGCAACTAGCGCTTTGCGCTTCAAATTGAGGAATGCCCACCTCTGGTAAATTGTATTACGTCATTAAAGTTTACCCGTGATGACGTCATCATATAATTAGCAAACGTTATTACAGAACAACAGCATGAACGAATGGTATAAAAGTAATGTTTCAAAAAAGTTTCAAAAACCAAGATTTGCTTTTGTTCATATCCCAAATGCATAATTTTATTTTTCATGACATTGTGTAAAGCAATTTCTTCGTGCAACCAAGCACAATGCAATCTTGCATTTGGAGCATGACCAATGTGAGTAACCCTTCGGACAAAGGCGGCAACGACTTTGCTTATTGATTCTAGGAAAATGACCAATACGGTCATAGCGGATGTCATCTGTAGGCACCAGAGTGAAGCGACGTTTCTTAGCATCAGAATCAGCATTATCTTGAGATGGTCTACCTTGACGTCTTGTACCGGTACTTCGTTCTTTTCCGCTAAGAAGAAGTGAATGTGCCACTTGGGACTGAAATTTGCACAAATCCATTTGGCTTTTTTCGGGAAGACAATTTTGATTGCAATGCCTACGATATAAAATCCAGGCATTGGTGACAGAAATTCCTATGCAGTAATACACAATATGCATATAGTATTTGCATGTGCGCAGGCGAACGCAATATAGAGATAAGAGCATGTCGCACAAATCAACTCCTCCCATATGAATATTATATTCCATTACCATGGCGGGGCATGGAATCTCGTTGTAGTCTTTTTCAGCGGCGGAACACCGTTGTACTGGCTTCCCAAAGTTATGGCCAACGTGACTAGACACGAGCTAGACTATGCCATTGTCGTACCAGCGTATTACGGTGATCCCACTGTTAGCATCCACTTGCCAGTCCATTGCTCCTCTGCCAGATCTTTTTAGTTGTTTTTCATTCATCAGCTCTTTGTTGGCTCCCATCATCCTGTTAGCTCTTATTGTACCTACTGACCATATGCCATCAGCTTTATGATGCTTCACTAGTGGAATAGACGTGAAAAGGTTGTCAAAGTAGAGTTTGTGACCGACGTGTTTGGGCAGTCCAGCAGCTAAGCGTAACACTGTATTTCCCAATACTCCCAATCCACGCAATGTTTGGGATGGCTGCTTCCCAGTATAAATTTCAAAATCATATAAAAAGCCACTAACACCACACCTTGCCCACACTTTAATCCCCCATTTATTGGGCTTCTTTGGAAGATACTGCCGGAGTCCAGATCGGATTTTAGTAGGAATAATTTGCTCGTCTATGGAGTGTTTCTCCTCCTGCTCGACCAATTTGCAGCGCTGAAGAACTGAATCAATAACAGGACGTACCTTGAAATGTTTGTCATAGTTTGGATCTTCTCGTGACAGCATTTTTGAATTGTCGTTGGAATGAAAGAATCTTTTAAGTTTTTCAAATCTGTTCACACTCATTCTGTCAGCATTGCTCCAATCCTCGTTTCTGTTGACCAGCACATCCTGTACCGTGGCAATTTCACAATGCCATCATTACGAGAGTTCCCAAATACTGCTCCATTTCAGCATGGTAGGTGTTAATGGATGCTCCAGATTGTAAAACCGAGTATAAATTTGTTTGCTCGACCAGATGATCTATTAAATCATTGCTAAAAAACTGTTTGATATAGTTTAGAGGAGTAATGTCTTCTTCCGGTGGATCAGAAAACTTTATACCGGAAAAGCTTGCATCAACTTGCAGAACAGACCTTTTTCTCCAGCGAACGTTAACGTTATTACTTCGAGAGAAAGTGGGAGCTTGTGCAGGAGAGGTGATGGGAGCTAGTGCAAAAGAAGCGGAAGCTTGTACAGGAGAGTGAATGGAAGGTTGTGCAGGAGAAGAAATGGGATCGAGCTAGTGCAGGAAAAGAAGTGGGAGCTTGTGCAGGAGAGGAAGAAGAAGTTTGTGCGGAAGAGGAAGATTGTACGGCTACATTTTGTACACTTTCATCCTGATCATCTGACGAAGTATCGGTATCTGAAGAATCGTGTTTTTCCGGAACAAAATTGCTGCTAACATCTTTTACCTCATCTTCATCTCCCTCTTCTGATTCGCTAAAGTTTGCATCTAGCTCTGCAAGTTTACTGCTTCTCGACGTCTCGTAACTCCATGATCTGTTATACAAATTCTCGTTTTGAAATGCCTTCTGCTATAAAATGAAGATGATGATATGGCTGCACCTCCAATCTCATTTATGTTATTATCACTATTCATTATTTGGTGTGAAAATAATTACGCTGTTTTTCAAATCTGCGTCAAAAAGTATAAATAAGCATACTTTTACGATTAAAATAAGCATTCATATAGCTCATCAAGAAAGCTCTGAAACGTACAATTCTTTCGCTTTTCCCTCCTTCCGAAAACGTGTACGGAGAAGTCTGCAGCAAGGACAGAGCCGGCCCAAAAGCAGTCAAATTAATGGGGTCAATTAAGCGTTTATTAGGGGTGGAGGGGCGTGAAAAAATTAGCAAAATTATACACAAAAACCGCTGTCTTCAAAAGAGTAAACTTGTTGATTGAAGCAGCAAGCAGACCTCCCTGCCCCCCCTTCAATCAACAACCCCTGGTGCCGGCCCTGTGCAAAAATACCATAAATTCATTAATATAACTCTATACTAACAAAAGGAAATTAAATAAAGAGCTAGAAGTCGGTTACCGACTCTACTGCATTGTTTTATCTTACTACAGAATATGGTGCCTACTGACCTCTTCATTCATGATGTTGTTCCTGAACAATACTGCAAAAATGGTAGCAGCGTATATCCGGAGAAGAAAAAATGAAAGTACCGATTTCAGCTGCATTTTATACGGCTTTCTCTAATTCGGCATATTTTTTTCTAAATTCTAACTCAACCGTATCTACCTAAATAATGCCCTCACTTGTAAATAACCTGACTGATAGAAATAAGTTGTTTTCATGCAAAACTTGCGGGAGAATATTGCGATCATGCAACGGATAAACATTGCCTAGCATGTCTGCAATTGACCCATCATATTGCCAATTGTTTTTGAAACAATTGCATAAAGTTTTATTCAATTCCATATCTGTTGTTCATAAACAACATTATGAAGGAAAGGGTTAAATGATTTTAACCTGCGTTCCTGCATCGCCCATAGGTGGTGAAGACAGGTGCACAGTAGCATTTCTGATAAAGATAAGAATCACGACAGTAAGATGTGAGGAAAAATAACGAGACGCTATCAGGGGCGGAAAAATAACGAGATGCTATCAGGGGCGGATGCATCCCCCCATCAGCCATTTTCATCAATGCTTTGGATAAATAGAACCTCTTCGTAACCATGGGTGCAAATCCTTGGAGGGATGTATCCCCCCTAATAATCCGGCAGCATCCCCCCCAATATTTTTATGTCCCAAAACTGGGCATCAGCGAACGTTATGACCTTTTTTTTTTGGTCTTTACTTTATTTTGGCCAAAAAATTGGACATCTGCAGACTTGTAAATTTTGCTAAATCATCCCCCCCAATATCGAAAAATGGTCGATTTTGCTAAATCATCTCCCCAATGCTCAACAAAGATTTGCACCCCTGTTCATAACAATAAACCTTAGTCGCCTTAAGCACGTATAATCGAAACTGTGCGAACAAAATGCATCATATTTGATGAAGCACGCAAAGTTAGGGGCCAAATATATGAGCAAACTTTGCCTGAAAATTGTTCAAAAAGCGCTAAAATGACCATTACAGTATGCAAAATTTTGAAATTTTCCGGGGGAGCATGCCCCCGGACCCCCCTAGAGTCGTTTTTTGTAACTTAAGTTGCTTAAAAGTAACTCTGCCGGGAAAAAACTGCGCTTGAAAAAGTGACGAAATTTGGTGCCATCTCCCTGAAAAAAAAATCTGAATACGTCCCTGACATGAAACATTTTGAAAAGGCTTATTTACGCCCATTTTGCGGGTCTTAACGTCTTTGTATTTAGTTAACATTCAACCTAATTTATGATCACATCCCCCCCACCAAAACTTTCTGGATCCGCCCCTGGATGCTATGCAACAAGCTGGCAGTGTACTAGTCTATTGGCAAACTATGTAACACACAGCTATTGTTCACTGTACGCTCATTTGTTTGCAATCAATCATTGTTGCTTAAATGCGGGTTCCAATCAACGACCAGCCCAGCGTTGAGCTCAGCTAACGCCAATCCTTGTGTGTATTAGTTTTTCGCAGAAAATCACAACTTTTAGCTCAACTATGTTCATACTGACATCGAAATAAATCAGCATAATCTGAATCGGAATATTTGAAAGGGGAATAAGATCGCCATTAGGCTAAATGTTTTTACTTGTTACTTCATTAGTTTTTACGTCGTTGTAAACTTTCTTTGCGGTTGGGAAGAAGAGTTGCGACGCTTGATCTATTTATACTTTAAAATTGCTCAACATTTATAGTGATGCAAGTGCCAATGAGTTATAGGCCTACCACTCTCTCAGCTTTCTATGTTTTTCATTCTCATCGTTTTGCTGCCAAGAATTGCAGATTCGCGTTTAAATAGGCACCAAAAATTTGTGACGCATACTGATATTGCTGCCACGCAGCAGCCTGCATTAGCTAATGATGCCAATATCAACTATTTCGTGTTTACAGTCAGACGCAAACAGCTTTACATTAATGCGTATTTTTGTAAATAATCGTTTTTGAACCTTATCACCAGGGCCGAAGTTAGAATTTGCGGGGTTCAATTAGAAATCTGATGGGGGGTCCCTGCTCTTTATTTTTATAGTAAAGTTTATGGGTGTTTATATTTCATAAAAAATAAAAAAAAACATACACACAAACCAAAAATAATGAACATTTAATAAGTGTTATAAAAACGAATTTAAGGTAGTGTGGATGCTTTTACTTTCAGCCGGCGCCAGAGCAGTTGACTTGCGGAAGCCAAGCGTTTATCGGATAGGGGTGGGTGTTAGATCAGTTTTGTAACTTTCAAAAACGCTTCAAAGCAGTTTTCATGCCGCAATACTTTTTATCAGAGAAATTTGCGGAAAGCCGACATTGATCTGAACTCTGAGATGTCACAGGTTTGATGGTGAAAACTTTGTCCACAGCTGAATCTCATGTCATTTTACGAGTTCGCAGACAAAAGGACAACAGTGGAAGACGCTTAGTTGCTTGTCGTGTTGGTAATAAACGCAATTTCCAAGGTAGATGTTTCCTTCGAAGGATGTGCAAAACAGTTCAGGCGAAGTTAAGCTGCTTCAACTAAACGCAGAATGTTTATCAATTTGCACAAAAGCCGCTCTCTGCATTACAGCAAGCTTGTGGAATGCGGGAGTGCCACCCCGTCATCGTCTTCTTTCGTTATATAATTCCTCATTGTTGAATATTTTAGTGTTTGTGGTTCGCAAGTGGTGGCTCGGTGATAACAAAAATTTGATTATGGTGAAAACGCCCCTGAGATTTTAGCACGCTTGGTGCTGTCGCTAACGGCTCGCCACCGCCGCGACGTTTTTTCAGTGCTGTGTCTCTCAAGCGCTAAGCTGTATGAGCCCCACCACTCGTTTCTCTATGCCAGGGTTTCCCAAATTTTCTATGAATATACCACTAAAACAGTTTCAAAAACTTACCGTACCATTTCAGCATAAAAAGTGCACATGCTTAAGAAAAAAACAATAATTACAATAACACTTGCACGATGTATTGTCAGGGCTTTGGATCTTGAGCTAGGAGCCGGAACCAGGCTTTTTCAGGAGAGTTGGAGCTCTTTGTGAAATTCAAGTAGAGCTGGAGCCAGTTGTTTGAAAGTTAGCTCCAGCTTCGATTCATTTCCTGATATGCTACTGCTATGGATGCATTTCACTTAATTAAAACTCTGTGTTGAAGACTGTGCACTGTTTTCGAAATCAATGTTTTGAATTTATTAAGTTTTGTGATTAAATGAGTAAAAATTTACGAACTTAAAATTTTAAATTGCACAAACATGCTTGAATTTTAATTTTTAACCGACGGAGCTGCAGCTGTGGCATCAAGGAGCTCCGTAGCCGGAGCTGTTTTGTGATAGAAGAGAGGTCCAAAGCTGGAGCCGTAGCAGTCGCGAATTTGTGCCTGCTCCAAAGCCTTGGTATTGTCTAATGAAAGAAAAAAAGCAATTTGTTCAATTATTCCAATCAGTATTAAACACGGAGTCTAACCGAACCCGAACCGCGAACGGGTAAAAACTGCTTTTTTTTCGGTGAATCCGAACCGAACCTGAACCGTTCAAATTTGAGATCATTGAACCTGAACCGAACCCGAACCTTTAATATTTCAAATCTGTTAACCTGAACTGAACCCGAACCTTTAAAACTTTATGCAAGTGAACCCGAACCGAACCCGAAGCTATAATATTTTGTGGACTTAAACCTGAACAGAAATTGTTAGTAGCAATGTTTGAACCTGAGTTGATTCTTAAAAAACATTAATAAAAATCTCTAGACATGTGCTGCGATGCGTAACATTCTTTCGCTTACTTGGAGTTTTTTCTAGTTCTTCCGGTAACTTTACAATAACCTCAACTAAATCTAGTCAGGTTTTTTATTTGTTGACGTTTCGTTGGTACTGACGACCAACATCATCAGAACGATGAGTGACCTATTCCAGCAGTGACCTATTCCAACCTTTGCAACATTCTTTCTGCTTTTCAAAATTTAATGAATTTTTACATTTTTATTTAACCTTAATTGATTCGGGCATGCAGTTTATATTTCGTTATTTTAATGATATAAGACCCTAATTTAGTTTTTGGCCAAATTAAAGATTTTGAAGTGAACCCGAACCTGAACCGGTAAAAACCGCTTTTTTTTCGATGAACCCGAACCGAACCTGAATCTTTAAAATTTGGATTTAGTGAACCTGAACCGAACCTGAACCTTAAAATTTGGTTTCGATGAACCCGAACCTTTAAATTTTTGTGCAACTGAACCAGAACCTGAACCCAAATTTTTGAAAATTCTTGAACCTGAACCGTAACCGGAGCGATGTTTTAAACGGCTCGACTCCCTGGTATTTAATGAGATGGATGCGCTTGTTTCTGTGCAACTAGCTCGTCAATGTTAGTATAAATTTTTTGTTAGATTGAGACGAAGTTTTGGCTCCAGTTCACTTTAACGGTGATTAACAGCTAGGCAATATGGAGATTTACAGCGGCTTTACTTTTCCTCCTTAAGTTATTAGATATTATTTTATTTAATTTATTGGATATTATCTTACAATGCTAGATTCGCATAAATACCAGATCTCATCATTAGCCATTATTCCTCGTTTGACTTTCAGATGGTACTAACAGGAACCGCTTTTTCTTTCAGCTTAAATCTCTAAATTAAAAAAAAAGCAACTAAATTGTAATGTAGCCTATTAATAGCGCTAAAAGCAATAGTTGACTCTTTTCCAATTGTAACCATGTCACGAAATAGATGGAGTGCTGTCAGGAGCCTATTTTGGGGAGTGATACGTGCCAGACTCTTTTAAAGGCTTTTGTAGCTTATGGCCAGGGCCGGATTTAGGGGTTAGGATGAGGGGTATGTTTCCCAGCTACCATCAACCTTTTTCAAAAATGTTTTTGATGTATACAATTTTTCCATAAGCACGAGCCTCTTCGATAGTAATTAAGCCTTACGCCATAAGCACGCATTATTGACAATGTGCAAACAAAATACATCATAACCAAAGTCTCGTCAGCCTTGCTACGCACAGCCAATCCAGGCTAAACTCATTCCAGACAGTAAAGACTCTGTTTTTATACGGGAAAACTTAAACAAAATATTCCTTCTCAGACTACCGGGAAAATAATGTTTAAACCAACCGGACTTTTCTATTCTTATCGATTGTTTACAGTGAATCTGTGACATCATAATCCAGCCTGTATTATTTTCTTGAAGGTTTTATTTCAAATGTTCTACCTTGAGCAGAACGAGGAGAGGCTTAGATTTGGAGTGTGTAGTTTTTTGAAGGTTAGAATTTTTTTTTTTTTTTAGGAAGGTGGGAGGTTGCTATGCTGCACTGATGAGACCATAATAAGGTCGAAACGCGTCTGCAGCTGCAAATGAGTGGGTTACCATGGGGGCTTCTAGTGATGTGTGCTAGTTAGGCTAACGGTAACTTGGTTGTGGGTTAGTGGTTATAGGTTCTTTCATTGGGTATCGTTGTTTGGGGCCAGTCGCCTGCCAAAAATAGGGCACAACCTAAAAAAGAGGTGAAGTCGAGATGTACAGGTAAAGCAATGCAAAAACAGAGTCTTTACAGTCTGGAATGAGTTTAGCCTGGATTGGCTGTGCGTAGCAAGGCTGACGAGACTTTGGTTATAGTCGAAACATTAATTTGTCCCTTGCAAATTTCTCATCTAACTCGTAATTGATGACAGAAATGGATGGTTCAATTCCCACCTGTATGGGGGAGTACCATTTTCCATTCCATTAAAAGACTGTACTTTTATTGTTGGACCTATTCTTACCCTGACACATTGGACTTTGTTGTTGCCTGACTTTGGGGGTGCCTATCGGAGAAATGTAGGAAAGATGAATTCTATTTGACTTACATATCCTTCTTTGTATCATCTTGCTGGATCCTGTAACTGTACATGTAGTTCGACAAACGTACCGGGATATTGATGTTTAAACCACCGATAAGCGCTGACGTTCACTGTGTTTTCTGGGCTGCATGCGCACACACAGTGCCTGCCTTGTCCCCCGCTTTTTCACGGGCGAACGGGTTGGGCAGAGAGGTTTTTTGTAGGTTTTGGTAACTGGTATAGTTACAAACCTTAAACAAAATATTCCTTCTCAGACTACCGGGAAAATAATGTTTAAACCAACCGGACTTTTCTATTCTTATCGATTGTTTACAGTGAATCTGTGACATCATAATCCAGCCTGTATTATTTTCTTGAAGGTTTTATTTCAAATGTTCTACCTTGAGCAGAACGAGGAGAGGCTTAGATTTGGAGTGTGTAGTTTTTTTGAAGGTTAGAATTTTTTTTTTTTTTTTTAGGAAGGTGGGAGGTTGCTATGCTGCACTGATGAGACCATAATAAGGTCGAAACGCGTCTGCAGCTGCAAATGAGTGGGTTACCATGGGGGCTTCTAGTGATGTGTGCTAGTTAGGCTAACGGTAACTTGGTTGTGGGTTAGTGGTTATAGGTTCTTTCATTGGGTATCGTTGTTTGGGGCCAGTCGCCTGCCAAAAATAGGGCACAACCTAGAAAAGAGATGAAGTCGAGATGTACAGGTAAAGCAATGCAAAAACAGAGTCTTTGCAGTCTGGAATGAGTTTAGCCTGGATTGGCTGTGCGTAGCAAGGCTGACGAGACTTTGGTTATAGTCGAAACATTAATTTGTCTCTTGCAAAATACATCATATTTGGCGAAGTACTCAGAATTAGGGTCAAAAATTTTTAACAAAATTTAGCTGAAGATTATTTAAAAAGCACTAAAATAGTCATTACAGCATGTAAATTTTGAAAAAATTTCCTGGGGAGAACGCTCTTGGACCCGGACCCCCTAGAGCTTTTCTTGTTTCTCAAAAAAGTTCATCCATTCATGATACAGGAAATCTTTTTTGTAAAAAAAAGTATAAAATGTCATAACCCTAACATACATACCAAACATTCGAAATAACATGTGAACATATTGTTTTCAAATTTGAAAATGAATTCAAATCAAATATGAAAATAATTTTAGCACGTGAAGATGTTGTTTTCAAATTGCCACTGCCACAAATTACTGGGTCTTCTCGACGTCCATTTTTACGCTTTTTAACTTGAATTTTGAACTATAGAACATTTAATTTTACCATACTATTGAGATCATGCATAGTCTCTTTCTTTTATTCAGTTAATTTCGTTTGAATTTTTTGTTAAAATCTTTTGAAACTGTGTATGTAAATTTAACTGAAACGAGCTGTTTTTTCTATAAACGGAAATTGATGCAGAATGCTTTTTCATCGCAATAAATTTGCCTTCTTTTTGATGTCCGAGACTACCCCACTGCTTGTCCGGACCTACCCCACTATTGGGGCTAGTTCGGACGTACTAGACCACCTTACATTTTTGTAAGTAATGGCCTAATGCATGGGGCTATTGCACTCACGAACAATTTCATATTGAAGTCAATGGGCTATCCACAATTTTGTACAAAGAGTTTGTAATTCCACGTTTTTAATCTTGCTCTAGAATCACAAAAGTAAATTTTGTCCGAAATAACCCCACCTTCCTCTATATTATTCTTTGTTAAAAACAATTAGTGCATTTCCATTACATCGATTTATCCAATCGGTTTAATGGGTTTATATTTTCCTTTGTTTAATTTTACAATCGTTTTTACGCGTACGGTGCTTATATAATGTACGAACCAAAAAAATTGAATCATTTAAAAATCGTTCTTAGTCATGTCGGCAGCGTTACCGAACGGTCTGGAGCGACGTTCTTAGAGCGACGTTTTTAGAACGTCATTTTTATGGTGAATCAAAATCTGCATTAGCTTCTAATGATGAAGATCGAGAAATAGATTATGGCTGCTTTGTATTGTCTGCCAGGATAAAGCTCACTATTTGATTGTGGTACTTGCTACTCTGGTAAAAAGTCGTCAGTTTGGGCGTCTGTTTTACAATAATATCTTCCTTTCGCTTTTTTTCTGAAGCTACTGCTCGTTTTTACGCTCCACTGAGATAAATACGCTTCATGACTGTATACTACAACATCTGCGAAAAAAAGGATACACAGTGTTACGTAGTTGCTACCATTACTGGCTATCGTAACTCAGCGAGAAAGAACTGGGTTCGCTTTTTGCGCAGGGTCAGCTCTGACAAAGCGTTGCCAACGGCCCACCACTGCTGTAACAATTTCTGTGAAAGCAGAATGTGTTCCTAGCGCGGAGATGAGTCTAGCATCCACCTCAACTCTCAACAATGCCTAACTTCTTCAATGGAAATGGTACGGTTGCTCATAGAATTCGTCTTAGCGTTTAAGAGTAATTCCTTTTTATGCTAAGTTATATACTTAATTGTTTTTACATTCGTTTTTCTCTTGTATGTTTCGAACCTCAACAGTTACCTGTGATTGGTCAATGCCGAATAGGGCTTGGATGTGCTATCCGCTTCAGCTACTAGATCTTTCTTTGGCGTTTCTGGAGTACATTAAATTCTGGATGCTCTTCCTGTCAACAATCAATAATATTGTTTTCGGCTAGGCAGGGCCGTCGGGAGAAAATCCGGGCCCCGGGGCAGAGATATGACGCGGGTCTCCTCGGTACCAAAATTTAATTCTCTAGAAAAGAAAAGGTCTTGACATCGCGCAGACGTAGGCAGTGTGCGAAGTAGAAAATTTTTACTGGGGGGATGTTTTTGTCTACGATTTTGCTTGAATTCTGAACCCAAACAAAAAGACAATGTTGCGAAAATGGTATTTATTGTTCATGGGGCGATGCGGTGGCGTAGCAAGAAATTCTAAAGGGGGGGGAGCATAATTTCACCATTTTTTTAAGCGAAGTTTTTTCCAGCAAAGCCAATTGAAGCAGATTGACAAACAGAAAAACTTTAGGGGAGTCCGCGGGTATGCTCCCCCGAGAAATTTTTGAAATATTACATGCTGTAATGGCTATTTTAGTGCTTTTTGAACATTTTTCAGGCAAACTTTGTTTAAAATTTTTGACCCTAATTCTGAGTACTTCACCAAGTATGATGCATTTTGTTCACACATTTTCAATTGTGCGTGCTTAAGGCGTAGGCTTAAGGCTTATTGTTATCGAATAGGTTCGAAATTATGGAAAATTTGTATTTATCAAAAACAAAGTTTAAAAAGGCTGCTGAGGTGAATGCATTCCCTTAGCGGCGGTCTTGGACAAAGGGAAGTTAACGCATTGCGTTAAGTGCACAAAAGTTGAACAGTATACCGCCCATAGAATTATTTGCTTATTCTACTGTATAGGCCTTTATGCAATATTGGTAGCTTGAGTAAACCACGAACTACGGTAGTTGGCCATATTAACGATAAATCAGTTTTGGTATACTCGCATTGATTGATTTTACATCAACTGTCATACAATATTGCTGAATCTGCTAGTGACAAATTGCCAAGTTTCACTTTGAGGTGGTTCAGCTTGGATTACAGATAAAAAAAAAATGGTTCAGACAAATTGTTTACTGTGTTTCAATGCAAAATTTTTTTAAAATGAAGATTCTTTTTAGGGGAGCTTAAATTCGAAATAATTAAAATCAATTTTAATGGGTTGGTTCAAGTTACCATAAAGAGAAGTTTTTTTTTTTAGTTTACGCATTAATTCTTTTTGATGGGGGCCTTATTATGAAAGCGGATTCTTTTGAGGGTGCTGTGCTTCACTGCAAAAAGTTTTAATAAAATGAAGATTTTTTTAGGGGAGCTTAAATTTGGAATGACTAAAATCAATTTTAATGGTGTGGTTCCAAGTTGAGAATAAGAGAAATGTTGTTTTGGAGTTTTCGCATTGATTTTTTTGAGGTAGGCTTATTTTTAAAACGGATTCTTTTTGAGGGTGCTGTGCGTCAATGCAAAAAGTTATATTAAAATGAAGGTTCTTTCTAGGGGAGCTTAAATTTGGAATTTTAATGGTTTGGTTCAAGTTAACGATAAAAGAAGTGTTTTTTTTGAGTTTCCGCATTGATTTTTTTTTGAAGGAGGCTTTATTTTTAAAAGGGATTTTTTTGAGGGAGGCCTTATTTCCAAAGGAGGTAAAGGGGTTCTTCTATTCAGGAGAACTAAAACTAATTCTAATGATGTATATGGTTCAAGTTTGCAAAGGAAATTGTTTTTTTTTTATGGAAGTTTATGTGTTGATTCTTTTTTTGGGGGAGGGCTGCGTCTTTACAGTGAAAGTAGCTTTTTGTAATTGGGGATAACTACGAGGAAGCTTCTTTTTCACCAAAAAACGGTTACGCAACCACGATTTTCAAAGTTCGGTAACCCGAAATTTTGCCATATTTGGGCATAATTTTCGGTTGCCATAGTTTCAGTTTCGCAGCACCGGAACCGTTCTTCAGCTCTCTCAAAACCATCACCGAAAAACAGTTCATTTATTTATTTATTTTTTTTTATTGTTATTATTGGCATATTTATCCTCCTATCACGAGAAAGCGATCAATGCGCTGTACAAGCTCGCTTAGGAGTTGCCGGCCATCTACTTCCACACTAAGATGGGGGAATTCCGTTAAGTGCCTATCCCAACGGCACAACTAGTAAACTTGCCGGCTTACTCCACACTGTCCCTTCAATGCTGAACGTCAAGCAGGGAAGCTGTGAATACCAATGTTAAAGTCGTTGGTTTGACCCGACTCGGAATCGAACCCCAAGTCTACCGATCCAGAAGCAGACACTCTATACCACTCGGCCATTCATTAGCTACACTCACGCACTCAACTGTTTTCCGGTTCCTCTGGTGCAAAAGGCATGGTTTGGTAGCAGGAAAACGGTTTCCGAAGTTTGAAAATTAAAGCAGGGAAGCCGAATTCCGATTAAATAGACACTTCCTAACTAAAAATAATTTTATTGACATGGTTCAAGTTCATATAAAAAAGTTTTTTTCACAGTTAACGCGATGATTCTTTTTGAGGGGGGCTTCTTTTTTAGGGGGGGGCCTGTGCGACCGCACAGTTCGCTTATTCCTCAAACCACCACTGCATTTCCTCATACCATTCCCATCCACCTGGATTTGACCCTCGCCATAAGCTACAAAAGCCATCAAAAGGTGCTAGCGTTTTTCAGTCACTTGGCACCATTTGTTCTTTTTTACGAAAAGGCGAAGTCAAAAGGGGAGAGGCCATGCCACAATGCCTACCCTCTAAATACGCTTCTGGGGTAATGTCATTGGTTAATGACCAAATTATAACAGGAGTGAAGGGCGTACCTCGTGTTTGCATACCACCAGCATGATGAACAAAAAATATCAACGGTAGAATTTTGAACACTTCATCAGCTTTATTTTAGTCTGGTTTTTGTTTTATAAATGAAGCAAGGGGTTTGGGGGGAGAGCAGTAAGCTACCCCATCGGGGTCCGGGGCGGAGCCTCAGAAGGTATAGGCTTGCATTTTCTCAATTCATACTCTCAATCTCAAATATGATATGAAAAAAGTTGGGGAACGGGTGCTTTAACATATTCTTAGTGCTTTCACTAACGCTTGTAAAAAACTGCTGAGGTGTTGTAATGTTGATGAAAAATAAACTGTTCTGTAGTAGGCGCGCTGAAAAGGTTGTTCTTGACTAGTTTGCGAAGGAAACCATAATGGCTACAAGATATGCTGGAAAGTGTTGCCGCAGTCCGTACCCACAAGCAACATGTATAAAAACATTTACTTCTTACGGTACATATCACTGGGGGGGGAGGCGGTCCGCCCGGGGGGTGGCATTTTGGATAAGCTTCATGTAATTTTTTTTCCTAATTATTTTGAACAACCATTACTTTGCTGTATCACTTACTTGCTAATCGTAAATCATCTTACTGTGTCGCTCCATGCGCAGGCGCAAAGTTGCGGAAGTGGGACGGCCATCTCGTTTACGCTTCACTATGTTCCAGCGAGTGTAATAAAGATTTGATTTTAATGTTTATTATGTCACAATTGCGTACTGTTTTCCTTCGTCTTTGCATTATTTGATTCGCAATGCCTCCCCTCCCCCCCTTTGGCAATGTAATAAGGTGCTAAAACCTAACTTTAGTCTACAATTTCTCGAACTACTAATTGTTGCAGCCTCCTTTCATTTATTTTCGCCAAGCCTCTGCTTTTAAACATAAGCTGCGGAAATATTTTTGCATTGCCCATAGCAGGAGCGTATTTAGGGGGGGGGGGGCATTGGGCCATGCCCCCCCCCCACTTTTGACTCTGCCTTTTAGTAAAAAAGAACAACTAATGGTGTCGAGTGACTGAAATATGCCAGACTCTTTTGATGGTTTCTGTAGCTTATGGCTAGAGGCGGATCCAGGGGGTTAGGATGAGAGGGATGCATCCTCCCACCGGCCATTTTCAAAATTTTTTTCTGATGTATACAATTTTTCCATAATTTCGAACCTCTTCGATAGCGATAAGTCTTACAATAGCGATAAGCCTTGTTATGAGGACGCGCAGACTCGGCGACCATGCAGCCTTCGGCAGCAGAATAATGATCTTTCGCGCTATACCACGACGCCCGTGTTTTGTTTCATACGCCTTATCGCTAAATTGAAGTGTGTGTCTTGCCGGCGTCTACTGAAAAAGTTTTGTTTTGTTCTTATTTCTTACGCCTAATCGAAAATTTGCGCACAAAAGGCACCATATTTGGCGAAGCACTCAGAGTTAGGGTCAAAAAATTTAAACAAACTTTGCCTGAAAATCATTCACAAGACACAAAAATTGCCATTACAGCACGTAAATTTTCTGGAGGAGCATGCCCCCGGACCCCCTAGAGCTTTTCTTGTTTCTTAATCAGCTTCAAATTTGTTCTGCCGAGAAAATTTTATGTTTGAAAAAAGGTGGAAAAAAGAGCCCCCAGCCACTATAGATTTTCAGGGTTTTTGCAAGAAAAATATTCATTTTAGCGTAGTTTTGTAGTCGAAAATAGTCTTAATTCGCTCCTGCTTGCGTTGCTAGTAGATTTGCGGACCCTCGAATGGTCTTAATCTGCCCTGCTTGCGTTGTTAGTAGATTTACGTTATAGCATTAGTATCTTTGTTTTTGCAGGCTAGTGGTCACTGAAAATATTTTGGGGGGCAGGAAATTGCCCCTTTTGCCCCCCTTGGCTGCGCCTCTGCCCCACCCCACAAACAAAATTTTAAAGACATCTCTGGATTTAAGCTCTTTCCTGGATATTAATTTTGATGGTAGGCCTATTAAGTTTCAAATACATTCATGCAGAGGCAATATTGTAGAAATAAACGTCTGAATTAGACCCACCCCTAAAAAAAGAGGGGGCCAAGGCCCCCCGGCCTCCCTGGTTCCGCCACCTGTAACGATATAACTGTTTCCTTATGGTTTTGTTTTAAATGCTTTGTCTTCAAAAGGTTCTAGACCGATGCGTTGTTCCTGCAGTTGTAATCGTGGGATTGTTTTGTAAGGTTGCATTATGAAGTCATAATTGTCTACTGACGTAATTCTTTCGTGAATATTCTGGGTAGATTTCTCCGTTACGTAATCTCGTCGAGTCAAAATTTGTGCTTGTGACGTCACAATTGTGTTTACTGCAGTTTGGTGTGAATTTTGCAAGTCATATGATTTCTCTTGACGACACAATCGTGTTTACCTAGAGGTAGGAGGTAGAAACCATTTTTTGGGCCATATCTTTAAATCTTTGGGGCTACTACTGTACTTTTTTTGATGAATTTAAGTATAAATATCAGGTTTTGGACATTTATTTTGATTTTTGATTGTTTTTCAAAAACTGCCCACCAAAATACAAAAAATTTGACGTTTCCCATGTAAAAAATAGTAAAAATGAAAAATTCTACAATGTGGTCAAATATATGTATATTAATTTACACAATTTTTTTTGCTGATTTAATGTTGGTATAGGAGTGTGATGTAACATTGAACAAGAAAAACTTTTGCTGCCAAAAAACTTCTGGACAAAAACGAAATTATGATGATTTGAAGCAAAATTTTGAAAAAGTTGGGGTATAAAATTGTGCGTTTACAATCTTATGCAAAAAGAAACTTTTCAGTTGATTCGACATTGACTGGGGAAAGTGTTGTAACATAGTCTTGCAAATGTTTTTTTTTTCTTTTTTGAAAATAAGTAGTTAAATCTGATATGTGATGTACAGTATACTGCATATTTGAAACTAGTGAATCATCCATTGTGATTTTGTATTTTAATGCTGTTCAAGCTGACAAATAAACAATTGTATTGTATTGCTTTGCAGCAGAATAGAATAATTTATTTCAGTTGCAGACAAATATCAAGCACAGAAATTGACAGAATACCACAAATACTGAATTGATATAGGGTAGATAGGGGTAACGAGCCCACCTTAAGTGACTTTTGCTCTCTCTCCCAGAATACAAGATCTTTCAACGTAATTTTCGCCTTGGTTAATCTTAGAGTTTAGAGCTATCTATTTCAACTTTCGTTTCTGAAAAATTTTGTGATCCGTCTAATTTATTAAGGTTTGCAAAAAAAAATTGAATGGGGTGTTTTACCCCATGGGGTAGGGTAATACACCCATTGCAAAATGCCAAAACGCTCATCGGTGGGGTTTAACCTATACACCTTAAAAATACTAATTTTTCTTACAATTTGAAGAGAAGTATTGAATAAATACGCAAAACATTTAAGTTTGTGAATGGGAAAAGGAAAAGGTCTTTGGAAAAAGGTCGTCCTTATAAAGAAGATAGGCAAAATTTGCTAGACAATAGACATGATACCCGATAATATATATATAATTATAATTTAATGCAGTTAGCTTTGCGTAATTGCAACCTTGTCTTGTCAATTGCTATTTTGTACCATAAAAGTAGAAGTGTCTTCTTGTTTTACCAATGGGGCGATCGCCGCTTCCTGGGGTAAAACACACATGTATGCCTTCTACCCTTGGCATGTGGTGGGCGTTTTGCCCCAAAAGTTGAAATTTATTTGGCAACTTGCAGCTCAGACCGTTCACATTAACAGCTGCTCTAGCTAAGTGCAATTTTTACTACATGAAATATCGGTGCTTAAAACAACTCACCATTTCTTTTTGCTTGAATCAATGAATAAACTATTTTGCTGACCCATTCCTAAACTTTTTAAGATATCATAATTTTGCCACCTAAAATAAACTTCATAATCTTAAAACTTAAATACCTGACATCCTGAGTAGTAGTAGATGGTCCATTTCAAACAGAAAATGGTGTGCAAACTGGTGTGCAGGCGATGACGTCATGCGTCGCGATCAACCTACGCGTCACGATGATCTATGAACCTCAAAAAAAGCAAAATATTTTCGTTCTTTTAGAGATTACGTTCAGTAATTTGTGGTAATATGAAATGTTTAGTTTAGTTTACAATGTACTCGCTAATTTAATTGCATTGACATAATTGCTTTTTTACTGATTGACATAATTTGATTTTATCTATGTTAAGTTATGTAAACCGCTTTTATCTTTAACGTTTATATGTTTTACATTGCAAGTTTGCATTCACACCCAAACTATTACGTTAATTTTCAACACGAACTCTTTTCACGTGTTAATTTTTTATTATTTTCTTTTATTTAAAAGTGTTTTTCATTTTGAAATAAGTTATGTAAAGATTTATTTACTTCTAAAATTTTATGCATTTAAAAATTTAATAGTTTTTTAATTTTTATTTTATAACAAAAGAAATATTTTGTTACAGTATTGCAATTAAAAACTTAATAGTTTTTTTTTTAATTTTATTTTGTAAGTATTTTTATTATAAAATAAATTATATAAAGATTTAATTACTTCTAAAATTTTTGTTACAGTATTGCAATTAAAAATTCAATAGTTTTTTTTTTAATTTTTATTTTATAACGAAAGAAATATTTTGTTACAGTATTGCAATTGAAAATTTAATAGTTTTTTTTTTTTTAATTTTTATTTTGTGATAAAAGAAATATTTTTGTTACAGTATTGCAATTAAAAATTTAACAGTTTTTCTTTTAGTTTTCATTTTATGATAAAAAAAATATCGATTTCATACTTCTTAGTTAAAATTATTGCTGCATTTTAGTTTTACATATGTGATAGAATTTATACTTTAGTTATTTTGATAATTCTAAAGCTCTTGTTACATTATTTCTTTTCCTGTATTTTAAAAAACTTTTACGTTAATAGTATTATTTACCAGTTCAATAACTTAGGGAATTATTGTTATCTTCCTTTAATGTATTAATTTTTTTTTGAAAGTATTTTTATTATGAAATAAATCATGTAAAAATTTAATTATTTCTAAAATTTTTGCTATGGTAATGAATTTCAGTTATTAAAAGTTACGCTTTTGTTATGGTTTTGTGCAAAAAATATTGAGGGTTGCTGAGTTGACTTGATCACAAACATACCACCAGACGGAGTTGCTGACTTGGTTACAAACAAAAGACTAGATGCGGTTTCTGAGTTGCTGTCAACAGTTACGTTGTTACGTACCACAAGTATAAAATCATGTTATCTATTTAAATTGGGACAAAATACGCACTAACGATTTTTTACGAATGAAAATATAAAGAAAAACAGGTATTTGACTTTCATGGAAGTTAGTGTATATTGTATAATAGTGTGTAAGTTTGTTTATATTGGCTCGGAAACGTCATGGATGCTGAAATAATTTGTGATATCTGCCACAAAAAATTCACCAACAAGTTTAGTTTAAATCGACATGTAAAAACAATACATGAGAAGAAAGAAGATTTTACGTGTATGAAATGTCAGAAAAACTTCAAAGAGATGCATCATTTAAAACGTCACCAGCAAAAGTGCGGAAAATGTAGAAGATGTGGGGCGCAATTGGATTCGCTGACAGATTTTGCAAAACATTCTTGCAAAAGAAAGCACACTGAAAACGAAAAAACACCAACTAAAAAAGCAAGGACCACGTATCGAAAACCGAATTACACCGACGACCCTCGAGCAAAGAACCGGAAGGAGTTTTGAGATTTTGGAAAATGAACACTTGGATGAAGAGGACCCAGAATTGCGGGAGTTTCTTTCAAAATACTGGTCTAGCATCAGAACTTTCTCAAAACATGGAAAAGTACAGAGCTTACATAATTTTTATTTTCGAAATTTTGAACACATGATCGACACAATTGCTGAAAGAATAATGAGGTCCGCAAATTGATGTAAATAACTTGTGTTATATATTTATTATATGCAAATCGTGTTGTTTATAGTGCGACAAAATAAATCGGTTCTGTTTCTGTTCTGAGGGATCAACAAACCAGATTCAAACTGATTCAAACTTTGGGTATGTCCTGAGGAATATTGACACTGACGAATTCCGTTATTATCACCCCTCTAGCAACAACGCTCAAGTATTGGACGCGGCTGTGACCATAAGCAGCAGCAATGAGTTAGAGGAATTTTTACACAAGACAGCAGCGGAGGATTTTTTGGAAAATTTCAACCGACCGGATACAAAATGGAAAATAATCCGGATTACGAATTTGGTCTTTTACATCAATCATTTGGTGGACGCACCTCTATCAGGACCTGTAGAGCTTCCAGACTTTTTAACGCATAATCGAGAGGTGGTGAATCACATATCCAATAACAATCTATGTTTTTTTCGATGTTTATCTATTTTTCGCGGTTGTGATAAACGTTCGTGCGAACAAGGTGCTAAACAATTATTCGCCGCTTATTGCAAACATTTTCATGTCGATCCTGATCTGTTTCAAGGCGTTCTTCTTATTGATTTTCCAGAGATAGAAGATTTTTTTGAGATTAACATCGTTGTTTACGAGCTCCAAGATAAAAAAGCGAAACTAATACAGCGTAGTCGCGAGTTGTACGATGAAACCATGCAATTGAATGTTTTTAAAAATCATTTAAGCTTGATTGTTGACTTTGAAAAGTATTGTGATGTTTATCAATGCCAGCGATGTGACAAACTATGGTATGGACGAAAACATTTTTTGAGACACACCGTCTCTTGCGACCAAACTGTTACACAATCTTTTCCAGGTGGTATTTTTAAAAACCAACCGACGATTTTTCAAAAATTAGAAGATATAGACATTTTTGTACCCCACAATCAACGACATTACCCTTTTTACTGTTGCTACGATTTCGAGTCGATTTTAAGTCAAAACAATTTGCCTAAAAACGGTGAAAAACTTTCTTTTACTTCCAAACACATCCCTTTAAGTGTGGGCATAGCTTCCAATATCCCAAATTTTGAAGATCCCATTTGTTTTGTTTCTGAGGGTAACGAAACTGTATTAGTTCAAAAAATGGTTGATTATATGGAAAAACTCTCAGATGCTGCATATGCAATCCTGCAGGAAAGATATGAATACGTGTTTGATGCTCTTGCTATCAGTCCTACCTGTCGGAGCGAAAAACTTTTAAAAGAATTTAGTGCTTTCATTCGAGAACTCCCTATACTGGGTTACAACAGCTCTAAATACGACCTTCCTTTAATTCAAACCATACTGATTAGCGAATTGGTGGAAAAAATTGATTTTGTGATTAAAAAAGCAAACACTTATCTCTGTTTAAAGACTGCCAAACTTCGATTTTTGGATATTCGAAATTACATTTCTCCTGGTTTCAGCTATCGATCTTTTCTTTTGGCTTACGGCTGCACTGCAGAAAAATTTTTCTTTCCTTATCGCTTCATTCGTGATTTAAAAGCATTAGAACATCCGTCTGTTCCACCGTACGAGGCATTTTTTAGTGAAATCACAAATTCTAACATCTCTCTCTCAGAATATGAGTTTGTCAAAAAGACCTGGAAAGAAAAAGAGTGGAAGACTCTCAAAGATATGCTCATTTATTACAACGTGATGGATTGCGGACCTTTTGTTGAAGCTGTAGGTAAAATGTTACAGCCTTATTTGGCACAAGGTATTGATATATTTAAATCTAGCTTTTCTGTTAGTGGAGTTGCTAAAATTCAAATGCTCCAGAGATGTGAAAAAGAAGCTTTTTTCTGTCTGTTTCCCAAACGACACGCTGACCTTTATCATACTTTGAGATCCAACATCACAGGCGGACTATCCATTGTTTTTACCAGACTAGCTATTAAAGACGAAACAAAAATTCGTCCTCATGAGATATCTAACCCAGAAACGTGCAAGAAAGTAATAGGTCTTGACGCGAATAGTTTGTATTTGCACGCTATATCCCAAGACTTGCCTTGTTCATACTTTATTCGCTATCGAGAAAAAGATCATTATCGCCCAGATCCTTGCTGCAAATACGGGCTCTCATCCTATCAATGGTTAAAATGGATCAGTCACACCCAAAATAAAGAAATTCAGCACAAATATTCAGGTCAAGGTGAAAAGAAACTGACTCAGCACTCGTTGATTGTTGACGGGTTCGCTCCAGCGACTAATGAAGTTTTTGAATTTGACGGTTGTTTTTGGCACGGATGCGACAAGTGTTCAGCAAATCCTGACGGTAGTCCCAAAAAAGTTCATCCGGTAAACGGAAAAACCTATGAACAGCTTCGACAAGACACCTTGAATAAGACCAAAAAGTTAGAGGAAGCAGGTTATAGAGTCAATAGAATAAGAGAATGTGAGTGGAAAAAACTAAAAAGAAATCCGGAAGTTGCTTCGTTCCTAAAAAAGCTAAAGTGTGTAGAGCCTCGCAAACAGCTGACGTTTGAAAAAATTATAGAGGGCATCCAGTCTGAATCGCTTTTTGGGTTACTTATCTGCTCTATTCACACCCCGGAAGAATTGAAACCAAAGTTCTCTGATTTTCCACCGATCATAAAAAACACAACGATTTCACGTTCTGATGTTGGAGAATACATGCAAAAAATCGCAGAAGAACAAGGATTTTTGAAAAAACCGAGAAAGTACCTCATCAGCAGTTATTTTGGAGAAGAGATTCTTATCAATACTCGGATGGCAAAATTCTATCTGGAGTTGGGGTTAAAAATCACTCGCATCCAAGAATTTATTCAATTTTTCCCCATGAAGTGTTTTGACGAACTATCCCAGGAAATTGTGCAAAACCGTCGTCTTGGCGATATCGACCCAGATAAAAAAGTGTTAGCGATGACGTCAAAGCTCTGTGGTAACAGTCTTTACTCTGCTACTCTTTTGAATCGAAGCAAACACCGTGCTGTCACGTATCATACCGATTCCAACATCAACGAAGCAATCAATAACCCACGGTTTTCTCACTTGGAACAATTGAAACCCGGTCTATACGAAGTAAAGAGCTTGAAAAAGCAAATCAAACACGACTTACCCCTTCAATTAGGGATCTCTGTTTATTTAGAAGCAAAACTCCACATCCTTAAGTTTTTTTACCACTTTTTGGATAAGTATATCCCAAAAAAATGCTATTCATTGATCGAGAGCGATACAGACTCTCTTTACTTTTCTATTAGCCGCGACTCTTTAGATGATTGTGTCCCTAAACATCTTAAAGAAGAGTATTTTAGAGAAAAAAGGAAGTATATGCCGGCAGAGTGCTGTGATGAGTGCCTAAGCAAGTTCATTGACGTCAAAGTCTCTGGAGGTATCTGGACATCACCTTCTTGCTGTCAAAAAAGAAATGCTTTTGATACAAGGGTGCTCGGATCAATGAAAACCGAGTATGAAGGAGAAAAGGCGGTTGCTTTAACTTGCAAAACGTATTTTTGTGAGGGAAAAAGCAAAAAACAAGTCTGCAAGGGCGTTAATATCCGACAAAATCCTTTAACCTTTGAAAAATACTTCCATGCACTTGATTCTACGCAACCATTAAGCGTTGTAAATAGAGGGTTTATTACTCGAAAACACAATATCTTGACATACCACCAAGAAAAAAGAGGATTGTCCCCTTTTTACTGCAAACGGCTTGTTCATGAAGACGGAATTCATACATCTCCCCTAAATCTATAATTCTACTTTACAATCAACCGACTTTATGCGAAGAGTTAGGGTTGGATTCATTTATCTTAAATTCACTGCCTTGAAAAATAGTTCGTTGAGTTTGGAGACTCCAAATTCATTGGCTTTAGAAAAAAACTAAAGTCATCAAAATGCTTTTAATACAAGGGTGCTCGGATTAATGAAAACCGAGTATGAAGGAGAAAAGGTGGTTGCTTTAATTTGCAAAACGTATTTTTGTGAGGGAAAAAGCAAAAAACAAGTCTGCAAGGGCGTTAGTATCCGACAAAATCCTTTAACCTTTGAAAAATACTTCCAAGCACATCAAAAGCACATGAGCGGATTCAACTTTAATCCAACCCTAGAACATATTTTGTTGAATCTTGTTTGCATTTTATTTCGCGTCATGTGAATACTTGATTTGTGTTAGGAATAACGTTTGATTATCCAAACTGAAGTGGACATTACTGCTATTTTGCGAAGAGAGCGTTTTCTTTTTGTATATACCATTATACCTCTGTCCTGTACATTTTTGTTGTAAATATTTGAGTGTGAGTGAAAATATACTGATGAAAACAAGGAAATGAGTGATGGATACTACACATGTTCTCTCGTTGTAGCAAAAGCTTTCCCTTGTGTTTACTCAATTTGCTGTGACGGTAAGGCTCTAGCTTACGCTAATTAATAAACACGATTTCATTTCAGGCGTGAATTTGCAACGATTTGACGTAACAATGAAATACTAGCATTTAACGTTAAACGTATATTTAAATCAAGAAATTAATTTTATACTTGTGGTACGTAATATATTTCTTTTTTTAATTCGGAAACATTGTTTTATAGACTGCTAGTACCGCAGATACGGCAGTGAAAAGTTAGAAGACAAAGACCACAAATCAATAAAAAGTTACTGCTTAATAATTATTCATCGACAACCTTAAGCATAATTTTGATTGAAAACCAGTTTGAATACCGCGAATTACACATAAAATAACGTCCATATGGCCTTTCTTATACAATAACCTCAGTAAGAAACTGCACATACGGTAGCGTTACGCGTAAAAGCAATGGAAAAAGTACGGGTTAAAATCATTTTAGCTAAAGGTCTGCACCGTAGTATATTCATGTAGGAATCGAACCCTTAAACGATTGTTTTTTTTTTTCAAATTCAATTCAGTTCAAGCGACATTTTGATTTACAATGAACCATATTCGTTCTCTGAAAGCTGATGCATGATGAATAATCACAGCTTCCTGAACTTCACAAAACCGTCGCTAGATCAGTGCTCACTCGCGAACAAACGTTGATTTTACTTAATGGTAGAACACAATTTTTCCGATCCTTGCAAGAAAACTACGAAACTTGAAAATTTTGCACTTGAAAACTTGCCGTGATACATGCAAAATCAAAGGTTGAACTTGCATATGTAATAAAGAAATATTTTCAAACTAAACAACATTAAAGGGTTTGATTACACACCACAGACATAACATTTACGTTTTTAACAGGCTTCTTTTCGTTTTAGTAATATATTTCTTTATGTTAAAATTTGAAATACCCTAACACATGTTTATCATGCACCGGCCGTTAGCTCAGTTGCAAAGCGCAGGCTACCGGTGCGGGAGGTCTGGGGTTCGATTCCCGGGCCGGTCAAATCGACACAGTGTCGCCAACGACTCGCCACCGTTGCGACGTTTCTTCGGAGCTGTGTTGCCCAGGCGCTAAGCCGCGGAGATGGGCCCCGCAACTCGTTACACGCTTCGGCGTAATACGGCGAGTATAATGAAGATTTGATTTTTTTTTGATTTGATGTTTATCATGCATCAAAATTGCTATAAAAGTATAGACCTAAAACTAAGGAAATACGTACTACAAATATTTTGTAAAGTTTTTATAAAAAATAATTCTTACCTACCACAAATATATTACATTTACTTAATGTAGGACGTTTTCACATACTAAAAATTTTATAAATTTAAGTTTGTGATAATTCTTAATACATACCGCAAATATTACGTCACGATTTCACCTAATAAAATCAAACTGAGGCAAGAGATATAATCTACGCGCGAGCTCGTTTAATTACTTCCTGTTTCTTATTGCAACGAGATGGTACGATAGCAACAGTCAGTACTACAAAACAAAATAAATAAACTTGCACTTGAGAGAGTAGATCGCTCTAGTAGTGTACTATGCGCATTTTGCACCTCTTGCACCGCTGGAAGTGCTGCACCGCTTGAAGTGCTGCACCGTTTTTGCACCGCTTGAAGTGCTGCACCGCTGCACCGTTTTTGCACCTCTTGCACCGCTGGAAGTGCTGCACCGCTTGAAGTGCTGCACCGTTTTTGCACCGCTTGAAGTGCTGCACCGCTGCACCGTTTTTGCACCTCCGGAAGTGCTCGGGGCTCGAAATGCGCATAGTACACTACTATCCTGCAGCCTGCAACGTTTTGCAGATGTTCAGCAACAGGGTGGCTTCCCTTTCCAATGTATATTCATAGCAAAGTTTATGACGTGACTGCTTAGAAACAGCTCATGGGCGTTTTACACCACTCTCCCCTTCGTTGTGTGATCTCTGAGCTAGTGAGTGCCTTAAACTGGACCTTACTGAACAATCGTTTTGGAAGCTTTTTTGCAGACTTTTGTGCTAGAATTACCCCCCAACGTATCCATAGTATCCATTCATCCATCCAGTTTCAATCCATTTCTTCTTGTCACCGAAGGTGGCTGGATACACCTCATCCCTTCGGTGTTTGCTCTCACACCTTCCATCCATCTCATGCGATTTGCATCTTCCTTGATCTTCAACCAGGCTTTCTCCACACTCTCTTCTACCTGCCTCCTCCGTGTCATTTTTGGCCGTCCTCGCTTTTGCTGCGCATTCACTTTCAGCATCATTGCCTTCTTCTGTATTAAAACCTTTGTTTCTGAATTTTGCTGTTTCAGCAAGGCCACTGAACATGAAGAAGTGTCGTTCTGCAACTAGGTCATTTGTTGGTAGACCAGATAGCTCTTCATCTGAAAGAGTATGCAGCTGTGCGGCTAGGCAGCTAGGTGTGTGTGTGAAATGTTGCAAATTGCAATAGCTGCATCATACCAAACTATTGGTAATTTGTCACTTACAACAAAGACAAGATTTTTGGAAGACATTTCTGGAAATGCAATGCTCTAGAACAGAAAATTTGATCATAAAACACCGAAAATTCCAAAAAAAAAACAATAAATGACGACTTATAGACAAGTAGCACATTAGTTGGTAAGACTTTTTTTGAAAGTTGAATTCTACTCAAAAAATTTACGAAAAATGATACCAAATATGCATAAGTAATAGGTAATTTATTGCATTTTTTGTCAAAAATCGCCAATTTTCAGCTTTTTGGTGGGCAGTTTTTGAAAAACGCATAAAATTGTTCAAACCATCTTATTTGCATCACACGTCAACAAAAAAAATGGTAACCTCCTTAATTTGAAACATCACCCTTCTACCTCGTATCTCTAGTTTACCGTGGTTTGGTGTGAGAGTTGCATGTCATGTGATTTCTCTTCTTGTTTCTTTTTAGAACTTTCTCGAAACTGAATTTAGAGCCTATATGGAAAGTTCGTTTTTTCTGCGCCGGATTTCTGCGCCAAATTTTTTTCGGTGATTTTTGCGCCACACCAATCCTGCGCCACTAATTTCCTTCTGCCAACGGCAGGGCCGTATCCAGAAATTTGTTCAGGGGGGAGGCTAAATTAAAAAAAATTCCGGTGGTGTGACATAGCAGCGAAGGCCCGCAAGGGCCGAGCCCTTCAAGGAGGGTGTGGGGGGGTTCTCACCCCAGGAAAATTTTGAATATCTGAAGCCAATTTTGCGCATTCTGACGCATATCTGAGGAAAAAATCGCCCAGATTTGGACAGAGGAAAAAATCGCCCAGATTTGGACAGAGGAAAAAATCGTCCAGATCGGCCAACCATATGTTTACTTCGCACGCGATATAAAAAAATGATGGTCCTTGATTGACCTTGCGTATATAATCACTCACCACAGTTGCTTTTTGTGGCATCTCATCTGAAAAACTCACTTTAGAGTTCAATACTTTTCCGTTGATTTTATATGTTACAGCTCAGCGAGAAGTGTGATTTGCGTTGAATAATGCAATTGATCGCTAGACAACCAGGCCCAGACAATTTTTCAAAAACGAATGACTACCTACCAAGGAAATGTTGTGAAGGAGCGTGCATAGGCTAATCAAATATTTTGCGAAAGATGTTGGCTGGATCAAAAACTTACTTCGGTGATTTTATCGATTTTTGTCGCAGATTTTTCTCCATCACCACAAATTGCTTTCGGCAATTTCTCGATTACGTACCGCAGACGGTGTCAGAGCAATCTTTTCGGACATTTGACCGAATTGGTTCCATTAATTTCGGTCATTGAGAAAAAAAAATCGAAAAATAACCGACAAATGACTGAAAAAAAGAAATAGGGCTAATTTAGAAAAATAATTCCCATCTATTTCATTAAAAAACATGCCTGTAGGCAAATCTATACAACTTATTACTACGGTCACATGTGCAGAAGCACGTTTGGACAATCAGGATAAAAGCCTTATTTAGTAGGCTATTTTCATTTTTTATAACCTACGACGTTATAATCAAAATCAAGTTCCAACACTTCACGCTTCTTCACTTGTCACTGCTTCAACGTATTTTTCCCCGAAATCCAGTTGATCGAGAAGTTTGACGCCATTAAATCAGAAGTAGGAAGCGGCGCGCCTTTGGAAGAAGTCAAATGGCACCATAGGTGGCACATTCTTGCTTTGCTGTAAAATTGAAAATTATAATTGGCAACACCAACACGAACGTGAATGCTATTTGGGAAAAAAGTTTCGAAGAATTAGATGAGAGAGAGACCTATACATTAGCTCACGCGCTTCGTTGTGGTATCGTGACGTAAGCGTACATTGCAAAACCGCATTGATGACCTGGGAACCTTGCGCGGCGTGGCTGTAGTTAAATACACATTTTTGCCGATTGAATAATTTTGCGCTAAGTTACAAAAGTAATGAAATTCTGCGACAATTAGCCAGCTGGCGCAGAAATTGCGATAGTTTCTGCGCCAGATGTATCCGGCGCAACATACCAACTTTCCAATCTGGATTTAGAGTATAAATAGGCGTGAATTTTCTAGCGTAATTAGTCGAGTGTAGATTTTGTGTGCGTTAGAGTAAGCAATTTTGTATGCTGAAGGGTATAGCCTTTGTTGTATTGTGTTACTGAAGTGAGCAGAAGTGCTTGTGTTTATTGAAAAGTAGTACGGTGAGTATCGTAGCTGAATGAGTTAAGTTGGGTCAATTATTATATTCGTTTGGTGAAGAAGGTCTTGGTTATTTTTGTGAGGTCAGATCTAAGAACGAATTAATTCCTGCAGTTTGTCATACAATTTTTATCAATCGTCCTGTCAGCCAAGTAATACTAATTCCTATTTTGCGACACCACCTAAGTAGTGCATAAAGTTCAGCAGTGAGATTGCTTGATTATTGAATTTATTAATAAAATTGCTTAACAAACTCCAGTTTTTGTTCGATCTGTCATTTTACCAGGAGGCCTGCGCTCTATAACTACTCAGTGCTTAAAGTTGAGCAAAAAGTAATAGCCAAAGCTGCTCTTGCAGGAACGTCCGGAGTGTGGGAGGGGGGCTACAAAAAAGTTGTTATCGGGAGTCCTCCAAAAACGTTAAAAGACATCATCTAAAATATAGTCACACACGCTCGGCGTGTTCTGTCAATAATAGACACCTACAGTCAAGTGCTCAATGAATGGAAACAAGTTAGTCTAACAATTTTGGGAAGCAAAATATTTTGGGGGCTGGTAGCCCTTGGGGACAGGTATGCGGTGTGCAAAGGTTATGATATCACTACGAGCTTTGAGCCAGTCTCTAGGGCTCATGACTTTTTCATTTGCAGCAAAGTCCAAAAATTGGTGTTCAAAATAATCAAGCAGCATGAAAGTGCAAAATAGCACATAACGTCATATTCTGTACACCTTCTTCGTTTGAACAAATGTTTTTTCTCGCCTGGTTTCTGCTTGTATAAACACAAGCTTATTTACCCTTGTAAAGATTTTAACGATCTTCACATAGCCGTAGAACTCCCTTGTCAGTTTTTATAAGCACATCAATCAGCAGATAGATACCCAAACGTATAGTTGCTGATATTGATAAAAGTTGAAGACAATCAAGACTGTGCACAAAGCGCTAACCCAGTTCCAAAGTAGTGCAACATTTAATGCGAAATTGAGAATTGTACCATAACTTAAGTTATTCGTATAGTGGAAACATGTTTTACACAACGTGCAAGGCTTGCAAGCCCGGTAAACTACTGGGACCATAAGCAATGATTAAAAAGAACATGGCCCAGAAGAGCAGTGCACTAATAGGGCATGGGGTAAAAACCAGAAACATTTAATCACTTAGCGTACCAAATTGCATTTAAATTAAAAGAAAACACTATCCTGCTCCGTCATGTTTGATTCTGATCAAAGGCCAAAATGTCACTGCTGTGGTTTAAATGTTTAACCATTCGTTAGCTTAAAATGTTTTATCAGCATCATTGTTTTTGTCATTCCAATTATTTGGCGCTAATGTTCGCAATAATATATTCATGCCGTAAATCTGTACCAGCAAAACTATCGTATTTCTCTTTTAATCTTAACTACGGACAAAAGCAAATTGCAAAGCCAAAATGGAAGAGTTGCCAGAGAGTTGAGAAACTAGCATCTGACAAAATTTGTGATTCTGGCGAGTACCAGTAACTTTACTTGCAAAAGTGCATTTGGTGTCAACACTAAGTTTGCAGTATTTCGAAAAAACTAAAATCACTCAGTAGATTTAATATCGAATATCGATTGCAATATTCTTTATTCTTTACTTTTTTGAACTACCATTGAAATCAATAATTTCTTTTTATTTTTGGTAAAATATCGATTATTTCTTTACTTTTTCAATTAGAGAAGCTGACAGTTTTGCACAGTTTAAAAGCAAATTAAAATCGTATTATTTTGAATTAACATTTCTTGACGTAGACCTACTAGATATCTGCTTGTTCGTATATGTCTCTGGGTTTTCTGTATATCTGTATTTTGTACCTCTCTCTTTAAGATCATTTTGCTCTTCTTGATTCACTTGTGGAATTTTTGTCTTTTGTTGATTTTTGCTTTTAAGTGCCCTTTAGTTAGGTGTTGATATGTCGTCTCTCTTTAAGGGGTTTACGAATTTTCGATACTTGGTATTGTTATTATATATATATTTGCTGCATCAGATGATCAGTGTCTAGCAATGTTACAGCCTTATGGGTAGTCTACGTGGTTGCAAGCAGACAGGAGTAGACTATGTGGCATAGCAATCATGGCATATTGTCATATTCTGATATTGTTGCTGTTAATTTTAAGATGACTTTTACCGTATTCATTCGAGTATAACGCGCAAAATTTTGTACTCATTTTTAATCAAAAATTAAGGGTGCGCGTTATACACGAGTAAATAGGTCGCACAGCACGCTGTTGCCAGATAAATTCCCTATCACGGCTACAGCGCGCAATACGTTGCTTTGAAGACTACCGCTTTCGCTTTGCTGATATTTGTTTACTTGCAGCATTCGCTTCGCGCGAGACTACAAACTCACCATGCGTTGGCTTCCCACTGCATTGAGAAAAGTCAGTTTATTGATTAAAAGGCGGTTGCAGTTTCAACGCAATTACCGTACGATAAGCTTAATGACGTAACAATACAAAATGTTACGATATAAAGGACGGCACAGATAAACGTTCTATTCAGTTTCAGCATTGCCTGTTTTACTGGTACCGGTAATTCAGTGCTTTCAGTGGAAACATTTTTATTTCTATGTGAAAAATATTTTATACTAATTTTCATTCAAAAGTTAGGGATGCGCGTTATACACGGGTGCGCGTTATACTCAAATAAATACGGTAAGTTAATTCAGTCTCACCTAGCTTAATATAGCATTTTGCGCAAACATATTTGTTGGCCTGTCTACTGACCTTGGCCTAGTCTATTTTGAAATTTGACAATCCCATAAACAAACGAAGAGACTTGCAGATATTCAACAATATAATCATAAAATTTCTGTTAGCCTTTTTGCTGTTCTATTTGTGCTGTGTTAAAAGCAGAAGTTTCAAGTGAGCTAGTCTTAATCAGTTTGGCCTAGAGATATTCTGTGTTAGTTTTGTATATAGTGTTTCTTATTCTTTTTTATGTTACTCAGTACTGGTCATTTGCTTGTAGTGTTATCAAGTTATGCAGTACTGTATCATAATTAGAGATGTAAATGTTTTTTTTGCCTTTGTTTTTTTAAAAAAAAACGTGTTTTTCCAAAAAAACATGGCCTCAAAAAAAACGTTTTTTTTCAAATTTTGTTGCAAGCGGGAATACTGATTGTGCTTTGCTATTTCCTGGCTTCTGACAGTAATCCAACCTCTAATGGTTTTTATATCTTCGAAATCAAAGTGCTTATTGAAGCAGTTTTAAGGGTTTCGCGGTGGCCGGCGGGTCATGCTCAGTGGTCACATTTGTGGAAATTATTGGGGGTGATGAATCATTGCACCATCAACCAAAATGCTAAGACTGTGTCAACTTCTGGGGGGCTCCGCGCCCCCCAGACCCCCCACCACTGTTCTTCTTTGCACGTTATCTCGTTTCAAAAGTTTTGAGACTATGAACATGAACTTCTTTAACTATTATGGACTTGAACAATATTTACAAAATAACATGTCGGTGAAGAAAATAAGCTGAATGTTTTCGGACAAATCGTCAGTCCTTCATTACAGCATGATCAGAAATAAAAAGTTAACTCTCGGCAAACTAATTAGCAAAAAGCAAAGCAGCAAGGGTACGAGTTGTGTTGTACCCTTGCGGTTTTGCTTTTCACTTCAATTAGTTTGCCCTGGGCGCGTTAGCTTTCCATTTTCGATCATGTTCTGATGAAGGACAGCAGCGTGGCCGAGTGGTTCCGAGCGTCGTTTTTATGACAGCCATGATCGCAAGGTTGACGATTTAACTCCCGCCCAAGCCTCGTTGTTGCATGCTTGCATGAGATGCTTCATGGCAATTATCTCTGGAGGAATTTCACCAGACGTAAATTGAAGAAGTCAGAGGCAAAATTCAAGCGAAAAAATCAAAAACAAGGGCAACTCCTAAGCGAGTCTGAAACTCTGGATTTGTGCTATTCATAGCGTCTTCGTCGCTTTCTCGTGATAGGAGGATAACAATGAAGAAATCATCATCATCAAGGACGGTGGAGTTGTTTGAAAACGCTTAGCATATTTTCTGCATGTTGTTTTCTTTTTAAAAACGTCAAACGTTTTGTGCTCTGAACTTATTATCTGTTGCTACAATATGGATATTAAGTTTGTTAGTTGCATATATATCCTCCTATTACGAGAAAGCGATCAAAGTGCTATACGAGCTCGCTTAGGAGTTGCCAGCCATCTGTCTACCCCACCAAGATAGGGGAATCCCGCTAAGTGCCTTTCCCAATGGCACAACAAGTAAACCTGCTGGCTTGTTCTCCACTCTGTCCCTTTAATGCTGAGCATCAAGCAGGGAAACTGTGAATACCAATTTTAAAGTCATTGGTTTGACTCGACTCGGAATCAAACCCAAGTCTTCAGCTCAAGAGACGGACGCTCTATACCACTCGGTCATCTATTAAAGATATCCTCTCTACCAAACTTATATTAGGCTGCGAGCTGATAGCAAAGTTAAACCTAATATGCTGACAGCTGCTACGAAAAGTGATGAATCAAATAATATTGATTAATTAAAATGGTCACAAATTGTGACTAAACTTTACCTCCTACAAAGCAAATCAATGGAAATGTAATAACCTAATTATTACCAGATAATGAAATTGTCGGATGTCATTATTCATGTACTGTGTAGTGACAATCAACAAAATTTTAGGTCACAATACCTGATCGCAGTGGTCGGCGACCTTTTTTTAACGCGGCCTAGATCACCCTTTCAATAGTATATTGAAGGCCCACAGTAATGTGCAGTTACTGCAAGCCCGCCAGAAGATAAGCCACGACGAAAAGAATTTGCAGTGACGATGCTACACATATTAGATTCAGATCCAGGATTTTCGAAACGTGTTTGTTTCAGTGACGAGTCAACGTTTCACGTTTCTGGATTAATAAACAGACACAACTCAAGAATATGGGGCTTGCAGAATCGGCATAAAACCTACGAGCTTGAACGAGACTCTCCTAAACTAAATGTGTGGTGACTGGTGTGGAATCATGCATGATAAAATTATTGGTCCGTTTTTCTTCGCTGAGAAATCAATTACAGCTCAATTTTATCTCGACCTTTTGACAGAATATGTGTCACCACAGCGTGATCAGTATCAACCACTAGTTATTTTCCACTTGGACGGTGCACCCCCTCATAGGGGTCTTGCAGTTCGTCAATTTTTGAATGACACATTTCCAGATAGATGGATTGCACGTGATGGTCCCATTTTATGGCCGCCACGTTTCCCTGATATCACACCATTGGATTTTTTCCTGTGGGGCTATGTAAAGGATATCGTTTACTGAACCAAAGTCAGATACGTTAGTGATTTGCAAGAACGAATAATTGAAACACTTGATACGTTACTGTGGATATGTTGGCAAAAACATGGCTAAAAATTGAATATCGATTGGATATCCTACGTGCGACTGATGGTGCACATGTACAAGTATACTAAAGCATCTACGTAAACTTAAAGCATTTCCCTTTACTATAAAACAAACCAATTGAAAATATCTTAAAAAGTAAGACTGTGGCGAATTTTTGAAATTGCAGCAATAATTTATGGGCACCCTGTACAATGACATGTGCGATACTCTGTCATGTTAGTCGTGCGATTTGACGCTGATTGTCTTGTTTTATTTTAAAAACAAACTTTTTTTGGATTTGTCAACGTTTTTTTACATCTCTAATCATAGTACTGTATCAACCTGTCAGCTGTGTGCTGTAGTCTGTGGTGAGCAGTGTGGTTCGTGTTTTCAGTTTTTTGTCAGCTTTTTTTAGAGTAGCATGCTACATAAGTTATATTTTCAGCTGGTTTTCTGGTTTTACAAATATAAGCAAATACACCAACAATGAATTAACTTTGCACCAACAGTGGTTATTCTAGTGTAGATGTTGAATGCAGAGTAATGAACTAATCATGCTTATTGCAACATGAACTCAGAGCATGGGACTTGAGCTCGTAACTTTAAATTATGAAAGTGTCTAGAGCTCTGGCAGCCTTTTATAGAAACCAGGAAAACCCGTCCGTTGTGACAGCGCCGTCATATATAGAAACAAACAAAGCAGTCCAGTGCAGCAGCGTTTTGCTTATGAAAACTGGGCCGGTGCTCTAGACACTGCCTTAAATTATAGTAAACTCTACCCTGGACATATAATCAAAGAACTCTAAAGTGACAGAGTTCCCAACACTGGTTTGTATTGACTGTCAACTCTACACTTTCGCTTTCCCTGATCTATCCATACCACTAATACCAATGTCTCATCAGTTATTAGCCAGATAGTCAAGCTCCATACCAGTTGACAGGTTGGGTGTGGGCTGCTTATTTTACTAACCAACTAGAAGTATTTTTGACTCGTATTGGTTATTTTGCTGAAGGTGCAAATTTTTATTGTCATATAGGTCTATTTGTGAGGTTTTGTGTAAATTTTGTCAACGAATACGAAACAGTAAATGGAACAAGCTTTTGAAAATGTTGAGAAAAAGGTTGGTTTGATCGGTGTAATTTAAGCATGGCTGGTAAATACGTATTAAAAAGACATAAGGATACTATTGTGTAGGAGTACATACCACTAAAATTGAAACTATACAACAATGGCAATTGTATGCTATGGTTTATAAGAACTGAGTAGTTGCAAGTCTAGTTTTGGCTATTAGGTTACAGTTGTGAAATCTCTTGAAGTCAACACTACTTGCTGAAACTTTTTAAGCATGTTAGTTGACAAATGGTTTTCTTTTATTAGTTAAGTGACAGCATAGTTACTTTGCTTCCTTAAAGTGAGACATTCTGTGTATCACTGTTCTCTCTAAGGTGCGAAATTTGAGGAAAGTTAGGAAATTTTGAGCACAGTTTTTCTATTTTTTTATAAGTTTGCTTACTGCAATGGTGGTTTTTAGCCAAATTTGAATCAAAGTGTTCAAAACAAATGTTCCATACTCTGAAAACTCAACTTTGAGGCAAAACTTGATTCAAACTTCTTTAAACCCCAAAAATCTCGTCCAAACGCGTTTTTCATCAACTTTTTGTTAGTTTTTTTTATAAATGACAATTATTTTCTGTTTGCAACAATCTTATAGAGTAAATTAAGATATGTTAATTAGGGATGTCCATTTCAGAATAATTAAGTATTTTATTCTAGAATAATTCCTAATCTTATTTTTTCGAATCCCATATAAATCTATAAAATGGCCGTTAGTGCTATTTTGATATCAGTTCAGCGCGCAACCGCTCGACTACTGCAAAACAAACAAAAAATCAACCATGTGTTTCATTTTTATTGACTTTATAATCAGTACAAAGATTACAACACTATAAATTCCAAGCATATGTACACGCAGTGGCGTAATCATGGAGCTAACAGCGAACAAAAATGCTTAAATTTTAGAAACACATGAAAAAATGTTGCTCCAGTATTATACAAGTGCTGCATACTACATTCATGGCCTCCCACAAGCGTTTTACGGCCTCCACCGCATGATCACACACACGAGGCCCAGCGCGAACTTGCGTTTATGCGCAACGTCTGAAAAGATTTATCACGCGCAATTTTTCTTCACAATTAAACCGAATCCTAAAAACGGAACCGGTTCAAAATAGGAACCGGTTCCTGGGATTCGATATTCTGAAATAAACATCCCTAGTGTTAATTAACGGTAACGTATATCGAAAAAGACAAGCAAAGTAAAGGTTAAGTTAGCGATAGATAAGACTCATTTCCACGATCAATTGCCTAGCAGCGTGAGAGAGTGATTAAAAATTTTAGATTTAAAAGAAAAATGTCCACGCGATATAGGACAGCGAAATCAAAAAATAATTCTAGATGCTTAACGCAGTTGTGAATTGTAAATACTTTAAAAAGGATTCATGTTTGATAGAATAAAATAAATTTTGAGTCAGTTGTTATTTACACACAAAAACTATGATCCATTTTATTCGTATCAGTTTTGTTAGCAGGTATTACGGTATTTCATTGAATTATACTGATCTTCCTCCTGCTTTCAAGCTCAAATACTGAATTTTACATTCTTGTATTCTTGGTATTGAATAAAAACTTGTTTAAGCTGTGTGTCGCAGCACTTAATTTTTGCCAGTATCTGGTTGTTCCTAAACATCTGTTTTTAGTTTGATGATACTGAAGAAAGTTTAAAAAAGATTGAAAATAACTTGGAAGCAAATGTTACTGCTTATTTGAAGCGTCACACTCCGGGTGATGTCGATGGAAAAGAATCACTTCTTTTAAAGCTTGATGAGGTGATGATTTTTTGTTGTTCACCATTTATCGCTTTTGTATTGCTAACTTGTAGTCTTGCTAAATCTTCTGACAGCCATCTATAAGTTCAATATGTGGACCTCCTAGGATTTTTTCCTGGTGGTGCTTACCATGAATAATTTGTATTTATGTATTGAAAAAACAAACTCGTTTCTTGCATTAAACTGCACAAATTAACTTACTGTGTACCAGAGATGATCATGGATTTGGATTTAAACAGCCGGATTTGAGCATATTTTTCGGAATTGGATTAGGATTTGGATTTAAATTTTAAATTTCTCGGATATGGATTTGGATTTGGATTTATACTTATTTAAAATTTTTGATTTTTTGAAAACTTTTTACATGAACTCACGACAAATTTATTTCGACATAGTATGGTAGGCCTGTAAAAGTCGCTTTATCAGTTGTTGCAATTCTTGTTATTGGATTGGAATTGGTTTTGGATTGGATTTGGATTTATTTGTTTTGATTCTTTGGATTTGGATTTAAAGTTTTGGATTTGGATAGGATTTGGATTTCAAAAATTTAAATCCGCTCATCTCTGCTGTGTACTCACTGCTGTATATATACTATAAACGTTTAGTATAATACTGGTTTTTTTTTCAATGTTGGGGGCCTGACATGTCGTGCTAACTTACGCTGCTTTATTATCTAGTCAGCTTTTTTGCCAATACATTTATTCGATATGATCTACTCAATGTTGTGACACTTTATTGTCCAAGATAATCTTTAAAAGGACAAAAACACTTTAAATACATTACAGTATATTACGGGTTATTTCAGGAAACAGTGAATTTCGGAGTCAGTATAAAATTTAATACCCCACAACAGGCTGTTTTGCCTTTAAACTTCAGAAATGGAGGAAGGCTATAAGTAATATCAAAAAACACTTAATTCAAGCTGAAATAAGTGATCGGCATTCGGCGCTTAATGCAAAGAGATTCGTTGCATTGTTTTCATGTGCTTGTGTTTGACTTTATTTTTGCAGATCAAGCGCGATTATGCAGACATTAAAAAAGAAGCACAAGAACTGAGCCAGCTGCAACGCGAAATGGCTGTTGCTTTTCAAAAAGAATTTCAAGAAACTGTTTTAAAGCTTCAAGCGTTAACGGATAAAGAAGCAGCTTCGCATGTAAGTAAGCAAATTTTTTAATTTTGTGTCATTACGAGAAAGCAATGAAAATGCTGTGGCGGATCATTAAGCTAAGGCTCAACCGGGAAAATTTATACTTTTCTATTTCGCAGGAAAGTTTGCTTCGCACAGACGAGCATTTTCTCGATATTATTGTTGGAGCCGCAGCCGCTCCATCGAACTTTTTCAACTGACATTTTATCAACATTTTTCACGCACAAATTATCAAACACGCTTTGATAAATTTTCCAAGCTAATTTTGGCGAAAATTAGCACTACTTTGAATATTGCTGATTTTGCGGATCGTGCTCCAAAATCTTCCGATTGTGACGTTTCAAAATAATCAATCGCATGTTATGTAATTTTCGCGAAAATTGTTTGCTTTTTTTTGCTTTTCTTTTTCATTGTAAAAAAAGCCGCGGCAAAAAAATTTAAAGACCGGCTCCACCTGGAACATTCCAACAATTTTTGCGGAAAATTACTGGAAAATTTTCGGTGGAGCCTTAGCTTTAAGATTCTTTCCACAAAGTGTCATTTCCAGTTTTTTGACTTTTTCCTTATTATTGTGAGTCGGAATGATTTAGGCCCGGGGTGGGCAAAGTTTTCACACGAAGGGACGCATTGGAAAAAATTTTGAAGCCGAGGCCGCACTGATTGAAAGATCAAAAAATGCTCAACACGTCCTCAGATGTTCTATTTCCACTAAAAATCAGTGAAGAGTAAACATAAACAGGCCTTCGGCTTGATTCACTGGAGGAGTTTATATTTGTGAAAGTGCTCGCGGGCCGCATGTGTGTGCGACCCGCGGACTGTAGTTTGCCGAGCTCTGATTTAGGCAGTGACGAATGTCAATATCTTATTTAAGAACGTAACGTTGAACTTTATGGGGAACTGAGTTCCAAATTATTTTTTGAGTATTTTTAGAATAAGAGTGTTGTCAAAGACATAAGATTTGTTTACCGTATTTATTCGAGTATAACGCGCACTCGTGTATAACACGCACCCCTGATTTTCAATTAAACAGTGGGATACCTTAGAAAACTTTTTTCGGCTAATTCAGCCCTCATATATAACACGCACCCAGACTTGCCCCAGACTTGGAGTTTATGTTTTGGTAGAAAATATTGCGCGTTCTACTCGATTAAATACGGTAGCTCTATATATGAGCTATTACTCGTTAGTTCTTGTCAAACTTCCAGTCTGTTGTCTGTCTTCGTTTTAAAACATCGTTACTGATTGCAAAGTTTTGTAGCATGCTTTTACTTACCAAAATCTTTGCTTGTTTATTTTGTCGAATATATACAACAATAGTCGCTCATTTACCGCAAAAATGTGCAAAAACCAAACACCTGAATTAAAATGTGTTGACAGCAGTCTATCACCTAACCGTAACGCAAGATTTGTAACAACTAATTCGTATTTTTATTAGGATGTTTCATTTTTTCTCTATTTTCGAAATTGGAAAGGCTTGGGTCCGCATATTTTGGCCACTGATTCAAATGTATAATTTATTTTTTCTTTTATGACGTCTTTTCGATGTGGCACCGCGCGTTTGAAACTCCAAAAGGACGTAAAATCAGGGATTTTCCCCGACTTGAAAACGGTTGGTGCGATAAAGTCAATACTGGTATCAAATTGCGCAGAAAGGTCAATTTTCCAATACCCTCACGAGACATTTTTTTGTCCTATCCTTATCAGAAACTGCCTAAAATTAAAAAAACTGAAAATTGACGTATTTTGATGAAATGCATGTTGCCAAGTGTTGTTAGCATATAATGTTTTCTGTGCGTCTAAATGCAATTTCTGCGCGTTTCAACAGTATTAGATTAGTTACTAGATACTAGACTTATTTGATTAGTTACAAGACTTATTACTGTTCACCCAGCAAACAGTCTAAACACATAATAACAAAAAAGTCCTGCATTAACGTCATTAGTTTACGCAATTCCTAAATTTACCGGAAATTTTTGTGACTTTAATAATTATGATTTTATGGAAACGTTGCGCCTGTCGCCTAACACAGGGGTGGGCAAACTTATCACGCGAAGGGCCACATTGGAAAAGATTTTGAAGCCGAGGGTCGCACTGATTAGAAGAGCAAAAAAACGATCTACACGCCCTTGGATGCCCTATTTTCTACTGAAAATCAATGAAGAGCTAAAAATAAAAGGTTTTCGGCTTGATTCACGGTAGGAGTTTATATTTCTGTAAGTGCTCGCGGGCCGCATAAGATGGTCTCGCTGACCGCATGGCGTGCCGCAGTTTTCCCAGCCCTGGCTTAACACCTTTGCTCAAGCCGAAAGGTAAAAATACTGAGCTGCATTAATAACACTAACGAGCATAACTCATCACTAAACGATTACAAACATTTTCCTTGAATTAAAATCCTTTATTACACATAACACAAGTAAGAATGTAACCGTAAATCAGTGCGGGATTTTTGTTATCGTCAGAAACTCGGTCTTTAATCACATTTTTCTGCTTCCCTATTCGCCGTGCAGTTGCACGATTGTTGTTGTCAATGGGCTTCCATAACATTGCAGGTATGATATCGCTGTATGTCATACAAGGCGCACTTTGAAACTAGGTGGTGAAAAAATTTAGTAAATCTTGCTGCTCGGCATTTCATCTGAGCACGAGTATCGATAGCAACAGGCAACGAAGATGAAGTCTTCAGTTTTAAGGAAAAGTGGTGGAATATCGGAAAATAGAATTAAAGCAACGTTTGCCATTGGGACCCGTGCTCCACGAAATACTTAAAAACCATGTTGGTCACTTGTTCGTCAACCTCCTGATAAAGCAAGAACCAAATCTCTTTCGAAAGAGTGTTAAAACAGGTCCATCACAAGCTTTTGGCTTGAAATGAATCATGGTGAAGGACGGGACATACACAGACACGACGTAAGAAACTATCTGTGTCAGTTTGGTCATTTCCTCGACGCATAGCTTGTCTGAATGAAAAAGAAACAACAGAAGATATCCACCAGCCGTCGTTATCCATCTGAAATAGCACACAGTTTTTTATTTGCACATCAATAGTGGCTTCAAAGAGTTCGGCACATCCATAAAGGTATAACAAGCCAAAGCCAACGGACACAACTCATCAGTCCCAAAATTATCATTCGACTTACGTCCTTTACTTTTCTGTTCGGCAAATCATTCGCTCTTACTTTTAAGGTGAAGAGAAGCATTGCCAGAGGCGGATATTTTTGCCAGGTTTTTTCACGACAAAAATCGCGGATGGTTTCAGGCTTTTGGATGTTGTTTTTTTTTTGGTCCTCCAATCAGTGCCACCCTCGGTTTCAAAATCTTTTCCAATGTGGCCCTTCGTGTGATAAGTTTGCCCACTCCTGTGTTAGGCGACAGGCGCAACGTTTCCATAAAATCATAATTATTAAATTCACAAAAATTTCCGTTAAATTTAGGAATTGCGTAAACTAATGACGTTAATGCAGGACTTTTTTGTTATTATTGCTTGGTGCACAGTAACAAGTCTAGTAACTAATCTAATACTGTTGAAACGCGCAGAAACCGCATTTAGATGCACAGAAAACATTATATGCTAACAACACTTGGCAACATGCATTTCATCAAAATACGTCAATTTTCAGTTTTTTTAATTTTAGGCAGTTTCTGATAAGGATAGGACAAAAAAGTGTCTCGTGAGGGTATTGGAAATTGACCTTTCTGCGCAATTTGATACCAGTATTGACTTTATCGCACCAACCGTTTTCAAGTCGGGGAAAATCCCTGATTTTACGCCCTTTTGGAGTTTCAAACGCGCGGTGCCACATCGAAATGACGTCATAAAAGAAACAATTAATTATACATTTCGAATCAGTGGTTAAAATCTCATCATATGCGGACCCAAGCCTTTCCAATTTCGCAAATAGTGAAAAAATGAAACATCCTAATTTTCAAATTATGTCTTGTGACGATTTTGAACAGTGGTTTGTTAAATAGAATTATAAATTTTTTTTGTGTGAATTCTCATTAGGCTAAAGTGATTCTCATTAAGTGATTTTCCATGATATAGGCAGTATATCTGTAGAAGGATGTTTGTCGAAAAGGTTTGCTGTTTTGTTTTTATGATTAATGTAGTTAAGTCTTTGCTTTCACATTTTTTTTTTTTTAGAATTCGTCCGAGGCCGCGGAATCAGCAGTCAATTCCTTAATAGAACAATCCAACGTTGCAGAAACTTTGACCAACAGGTTGAAATCGCACCAAACTTGATTTCAGTTGCGTTATGACGAAATCACCTTTCTCCTGCAAAGAAAAAATTGCGCAATATGCTCGACACAGCGCTGATCTTCAATGTCATGGATTATCACAACAGTTTTGAAAGTTGTTTTTTTGTGTTTTTGCCTGAAGTTTATACTTTTGTTGACTCATTGTAATCTTTCGTGGGTGAAGTCGTTCTCAGGTAAATCTTTGAATTTTAGATTGGTGTAAGTGTCGTAATCCTACTTTGCTTAACTTATAGATTTCGTGATGTGAATTGAATTGTTTACTGTCACCGGGTTGTTCGGAAGAAAAATCGTTGCGACTTCACCTTTTTTCCAGTTCGGCCCTGACTCTCTCCTTTTTTCGGTTCGGATCATCGCATAAAGCCATCGCCTTGCTACTCTTTTCAATTCTGTTTATGTTTTCATCACGTTGATAGTTTGCAATTTCACGTTAAGAGTGGTAGAATATTTTATTTGACTTTTCAGTGAATATCGCCATTCTGAATTATTGCTGATCACACTTATTTTGCCCGTCCGCTTCTCCGAAATACTAAATGGAGAAACCCGACACACCCGCCCCATCCTTTTTACTGTGCTGTAAAAATAGACGAGTTATGGTGGATATTTCGTTTCGTTGTTATTTGGCTGTAATGCAAACACGAATTCTCAAGGACCATAAGAATCTATCCTTTCACGATTAACACTACCTGGATTTTGATCAGAATGTGGCTGTGATGTTCGGAATGCATCTGATATCATCATCCAGGAGCAACAGCCCACGGATTCCTTCTTATTCATGCCGCTTAGGACGCATTCAATGAAATAATGTGGTGATTGCGTATATTAGTTATTCAGTGTTTTGTTTTTTGAAACTTTGACGCTCTTTCAGATCAGCCACATTTCGTTAGCATTTATACTAAGTTAGGCATTGATTTTTGCAACGATTGTGTTGATGGTGGGTGATTTCAAATGTAGTGCTGATCATGTGGGTTGCTTTCAGAGCAAGACTTTTGTTTTATCACAATTTTCCGCTGTGGTTTGCTGAAGCTTTTTCCAATTAAATCATAGCAATTAAAATATTATTTAAGGCTTAACTGGAGTCTTGAACATAACTTTTGGTACAGGTTACGGAGCACGAGTTCAAGTATCGCGTGTGGATTTTACTGCTCGTTCGTGACGGGTTCGATTCACGGCTGGAGCTGATCGATTTTGATATAAGCCGGTCCGGGTGACTTCTGAGTAAAGAGTGTAAGCTCACTTCGCAATTTCTCGCAATCACCGTTGATTTTCTTTTTCATAACAATTTTGAAAAAACTATGCTTTTATTGTAATGATGTCAATTTATTTACAGGCGTGTCAATTCAAATTGTTTATGGAATGTACTTTTCTGGGTCAGTTGTTGTCCTGGGCTACACTCACAGGACTTGCTTTTATACACCACTCGAAGGTTGGCAGTAGAATGTATTCTTTAAACTAACTAAGGTTTGCAATTACGCAATTCTAAATTAACACGTAAGGACAAACTGATAAATTCTTACAATTTTTGTAACTTCAGAACAAATAGCGCTAAAGGGTCAAAGCACTATCCGCTTTCGGGCAATCAGGCCACATCATCGCCGTTGTGAACACTTCGGCATGGCGAACGAAGCGGGGTGGTTCAATCCCTAACAACGCACGCCATGAAGATGGTCCCAGAATAATATGCTGGCTGTAGCAAAAGGCTCTTCTGCTTCACCTAGTTTTCGACACTTCGAAAATGAGGCCCATGATAGATGATTAAAAGGAATGCTCAGCGCCCATATTCTGTTCCGAAACAAGTCGCACTGTGAGTGTTTTGAATCTGCAAACCTAATTGTATCGCGTTGCACAGTTGACCGAGTGGTTGGTGCGGTGGGTATCGCTTCGTGAGGCCAATGCACAACCACGTCCTCTTGTAGGTCATGTTGCGCATACTTCACCAACATAATATGATGCGATTATATGGTTTGAAAAACAAAATAATTGTATTGATTTGCATAAGGTTATAAGAAGCAGCACGGTAATTGACACGATTTCACAAAGCAATGGTTTTGTCAGTTTGTTTACAAATAGATTAGGGGAGATGTTGCACCAATGGGACAGTGCTATATTTCGAAAACGTGTGAAAATAATATTTAAACAACTCCGTTATCGAGCGGAGTTTGATATTGCATTCGTTTCAAACTAACTTGCCAGCGCGTGGTTTTTGCATTTAAATGGCAAGATTTAAGAATAGGTTTTTGAGCAGTGATAAAATTTGGTAAGGTAGAAGTGCCGGAGCTCTCCGGTTTGCAAAGAACGAAATAAGATACTGTATTGGGTTGTTTTTAGGCGCTTTATAACTACCAAGGTCTTGTAGCGCCAGGACTGAAGTAATTCATAGGAAGAGGTATGTTTTAACCAATTTCATTCTCCACACTACCCATGCTGTGAATACCATTTTTAAAGTCTTTGGAATGACTCGACGGAGTGTCGAACTCAGTCTCCTTGAGAATCAACTCCGAGCATCACAAAAAAAGACCAGTAGAAGCAAAAATCGCGAGGGTCAAAGGTGTCGGTCTTCAGGCAATATCACGCGGCGAAGCTATCAAGCAACATATCCTGGTTTGGCAGTGCATGTCGGTATGAAAGCAGAAACTCGCAACTCAGGTTAACTGAATCCTTATCAAAAAAACTAATAGCGTTCCTGTGCGACCATGTTTTATTCGGTGATGAGCATTTTTGAGCGGTTAAAAATAACTGTTTATAATAATCGCGATACCGGTAACGAAATCTTGACTCGGAATTACGTTTTCTGTCACAACTTCCTATTCGTTCCTTTTATGCTCAGCACAATGAGCATACTCTGGATTATGGTTATTGAGCATGATATCAAGAAGCTGAGAATTTAAGTTGAATTCAGAAAAGAAGCTGAGAATTTAAAGGCAAAAACGCCAGCATTAGTGATTAAGACTTTGCCTGTTCCTATTGCTTCATCACACAACATCCCACTTTAAGCATATCTTTAGTGCTTTACTGCTACGTAAAAACATCCTGTTATTTTTGTGTTAATATAAATAAATAAACTCTTCTGTTTCATGCAATAGCTCGTCACATATATAAAGTAAGGTACCGTACCTCAACTACTCACTTCTTAGCCTTTGCCGTTGAGCAAGGGAGCAGTAGGCCGACGTCTGATAGCCCAGTATTCTTTCTACTTTACTCCCATTCACAAAGCATTTTGACATCATAAACAGTATGATCGACAGGTTTGAAATTGCGTTTTAGCAAATAATGCACCTATAAAAGCCTTGCGGTCGTGATGTGAAAGACAGGAATATTAATGCGACGATTGCTCAGCATCACAGAGTGATTCGGTTGATCGATCCAGTAACTTCCGTTGTCCCAGGAACTGCCGGAGCTCGCGCTCCGGTGGTAGTGGAGAACTTTGGGGCGGAGCCCCGGCCCAATTTCACTACTGTTTTTGAGATAAAGTAAAATTAGTGGTAAAAAACAAATTTAGTTTCCTCTATGAAGAATTATTCCTAAAAACAAGTTTTTTTTGTGAAAGATAGGGCAGTAAAAAAAGTTTTGTACTAAGAAGAGTTAGAGTCCTAAAGTTGTGAGCTTAAAGAAATACTGCTTTGATCAACAATGGCTGATGTTGGACCAATGGAACATTGCAATAATTGACCTTTGGGACACTGTCTCATAAGTGCCTTCACGCAATCAAAGGGTAATGGACTACTCCTTGCTGTTACATTTTAAGCAATAACACATTACCTCATTACTGACACCCGTAGGCCACTGGTACGGTACATCGTAAATATGATGATGGGATCGCTCCTATTATTGGTCAGGACTCTGGAAAAAATTTAAGTGGCCAGAACAATAACGTAGGGGAGAGTCGGGTAAGTTGGACAAAAAAGTGTATATGTTTGAATAACTTTTGAACAACTGCAAAACAAATCACTGTAAATGCACTACCGGCAGTGAATTTATCGTCTCCTTTTATACAGCTTATTATCCCAAAATAATCAAAATTTCGCCGTAAAATTTCATTTCAAAAAAGGTCATCAAATTGTCCAACTTACCCATGGTGGAGGGTAAGTTGGACAATAGAGTGGGGTAATTTGGACAGGGCCGAAACTAGGCAATGCGCCCCCCCGAAATCATTTTTCGGGGCCCCCCAAAATTTTTTTCTTGGATGGTGATGCAAAAGAGCGACCCCCGAAGGGGCGATGCCAAGCTAGGGGGTCTGGGGGATTGCCCCCCCCCAGAAAATTTTGCGGAATTTCACCTTATTTTGGAGGCTTTTTGTGCGTTTTGAGCCTTCAAAATTCCTCAGTTTTAACAAGGTTTAGTAGTCTGTTTAACTAGGTCCCTTCCAAACCCACTAAAATAATGCTGCAAGCAAACTCTACTCTAACATTTCGCTACCTATGCGAAGAAAAAACGTTTTTAAGGCTTATTTTTGCACCTTTCACTTGAGAATGAGGGGCCCTTGGCAAAAGCGGATCCAGAAAGTTTTGGTGGGGGCGGATGTGATTTTGAATTAAGTTGAATGTTAACTAAATATAAAGACGTTTAGACCCGGAAACGGGCGTAAATAAGTCCTTTCAAAATGTTTCATGTCAGGACGTACAGAATTTTTTTCAGGGAGAGGACACCGAATTTCGTCACTTTTTCAAGCGCAATTTTTTCCCGGTAGAGTTATTTCAAGCAACTTAAGTAACAAAAACGACTATAGGGGGGTTCGGGGGCATATGCTACCCTGAAAAATTTTTGAAACTTTGCATACTGTAATGGTCATTTTAGCGCTTTTCGAACAATTCTCAGGCAAAGTTTGTTCATATTTTTGGCCCCTAACTTTGAGTGCTTTATCAAATATGATGCATTTTGTAAGCACAGCTTCGATTATGCGTGCTTAAGGCGACTAAGGTTTATTGTTATGAACAGGGGTGCAAATCTATGTTGAGCATTGGGGGAGATGATACAGCAAAATCGACCATTTTTAGATATTGGGGGGGATGATTTAGCTAAATTGACACGTCTGCAGATGTCCAATTTTTTGCCCACTATGAAGTGAAGACCAAAAAAAAAGGTCATAACGTTCCCAGATGCCAATTTTTTTGCCCAAAATGAAGTGAAGGCCAAACAAAGGTCATCATCTGCGCTGACGCCCAGTTTTGGGACATGAAAATATTGGGGGGGATACATCCCTCCATGGATTTGCACTCATGGTTATGAGAGGTTCGAAATTATAGAAAAGCTTTATTTGTCCAAAGCATTGTTGAAAATGGCTGGTGAGGGGATGCATCCCCCACATCCCCCCCTGGCCCTTGGTATGCTACTAAACGTTTGTTTGCTAGTTTTGCGACTGCTATTTTTCGAAAAATTTGCAGGAGCCCCCAAGGCCAAAAGCATAAATATGGGACGGGGGCCCCACATCGCGCGAGTTAAGACAAAAAATATATTGATTCTTAGAATACAGGCTTATTTAAGGCACCTTTCTCATACGTTGATTAAATAGTATTACGTACTGACTATTTACGGGGCCCCCCTTTTTGTGCGGCCCCTCCCCGGTTGGGGGGTTCGTGGGGCGCTAGTTTCGGCACAGAATTTGGACATGCTTTAAACTCAAATGAAGCACAAATTATCAAGACATTACTTTTCATCACAAGCTCTCTTACCCAAACTGGAAAAAGCTTCACGATATTTTATTAAAATAACACTTTATAATGCGTTCATGCAGCTTATTGGCATCAGATTTCCCTTTGTTTTTCATCGTACTTTAATGATGGTAAAATGTCAGTTTGGATTTGTATGTGTGGGCCATTTTAATTAAATATAGGCCTATTAGGTCAGGGATGGCCAACCTTTTCAGGCTCGGGATCGAATTTCGGTAAAATTAGAAGGGTGAGAGCTACTGATTATGGGAATTTCCCAATTCGCCAACGAAAATGCGGTGAAGAGCAAAAAAACTTTCACGGTCCCGACGCGTTTGAAGGGCAAAAAAGTTTTCATGGCCCAGACGCATTTGAAGAGCGAAAAAAAAAAGATCTTCACGGCCCGGACGAGTTATGTGAACTGGAAATGCTGTTGCCCAAACTAGTCATGCATGCCAAATAACGATTCGGCATGCGATCGACTGGCAGGCGTGCAAATATCGACCGGTGGATCACGATAGACTTATTGGCCACTCATGTTATAAATAACCCATAGTAATACTGCTTGAATCGCTTGTGTCCTTCAGTTTTTGCGAATAGCGATAGAATGAAGATCGCTTTAGCCCCGCATCAGACATCATTTTGCAAGCTTTGTGCTTATTTATGCCTGAATCCACCAGTTTCTTTGCCTCTTTGTACGTGACAATTGATAGGTCTACCTCGCCTCGAGCCCTCTATCAGGTTTCTTCTTTTTCCTGCAGGAAACCATCTTTCATTAGCAAAAACTACTACTTATTAACTGTTTTGGCAAGATAAAAATTGTAAATAGCAATATTTCTGGCACTGAAAATAACTTACATAGTAAAAAGAGTTCACAACTTTAAAGTAGGGTACGTTGGACATATGTCCAACTTGCGCTACCGTAAACTACCCAATCTGCTATATCAGCGGACATTTTGTTTAGAACAACTATGGGGCGCCGTTTGGAAAAAAACTATTCGTTTTGTGAACCATGTTTTTTGAGCTTATTTAGACCATAGTTTGTCCGATATGTATATTGGAAATATCCTACTTATATATCGGACAAAATCTACTCTAAGTCGGACCAAAATACACGCGCAAAATAAGTCGGACAAAATCGTTTTTTTCCAAACGGCGCCTCATAAACAACCTCACCCCAAATATACTTGAAGTTCAGATTAGCCACTTTGTCCTATAACAGTCCAACCCTACCTAATCCTCCTTCCACACTTAATCTATTTTGAACTACTGTTATTTTCTTTGAACAAGTCAAAACATAAATTTTTCGAACTTTCACAACCGGTCTAAAAGCTCACTTTCTCATACAATTGTGCTTGCAAAAATTGTTTCGCTCAGTGAAACCAGCTAAAACTTTTGGGAAAGCAAGCTCAATATAAAAGCTAATCATGCGTCACGCAACGTCATAATCGGCTGTAATATGCAAAAGTTATTACATTTTCCCAACCTGCCCGATTTCCCAACTTCCCCGACTTTCCCCTACCTGTGAGCAATCTGGAAGTTAATTGCTATGTGCTTGTCAAAGTCTATTCGTTGGACAGCAAGTGGAAAATTTTTCTTGCTCAGATGATTATTGATGGTCCGGATGAAGATGGAGATTCTGAGGCAATTTTTTTGAAACGCTCCATGAAAATTAAGGATGGCTTTTTTATCCAGAAATCAAAGACCTCGCTTCGATTAAACTTGCCGACGTAATAAAAATTCTGCCCAAGCCAATGTCTACTGCTACTAAACTTACCAAGCGTTCAGCAGGAGTTATTATGTTTGATGTTGAAGTTAGCGCTTTCGTAGTGTAGGGCTACGAAGCACATCAGTCAATCATGTGTGTTTCAATTGCATAAATATATGAGTAGACTCCGATTTTGTTATGATTATGATTAAAAATGTGAGCAGTAATCGCAAAGTAGTGTTCAAGTTCAACTGAATCACAAATGTTTGCATACAGTAAGTTTAAACTTTATTTTATAACTGAGACAACAGGCGCAATAACCATGTCTCATTGGTCCCTTATGTGCTTTATCAATGGGACATCTAATCGATGATATTGATCACTCAAAAAACCTAGGAAGACGGCAAGTTTCAAGCTCTTTTTGATTTTTAAGATTCAACATAGACACTAAACTTCATTATTTAGTAAGTTTTATTCACGAAAAATGTGAAATTTTTGATGTATTGCAGAAAACACGATTTTTGTCCCATAGGTGCAACATCTCTTCTACCTCTCGGCGTAAAATTTTCGAAAGTATGTTTTTGCGAGAATAAAGTTCAAAATCAACTTTTAAAGTAGACCTTGTAATAGCGAATTGACATTTTTGTCAGGGAATCGCATTCAGTTGAGACATAAATGCAAACCAATATGAGGCTGGCCTCAAATGCCGCCATGGCATACGTATTGTCCTAAGGTTAACTTACTGCAGTTTATACACAACACAGGCTTTTTAGCAAAAAAATGATTCGGAAAATGTGGTATAGGGTTGCATAGATATAAGCTTGTAATCAGGGTTGGGAATCGATTCCCAAAAAAGTGAAGAAATAATCGATTTCGATGGTAGTTTAAAAAAGTGAAAGAAAAAGAATATTGTAATCGACATTCAATATTACACTGAGCATTTAGCGGTGTACGCCGACCAATTTTGTGATGTACTTACATTCATGCGGTAACTTACGGACACAGCATACGACATTATTGATGCGAAACAACTTTGCTATTGAAAATATTTTTTTGTACAAAAAAATTTATCAGCAAAAACAAGGTAATGACATACCGACAATTATTTTAAATTTACTGAAGTGAGATAAAGTAACCTGGACAAAAAGAATCGAATATGGAATATTGAATCGCGCCGAGAAAAAAGTAAAGACAAGGCCACATTCGATACTCATTCAAAAAAGTAAAGGCTCCAGTGCATTCGATGAACAAACAGTAAAGAATATCGCAATCGAATATCGATTAGAATCGATTTTTCTCAACCCTGCTTGTAACCTATTTTGCTTACTTATGATATTTGCCAGAGCTGGCCTTCGCCCTCTTCAGTGCTGACAAAACTCAAACAATCTCTTCAATATTAGGCGCAGCAAAAACGTGTGGGTGACCGGGACAAACTAAAATTTATTCATCTACAATTATCGAACAGAACGTATTTTAGTTATGCAGAATGGACATATTCAATGCTTTAGACCTGCATAAAAATTGCAATGCTGAATTGCCCGTAAATGTCTGGATTGCAACATTTGCAAGTGCGAAGTTATAGGCGAACAACTGTAGTTTAAAACGTTTTGCTCAATTCAGTTTTCGTACGCGGGTTGTCATCAGGACTAGCAATTGTTGCATAAACAGGTTCATCGATGTTTTCGCATTCTTCAACATTGCCTTCGAGTTCGACGTAATCTTCACTAGCACTTAAACTGACTGAATTCATCGATTGGACGTATCCATTAAGTTCTGGTGTAATGTTGCTGTCTTTCATGAACACTTCATACTCAGCTGGATTTATGTCTGTTTTTTTAACCGATTCAGTATTGCATTTGAATAACTTCATCGGTTGGACGTATGCATCAAGTTCTGGTGTAACGTTGTTGCCTTTCATGAAAACTTCATACTTAGCTAGGTTCACGTTTGGTTTTTTAACAGTTTCGGGAGTGATGTAACCATATTCTTTGTCGTTTAATATCTTGTGCTTGGACTGAGACGAATGACCAAAAGCTTCCAAATTTGTACCTTTTTTAATTGGAATTGCGATTTTGCCTCTCGTGACTGATATTTGTTTGTCCGCTGAAAGGCTTTTATCATTCGAATCACTTGGTTCGTCGATATTCGCGCATTCTGATACAGAATATTTGATAGCGTCACTGGTCGGAACGTTGGGAAAATTTGCATGCCTGGTATTAACGTTACTGTTTTGGGGTAGATAAAATCTCTTTGATATTTTGCCACCTTGAGACTTTATGTTCACTCGTTTTCGACGCCAAAAACAAACAGTACAAGAAACAATTGTCACTCCGAGAAAAACACAAATGCTGATAATGATTGTGAGTGTCGCTGAACCAAGCATTGGCTCGTTTGTATCCTGAGGTGATTGCGTTGGTGTTGTGGAGTACTGAGTTGAGCGAACTAATTGCGTAGGTGTTGTCAAGAACCAAGATATGAGTGCAATATCAAGCGTATCTGAAATGCATTAATCCAAAACTGATCAATCCAAGGCATATTCAATTGATAACAAATTTTCTCTAGCCAAGGGCGTAGCCAGGGGGTGCACCACGGGGGTCATGGCCCCCCATCCTGGACAAAAACAAGGATCTTGGTAATTAGAGAAAAAGCCTACTTGCCGTAGCACCGGCCGTTAGCTCAGTTGCTAAAACAATGCTATCGGTGCGAGAGATCAACGATTTGATTCCCGAGCTGGTCAAATCGGCACAGTGTAGCCAACGGCTCAACTGCGTTGCGACGTTTCTTCGAAGCTGTGTAGCCCAGACGCTAAGTCGCGGATTTAAACCCCACCCAGTGCCGGTGAGAGGCCAACTGAGGCCAACCCCGAAAACTTTACGTGGGGCCCCCTTTATTCGCAAGCAAAATGGAAGGTTAAGTCATTTAGGTGGTTTTACACCGAATGCGATTTTCATCCGATTTTGCATTTCATGCATATTCGTGCGATTTTTAATGAACGAACTCGACGAATATGTCTTTACACAAAATGCTATTGCGTCCGATTGTGCATTTACGAACCCCAGTTCGAAATCTACGTATGTATTTTGATACATTTTTGCAATGTAATTTACTTACTGCATTGTATTCTGTGTAAAGCCTCCTTAAGGAATTACTGGTCGAAAGGATTCCATCGATCTGGAACCCAAAATAAGGCAGGACGACAGAAAAAATAATTAAACTGCCTGGGTATTATAGAGCTAAAGCTACTGTACAACACCTTCCCATCTAACCTAGACAGCCTGAATGTCTTGCTTCTTCGTGTTCCAAATAACATTGTGTTGCTTTTATGATGTCACAATAACGCTTTGCCGGTAAGACAAAAAATGAGGCAAGACAAATACTGTAACACAAAGCTTGGTTTATGAAGTCCCAATAAGACAAAATAAGGACGCAAGCCAAAAATAAGGACGTTTCTAAAAAGCAAGGACAATAATATTTTCTAAGATGTAGACTCTCAAAATAAGGACAAACACAAATGTATGAAATAGGTAGGAATGAAATCCCTGTGTATAACTGGTACGTGAAGAATACTTATTTTTATTAAATTCTAATTCTTAAGAACACTTATTATTATTATTATTGGCATATTTATCCTCCTATCACGAAAAAAGCGACGAAGCGTTGTGCGAGCTCGCTTAGGAGTTGCCGGCCATCTGTCTACCACTCTAAGATCGGGGAATTCCGTTAACCGTTTCACCACTAAGCGATTTTTGCTTTCAAATCCCTAACGTGGGTTAGATTTCGACTCGTCTTTGCAATCAATTATCTACTAAACTGCTTCAGGTAGAAAAATCAGCAAAACGGGAAGGTAAACAAAATTTTATGCTTTTTAAGTTGGTGTTTTGATATTATAAAAATATTTTTTTTATGGAACAAAACAAACAAAAACAAAAGTGGGGTAAAAATAGCTTAAATTGACTAAAAGATAACCAAGACAGAGAAATGAGAATTTAGGAGCGCACGATGAACAGAGCAGGCCGGCGACGGATAGAAGCTTGGTAGAAGCGACTTTGCGTAATGACTAATAGATTAAATTTTTCAAGTTAGTTGTAAATTTTGCTGGCTAATAATTTCTCAAAAATTTTGTTGAATTGCGATAGGAGAGAAATGGGTCGGTATCGGTAATTTGAGCAATTACCTTTATTGCCTCTTTTATACACAGGAACTACTTTAACTATTTTTAGTGAGTTTGGATAAGTGCCTTGGTTGACACAACAATTAAAAATGTTACAAAGAAAAGGTGGAATAATAACATTACTATATTTGATAAACCTCGTATCAACATCTATTTCTCTTTTTGCATTTTTACAGTTGAAAGAAGTTATGACTAGTCTTATTTCATCCGCCGTTACCGGAGTGAGAAAAAAAGATTTATTGGAGTTGTTGAAAGAGTATTGTGTGAGCTCTATATCACTCGGGAGTGGGGGTATTTTATCTTGCACATTTTTACCTATTTTAACAAAGTATTCATTGAACATTTCAGCGATACGGTTAGGATTGGTAACCGTTTGTCCATTTTTAACGAGATTTTCAGGCTTACATTTTTCCATTTATTTGCCTAATTATTTACTGTTTTCCACACTTGCTCGGAGTTGTTCCCTCTGGATGCTATGCAATTATGATAGTAATTTTTTGTTTGGCGCTAGTAATTACACGGTTTAGCGCATTTCTGTATTGCTTACAAAATATAAACAATGACTGCTCAAAATATTTTTGCAGGTTTTTAAACAATTTGTTTTTCCGTTTTATTGATTTAAGTAGGCCTTTTGTAAGCCAAGGTTTTTGTTTTAATCGCTTCATTTGTCTTGAGGCCTGTTTTAAAGGAGCTATGTCATCAACTACTTTCTCAAATCCGGAGTAAAACTTATCAAATTGACAATGGACCGACACACCTTCCTCGTTACAATTTGAATTTTCAAGTTCAACTTTTAATTTCTCTAAAAATCCAATATCATCAAAATTTTTTTATTTTCTAAAAATCCAATATCATCATATGCATCGAACATGTGCCTGTACAAAAATGCATCTTAGTTGGGGAAAGAGTCAGAAGCAGAAATTTGAACTAACATTGCCTTCAAAGTTGTTCGAAGAATCAAAAATCGCAATTAAGTAAATCATTTTTTATAAGTTTTCCGGGGAAGCGTGCCCGCGAACCCTTTTAAAACCGTACTCTCCTACAAATTGCATCTAGTAAACTCTATTATTACCCCCATAGAAAAAAAACTGTTGTAGCTAAAGACGTTGCTACTTGCGCGGGAGATGTTGGTGACTATTTCCGGGTCGGTCAAATTAAATACAGTTATACCATGTCCACATGTCCGATTTTAGTTACTTTAGGCCTGCGGTTCTTGTTGAGTCATCATTTTTGTGGGCTAGTTTTGTTGGTTTTCGTGGGCTTTGGTGGTCCATAAAACAAATGGTTCTAAAGGCCTACGACATTAAATAGTTATCTCAGTGCAGTTTGCAGTAAGTTATATTATGATCTTATCGATGGAACAAACAGAGGATCATTACGACATTTTTTGTGATGTCTTGATATTCGTGTTGAAGCTTGGACGGGTAGATGCGGGCCAAGAAAGCCCACGAAAATTGCGGAGCAAAAAAAAAAAAGACACGGACGATTTGACGCGAAACGTGTGTAATGGGGTCGGTGGATCAGAAAAAGGTGAAGGTCGGGGTAGTTGGGGTTGGAGGGGTTGGGGTCGGGGGGGTTGAGGTCGCTGGGGTTGGAGTCGGGAAAGTTGGGGTCGGGGTTTGAGAAATTGGGGTCGGAGGGGTGGGGTCGAGGGAGTTGGAGTCGGGGGATGGAGTGGGGGGGGTTGGGGTCAGGGGAGTTGGGGTCGGGGGTGAGGTCGGGTAAGTTGGGGTCGGGAGAGTAGGGTCGGAGGGTTGGGGTCTCGGATTGTGACATTAACTCTCCCCCCTCCTCCGACCCCCACTGTTTTCCAAGCTGCCGATCCCTACTCCACTTCACACGTTACGCGTCAAATCGTCTTTGCGTCAATTCGTTCTCGCGTCAAGTCGTCTTCTCGTCAAGTCGCTCGCTTCAAGTTTTGTCGCGTCAAATCGTTGGCGTCAAATTGTCATGTACCCCGAAAATTGAACAAGTGGACAGGGTACATACGTGTCGCCATTGCAGCGACTTGGACTTTTCTTCGGAACTGCGTTGCCCAGGCGGTAAGCCACGAAAGGGCCAACCATTACATGCGCTAAGCCAACCATTACATGTTTTGGCGTAATTTTGCAAGCATAATGTCAAAACTTTAAGTACGTCAAAACGCACTGAACATTTAAAAACAACTTGAAAAAAAACAAGATTTATTCGTAATTTTTACGCAGAAAACCAAAACCTTTGCAGAGTGCAATACGAATTTCATTTAGTTCTTATTTTTCACTTAACTTTCAGTGCAGTGAGAAGTTTATGAACAAAATTTAAGCTTTGAATAAAATCCAACATCTTGAATTGGTGGTCAGACAACTCGCTCAATCATTTCGGCCATCATTCCAGCCTGCTTTAATCGGTTGTTCAAAAAAATTTAAATAGTAATAGCATACTGGCATCTTTTAGTTCAAGGATAGTCAACCCGCGGCTCGCGTGCCGCATGCGGCTCTTTGCCCAGTTTTACGCGGCTCTTTTTCGCAAGCTTTGTTTCTTCTCCTCATCAGAGCCTAGTTCTGTAATCATGTTGCGTTTGACAACGCATAAGGTGCATTATCAGTTATCACGTAATAATCACTTTGTAGAGAAAATTACGACGAGGCTTGTAACGAGTGGCGGGGTCCATCTCCCCGGCTTTGCGCATGGTCAACACAGCTTCAAAGTCCGGAGAAACATCGTAGCGGTGGCGACACTGTGTCCCCTTTGACTGGCCCAGGCAACAAACCCCAGACCGCCCGCACCGATAGCGATGTCGTTACCAACTGAGCTAACCGGCTTGTGGCGGTATGCTAGTAATCTAGCTTAGCAAAAGTATGTGAATCAATAAAAGGTATGGTGATGTTTATGCAATCATTATCCTTGTGTACGATATGAATCTTTGCTGAGACACAGAAAAAAATGTGGCCCTTATTAGCATCTGACCAGTTGGCTACTCCTGTTCTAGTTCTTGACCCTTCTTTTGTTGGTGTTATCCACCATTTTTGTACCAGAAACTAAGCAGTCAAACGTTTAGCACAAGGCAAGAAAAACTGGATTTTCTTCTTTGGGCATTTAAGACTGTCAGTGTCATCGTAATGTCATACAAAGCCGCGAGAAGAATGCAAAAAATTAAGCGGTGAAATAATTCGTTTGACATTTTTTGGCAAAACATTGGGCAATATGATATGAATAGAGTTATCTCCAGTTTTTGTTTTCAAAGTGTACGAGTTGTACATATAACTAGTTTTGCTTTAATATGAATAGCGATTTTAAAATATGATGGGGCACCAAAAGTGTGGGGCCCGTAACAAATACTACATCTGTTCCATGGTTAATCCAGCGATGAATGTCTACCATTTCTTCGTAATTGGACGTCTCGTTGCAGAAAAACAAGCTCAGGGCTGATATTGATTAAAGCGGTATGTTAAGATAATTTTCATTCATCTATAGCAGGGGTGTGCAACCCAAGGCCCGCGGGCCACAATCCCGCCCTCCAGGACAGTCAATGTGGCCCTCGACGATGGCAGGACAAAAAATTTTTTTTAAATCGATTTATTTAGCTATTTGTACCGTCTATAATACACGGGTTGTGTTTAGCATTTTATAATTTTATACTTATTTGACGGTGACTGGCCCTCGACGTTGTTAAAATTTTCGAAAGTGGCCCCCCCCAGTGAAAAAGGTTGCACACCCCTGATCTATAGTATTCGTTTTTGTGTTGTGTTGCATAGGCTTATAAGTGTTTATTTTAAAGGCGGCTGCATACAAGTAGAACGCGAATTCACGTTTAATGTGGTGTTTGTAAACAACCTACGTACATCCTTCCACGGGTTTGGGTAAAATTGTTAGACGTGCCGTCTGCGGTGCAAGAAAGGCTGGGGGACCCCCTATAATTATTGAAATGGTTTGCAAAACTTACAAAAGCAATTATATAACTAGCGGCTATTCTAAAAGTTACCTCCGTTTCTGCTTGTTTCCATGCATTCGTATTTGACGTATAAATAGTTAGAATATCCCACGCAAGGGTCTCCAAATATGTCGTTCGAAGCCGTCAAAGTGCATCTAGTTTTGCGATCACATTTGCTAATCATAATGTTCATTGCGGAATTGTCCAGACAAGATTGTATCAGAGATAGACTACCACAACTAACAAAAACAGTAATTAAAACTTAGAATAACAAAAAACAGTTGAAAAACTTGGTCGCATTTTTGTGGTAGACCTTCTAAGGTGCAGCTGTTTGCCATTAGCTCGAGCGTGTAGCTCGCGATGTTGAAATGTGTGGTTTTATGGCGCTTTATAAATACTAAGGTCTTTTAGCGCCAGGACTAAATTTTGTCAAGAATTCACTGACTAAAACGGTGACGGCGGCCTTTCACCTCCACAATCGAGAGGCTAAGCGTGAGCTTAAGGTCTGTAACATCGGTAAGACCTTACCTTTCTGTCCAGTTCCCACTTATCTTGGGGTCAAACTGGGCAGATCGCTCACATATCGTCCTCACCTGGAAGCATTGCGCAAGAAGTTAAGTGCTCGCGTCTCACTGTTGAGGCGACTTGCCGGAACAGGTTGGGGTGCTAGCGCTAAGACATTACGCACAGCTGCCCTGTCTCTGGTCTACTCGACTGCCGAGTACTGCGCACCAGTCTGGTGCCGCAGCGTGCACATACGGCTTATCGACAGTGTAATAAATGACGCCTTGCGCATTGTCACTGGGTGCCTGCGTCCCACTCCATCGGTCTACCTTCCGGTTCTTTCAGGCATCCAGCCAGCTGAGCTTCGCCGCCAAGGAGCGACACTCTCCCTAGCCAACCGCAGCTCCCTGTACCCTGACCACATTTTACATGGCCAGTTTCATGAGTCACAGGACGTATGTAGGAAGAGATTGAAATCTAGACGCTCATTTGTACCTGCTGCTCGGAAATTACTAGACAGTCTTTCTGAGATGGACGTCCGTGCAGCCGAGTGGACGAACACGAAATGGGACATGGAGTACTCTGCCAACGCATTGTCACTCCACGCTTTCATTCCCAAGGCTAGCTCCAGACCCTTGGGTATGGGTCTGCCCAGGGCAGCCTGGGTCAAGCTCAACCGTCTGCGTTCTGGTGTTGGACGTTTCTGTTCGTCCATGTACAAATGGGGTCTCGCTCCTCTAGCGAATTGTGAGTGTGGTGCCAGTGAACAAACCGCAGATCACATCATCTCACAGTGTCCCATACATCGAGCTCCCCGAGGTATGTTTGGTCTAATGGTTTTGGATGACGAAACAAGATGCTGGCTGAAGTCCCTTACAGTCAGCATCTGACCCAAGCAGTTTGGTGGCCAGGGTGGTAAAAGGATAAACCCTCGGCCTTGGTCCTTTCATCTGTCTTGGAAGAGATGCCCCGCCAAACGACGACGACTGACGTATTTTTATTCTCTGTTTATTTCATCCTACGCGCTACAGTTAAATGCTGAGCGTTTAGCAAGTGTAACAGCAGATTCCAGTTTTAAAGTCTTTGGTTTGACCCGACTGAGAATAGAACCCAGCCTACCAGCTTCCAAGGCGAACGCTCTTAACCACTAGGCCATGGCGCTGGTTCGTGTAGCTCGCAGCCTACAAACAAAAAACGATTTTCTCCACCAGCAAGCAAATTTATCCCTCTGGTGAGTTCAATAAATTTACGATCGGCTTCGACTTCATTCAATCAATAGCCTTTGCACCTAGGTTTTTTTTTCGTTAAGAAAGAAGCGGACATTTTAAAATTAATTCGGAAGCTTTAAGAAACAAAACTGGTTTTTTAAATGAATTTACAAAACTGGTTTTTTAAATGAATTTACAAAATTTACAAAACAAAACTGGTTTTTTAAATTTTTTAAATGAATTTAAATGCGTTTACCAAACTATGGGTCGCGACCCACCTGTGGGTCGCAAAAAGAATCTTGGTGGGTCGTAAAAAGTTATAGAAATCTTGAAATATACTGTAACTTTTAAATTCAATACGTCTAAAAGTACAAGCCTATTACGCGAAGGAGCAAGATCATTCTTCTCGCGAACGTTACTTAATTTGAAAGATTAAATTAATTAGTTTCTTTCGTCAGTGTTTTGTTGGTTGAATAAAGTTAAGTGGGTCGCCGTAAACTGTGGTAATAAATAGTGGGTCCCAACTCTGAGAAGTTAGGGAACCACTGAATTAGAGCATTAAGCGTTTTTTGTGCTTTTTTTACTGACGTTATTGCGCTTAGCTTTCCACTTTTTTTGCTTGCTTTCATTAAGGACAAATGATCTGAAATAAAAAAAATAAGATAAACTTTTCAATTGGAAAAGACTGTCGAATTAACAGCGTGTCAGCGTGATATTACGTGCGTGAAATTTTAAATGCTTGCAATAAAGCAAAACTTTCAATTCTTTATCGAGTGCGTTCTTCAATTTTAAAAACGCGTTTCTGTTTGTTTTTGACCGTCGAATATTAATCATGACAATCATCATTAGGGATGACAATCGCATCGATTAGGTTCTGCGATCCCATGTGAAGCATGTGGTGCATGCGATTTTTGTTGCGATTATCTAATTTTAAATTAATAATTATTATCTTTAATATAATATATATAATAACAATGGGAATCAGTGTTTCAAAAAGGCCTCCTGAAAAGACTGTCGGGTTTAAAATAGATGTTTTTAAACTGCGATGAATTCGTATATTAGCTCTAGCTGAACTCAGTTATCGAGGACTTTTTGAAACACTGACTCCCATTGTTATTATATAGCCTATATCAGAGCTGGAGGTCTCGAGACGTGTCTCGGTCTCGCCATGCCAATGTCTCGTCTCGGTCTCGGACCTTGAAAGTCTCGGAAAATGGTCATGTCTCGATCGAGACGTGAAAAGTTTTTGAATTTGAAACAGCATTCAGGTCTTTCATACGGAAGCAACAATGGTACTTACCCGATGTATTCAAAGTAAAACATTGTGCGTGATTTCGCACTTTGCAAAAACATTTGGCCACATTTGTTTAGACCCTTTTGCTTTGTTGTTCAGGCCTGCAGAATTGCAGACTTTTGCTTTGTTTTTGTGAGCAGCATATATGAAAACTGATCTATTTCAACCACTAAGCTCATGCATTCGATGGTAATCTACTCTCGACCAGGGATGTCTAACCTTTTAATTTATTAGGAACCCATTGCAAAATTAAATATTTAACTGGGCCGCAAAGCGACCAGAACTCCAATATTTCATATTATAGTTCTAAGAAAAAAAAATTAACCATTGATAGGTAGGCCTTGCACTGAGCCGCATTTTGCTGAAAATGCATTTTTTTTAACAACAAAGAAAATTTAAAAATCCATTAATATAATTAATTAATGTAATAATTAATCCAATAATGTTAATTTAGTTTTAACTTTTAACAATATAGCCTTCACTCAAAGACACAACGACCGCTAGCCACGTCTAAAAAATCAATATATTTTTTATGGGCAAACGGTGTGTTAAATCAAAACATTTTCAAGAGAGTAACGTGTCATATGTCATAAAATTAAGATTTCTACAAATTTGTTCCCTATGAAAGATGCTATTCTCGTCTGGTTTACAACAGCTATCAAAAGATTATTCAAAGTAGTCCAGGCCCAAAAAAGGCTTCAAATCGAAAAAAGTGCAGGGATTACAGTTGCGGGAGATTTGGTTACCGACATGGGAAGTGCTTCCAGATTTGAATTAGCTCTTTTTATGAGAAAGTTATTAACCAGATAGATTTTCAAAAATGCATAGTGTCACAATGGCTTTAAAATGTTTATTTTAATTAATTTACTATTTATCAAATATAAAGTATTTTGATTAAATTTCATGAACACTCTCGTGCTCAATACTTGATAAACTTGCTAAAAAATTGTTTTAACGGAGGATAGTGGGCTGCAATGCCGACATCTCTGGTCTAGACCAACATAGCCTACCAATGACTTTTTGTTTAAAGTTTTCTTCACATCTTTTTCGTTAGATTAAAAAAAAATATTGGGCCGTGTAATTGTCTGCGAGAGGTATTGCTTGCCTTGCAAGCTACAAGGACTTAAATCTTCTGTGATAATAAGCTGTTTCGTTGTTATTATGGTAAACTCGTTAAATCATTAATTGTTATCGTTAAAAGGATATGACCAATAGCACATTTATAATAGGCTACATCAGTTCATAACTAACCGCGACGGTTTCATTGTTTCATTTGTTTTTGCTAATTTCATTTTGCTACAAAGTTATTTCAATAACTTGGCTTAGTAGAGCCCATACTCCAGAGTATTACTATCGTTTTTATATTTTCTAATTTTTGGCTTATGACGTCTCGTCTCGAGTCTCGTAACTTTAAAGTCTCGTCTCGGTCTCGAAGCTATGATGTCTCGTCTCGGTCTCGAAGCTATGATGTCTCGTCTCGGTAGGTTCGGTCCTCGTTCCAGCTCTGGCCTATACTATATTAAAGATAATAATTAATTATTAATTAAAAATCAGATAATCGCAACAAAAATCACATGCACCACAAAACCCGACGGTCTGTTTCACACAAGGGGGTTCGTCAGGGGTATCTTATTCATTCTATTTGAATGAGATACCCCTGATGATCCCTCTTGGGTGAAACAGACTGTCCGGTTTTAAATAGATGTTTTTAAACTGAGGTGAATTCGTAATAATATAATATAAATTAATAAATATAATATACATAATTAATTATTTAATAATTATCTAATTTTTACCGGCCATTAGCTCAATTGCTAAGCGCACGCTATTGGTGCGGGAAGTCTGGGGTTCGATTCCCGGACAGGTCAAATCGGCACAGTGTCGCCAACGGCTCGCCAGCGTTGCGATGTTTCTTCGGAGCTGTGTAGCCCAGGCGCTAAGTCGCGGAGATGGGCCCCGCCACTCGTTACACGCTTTGGCGTAATACGGCGAGTATAATGAAGACTTGATTTGATTTTAATTTTTTATCTAATTTTTTTTTTGCGATGCGATTTTTGTGTGTGCTTTTGCGATTATTTGTGCGATTTCTTTTTTGAGGAATTTTAACTCTCACATTGCACAAAATTATTTACAGATTATCACTACCATCAAGCAAGATAACAGCTCAGATGGTCGAGTGGCAACAGCGTCCGCCTCGGGAGCTGCAGACTTGGGTTTGATTCCGAGTCGGATCAAACCAGTCACTTTAAAATTGGTATTCACAGCTTTCGTGCTTGACGCTCAGCGTTACTGTAAAGGGGCAGTGTGGAGAACAAGCCGGCAAGTTTACTTGTTGTGCCGTTGAGAAAGGCAGTTAGCGGGATTCCCCCATCTTGGTGTGGTAGACAGGTGGTCGGCAACTCCTAAGCGATCGAGCTCGAATAGCGCATTGATCGCTTTCACGTGATAGGATAAATATGCAACCAAAACTAAAAACTAATTTAATGGCGTAAAGCCCAAGGAGTGCTTGCAAAAACACAATTAATTACTTATTAGCACGAAAAACCAGAATGGCATGAATGATATCGTCTCCAAAAACACTTTTTTTTATCTAGAAAAATCGCAGATGCTTTCATCTTATACCCGATGCAATTTTTGATGTCATTCTTTTAATGAGTTTCAATGCGATTCTTGGATGCGTTATTTTTGGGAAAAAAACGTTGGATTCGATGCGATTACCATCCCTGATCAACATAAACGACTGGCGTTTACGCATCTGCTAACATGCGAAATTACGTGTGTTACATTTTGAACGCTAGCACAACTAAAACTCTAAAGACGTGAATCAAATATGGTAAAAATGCAAAAATGATTTTCTCTTCTTCGGGGAAACCGAAAAGCGGCGGACGTTATAGCAAGCGATGGTAATTGATTGTTACCAGACTAGACTGACGCGTACCAGGTGGAAATTTTATAGCTGTACAAACGAAAAAAAAGTGAGAAAGCTTTTGCTCTTAGATAAAATTTTTCGCACATTTTGTCCGAAATAGCTTAAAATATTTTGGACATCGAGGAAAAAAATCAGACAATCTCCGAAAAATGTCCGAAAAAAAACCTTAGCTTTGCACACTGTTAACTGGAGGATTAAACTTTTTTCACACGGATCAGGAGTCCCCAACCCTCGGTAAAAGATAAGCAATGTTGTGAACTCTGCCATTTTTAAGAATCCGAGTGCGAGTTCCTTGGTCGCGAGTCCGAGTCCACAAAATTTTAAAGTAACGAGTCCGAGTCCATAACATTTCAAAGTTACGAGAGCGAGTCCGAGTCCGCACGCTACGAGTCCCCGGCTTTCTACTCGAGATCGTGTCGTGACCAACATGGCTGCTGATTACTCAACGTTTACAAATCTGTGAAGCACAATGCAGATGTAGATGGGACAATTTTAAAAAGGATAAACCGGTTTTATTACTTGGCCTACAATTTTTATCAGTATTTTCATAATTTAGATTGTCTACCCCTCCACCACAGTTGGTCCTTCTTAGAGATCACGACCAGTTTGCAGTCTTTCAATTATTACAGTTATTAGATAACGAAATGTTAGTTTCGAAAACTCGTAATTAAAGCTTATTCATCGATAGGCTTGCATGCACGCTACAACAATTACTCTGGAGAAATAAAGCGTTGAAACCACTGCTACAACCAGCGCTCGAGTTGTAAAAACACTTATGGCGGGATGATGCTAGGAATACCATAATTTTCGGCCGCAAGTTCGAGTGAAGACCAAAAAAAAGGTCATTGCTTCTGCTGAGGTCCGATTTTTGGCACAAATTCAAAAAAAGATGAAGAAAAAGATCATCGCCTCCGCTGTTGTCCGACTTTCGGGGCAAAAAAAGCTGTTCACTCAGACGTAAAGGATGGATGGTCATTATTTATAGGGGGATGGTTTGCGCTAAAATTTTTTTATAGGGGGATGGTGTTGATTTCCGGGTAGATGGCATCCCCCCACAACTTGAGCACTGGCTACAACACATTATCTACTTATCTACAATTAGTCGACCAATATTAATTCAAAGTTGATCTGAACAATATTGATTGCTGGCTGAACAATATTGAAATTTTAAATTAAAAGTTGACCTCAACAATATTGATTGCTGGCTCTGGCTTTAGTCATCAAGCTTTCTGCTGTTCGTACTACAGATCGCCGATACAGTACAATTATTCGACAATATTTTAATGTATTTGCAAACACCGTCAATTTTCAGCAAAATTTAGTGATTAATTCTTGTCACTTCAGCTGAGACTTTTTAAAACGTTGTAATTGCTTTTTAAAAAAGTTAAAGAAGAAAGTAAATCGGTCCCTGTCCGAGATCTGTAAGGCCATATAAATTTTATATAATTGGGAAGTTTTGCAGAGGAACTCTAAAATTCATTAGAACTTAGTTGCATTGGATCGAGACTTTTTAAGTTGTTTGCATTTACAAATCGCCAGTATTGTATAAACAATTTATTTTGCATAAAGTTTGGTCTGGCACACTAGCTATTTGCAGTGCTATTTTCTATTGTTTGATAAGTGGACAAGGGTAGTCTAGGAACCTTTGTCCGGGAACAAAATAATTAAAGTGCCAGCGCCTTTGTACAGGCATATCGCATTTTTTCACTGTCTTATTTTCGCCGATTAACTTTGCACAAAAGCTAAGTAATTATTTAATTAGTTCTGGCAATTTCGTAAAGGCTTTTGTCGATGTTGAACGAAGGGAAAATTTGTGTCGCTTCTGTAGACTTTCGAATATTTAGAAAATTTAAAACAAACACAACAAACTGCTAATTCACGAGCCGAGTCCTAACAGTTTTTACGAGTCCGAGTGCGAGTCCGAGTCTGACAGGCACGAGTCCAAGTCCCGGAGGCATGAGTCCAAGTCCGAGTGCTCAAAAAGTGGACTCGAGTCAGGACTCGGCCTCGACAACTCTGGAGATAAGCCTCGTCAGCCCACCAAATAAGCTGACAATTAGCGGCGCCCGCAAATAGAAACGTTGACGCCATCGTATGAGACGTCACAATGATAATTAGGAAACAAAAAATGCACTTTAACTTGTTTTGCTTTTGAAACAAAGTGAAGAACTGCGTAAAAACAGCAGTCAGACTGTTAATATTCATGCTACCGTATTTGCAAATAACCTATCCGCGGCAAATATACAAATAATTCATCGTTGCCACAAATTTCTAAATATCATTTATTATTGTTTCAAAACATTTGTCCTTTTAACAACGATCTGTTTCACTATGGGTTAATGCGGTTGTATCTACTGTAACTCGTCAAAGCGCTTTGATCGCTTTGTGGTGATAAGAGGATAAATATCAATTGGTCAAACAGCTTTATTTGTATCACTTAATTTGCAACTAAATAATGAAGGTAACCCAGCAGGTTTAAAACTGTTTTGCAACGATGGACGTGCTGGCAGGAGAAAACGTAAAACTTTAGACATAAACCTAATGTGATGAGATTTGGCCGTTGCGCCAAACAGAGATCTCAATGGAATGCGCCAGAGCATAAATTCAACACCGCAAATCACCAGATAAGAGTATATTTAAAAAAACCCCAACATGCTGCTTCGCCGTGAGGCTCTTCAGGGGGAACGCTAAAACTATAAAAACGAAATCTAATTCAAACAGAATTCCCCTGAAGAGCCTCACGGCGAAACAGCCTGTTGGGCGCTTTTAAATATACTTTTGTCCGCTGATTTACTGCATAAGTATAAACCTACGTAGATGCACGAGACGAGAATCAATCAAACAACAAAACAGCTTCATATGGATTGAAACCAGTGTCATAGGCAGGAGAGCATTGGGTCACTGCTCCTCCTTTCGATGAACTCTAATTTGGAGTGCTTAAAATTTGTATAAAATACCGTAACATTAGTAATCTTCAGCCTACTGAAAATTGCCTCTCCCCTAAAGCTTTTAGGCTGACAGCTCCCTGATTGTAAAGGCGTCATACGCTAACTACGCTGCTAGACCTCACTTTGTGCTGAATATTTGTCTGCCATACCACCCATTTATAATCGATATGTATTTTCCGTCGTCACAGGAAATAGTTCCGCTATTGTGTTCGCAAATATGTGATTCTTTCATCAAGGATGTGGATGTACAAACTGTTAAACAAAAATAAAATCTGTGGCTAGAAACTATTAGACTTGTTTTAATTTTTTTGTCTTTTGGAAATTGAGATACATTTATAAAATTGTTTGAGAATTTTTTTATGTTTTTTCAGAGCTTTCGCCTCTCGGTCACCTATTCAGCGGTCACCCCTTTAAAATGGGGAAATTTCGTTGAGACTCTTTTCCGGTTCAATCTATTTTAACTGTTTTCTACTCATGTTATCGTATCATGGCAGTTATTGTATGAGGCGGCGTAGTGGCAATGACCTTGCTGTCGGTGCAGGAAGTAGTTGTTCGATTCCTGGGTGAGTCAAATCGGGCATGGTCTCGCCAACGGTTCACCACCGTTGAGATAATTCTTATGAGTTGAAGACTGTGGTAGCCCTGGCGCAAAAGCCGCAAAATCTTATGAGTTGGAGACTGTGGCAGCCTTGGCGCAAAAGCCACAAAGATGGGTACCGCGATTCGTTACAAGCTTCAGCTCACTATCACAATAACGATGATGTTAATTAAGCTCAAATTTTTTCTCAAACTTCACCCCGAATCCAATCCGAACTAGGCCCAACGTGCAAAAATTATAAATTGAAGTAAAGAGCGCAGAGTAAAACCAATCGGATTCATGATACAAAATTTGCCCTTTAGCATTTCTAACGAGATAAATTAATAGTTATTTACATCATACGCATGACAAAATTTTGCTTCTGTAACAATGTATTTCTCTTTAATGTTGAGCGGCTGAATGACAATCAAACGATTGCTTCTCACCTGTCATCAAATCCAGAAAAAAGAGCAATATGATTACCACATTCAAGAAATTCATCACCGATATTTCTTTATTTCAAGCAATTAGGCTATACTGCTGCATTAATTACAGCATTTCTTTTTCATGCATAAAAATAAAGTTTTGAAACAAACAAATGCTCAGAAGTCCTGGACGTAGTTTTGTACTATAGCAACAGCGTCGTTAGGGATTTTGGGCTCTGATCTTTCAAATCTAAAATTACTCTCCTCTCACAAAAATAGTTAATAAGCCGATTCGATGTTTGTTTATTCACGGGAACTGCTTCAAGTTTGTCTAAAAACAAGATACGGCGTTCCTTTTAAACTCTATTAAGAAACTTTGCGAAAAATAAACGCATTTGTGATGACGCTGATTTATTCTTTAGTGTGGTTTAGACAATAGATGCTAATTTTTGACCAAACTTCTCGATCCGTTTCTGATGGACTATCTTGTGTAAAAGAATGAACAAAATCATTCTCTTGCAAATTGCTTACTGAATAAGGTAGTGGCAATGAGGTACCGTATGCTTAGGAATTAAGTTTCCCTGTGGACTTTAATGCATTAATGGACAAAGAAAAGCATTTACCTTAACTCTTGCCTTGTAATTTATCTCGCTGTATAATATGGTGACAATGAAGCATGTTGAGGAACTGCGCATGGTTCCTGGTGGACTTTAGTTGTGGTAATTTAACATAATCTATTGAAAAATTACCAACGCAAAAACACGATGAGCGGCCGTTTTTTTTTTACTGCTTTTAACGTAGCCAAAGCTATAAACGATATTAGCAGTTACTGAAATAAATCAAATCAATTAATTTATTCCATGACGCAAAAGTGCAGGGGGAAGCGGCGAACTACTGAAATGCTTAATAAGAACTACTGAAATAAGAAAGCAGTGTTGATCAAACCACGTCTTACTGTGTTGTGCAACTCCGCACATGAACAGAGAAGCTTGATCGCCTCAAGAGATTGATTTCAACAACAAAAACTTCCAAACCAAATCACTTTTGGGCATATATTCCTCAAATATATAGGTTCAACAGTGTCACAATTATCTGCATATTATGATAGTCTGCTGCCATCATGCTGGCCCTCTGATACTTATACCTTATAGTTTTTGATGACAAAACCCCTGCAGTGGTATCACTAGAATTGATATCATTTGCTGTGAACCCAGTCCCACTAATGTTCAATTTTTCTGCAACCATCTAATTTGCAAAATCCTATGCGCAGCACAGTATGCTTTGTAAAGAAACAAAATGAGAAAAAACATAACTAAAACACTTAAAAAAAACTGTAAAAGTTTTCCGAGGATCAAAATTGGTGCTGTTGGGCAAGGCCAGGCTATGCGGCTAAAAAAAGTTTTAGAACAGGGGTCCTTAACTGGGGGTGAATTTACCCCATGGGGGTAAATTTTACCTATCAAGGGGGTTAATTTTTTGAATTAAAGACTAAAGAAAACTTTAATTTTCAGTATTGAAAAAGCAGTAGTGGTACACTGGGGGTAAATTATAGTTCTTTCTTTCGGCAAGAGGTAAACGAGACAAAAAAGGTTAAGAACCCCTGTTTTAGAACAATAGTAAAGATAAAATTTCCCTGCGTCTGTCTTTTGTGCCTTTAACTGCATCTTGTATTGGCCTACCGAATCCACAAGCTTTTCAACGAAAATTTCGCGTATCCGTGCCAACTACTGTATAACTGTAATCCATTACAGTTACTTTCTTCAGCAAAATGAAAGGCTTATTTAACGCTAGCTGAACTAAATATTAAGTTTTCTGCTATTTGAATAAGAGACCAAAAAGTTTAATTCAAGTTCTATGTCTTTAACCAATGCACCTACCAGCCGGTATTCCGGTATTTCAGTGCAGCGTAAAGAAGCAAAACTCTTCAGATTTATTTTCGATAAAGCATTATGTTTTATATCAACTGCATTGGTGAAAATGAGACTTAGTTGTATAAAACTAACTCAGACTTACGCCGAGTGAATTAATTTATTGTATACGACATGCATAATATGCCTTATGTACGTAGCAAATAAAACATAAGCTTAAACACAAAACTGGTCAAATGTCATTTTTATGAAGTAGCCACTTACGGCTCTTTTGTCCACGCCCATATAGTCTTTTTCCGTGATCAGATTTACCGTATGTACTAAGAAGTGCAATTAGTTCACGCTCACAAAAATAACACATTTACGCTGTTCCTTTAGGCACGCAGTTCTTGGCTCTAGTTTCCGCATCGTAATCAATTTCTTGACCTCATAAACAGGGTTGGCGAGTAGGAGTCGTGGGGTCGAGGTTTTTCTTGAGAGTCGAAGTCAGAATAGGAGTCGAAAAATTATGCTTGCCAGAGTCGGAGTCGAAAAAATATGCTCAACTCTGACTCCCAATCTTTTGCAGGAATGGAAGGCTTTTTATGCCATGAACAAATTACCAAAGTATACTGTGGGTCTAAGTAAAAGTAGACACCGGGGTTGGGGACCTGCCTGACGTAAAATTTAAAATAGCCCAGGAACACAGATTTCAAATCAGGGTACAAAATGGAGGTGCAGTGAAAAAATGAAGCTATAGCAAAAGCATTCAAGATGGGAAATAGCCTAACCTCTACTTTTTATCTTAAAATATGCGCTATGCAGTAGCGTATTTAGAAGGGGGGCATTGGGCCATGCCCCCCCCCCTTTTTTTTCACTTGGCCTTTTAGTAAAAAGAAGAAAATTAATGGCGCCAAGTGACTGAATAATGCCAGACACTTTTGATGGTTCCTGTAGCTTATGGCCAGGGGCGGATACAGAGAGTAGAATGAGGGGTATGCCTCCTCCCACCAGCCGTTTTGGAAAATGTTTTTGATGTATACAATTTTTTCATAATTTCGAACCTCTTCGATAGCGATAAGCCTTACTCCTTAAGTTCGCATAATCGAAAATGTGCGAACAAAATGCATCATAATTGGCGAAGCACTCGAATTAAGGTCAAAAAGTTTAAATAAAATTTGACTGAAAATTATTCAAAAAGCACGAAAATAGTCATTACAGCATGTGAATTTTTAAAATTTTTCCGCGGGGGGATGCCCCCGGATCCCCCTAGAGCTTTTCTTGTGGGTAGTGGTGTAACCCTTGATAGTAAGCTTACTTGGAAACCTCACGTAACACGAATCGCCCGCAAGGCGACTGCTGCGTTATTACAATGCAGACAAATAGTGGGCAGAGCGTGGGGGTTAAACCCAACCAGCATGCGATGGATATACATTGCAATGATACGACCTGTCATCACATACGCGTGTACATCCTGGGTTGGTGGAGTAAATATAAAATATCGAGAGAAAAAACTTTCAAGAGTACAAAGACTAGCGTGTCTTATGATTTCTTCAGCATTTCCCAGCACCCTTTGAGGAGCTTTAGAGATGCAGCTGAATATCATGCCAATTAATGAATTCATACTGTCAGAGGCAGTAAAAGGATCATATCGGTTATCCCTTGTGAGCTTTTGGCCTGCCAAGACAATTGGTTCAACAAGAAAAACCAAACGTCATGAAGACGTATGCGTATGCAGTAAAGCTAAGAAAAACTTGCCTTTGCTGAGTATGCCAACAGACATAGGAAAACAAAGGTATTTGGAAAACAGTACAAATGCCTCGTTATGGAACGCAAGGACGCAGTGCAGTATGAGAATGCTTTAGAACAGGGGTAGGCAAACTTTTTGTACTACTGGGCCAAATCTTCACATATCCGGTAGCGTGCGGGCCGCAATACTTTCCGCCTATAAACGCTATACATATCACCATAATGAGACTGATAAATACAACTAACCGCAGTGTTTTTGACTAGTAAACGACCTAAGCTATAGCAGACATGTGCTTTCGCTTAGACTACTTACTACAACATAAACGCTGTATTACAGACATTGTTACGACATAAATTCGTGTGCAGATAATAATTTATTCATTTTAACTTAACATTGTTACGACATAAATTCGTGTGCAGATAATAATTAATTCATTTTAACTTATGCCAACGAGACGACGTAGAGTCATTTATGATTTTTTTATAAGACTTGCAGATGTCCTTCTGAGGTCCCTAAATTAACCGGCATGAACGCAAACTTGTATCGTAATTAGTTTATTAGCAATTTTTCTATTTATGCATTTAAAGTGAAGTCGTTCGAGGGCCACAATAAATTTGTTCGCGGGCCGCATTTGGCACGCGGGCCGCAGTTTGCCGATCCCTGCTTTAGAACCAAGCATAATCAGATGCTACACTGACGGATCCAAGATAAATGGAACTTTCAAAGAGTCGTAGTTGTTGCAGCTGTTTGTTGTTACAGGCATCTTGGGGCCGGTGGCCTACCCCTGTTTTGCCAAAAGGCGTGATAATAATGTCACGTCGCATCGATTTTAATAAAAATTGTTACAATTTTCTTTGCCTATATTTTATTCTGTGCTACTAGTTGCGTTTAGAAAAGCACGAGCTCTTCCATTATGGAAGAGCTGGTGCGAGTTTTTATATAGAATACGCATCAGACTCTCAAACAGATCAAATCTTTTTCCATCTGGGAAGATATAGTACTGTCTTCCAGGCAGAAGTCTTTGCTATAGCTGAAGTAGCAAAGAAACTGATCATGGAAAGAATTGTAAATGAAAAAATTATAATTTTGGTGGATAGCCAAGCAGCAATTCTGGCAATCCAAAATAATATTGTGAAATCTCACACAGTATTAACGTGCATCAAAAACCTGAATATATTGGGTAAAGACAATGACGTCACTATTGCCTGGACGCCAGGCCACACCGGCATCCAAGGAAACGAAAAGGCGGATATCTTGGCTAAATCAGGATCAGCATTAAACTGCTCGGGGCCTGAACCTTTCATTTCCATCTTATATGCTAGTTGTCGCACTGCAATAAAGGATTGGAGTGTCAAAAGATAGAAAACATCTTAGATAGAACAAAAGGACTGCTTGAAAACAAAAGAAAATGTAGGATGAGCTTCGCCCCAGTTAACTCAACGACTTTTTAGGCTCAAAAGACCTAGAATAAATGAAGTGTTGCAAGTCCTCACAGGTCACTGCAACTTACAGAAACACAGGTGCACAATGGGACATGACGTATCATCGACATGTCCAAAATGTAACCTGGAAGAAGAAACTACAAATCACCACGTTGGAGAATGCATTTTCTACCAAGCCCTACGAAAGAAGGTTTTTGATAAAGAGAAAACCACAATAAAGTCGGTGGTCGAAAAACTAAATATTAACCTACTGGCAAAGTATTTACAGCAGGCCGGAAGACTTGCTGAATACGGCCAGTAGTAAATTGAAATATTGAATAAACGAGAAAGCGGTGAAAGTTGTAATGGGCCTAAATAATGGCCTACACCAGGACTTCCCAAACTTTTTCGCTCGCGACCCTTTTTAATCTTTTGAAATTATTCGCGACCCTTCACGGTTAAGATGAGAAATATGCATTTGCAAAATATGCATTTGTGATAATTATTGGAAGACGAAAACTAAAAACAAGCTGCCGCTCCTCAATTATTTATTTATTGATTTTTCATTTTTGTAGCATATTCATCCTCCAATCACCAGAAAGCGATCAATGCGCTTTACGAGCTCACTTAGGAGTTGCCAGCCATCTGTCTATCACACCAAGATGAGGGAACCCCACTAAGTGCCTTTCCCAACGGCACAACAAGTAAACTCGCCGGCTTGCTCTCCACACTGTCGCTTTAATGCTGAGCGTCAAGCAGGGAAGCTGTGAATATCAATTTTAAAGTCATTGGTTTGACCCCACTCGGAATAAAACCCAAGGCTGCAGTTACCGTGGCGTACGCTCTTACCTGTCGGCCACCTGAGCTGGTGATGTCTGCAATGCCTACTAGTTTACACTTAAGTAGCTTATTAAAACCAAAAACAAAAAAGCAAACACATTTATGTAATGTGATGGGTGCGATTGCTTTCGCCTACAAACCAAATCCCGCTGCGGCTCAATATTTGTTAATGCCGGTCTCGAGATGGTTTGAATGTTGCTTATGCCGGAACGATGTTTTGCCGTCAACGTCAAACATGCAGACTCGCACAGATACGTCGAGACAATCGGCCGGAGTGTGGTTGCTGCCGAGTCCGATAATGGTGGATATTCGGCTTTAATGCTAACCATTGATTAACCAGCTATCCATTGCTTAAAATAGTTTTTAATTCCCGGTGCTAGCCTCTCGCCAGCAGTGTTCTACATGGCGTCGCAAACCGAAGCGATGAAACAAAAAGATGCATTCAGCCGCGTCACGTGATACCGATGTGACGAAGCAAAACAATTTATACATAAAACTACAGCACTCATCTGCTGCCTCACTATTTCGTACTAGCCTAGAGATAGGCCAGAATCTACATTCTACAGCTAAGTTAAGAATGATGTTTGCGCAATTACACCAGTTTAAAAAGCTCAACAGCATACTATACATAATACGCAATACTTTGCTTAAAATTTGTATACTCCCTGCGCCCCCTGAAGTTTGTTACGCGACCCCTCGCGGGGTCGCGACCCCTAGTTTGGGAAGCTCTGGCCTACACAATGTGCCAGTGAAGATTGAACCTGGTCAGTCTTCTCTGGCACCAGTCCGCCCTTTGATAATAATACTAACTAGCCCGGAAGGTCCTAACGCATGCCATGGGGGTATACCGGTGATTTTTCTCAAGCGAAGACATGCTTTTGTATTAATTGCAGTGGACAGCTTTTGGTGTTTCAAATATTTCACATCATATGCAGTGGCGTAACTAGGCCTTTTTGGTGAGGCAAATGCCCAAGGTCTTTTTCAAAATGCCCAGGGTCTTTTTTCAGCTTTTTGTAATGCCTTCAAGCTAAGATATAGTTAAAGCTATTTTGCGGTAATTTGCACATAATTCCTTTGTTTTGATGAGCTTCAATATCGGTCTACGTGAAAAATTTTGCCATTAAATACATAAAATATGGGAATATTTGTGAAGTTTCTGTACTTTCTTTGCTTTTCAGTTCCTTTGGAACTCACTTTAGGAGACTATTGTTTAGACCAAGCGAATAGTTCTAGTCTAAATCACTGTTTCTCAAAGCGGGCAATATCACCCCCTTGTGGGCAAAAAGCGAAATGGGGGCAGTAGCACTCTCTCGAAGCATTAATAGTACATTCTCAAAACAATTGGCACAAACAAATAATTAGTTGCGTTTGGACATGAGCAACGTATTAAAAACGCTTTATGTCATCACCTGTGAGGCCTATAATAGCTATTAATTTCACCAGAAGAAAAGAACAATTGTTAAACTAGAATGATTGCAAATTTCTTTCGGTCATTGTGACCGAAAAAAAAAAAATTCCGTCATTACCAAAAATATTCGGTCAATGACCGACAAATGACTGAAAAAAAAAAAAAAATAGTAAGTGCCAGTACAATGTCAGATTAAGACTTCAAATTTTGCTAGGGGTACGAACAATTTTCCGGAGTGCGGTGACCTTTATCACTCCGACTCAGATATGGGCCACGCATCACACAGTTATAGTCATTCTTTAGGTCTATGAACATGACATATGCTAATATGCCACAGAAATTTTTGAACGTGAGCCACCGCAGACGTGTTTGTCAGATTGATATCTTTCTGGCTCTGATTTTCGTTGCATCTGGTAGCGAACGCTTTGTGTCATCAATCCTTTTTATTAGGCTCACTTAAATAAAGTTGCACTCAGCCACTTAACGTGGTCAGTATGGAGTTAGGAAGAAGAAGTTTATTTGGTCAAACAGCGATAATGTAAGCGATTATTGTATTACGCATATAGACTAGGCTTACGAAAAAAAAAAGCAAAAAAACAGCTATTCGATGTAAACACACACAATGCAAAATACGCACAAAACGATAACAAGTCAAATAGGTACGCGAAAAAACAGTTATAACAATTTAAGGTGAGGAAGCGAAATAAAATTGTGTGGTTGTAATTTGTATTTGACCTAACGTTATTGACCAGGTAGTACCGAAGAACTCAATCAATCAATCAATTTTCTGGAACCGCTTATCCTTGGGGGGTCGCGGGGGCAGCAGCTCAAGTTGGAGCCTCCAAGCATCTCGATCCTCTGCAACAAAGGATAGGTGCTCTGCTGGGATGCCAAGGCGAGACCAACTAAGATCTTCTACGTAATCTCGCCATCGAGTTCTGGGCCGGCCTCTAGGCCTTCGACCAATTGGTGTTGAACAAAGCAGTTTTTTGGCTGTTCTTTCCTGGGACATTCGTGTCACATGTCCATACCAAAGCAGTTGCGATCTTTCTAGTCGGAGAAGCAGCGATTCGATGTTTAGAAATTCACGAATATCTGCACTTTTAACCTTGTCCAACAAGGTCAAACCGCTAATTCTTCGCAAGAATCCCATTTCGGCTGCTTGAACTCGAGACCTCACTTTCTCATTCATGATCCAACACTCATGGCCATAAGTCAAAATAGGAACATAGACCGATCTGAAAATGGATAGCTTTGCCTTGGTGCAAAGCTCCCGTTTCAGTACCACAGATCGGTGGAGCTGGCGCATTACTGCACTTGCTTTTCCGATGCGGATATCCAATTCGCTATTTTGTCTGCCGTCACTTGTGAATGAGACGCCGAGGTACTTGAATTTCTATTTCCAGGTTGCATTGTCGATGCCCACATGTGCACTGAAATCGCCCAAAAGGACAAGGGATTCTGATGAAGTTGCTTTTCCCAATGCAACCTCAACTTCCTCCAGAAAGGCTTCGTACTGTGATTCTATGTTAGGTGCGTACACCTGCAATATACACAGAGATCGCTCCTGCAGCCTTAGCTTTAGAAGACAAACCCTTCCTCCCAGTGGTACCCAGTCAACGACACATTCAGCTATGTTGGGGCTCACAAGTAAGCCAATACCAGCTTGAGCAGACATTGCTGCATCAACACCTGAGTAGAAAATTTTCCACCCACCGTTCAACTCGACAGTTCCAGAACCCCGGCGCTTTGTTGATGAAATTCCCACAACATCAAGGCGATACTGTTGGGCTTCGCAAACAAGCTCCTGCTCTTTTCCTGTCAGTGACGAAACGTTCCAGTTCCCGATAGCTAGATCCCGGCAGTTTGGTCCAACTCGAGTACGTTTTCTGTGCGCTGCCCCCATTTGCCTCCCCAAACGCTTAGCGACTGCGTTGGTGGGTTTCCGGTGACGGTCAGCTTGTGGGGGAGACTGTAGCATATTTTTCGAACGAGTCCCTCTGCCTAAAACTCGAACGTGGACCTTTTTATCCTGCGCGCCGTCCGATGCAGCATGAATATTGTTATTACAACTTTCCATTTAGCTACAGCATTGGATTGCTACTTGGTCTGTTTCTCTCCTTCGACCTTACCGCCATGGGTGACCCTGATGGAAGTGATTAAACACTACCGACGGCGTTGCTCTAAGGATCATTGAAAACTCAAACCTCCCCACCACGTTAAGGTGGCATACCGAAGAACTCATTGGTTTTCTAGTCAAGGCACTCCCTTTTATGTAAGTAGAGCTTGAGCAGTGGTATTTTAATAAACAAATATTTTTTGACCTGAGAGCTTTTAACTATGTGAGATTGGTTTCTCATTTACAGTTTTAATTAATGAATGGTTGGATATAGAAAGCGCCGTATCGCCGGTATACTGCAGAATGTAAATTGTTAAAACACAGTTGCGGAGAATGCTTGCTCTGCTTGATGTAAATTAATTAGGTGTGCTTTATACTTTTTCTTAAATAAAATCCAATTTAGTTTCTTAAGCTCAGGGCTGATATCATTGCAAAGACAAAGACTTCGATAGGATAGTTGTTAGGGTGGAGTGAAAAAACTTTTTTCCGAAAATTGGAGGTTGGAGGGGGTCTAAAAACCTAGCAAACCACCTAAAACCAACACCAATTACAATGTTTTAAGGTTGGACTCCAAACCCAGCCACCTACCCCTCCCCAAAGTTGCTGTAGGGGGTCAAATTTCTAGAGTGAGGTGAAAATTGAGGTTGGGGGTGTCCAAAAACCCCAAAACACATCTAAATCCAACACCAAAAGCAATTTTTTATGGTTGGACCCCGAACCCAGCCACCTATTCACCCCCCCAAAAATTGCTATTTACTCCCCCGAAAATTGCATTTTCATTTTTGCGAGTTCGAGTCCAAAGAAAATTTATTAAATTCTTTCGAGTTTAGAAAAAAAGTGATTATCTTGAGCATGTACAAATCAAAAGAAACTTGATCGAGCCTTCTTAAAATATCTTCGAGTTCGAATTCAAGTTCTCTGCCCAGAATATTTGCGAGTTCGAGTTCTCATTTCAGACTTTTTCGAGTTCAAGTTCGAGTTCGACAAACGGATCGAGTTCTTTCAAGTGTGAGTTCGCAGTCCTGGTTTGCAGAGCTTCTTTGTTTCACTTTTTACGAACCTCGGACGTTAAAAGGTGTGTATCGTTGCAATTAAATTAATTAGGCCTACATCATTTTGTTGCTGACTACTAAAAACGCTTGCAGCCTAATCTTCGTGCAATATTTCGTATTTTACCGTAACTCGTTGCTAGTGTTTCGCCATTGAGAAAATGGGCAATGCACAGGGTCGCAGCTCACTCTAGTTACGCCCCTGATCACATGAACGTGGTTTTATCACAGTTTGCTCTGAACTCGAAACATGGATTGATCAAATTTGCTTTCCTTTTATTTTCTGATACTTTTTTTCTTCGTCATGGCTGGCTAAGCATTGCAACTTGTCTGCGACGCTGCGACCTTCAGGTCCTGGTGGTAGTAAGAAATCTGTTGGTTTAATGGTTTTCGAGATGTGAAATTTTGAGAAATTGAGGTATGGAACAATCAGTTGAACAATCTAAAATGAGAGGGTGATGTTGTACTATATGTGTTCACAGGCGAATATTTAGTAAACCATGGTACGGGTACCAGTATGATTTCAATAGGTGCACTGGGAATATTGCAATGTTGCAGTGGTGAACAGTATGCTGGTAGGCTAGAAGGTAACGGTACTGCTGCCTTGCAGTTCGTTTGAAATGGAATTTACAGCGAAACAGCGCTAATGTAGCTTTAGTGTTTACTGTTACAGTACCGCACGAAATGGTGTGAAAAGTAGTTTGAAACTGTAGCCTACCGGTACTTACCGGTAAGTAACAGTATTGTTACTGATGGCAAAACTATTCGAATTAAAGTAGAAAGTATCAACGAAAAAAGAACTTAAGTAAAAGTAAAAAAGTAGTCATTTAAAAACTACTCGAGTAAAAGTATAGCGTTTTCATATCGGTACGTTAAGTGTCAACTGCACAATTGCTGATGATGACTTGCTTTGAAGGTGGCAAAATGGTAAACCAAAAGATATTGTTACCGCCCAGTCGGCCAAATGGATGGAGCGTCTGCTTCTGGAATGGTAGACTTGGGATTCGATTCAGAGTAGGGTTAAACCAATGAGTTAGAAGGACATTACCAAATACCGCTATAGGACTAATAGCACTAATAGGACTAATAGCACTAATAGGACTAATAGCACTAATAGGACTAATAGCACTCATTGGACTAATAGCACTAAAGACTAATAGCACTAATAGCCGCATTATGGGACTAATTGCACTAATAGGACTAATAGGACTAATAGCAGCATTATGGGACTAATTGCACTAATAGGACTAATAGCACTAATAGGACTAATAGCACTCATTGGACTAATAGCACTAAAGACTAATAGAACTAATAGCCACATTATGGGACTAATAGCACTAATAGGACTAATAGCACTAAAGACTAACAGCACTAATAGCCGCATTCTGGGACTAAGAGCAGCAATATGCATTGGACTAATAGCACTAATAGCAGCATTCTGGGACTAATAGCAGTGCTATTGGACTAATAGCACTGATAGGACTGATAGCAATGCATATTGCTGCTATTAGTCCCATAATGTTGCTATTAGTCCCATAATGCTGCTATTGGTTTTATTAGTGCTATTAGTCCAATAGCACTGCTATCAGTCCTATTAGTGCTATTAGTCCCAGAATGCTGCTATTAGTGCTATTAGTCCAATGCATATTGCTGCTATTAGTCCCATAATGCGGCTATTAGTGCTATTAGTCTTTAGTGCTATTAGTCCTATTAGTGCTATTAGTCCTATTAGTGCTATTAGTCCTATTGGTGCTATTAGTCCTGTTAGTGCTATTAGTCCTATTAGTGCTATTAGTCCTGTTAGTGCTATTAGTGCTATTAGTCCTATTAGTGCTATTAGTGCTATAGCGGTATTTAGTAATGTCCAGTTAGAAGTTGGTATTTATGGCTTCCCTGCATGACGCTTAGCATCAAAGGCGGACAGGGTGAAGAACAAACGGGCAAGTTCATTTGTTGTATTATTCAAAACCACGCTCAGCAAGATTTCCCATCTCGGAGTGGCAGACAGGTGGCTCAAAACTCCTAAGCGAGCTCGTTATAGCACCTTTATCACAAAGAAGGATAAACATGAATAAATAAGCATTCTCTCAGAAAGCAGAAACCTGCTCATTTCTGTTAACTCTTCAATTTTAGCTTTGCACTGTGCTTTTTTCCATAATTATGGTTGAATGAGAAATACGATAGTTTTACTGTTATGCCTACTCCAGGTTTATGTAATGAATATATTATTGCGAACATATTAAGCATTTTCTGTTACTTTCAGTCATGCGGTTACAGTCATGCAGTGATTACATACAACAGTGACATTGCATGCGACGCAACTTTCCTGCGCAAGATTTTAGGTGCAACAAGGGATATCAAGTGAGACTAGTACATAACTCAAGGACTACTTTGTACTTTCCTAAAATAAAAACTACCCAAGTAAAGTTACTTTATATTACAAATACTTACGGTATATAGCCCCCAAAAAACTACTCGAAAAAGTACTCGTTATTGAAAAAAACTACTCAAGTAAATATTTTTTCGAGTAGTTTTTGGGGGCTACTTTTACGTTTACTTACCATAAGTATTTGTAATTTATTACTTTACACCACTGATCGCACGTCAGTACCAGGTTACTGGCACACACAGATACACTGCAGCAGTAATTTACCATTAGTATAAAAATTATGAAGTGGCTAATCTTGTGGACCCATAATGTTTATCCCTGTGGTTTATTTTGTTTTCACGCTCCCGTATAACTGGTGAGAGCGTGAAGGGATAGCCTAATAAAAGAAACAAAAAGTTTATTATTACGGGTCTGTAACCTTAGCCTCTGCCTAAAAATTAAGTTGCAGCTATAAACATGATATCGTTATGGCATGTAGAACAAGTGTTAAGTAGGCTGAGTCAACCCATAGCATACATATAGCAATATAGTGCTAGCCATTTCTACTCCAACATTATGATATTGATACAACGTGTGTATAGCCTAGCAAATGAGTACTGGTACTTGCGTAGTTGTACCGCCATTGTCCAAGTTAAAAACTAGTGGCTCAAGATAACTGATTGGTCATTATTAAGGCCAAAGACAGTGTGGGCTTACTTACTGACTACACTCTTGATTTTGGATTGGAACAGCTTGTTGTAGCCACCTGTATGTGCATGCAATTGTCAGTTGATACATCTTACCCATTTTCTATGTTTTGTTGCTACAATGGAACAGGGAAACTTCACCTTTCACCACAGAAAAGATGGTGTAATTGTTACTGCGTACGTTTTTGTTATGTTATTGTTATGTAACTGCCATTTTCGAATAAAAATAAATAAATGTAAGGGTTTCCCCAATCTTAATTAAGTTGCCTTCCCCTTATGCAGGCCTACCACTTACCAGTAGACAAGTTGGTGTTAAAACCTTCTTAACAGCTAAACTGCATATATAAAGTGTCTTTTCAAAAGAGACAATTACTCTGTCCACATGTCCCATTTAAGTATAATATGCCAAAAGCCCACGGGCTTTCTGCATCATCATCAAATTTTTGATGTCGCAATTGAAAAACGTGATTATGACATCAACACTTTAATTGTGCTGCAGAAAGCACATGGACTTTTGACTAACTCAAATTGGACATATGGACAGAATAAATGAATAACTTGTCTTGTTCTACTCGTCTTTTTTACAGTAAACTTCAAGCATTGAAGCTGTGGACAACATAGGCAGCCTTTCTTGATTTTACTGATTTGACCCGACTCTGAAGCACTCTTCCTTTTAAGTGTAAAATTTAAAAAAAATGAGAATTTTTGGGCGAAATTGTTTGATATTTTTTATACTTTTTTAATAGAATGGTGATTCATAGGGCACCATAGAGCAGGACAGCGCTGTTTCGGCCACACTCAGGTAAAAGGTACACTCATCCATTAGAATGCTTGACCTTGATCAGCCAAACACCCTTCTGGATTTGTATACCTCGTAATGATTTGTTGATGATAGATTTTTTGGTGATGGGGGACGTTATATCCTTCGACCCAACACGTGGAAGTTGTTCTGACTTCCCATTCAGCAGGCCAGGTAGGACGATTTTCGTTTCAACATGGTCATTTTTAGCCAATTTTTTATCAAAGTGTTCAATATTTTGGTGCATAACAAAAGTCTCACATTCTGAAAACTCAGCTTTGAAACAAAAATTGGATCAAACTTTCTTCAAACAGGGCAAATTTTATATTAAAATTTTTATTTTGGTAAATTTGTACTTGCTACAATCTTTGAGAGACCAGTGAAGTAAATTTTGTGTTTTAGGTAAGTTATGTGCATAAAGTACAGTAGATGTTTTAGAATAAATGGTAGAAATTCTTTTATTGTGTGTTAGAAAAATGTTTGAAAACAATTTTTCTGTTCACTAACCTAGGGTACATGAAAGAATAATGGGCATTCATTCAATGATGAATAGCATATATTGATATTCTTGTCTAATGCTGGACCTTAAGTCCTATGTGGATTGGCCTAGATAGAAATTTTTAGTGGTGGTGTGGCGAGATTATCAATATAATGTAGAGAGTGATATGGTTTGCTGAAACCCATCTGTGGTTGGTTCCCCAGCAATTGTGTAGTGTGTCTGTTTTGAACGTGTGAGCAACTAACCGTTCGGTTATTTTTGCTTAAAAAGCTGCAAAGAAATTGTGTTTCATTCTTCAAAATCTCCCAATGATATGTTGTAGATATCCCTGCATTGATACAGTAGGTTGGCTGCTTTGTCGCATTCTTGGCTAGTAAAGATATTGACTTGTTTCTTTTGCTATATTTTGTATGCCAAACTTCAAGCAGGAAAGTATCCTTAATAAGAAGCTGTGAATAACAGGAGGCTACGGTACCTATATTGATTTGACCTGACTCAACCTGAGTCCTGTGTTCTACGTGTTGCAATGTTTAAAATCTGTCAATCATAATTTAAAATTACGATTGTGCTGGTTTGATCTGTATAGGTTGCGATTTTATTCTTGAAGAAAACTTTGAGATTTGAAGTAATTTTGACAGTTTTTTCAGTAGAAATCTCAATTTAATTCACAGAATTTATCGTTGACTTGCCGGTAGCTAAATTTTTAACATAGATTTCTTGATAGGCCTATAGTTTATGAATTTGGACTTAAATTTGCAGTGTATGTAATTATGTTGTCAGTTTTGTCACTCTTGTAGTTGGCCAGCATTGCTAAGAGCTCTTTTAGTTTCTTTATCTTGCAATCTTTCAGCTTAAAAACGAAGAAAACAAGCAGAAATAAGGACAGCAAGTTAGTGATCTGTATTTTATAGTTCAGTTAAATGACTGGTGTGCAGATCCAACTGTGAATAAGGACATATTGGACACATATACTTCAGCGTTTCACGTAGAATTAGTTGTATTGCTGTCTTGTTTCATTCTCAGTAATATGAAAGTGCGCAAGGTTATCCTTTGTCTTGGTAGCCCCCCACATCAGGAGGCAAATGCTACATGCTTCAGCGATTGGTCAAGCCAGTCGCACATGATTTTCATTTCACCTGCTAGTGGTGCCACATTATTCCTCCATCTCGCTTGTAACGTCTATTGGCTCCACCGGCGCAGCCAGGGGGGATTAGGGGAACCAGTCCCTCCCCCCCCCCCCCTTTTCAAAGTACAAATTAAAAAAATTGTTATGCAATGGAATGTCCGTTTAAAAAACTAGTTAAGAATGATCATTGATTAAATTGCCGGAAACGCAGGGGGAGAGGGAATAATTCGTTGAATGATTAATTGAATCAAATTTCCGTAAATACACAAGGGTTGTAATGAGAATAATGCCGCTGTGTTGACAACCTGCCATATTGTATTGCCATTGCGTTGCACTGACTGTCCTCAACACTTTACACAACCAAAAATAACAAATGATCAATCGCTGTCACATTCTTTCTGCTTTAGCGCAGTAATAAACAGCCAGCAGTCAACAAAAAATTCCATTTACCGAACACAAAAGGATGCAAATTATTTGTTTTTCTATTCCAAAAAAGATAGCGGTACGCAGTAGAGACTTTTTCTCGAAAGAATTATTTTTTGTAACTTGAGAAAACATATCTCGATTAGGCCTACCCTTCGTCCTCAGGTGCATATTCAAAAATTCTATTTATATAAGGAACCGAGCATAATACATTTTCCCTATGAGGTAGAAAACCGCTTTGTTTAAAAAAAAAGTTTGATACATAGATGAAGCAAGCGATCATCTGCTACCCTAACTTCTTCAGTCCGATCTTAACTCAAGATTCAAAACTACGCGAGAATCCGTTTCACGGGGTGCAATTGATAGCTGCAGTCTGAGAGCATTGCTAGAGTATGTTGACGTTAGCGATGAAAGCCATGTTTACATTAAACATCACCAGCCACTGCGATAAACACAGCGTGGGGCTTGCCAGTGGTATCAGTGCAGTTGCACACGTACAGAAAAGCGGCGAGAGAAAAAGCGGGCGATTTTTGGCTACTTCCCGGAGAAATTAGAGCGCAGTTATTAAAAAAAGTATACCTTATTAACACTTGAGCGTTAGCAGTTCCATTGTTGCAGAGTCATAAAAAACTTTTGAACTACTTATAGGCTATAGCGCAACAATGGAATCAAATCACTTACCGGTATTCTTCAATATAAACAGATAGGCTGAGCTCACTGAAGCCTCAGAACCAGTAATTCAATGGAAAAAAAAATTGGGGGCTTGTTTGAATTAAACCGTGGTTCGGGGTTAGGCCCTAACCTCTACTAATCTGTAAGAACTCACTAGTGCCCCTAGCGGTCCTTGTGATCGTGATATATCCGCCTGTTGTAAGATGCGGCTTACTCAAACAAGCTCCAAAAATTGTCCTCCCCCCCCCTGTTTTATGGCTGGCTGCGCCGGTGATTAGCTCTTACTTTCAACAAAGTTGTGGAAATTCTGTACGAAATAATTGTTTTAATGGCATGTCACCTGTCAAGTATATATTGCCTAGAAACAATGAGTTTACGTCATGGTATGTAAGCAGATTTAGTTCATTGTTCTAAGCTTTCAGTGTTCGTGTTTTTTAAAAACATAAATGTTATCTGACACACACTATGATATTGTGAGACAGTAATACCGGTATTCAGAATATGCTGTAATGCAACATGATGGCGTAACTGAAACAAAGCACTGCGCAAGGAATGTGGGAAGTTTTATGGCATTTTCTAACAGTTATGCTTTGAATTGTTGCACTGCTGTAGAACCAAGTAGTAACAAACTAACTACGTCTTCATTGTCAGCTAGATTCTGCTTCCAATTTTATTTTGCACGAAGCCTTAACTCTTGTGCGAGTTGAATGTTTTGTTATATTTTGAGTGTTAAACACACTTTTATTAAAGAGCTAAACTCGAATTTACTGATTATTGTTATAAAACTACTAATTCTACTACAGGGGTTGAAATTAACCTTTCAAGCAGCAGGTCCGTCGAACCGACTATTGCAAATATCAGCTTGCCCGAAGAATTCTTAAATCAACTTGCCCGAAAAATAAACTGTCTACGGTCCGACCGGCTGCAGCTAGTATCAACTTGCCCGAAAAAAAATGAGCGTACGAAATCACGGTCTTTTTTAAAAAAGTAAAATACACTTAAAACAAAAAGCACTTAGGCCTCTATTTTCGCTTTTATCAGCTCTACACTAATTTTTAGCGCTTTTTGGAATAACAAAAATGTGTGTGTTCGATGAACAAAAGGACTCAATTATCGCAACTTACACGAGATTTTCTCGTTTGCGAAATTTTCCGCAAATAATGATTGCACCGGTCCGACGAGCAAGTGAAGAACGTAAACAACGTGCGGGAGTCGATTTTACATGAAACGACATAAAACTGCGCCGGTCCTACGGGCGAGTGAAAAATGAAAACAACTTGCCCGAGGCGATTTCAGTGGGTCTCGGACCGACGGGCAGGCGTTAATTTCGAACCCTGGTTATATTGGTATGGGTAGCGTTTTTATCCTATCACTAGGAAGACATTACGGCAGTATGACGAGCTTTACGGCACTGCCAGTGCTCAAAGACTGGGAAGTTGGTTGTTTTTTCAAACGCACAATAAATAGGCCAAACTTACCATAAGCACCGGCTTATGGTCCTTTTCCCGATAACTCATTATAATTTACCAGTAGGGAAGCTATTAATAAAGGTTCACCAATTTTTGAGTCTTCAATGTTTATCTGTCTCGGATTTGATAGATTATGTTTCTGCAGAAACAAACGCTGTTTGCATTCGGCTATCAAATCGAAAGTTGGTTTTGCCACAATCGATAATCATTTTTGCCACAAAATCAACATCAAAAGATACTCTGGCAATCTGGTGTTATAGCCTCTGCAGTTGTTTTTGTTTTGCAACTCTTAAATCAGGCAACAAGCGATTACAACGAGTGACTTCAAAGAAGTTTCCAAGTAGTTTCTGTACCATTTTTATTGCAGAGTAAAATTATACATGCTCTAAGTAAATTTTTTAGCCTATTAAAATTATTTAAAATTTTGCTTTTTTTATTGGCTTGCCATAAGCATAATAGCTTTTTTGTGTAATAAAGATCATCAGAGGGCCGTGGCTGTCCAAAAATCAATACTAATTTATGTACGATAGTGAATAGATGGCATACCTTACCGTGTGAATTTTAATCAAGTAAGTTCGGAAACTGTTTCATTTTTGACAAAATGGTGAGTCAACTTTAGTTAAGTGAATGCAAGCTGCATTATAATTAACAATTTCAAAACCTCGGAAAAACTTCTATTTTTGGAACGAACTGGCTGAAAATTTTTTTTCGGCTTTGTTGTACTTTGTATTTCCAAATCAATTTATTATTTAACTGCTACATCCATAACACCTTCATCAATATTTTACTCGCATGGCTTTGTTTGTTGCTCGAATACAAAGCGAAGTGAGCAGCGTGAAGTGAGTTAGAAAAATACTTTGACAGCAAACTTGCGTGGTAGTTCGGAGCGTCGTTTTTACGACGATTATGATCGCAAAGTTGATGGTTTAACTCCCGTAGAAGTCTCGTTGTTGCATCCATGGATAAGATGCTTTACGATAATTAAGCCTGCTTGGTGGAATCTAACAAGCAGCAAATTAAAGAAGTCAAAATCAAACTCAAGCGGAAAACTCGGAAATTTAGGCTACTCCTAAGCGAGTCTGGATTCGTCTTATGTATGGCACCGCCGTCGCTTTCTCCTTACGGGAGGATAAAAATGAAAAAATCAGTCAATCAATCAACAAAAAAAATTGTAAAAACCAAGTTAATTTCTGGTCTAAATGATACCATGTGAAGCAGGCAAAGGTATGCAAAATTAGAATTAAATTTGTACAAACGAGGTTACCCTCAATGTCTTCGTACCAACTTGGTTTCAGTGGTTATAATATCGCTACTTACATGATAACTCCCTCGCAAATGGTATGCTTTGCAGTTTCGAGTGCAGATAAAATTTTAGTTTGTGTATTGTTGCTCTTTTGAAAAAAGTTGTTATGTCTACATCATTTCTTGAAGTGTTTTCTGTTCAAAGCCTTGCAAAGATGTTTTTGTAAAATGGCATTTTCGTGAAATGTTTGCCACTGCATCACTTATTTGAATTATAGGCTACTTTTCTTTGTCGCGACAAAGCTCATTAAAAATTTTGCTTGCCCTTTTCGACAAATATCGATGATGCCTCGAGGGTCGTGGGGGAAGTGAAACGGGTACTCGTTTTTTAGAGGGTGAAATTTTGATCTATGCACGATAACGGCCCTGAGTGATTACGAGAATTGTCGAGGACTACCATTTGATTGCCATTATGTTATACACAGAAGGGCAGGAAAGCTGTGAATAACTATTTTGCAGTCATTTGTTTGACCCGACTCTATATCAAACCCGAGTCTAGAGCTCCAGAGGTGGACGCTTTTTCCACTCTGCTTTTGTTTCGTAACAACTATTTGTTCTACGGCCAGTCTAAACTCGCATTCATGTTTTATAATTCCATTCATTCTTTGAAACTAGCATTTTCAAAAATTTGTAGTCGCTTTGCCTCTTCTGCTTTTGCAGAAAACTTGAAAATGTTACTTTGTTTGGTAAATAGAAAGCTTGTTATGTTGATAAACAAAATTTTCGTTGGTCTTTAAAATTTTGAATTGCTTCTTCTATTTATGCCGGCCCAGACAGTGGTAGCGCCTTCGTAGACTAGGGCTGTTTTCAAAACTAAAGCCTTTTCAGTTCCTGTACCACTACGTATCAAGCAACTCGTGTTCTTTCTGAAAACTTCGCAGTAGTTGATTCGAAAATAAGTTTATTAGCCCTAAGGGCTTATGTTTTTGAGTGTCCCGTTCTCATTTCCGTAATTTTGCCTATTTCAAGGTTGATACTCCCAAGACATGCAGATTAATGAATTTTCATTCAAATTGTATAGCCTAACTAGAATTTAATGTAGCCTATGCAGGCGTGGATTCAAAAATTTTTTCATGGGGGGTCGAGATTTTTAGTAAGTTTTGCGGTAATCCATAAGCAGCGTTAAGCGTTGCGCAATGCTTTGAGGTGCCGTTTTTATCAACCCATTGTCAAGATTGGTCGTAATTAATGCACTCGATTGGTGCTGCGCTCAAGGATAAATTGATAGACAATAAATATCTCACACTGACGATTGGTAACATGTTCCATTTGTAGAAGCTTTAGAAATATTATTTGGCGTAGTGGTCACCACATCTCGCTCTCGGAGTGGGAAGTCAAAACTGAGATGCCAGGTACTAAGCCGTGGAGATGTGCTCGCTACTTATTACACGCTTCCGCGTAGTACCTCGAGTATTATGAGGAATGATTTGATTTTTGATCTTTCAGTTCTCAATGGGTCTAAATTTGTTTAACATTAAGCCTATTTCCCTTGGTCATTTCATTGCATAGGTGTATGGCGCTCCAGCCGGTGTTTACCTCATCCTGTCCAGGGGGGCCGCCCCCCGCGGACAAATGCACAAAACTTTCGTGATGTAAAGGTGATAGCCTATACGTATAAAGGACAATCTGAGGGCGTGATGACCTCTTTTTTTGCTCTTCACTTGATTTTGGGCGGAAAACGAACGGCTTTAAATTGTTGTCCCCCCTTTCAAATTCCTGGGCACGCCCCTGCTGTCTCAAACACCGTTGAACCAGAGTTTTCGATTGGGCTCGGGCTTTTCGGGTCGGGTTTGGACCGGGCTTGGGCTTAGATTTTGTTAAATTTTCAGGTTTCGATTCGGCCGGACGCCGAAACAAAATCGAAATTTTCTGTTCGTGATAAGGTTTTTGCGATTGCTGGAATAAAGCAAAAAGAACTCCTTGTATAAATTATAAATATTGCTGTTCGTAACTGTTGCGACTGTGGATGGGTAAAACTCATTCTCTTTTTTATTAAAATTTTTTCAAAACTTAAGGTGATGTTTTCAATTTCGGGTTTAAGTCGGGCTCAGACTGGCTGATAAGAAAGGGTTCAGGTCGGGTCGGGCTCAACATCTTCGGCCCGTTGACAACTCTGCGCTGAACAGTTCATTATTTTTCTAATAATGGAAAAACTAAAGGTATCATATAGGGTCGCTTTCGAATCAAAGCTGCTACAACATCAGCTGCATTGACACAGTGTGGTAGATTGGTCTATATTCCGAAACACAAGAGAGGTCAGTCTATTATATCCACGGTCGACCTCATGTCGGTCCTATGTCTCCGCACACCAGAGAACGATCTTCCTGCTTCACAACTTTCCTCCGGTATGCCACATGGTGGCTGCATCAAAATGTGCAAATTTGGAAATAGCTTTTTGTTGCAAAGATTAAGTGAGTCTAATTAAGAATTTGGAGCAAGGGTTGAAGAATTAACCAATTTGGCACGCCAGATTTCTAGTTCTACCCCAAGACTTTTATAGAAATAAATAACTTCTGGCAAGCCCGTAGCGTTTTTCACCACTTTGTTTATTTCAATAATATCTTGGAAACTGCGTGGGGCATGGATGCTTGCCATTTGCTTACGCAGGATAAAAAAGAAACTTCAAACAAGAAATAGTTGTCATAAAAATCAAAAATTGCACCACGTCGTGTTATTTTCACTGTACGGAAGATATTTGTTGAGCGCTTCTTCAAAGTTCGTCTCCAAAGTATGTTGAATTCGGATTTATCAAAACAGTCGGGTGAAGAGGAACGAAAGAGAAAAAAAGTTTCGCAGTGTTTTGTCTCCGTGAACCGTTGTCTATGAAGTATTGTACAAGATTTGTTTAATCGGCATCGTCAGCGTTATGTATGGGGCGGAAAGAAAGTTTTGTTAAAAACGACGCTAATGAAACTTCCCATTTCCGTGGCGGCATGTTTTGGAGAGTCTTATATCAGTACCATACTTTTATTGTTACAATAGTTGCTTTTACATTAGTAAGGATTTCAGTGGTTCTGATATCATCATTCCGACATAAAAATGCGTTACTGCAATTTTTTTTTTGCTTACTAAATATGATTCTTTAAAATTCGCAAAATTTTTTAAAACAAACTGCTTGTGAGATCAAAATTTTTTCCTCAATTTGTCGAAAAAATTGAAAACTAAGTTTGTCAAAACAACATAACAGAATGCTAAAAATTAGATCTGAAATGCTGAAAATAAAAAAAAAATGGCAAAATAATCAGGCTTGGGAAAATTACCCGCATCCCGAGAATTTTCTGGATCTTGGAATTCCGGAAAATTTTTTGATAATTTTCCGTTTCCCGGGAAGTTGAAAATCCGGGAAAAAGGAAAGCCCTAGCCCCTTGTGCAGAGATGGCGAACCTTTTTAAGTGGTGGGTCAAATTTAAGGTCGTAGACCGAAAAAAGAAAAAACGTGGTTTACGGATGTGATGATATTAACGAGGGGCTTGAACCAGGGGCGAATTAAGAGATCGCGGGGCCCTGGGCAGTTAACGATTATGTCCAATTTTCCGCCCGAACTCTGGTGAAAAGCAAAAAAAGGTTATCACGTCCGTAGATGTCCAATTTTCCGCCCAAAATCGGATGAAAAGTAAAAAAAGGTCATCACGTCCGTGGGCCGTAAAATTTTCCAAACTTCAAGAGGGTCACTGAAAAATGAAAGTGGGTCACTTGATGACCCGCGGGTCAGTGGTTCGCCATCCCTGCCCTAGTGCATGTGTTTGAAACTCATTGTAGCTCTGTGTCTCCGCAACGCAGAAAACGTTTCTTTTAGATATCACGAATTGCAACTCTCGCTTAGTTTAAAGTTAAATTTGCTGTTGGTGTAAGAAGGAGCCCATTTTAGATCACGTGATGCGCTGCGTACTTGCACTGACTTCAAGTGACGCGACGTGCATCAATCACTGCGCAAAGTGCATAGTCAGCCATTGTAGCACAGTGACAACAAATATAGCAGCTAGTAGTCGCTCATGTTATCGACTTTTCAACCTCGCTTCATGGGGGTCCTGACCCTCGTAACCCTCTCTTGGATCCGCGCCTCCTATAGATGATCTTGTTTTTATAAACAATGGAAATAATTGCTGTTTTTAATTTCGGCCAGTTTTCAGCTTGCTGATCTACCTTTTTTCTCGGATTACACCCGTAGAATAGTATTTTTAAGTGAAAACGCTAAATAAAAAGACTTTTCGCTCAAAAATGCTAGTTTAACAAATGTAGCTCAAACAGATTTATGCGAACTTTTCAGGCTAAGCTCAGCTTTAAAAGTTTGTGTATCTGCCGCAAGTGAACTAGGCTTTCTCCGCTTATTTCAACTTCTATAGCGTCGTTAGTTTCCGCTCCACTTTTGCATCTCTGATGTGGCAAAAAGATGAGCAGAAGCAAGCTGATAGGCGGAAATACAATTTCCATACGCCCAGAGCTCAGCTTACCCTGTCCGTTCATTTCACTTGGAACGCTCGCCTTCATACTCAGTATAAAGACTCAGACTTAGCGAATGCGATAGTAGAATTTATTTAGGTTATGATAAAATCTATTAGTTTTTTTTAGTACATCTTTGGCAATATAACTGTGGCGCATCGGCTGGCACACTTGTCGCTAAGCGTTTACTGTTCTCACCTCTGAACATCTTATCAACAATAGAGGCGTATGCTTTGAACAAAGTTGTTTTAATAATAAATTAGTAATATCATTTTCAAGACAAATTCAAATGTGCTTCAAAGGGTTAGGTCATTATTTCTTAAAATATCATTCAATCTTTGTACACAAATTTAAACTTTGCCTCATGTGAAGCATAAAAAACAAATTGGCATCGTGGATATTTTGATTAGGTTAATACAGTCATTAGTTTTGTCGGGTATCTTGTAAAACTGAGCCTGAGATTGTATCGACACATGGAGTTTCTACCAAGTCATGTCACGTATTTAGTGAAAAAATGTGATTGATTTTTTGTTCTTGCAGTCTTGCAGATAATCAGCCCTGCAAATGCATTTAAACTTGTTTTAAAGAGATCATAACAAGCAGCAAGTATAGTGCTGTTACTCTGGGGAGTATTTAATAAAAATGTCGCAGTTATAAATGACAGACTAGGTGATACAGTGAAAAATTTTTGATTGGAAGCTGTGCTGTTAACCTCCAGGTGGTATAGTTATTCCTTTTATTTCATATCAGAGGCATATTTGCCTTTTTAAAGTCGTAAAAAATTTTCTGAAAATTTTTGGCACTTTGCACTTTCAACCAGTGAAGAACCGTTCCATTTTTCTGCTGGTTACAGCGAGTTCGTACTGATAGAGAATAAAGTTTTTTTTTATTCGTACTGTAACGTTGTAAAAACAGCTCCGACAATAATGTTTGCCTTACTATTCAAGTTCATACTTTCATCAGGCAATTAATGGATTGTTTGAGCCATACCTACTGAGTTTAAATACTGGCCAGTAGTTGTTTTGTTATATTTTTGCATGCTATGCTTTCTCAAAACTAATGTTGGTAGTTTTTTAAAAGAATTTTTATATTTATGAAAAAAACTCTCTCTCAGTGTAAACAATAAACATATTGTATTTACGCCGAGATAACGATTACTCGCTCATAACTAAATAATCCACTCGTAGTTTTAGTTGGTTGTTGTAAATGGTGGTAACTTTGTGTTAGTGTTATTTTAATTCTTAACTCATGCACATAGCTGACCCAACTTTTTGTAAGAAAATTAGGCGGACACACTGTTTTGTTGAACAAGTTGACCTCTCCTAAAAATCCAAATTTGAAGGGGCGATGTTTTCGTACTCTCTATCTAATTTTGCTTGTGCAAAAGCAATGTTGACTTTTAGTATATGCAGTTTTAATAAAATTCTTGTAATTTTGCGCTTTAGACCTTGGCTTTTACGTTATGAAAAGTATTTCAAGAAGAAATGTCAATTGAGAACTATCGTAGGCAATGGGCCTTAGTCCAGACATCAATACCGTTTTGAGAAGGTCGTATTCACCGTTTTTCTATTTTAGAAGCATGACTTCTCTAAGAATTCAGCATATGCTTTGCCAATAAATGATCACAGTTTAACATTGTATGTAATTTTGCGATTATTTTTTGACATTTGAAAGCAGTGAAAGAGAGCCATTGTTCGCTAGAGAAATAAAGCGTTTGTGGCGCAATTTTAGAGGATGGAGGTTATTTTGATTCGTGCTGTATATATTTTTTTTTACTTTATTGTAAGCCTCTTCGTAATATACTACTGAATGATGTACTGTCAATGCTAGCAAAGCTAAAAGTTGATAAAACAGCTGTCAGTGAAGTGTCGTATTTCAAATCTTGCAGTTTCGTTGCGAGTTCTCTTGTCTGCTAAGCCAAGTAAACTAAAAAAAGATATCCGTTCATCTCTCTTATCTAAAAGCATGCAAACTATTTTTAAGGAAACGATTTTGCTTGAGATAAAACATAATTTTAAGCTTTGTTTTTCTGGGCATCTGGATTTCGTTTTTAACCGTAGAAGAGTAATGACGTTAATTAAGTTTTCATTGATCGAAGAAATCCGATGCCCAAATTGCATTAACATTGGCTGTAAGATAGCAGGGAAACCGCGTGCAAAAAATACTAACTGATCCCTCAGTGAAAAACTTATGAAGTCAAACCCTTTGTTTTGATAGCGATCCGCGTTCGCTGAGCCTAAAGCCAATTATTGTATTTATGTCTTGTGCTAATGTGGGTTGTTTTGTGCTACTACGTATCTTATGCGTAGGTTTAAGCCTGTCACTTAAAGCATGGTTTTGCCTAGATTAGTCCACCTTGAGGTTATAGTTCAGACTGAGCATGATTTATTCATGCCGATTTTTTCTAGTAGGTCAGGTTTCAGGGGTTTAGAAGTCTGGACAGAAAAAGTTAATTATGCTTTTGCTTGTGTACCGGTATGACTGTCATTGATTTAGTTTGCAGATTTAAAGTAACTTTTGTTGTGCATGGTAAGTTACATAATAATTGATTTTTACCAGTCAAACCACTTTTTATGCAAGTTGTGTTAATGACAAGTTGAAAATGGGAAAAGGTGGCAGCAAACTGAGGGCTGATGTATTAGAAGAAATGGAGCAAAAGACTCATTGTAAGTTTCCCATATATGCTCTACTCTTTTAATGTATCTCGAATTTAGGATCGTGGAACTTTGCTTATGTGAAGTTGTTGCATATAGTAAAGATAGTTTACTCGAACACGAAGACACACATAATGCGGTTGGATGATTTTTTTTAACTGGATCGCAAACGAAGAAGTTTGAGAAGATCTGCTCTATTCTCTTGCCTAACAATGCTGTTTGCTAAATTCAACGCTCGTAACAAATTGCGCCGTACATTGTTCATTGTTTTCTGCCTATGACAAAATGCTGTATATTTTTCATCTAGGGTGGCTGCTGACTCGAAGAGCGCAAGCTCACTTCGCAGTCTCCCTCAATTTTACCATTGAATTTTCTGTTCAATATAATTTGAAAATAACCTCAGTTATTTATTTATCTATAAGGTATAAGTGAAAATCTCACTATAGTACTTCCGGATTCCGGCAAAAGTTTAGAAACAGCATCGAGATAGTTTTGGGATCGTCTTTTTGAAATTTATACTTGCAAAGAAAGATTAATTTAACAACACGTTTGCTGTAGCACTGAGTTTTTAGCAAGACCTAGTACTTGGTGAATCTTTGATCCAAGCCGAACATCACTGACGAGCCATTGCACGTTCCTACGGGCGTCATTTTTGTTTCTGACAGACTATAAAAAATGTGCGTTTTTTTGTGAGCAAGTTTTATGTCTATATTCAGTTGATGAGTTTATATAGATAGACTTACTTGTAATTGCATTTTTAAACTTTTTTGTATCAGCAGAAATGCTGTAATTTCTTTCTGAAATTTGAAGAATTTACCATTTGATGAGGAAGGAAAATTTAAACTTGCGAACTGGCTAAAACTATGTAATGTCACAGTCGCAACAGAAATTGTAAAACAACGGTTTCAATTACGAAAGTGTGGTTGGCTTAAATGCACTGATTTGCACTGATTTCAGTTGACAGAAAAGAAATCCTGCGTTGGCATCGTGATTTTATGAAGGATTGCCCCAATGGAACATTAAAAAAAGAGGTAAAATATTTCTCTCCTATTTGCAATCGCTACTGCCATGCTTGAGTCACGCTGGGAGTAGTTATGCAGTTTTTAATTGGCACCATCGTGCCTTAACAACACTAGTGGTATCACATAATATTTGGCACAAGGAGTTGGCCGAGTAATTGGTGTGTTGGGCTTTGGAAATAGAATCGTGGGTTCGATGCTGAACTAATCGAAATACTATAAATGGCGTACTGCACAATCATGATCATTTATACTTAACCATGCTGCAGTAAAAATGCAAATTGATCTCGTGAGACATATACCAGTGGAAGAAAGCGAAAGCCTTTTCGGTGATCTAATCCGGTACACAGTAACCACTGTTTAGCTATGCCCTATGCCATGATGAAGTGAATGTGACTAATTGATATTATTTAAGAAAAAACACTATAAAAAATAGCATATTTCAAAATGAGTCGAGTATATTGTAATCTTACAATGAGCGATAGTAAGATTCACTTAGTGTTGTGCATAATTGGAAGTTTTACGTAAAATTAACTGACATCTCACTTTATTAAAACTCGCAGAAAAATACCAAGAAAAAATTTCTCAACTCAAACACAAAGTTTACATTTGAAATAATATTCATATTGTTGAACACGTTCTGACGTCGCCTGAGTTGAATTGCTTTTAGTGGACCTGTGTTTGAGTTTACTTCTTAATTCTTCATTTTGACAGAATTTCGACACTTCTTAAGTTTTAAAATAAGTTTTTGTTCAGTCTTGAGTGTTTCGATTGGTCTTGCGCATGACTTGGTATTATTCTTAAATGGGCGCAATAAAAATCTAATTGAATTCCATCAGCATTCTTATTAAAGAAGATTTACCAATATCTGAACCTGCCAGCTGTTAGTTTTTTGTGACTCACGAGTCTGGCTTTTTCACCGAGAGTCCAAATCTACCTGATAATTGTTTAGTAACATTAGGATAAATCTCAAGTTGCGATTTTTAAGCGTCATAGTTAGATTCCGACCGGCCGTTAGCTCAGTTGCAAAGCGCACGCTATCGGTGCGGGAGGTCTGGGGTTCGATTCCCTGGCCGGTCAAATCGACACAGTGTCGCCAACGACTCGCCACCGTTGCGACGCTTCTTCGGAGCTGTGTTGCCCAGGCGATAAGCCGCGGAGATGGGCCCCGCAACTCGTTACACGCTTCGGCGTAATACAGCGAGTATAATGAAGATTTGATTTGATTTTTTTTAGTTAGATTCCGATATTAATACGTAATGTGTGTCATGGCATTGAGCATTCTTCCTCTTGAAGACAAGCGTTATTACACTTACTATGAAACAATATTTAAAGTAGCCATATTGCTGGACAGGTGAATTGTTAAAGTATATACTTAATTTCACTACTACAGCAGTTTCAAACGTTAGGAACTTGAGGTAACTGGGTGTAAATAAAGTTTTCGTTGGGGACAAACGTTTTTAGCAATAGTTTTGCGGCCTTAGCCTGTTAGTTGATTATTGAAACACAAACTTTAGCAAAAAAAATGTTTTTTACAAGAAATTTTGTTTCTCTCTGGCACGCTTTCACGAGCAGCTTGCCTATTCAAATCGATACATATGAAAATCGAAGACGTGAAATGCGATTAAGTTTTAGGTACGAATGCTGCTTCATCTTTTATACCTGTTAGGCATAATGTTGTTCTTCAGCAGCTCATTTTCCAAAGATTTGGCTACAATAACACACCTTTGAAGTTTATAATGATATGTAAAACGTGTTACCATTGATAAACCAACAAATTACCGAAATTCTCAGAAGTTATTATGAGTTTTGCTTTACGTAGGAAAAACAAAACTAAGACAATGTTTGTAAAGCGCGGCTTTTTTTCCTTAAGCTGTTTTTGTACCACATTTGTTGTGTTATAATGTCTATGTTTTATGATCATTACGCATCTAGAACTAATCACTACAGCACATCATGCTGCAGCATATTCCTTCTATGCAAACAATGATAGCTCTGCTTATTTTAAAAGCGTGTAAATTAAAGCTGGACAAATATTGCCCTTTGAGTTTCTTATAACTGCTTTTTGGGCCGATGCATTCTAGCATTTTATATTTTAAAGTAGACAAATTGAATTTTTATTCATCAGATTATGGCAAAGAACATATCATATTAAATCACTTTTATAACTAATCAGCAATGTTAATGTTGGTTTACTACCGTTGGTGCACAGCAGTAATTTTCCATTTAAAATAGTCTTCATTTTTCATATTCTTGACATTGTGAAGATGCTGTAGAAATAACAGCAAGTGGGAAGCGTTATTGCAATATTTATTACGTTGTCGTTCATAAACAACTAGGTTTTTGAGATTGGTTTTAAGGTGCAAAGTTGACAAAGTCATTCTATATGCAGTAAAATCATGAATTATTCATGTTTGGTTTAGAATTACGTCATGTAAAACTAATCAAGATTGCTTCAAACATCAAGAATTCGATACTTTACATCTGCGCTGAATTTATAAAGTAAGCCTAAGGCATTTGATTAACAATCCCAAGACGTTGCCCGGCTATAGCCTAAGATGTCTCTGCATATGCTATACTCTAAATGCTGGTTCTCAAATGCTGTATTCTAAATCTTTTCAAATTGATATACTGTACCTACGTTTTCCTGTGCTATTTTTGCCGTGCCAAGGTTCGTTGGCTTTATTTAGCTCTGTACTCTTCCGTCGGTCATTTTTCTAAAAAACGTTAAGGTTTGCGAAAACACTTTTGAAATGGCAATTACTTTATTTGGTAAAGCTTCTTGCAATGCGTTTATATTCGTAGGAATTTCAGAATGTGTATCAGCAGTTTTTTCCAGAAGGAGACCCGTCAAAGTTTTCTAGCTTTGTGTTCAATGTGTTTGATTCGGATAAAGTAAGTTAAAGATTACTTTAAGTTGATATCTTCTAATTATGTGATAAAGGGGCTATAACCTTTATGGTAAGATTAACTTCTTGGGAAAAATAAGGCGAATTTTTCATTAATATGCACTATTTCAAAGAGGAGCATGCGACTACTCGGCGTGGAGCAACTCGACGAAAGACACCTAGCCCAAACCTCAACTCTAAACCAAGCTCGACCTTTTAAGAGTTAGTCACGCCGGAAAGTTTTGTACCATTCAAAGATAGGGTTGACGAAGTTTGAGGTTATTTAGTAGCAGCTTTTCGATTTTAAAGTAGAAAGTTCTTATAGATTAAACAATAGTACATCCTCAAAACGCAAACCAGCTACCAGTATCTACAAGTGCTTCATCGTTCCATTTGTGATGGCAAATCACACTTACATTTTTTCTTCGTTTTTTTCTGTTTTAAGAATGTAATCAAGTTGAAAGAGTTTTATTGCTTTGACAGAAAGCTTGAATTGAAATGCAACGTTTTTTAATTTAATGCTCCATTAGCGTGTGCAAACAAAAAGCTTGTATTTCCCAGGATGGTTGCATCACTTTCAAAGAATTTTTGACCGCCCTGTCTGTGACGTCGCGTGGAAATTTGGACGAAAAGCTAGACTGTAAGTAAAGTAAATTGTGAAGTTATTTGTAAAAGTGCGACTCTGTTTTTAATACCGTTATAAGGCGTGATTTTGCGACAAACTTGACCACCCTGTGAGCGTATTGTCTTGGAGGTAAGAATTCAGGAGGATAGCTCTCATCGAGCTACTCAGTTGTGCTTTTCAACCTCCTCTGTTAGGCTGCTATGGAGTGGCTGCACGCTTCGATGTGCTCGGTTCCGGGGGATACTGCCGCAAAGCAATAAAGTTTGTGGTCATGTCTGTTTGGTAGCATGCGGGTATGTCTTGCTTTTTTGTAAATTGTGACATCTAGAAATAGTGGCTATTGTACATGTGTTACTTTTTACTTCCGCTTCGTCAATGGATAAAGATTGATTCGTTTTACTTTGAGCAACCGGATTTTGATGCCCTTGCTTAATCAACTACAAATGCAAAAAGTTGTTGTTGCAGCTACGGCGATTTAGTGCTAGTAGCAGTATGGTATCGGTTTATTTTAATCTAGACAGAACTCAAGTTTGTCCAACTATCTCTTTTTCAAGTCATATTTAAACTTCAGGCTAAAGTGAGTTTTTACTCTGATTAAATTGCTTGCTTGAATCTCCGGGAATTTTGTGAAAAGTAGAATTTTACTATTTCAAACTTTTCTCTGAAATTTCCTCCGTAATAAGAAGTTTTTAATTATAATTACTTGAAACTTATAACCGGAGTGATTAGATGTATAAATTATTTATGAAGTATTTCTTTTTTGGATTTTTTGTCTTGGCAGGGGCTTTCAATCTGTACGATTTGGATAATGATGGATGCATTACAAAACAGGAAATGCTGAGTATTGTCGAGGCTATTTATGCGATGGTTGTAAGTGGTTATGCTCATTGTATTTTACTCACTTTTCTAGACCCGCTAGTTCTTGAAGGTTTTCGGGGCCAGCAGCTCGAGTTGAAGTTTCTAAGCATCTCTATCTGTATTATTTTACTTTGTTTCAGTTACAATGGCGTTTCCATTTTATTTTTGATTAAGATGATGATAAATTAAGTATCGGTATTCAGTTTTTCGATTTTGATATTCATCATCTGTAGTTTTGGTAAATTATCTTTGCGTAAAGTTGTGTTATGAAGAGTATGTTAAGTCGGAACTACTCTCCATCAGCATAACTTCATTCATATTTTTGAATCTGGATCATTGTTTCCATTTTATTTCTTATTTGCATCTAGCAAACTTTCATCTTCTTTACTTGAAACCACTAGCGTAGCCAGGATTTTGCAATGGGGGAGATGAGAATGACGTCACATTTGACCATATATTCTATTCAGGAGTGGATTCAGAAAGTTTTAGTGGGGGGGGATGTAATTTTGAATTAGGTTGAGTGTTAACTAAATGCAAAGACGTTTAGACCCGGAAACAGGCGTACACAATAAGCCCTTTGAAAATGTTTCATGTCAGGGACGTATTCAGAATTTTTTTCAGGGAAGGGGGCACCAATTTTCGTCACTTTATCAAGCGTAGTATTTTCGGCAGAGTTAATTTCAAGCAACTTAAGTACCAAAAACGACTCTAGGGGGTCCTTAGGCATGCTCCCGGAAAAATTTTGAAAATTTGCATACTGCAATGGCCATTTTAGTGCGTTTTAAACAATTTGTAAGGAAAGTTTGTCATATTTTTGGCCCCTAATTTTGAGTGCTTCACCAAAAACGATGCATTTTGTTCGCACAGTTTCGATTATGCGTGCTTAAGGCGACTAAGGCATATTGTTATGAAAAGGTTTGAACTATGGAAAAATTTTATTCATCCAAAGCATTGTTGAAAATGGCTGGTGGGGGGTATGCACACGCAGCACACCCCACATCCCCCCCTGGATCCGCCCTTGGTTGTATAATAACAATAGATGGCCTCAAATTTAAGAGAGATATTTTAAACTAAAAATACCGAAAGCAGTTAAAGCACGATTGTTGTAAGGAAGTCAAAGGAATGCTTTTTGGTGAAACTGGTAAAACGATATTCAAATGTTAGCGATTTAGTTCTTTTTTGAGCTACAGTGCGTACATCAATTTTGCTTGAAATCGTTTAGCCATTTTTCTACGGAAAGTCTGAGGGGCCGAGAGCAGTTGCATGTACAAGAACGGCACTGCCCTGTTAATAAAATTGCGTGATTGTTTCATTAAGCATAACGGCAAAGGACAAGATTCTGGAAACAACGCTGCGTAATTCTTGTTATTATGACAATTGCAAAACCAGATTATCAATGACAAAGTATCGAGCGCTTCGAAATAAATATCAGAAAAAGAAGTAAGTATGACGTCATTTGAGGCTCAATGGGGGATTGTAACCCCCCAACCCCCCCCCCCCCCCCCCCACACACACACACACACACTCGTGGCTACGCTATTGCTTGAAACTCAGCTTTCAATGTAATATAAAATTACAATGTCTTGTTGACTGACTTTTGTCTCGAATTCGATAACAGCGAATATAAATGGTTTGTGATACAAATTTTGAAGATCAGTATTAGTAGGCCTAGCATCCAGAAAGCAACGAAGAGGTGTTGTCGAGCTCGCTTAGAAATTGCCGACCACCTGCCTTCTTAAAGATTGCGATCTTGTAAGAGCCTTTCCCAACTGCGCTACAAATAAACTCTTAATGCTATAACAAAATTTAGTATTATTTGAAATTTGTGTTATTGTTTGTTGTTTTAGGGTAGTAGTATCCAATTAACCGAAGACGAAAAGACCCCGGAAAAAAGAGTGAATAAAATTTTCGCACAAATGGACAGCGTAAGTAAATCATTACCTTACTTATTACATTTTTATGTAAACCAAAACTCTCCATTCGTGAGTGCTGGTTATAATTTTGCCATTCCTTTTGGAAGCAGCAGTACTGCAAAGTCAAGCTCGAAAAATAAAAAATGAATAACTCAAACTTGCAAATTTTTCGTGAACTTGGATTGGTTAAAAATGTTTTAAGTGCGCACCCATGTGCCAAGAAAGTTTTGATATTACTTCGTCTTGAAAGAAACTGAGTGAGAATATTTTTCAACAAACACTGGACCTCAATTTCCAAATTCATAGTAGTTCGGTTGTTCCGGTTAGTTGAATTGTTTGTTTAGCTCACTATGGGTGCGGCAGGTCTTGGGTTTGATTCCCGGGCCGGTCAAATCGGCGCATTGTCGCCAACAACTCGCCACCGCGCTGCGACGCATTTTCGGAGCTGTGTTGCCTTAAGCTCCAGAGATGGGCTCTGTCACTCGCTACACGCTTCAGCGTAATACCGCGAGTATAGTGAAGATTTGTTTTTGTTTTTTTGTTGTAGTTCGATCTACAACAATGCCCTCACGCGATACGCTTAGGGCATGTCAAATTGTTAATTAACTCTCCAAATCTCCTACTCTAACTCAATGTCTTAAGCGAAGCTATATGAGGTGACTGAGGTTGTTAAATCTTGTTCAATCCAATATAGATGAATGAAGTTGCCGCTTTGGGACCAATTTAAGTTCTATTTTTTCCCATAGCCTAATGCCATTAAGCATCGAATCGATTTGAAAAGTGGAGGCTTTGTAATAAAAGCTAAATGATTTTGTGCAAAAAGCGTTTGTATACTTTCTTAGAACCAAGATGGAAAGCTTACCAAGGATGAATTTCGAGAAGGTGCTAAGGGGGATCCGTATATAGTGAAAGCGTTGTCGGCTGGTTTTGGAGGCCCTGTCCCTAATCATGGTAGTACATCTTCCATTGGTGCTTCTAAAAAATAAATAATAAAAGCTACTCTTGCTTTATGTAACTCTGCTTAAGCCGAAAAGTGGTCTCGATTCTCGTGTAAAATATGTATTGCTGTGACGTTTATTATTTACATGTTATCTATCTGTGTTTTTATATTTCTGTTGCAAGTTTTTTCACGCGGCGCTGTGGTTACTTTGTATGGTATATTGTTAGCAGTTAACGTCAACAGCTCATGTATTAGTCCAAGTTCAATAAACTATTGATTCACTGAGCTCTCTGTACACATGAAAAATTTTCTAACTGCCTTCTCGCGATATCCTTTGTAATGTTTTAACGTAGTTGTCGAACTTTGTAATATTGATACGCTCCTGTTTTCATTGCAACACAGCAATACAATGTGTCAAGTTTTGTGTTGTATGTTCACTAGTGAAGTAAAAGTTCTACTTTCAGTGCGACACCAACAGGGTGTAAATCAACACCAAAACAGACTGCAACAGCCTACCTATCATACATTTTTTGATTTAATATACTCCGGGGGAGACCGAAAGATTAGGGAAGGGAGTATAGTAGTAGTAGGATATTTTATTTTTAACCATAAAATAACGCCATCATCAATACAAAAAACAGCTGGGTTAAAAATAAGGAAACAGCCACAAAACGTTATACGTTGAACATGCTCAAGATAAAAATACAGAACTAAAGCGTTTAAAAAAAAAAAATTAGCACGGTCGCTGCCCCTAAAATGGGAGATCAAAGCTGATAAGTTGTAAATTTCAAAAATTGCAAGAGCTTGAAAAAAATTATTGTTTTACGCAGAAACACAGATTTCTTGCCTTCCTGTGAATAATTTACTTTGCGCTACGCTATCTTTGTCTGAAATAACGTACGTTATTAAACAAAAACGATGTTTTCCCAAAGCATTGCTTATGTAGATTAGCCGCATGGGTATAGAAAGTCAACATAAAACGTGAAAAAAATGTTTTTTACAATAACACGGTTTCTGGCAAAGATATCATGAAGTAACATCTCACAAACAGATGGAAGTTTTTATTTCAGCATCGTATTTTAAAACAAGAATTTTTTTTTTTATTATTATTATTAAGGGCGGTGGTGCCAGAGAAACTAGGTTTAACCCTCTCAGGTACATTGTGCAGGTCATAAAATTTCTTTTGTAGCTCTTTAGTTTTTGAGATATAAAACTTTTTCATCATTGTTCCCCAAAAACCTTTCGGTCCCCCTCGAGTATAAAGGTGACAAAAATTTATTTTAGTGTTGATTTGCGTCCTGTAAATCGTATGAACAAGGCTAAGTTTTTTTTTGAAAAAGTGGGTAGCAGGCACCCTCAAATAGATTTACTTTTAGAGACGATACAAACTGAGTTAGACCGGTTATTTGCTTATATTGTTTTCAAATGCAATTTGGCGGTACTTACAACAAAAAATCAATTTTTAAGCTTCGCGTTTTTGATTTAGATATGCTCGCGTAGAGTTGATTTTAATGTAGCTTGTAAATATGAAATCTTCATTTTACGCCCGGTTTTGCGCCGAAGCGTGTGACGAGTGGCGGGGCCCATCTCCGCATTGTTATTCAGCTAAGATGGCGCATTAGGGTGTTACCTTCATTCACTTTTGAATTTGCACGAGTTAATGCGATCTAGCCTACAGGGTATAAAATGTACAAATCACAGAAACTCAATGCAAAAAATTTTTCTAAAATATTCATGTTTCGTTACCCTTGGGGGGACGCGAAGATTTTTAAGGGGGGCAAAGCCAACTTTTGATGTAACTCAAAAACTATTTCACGTAGAAAGTCGAGTTTGGTGTCAAACGATGCAGAATATCTGATTTCCTATCTGTCTTTAATAGGCCTACATTATTTTTTATAGGCTATCTACAACAGAAAAAACGTTATGAGCAAAGAGCGTGATTTAGCAAAAATACACATCATACCCGGTATCAAGTTTTTTTACGTTTATTGAAAAACTTCGAATTCAATAAACACGAAACATAATTTGGATATTTTCAATTTATTTCTTCCCTTGGCTAATCTAACCACGAATTCGCATATCCGCTTTCCTTCTTGTGGTCGGTGTGGAACTGTCATAAATTTTTCGTTAAAGCAGACGTTTCGACATTTTCCCCACAAACCTTATGGTTATCGACACTATTCCAAAATGTGATGTGAACACAGGGTGCCTGCTTGCTTGCTTTGATGAAGAAAGACTTCATGGGTTTTCTCTTCAAAGCAAATGCTTCAATGTCCACGCTTTCTGGAAGGGATTAATCGGGATCTTTAAGATGATCTATCTTGTAAGCTGGGATTTTAGAAGTTTTGGAATGAATATTAAGAGCAACATTTGTCGGATTCATCCAGGCATGGAAGTGTTTTACACAGATTTTTTATCACTTGCACCAACTCGTTATCGATGCGCCTATAATCACGTACAACATCTCTCAAAAAAAGCATGTTGTTTGGACCTTCGGAAGCATTAAGTTTCAAGTGGGTACGAAAAAGCATCGATACAATAAAGGACGCTGTTTTCTTCAATTAGGCTGCTTGATTGATTGATTGATCTCTGCATTTTTATCCTCCTGTCACGAAGAAGCGACTGGGGTGCTATGCGTAGGACGAATCCACAATCGCTTAGGAGTTGCCTTTGTTTCCGAGTTTTCCGCTTGAGTTTTGCTTCTGATTTGCTGCTTGTTAGATTCCATCAAGCAATAATAACTAATTGTCGAGAAGCATCTTTTCCAAGGACGCAACAACGAGGCTGAAACATCAACCTGGCAATCATGGCGGTCGTAAAAACGACTCTCCGAACCACTCGGCCACGCTGCCGCCATGATTCGGTTGCTTGTGCCGATGACAATATTCTTCACAGCCATACAAAAGAATGCGCAGATAATCATTGGCAGTCGACGCATTCTTTTGTTAGGTTGTGAAGAATTGTCATCGGCACAAGCAGCTAAATTGAAAAGCATAGCGTTCTTTATTGCATCGGTGTACCGGTAGGTCCCAATGTTTTTTCGTATTCACTTGAACCCTCGTGCTCTCGAAGGTTTAAACAACATGCTTTTTTTGAGAGATGTACTTGATTGTAAGCGCATCAATAACAAGTTGGTGGAAGTGATATGAAAAATCTTTCTGAAATATAAATCCGACAAATGTTGCTCTTGATATTCATACTAAAACCCCGGCTAACAAGATAGACCATCTTAATCTTACTATGCCTGGGGGAGGGGGAAAAATGTGAATGCGAAATTTTTTAAAAGCTTGACGCGCAAAAACTACTACACATAACGTTTTTAAATTTTATGACTTTTCTTATTTCGGCGTTTGGAATAATTTCAACAGCTTTTCGTTCAACTTAATGTAATATTTTGGTAGTTATTACGCTATTTCTTGCAAAAATGCACGTACGTTGCCAGTCTTCGTAGAAAAAGGCAAGTTTCGATGAGAAAAAGTTTACTACTGCGTCAAGACGTATCTGTACGCTCATAGATGGTGGAACCAGGGGGCCCTGGCCCCCCTCACTTTTGTTTCAGGGGTGGGACTAATTTACGCGTTTATTTCTACAATATTGCCTTTGCATGAATGTATTTGAAACTTAATAGGCCTACCATCGAAATTAAAACTTAGGAAAGAGCTTAAATCCAGAGAAGTCTTCTTTAAAGTTTTGTTTGTGGTGTGGAGGGAACAGAAACTAAAAGCAAGAACCGTGGGTCTGAAGCCCACACTAAGTGGACATGTCACATGTGGACAGGCTAAATACGGATTATAAGCATTGGGCCCAATTTACGTATATGCCAAGCAGGCTCAAACCTAGGGCCTTGGAAAAAATGGGGGGCCTCATCACGAACAGTGAAGACCGAAATTTTTTCTTTTTCACCGATACTTTCAGTAGAAAACTGAACATCTAAGGACGTGTATACTTTTTTTTTTGCTCTTCACTATACCGATATTTTCTGTGAAAACAGGACATATGAGGACGTGAAGACCTTTTTTTGCTCTTCCAATCAGTGTGATCAAATAGCCTAGGGCCTGTCATTGTCTAAATTCGGCCCTCAGGAGCGTATTTAGGGGCGGGGCCATTGTGCCATGCCCCCCACCCTTTTGACTCTGCCTTTTAGTAAAAAAGAACAATACTAATGGTGCCAAGTGACTAAAAAATACTTAAAACAAATCAAAGCCAGATTCTTTTGATGGTTTCTGTAGCTTATGGCCAGGAGCGAATTCAGAGGGGTAGGATGAACAGTATGCATCCTCCCACCAGCCCTTTTCAAAAATGTTTTTGATGCATACAATTTTTCTATAATTTCAAACATCTTCGATAGCAGTAGGGGAAGGTGAGGTTATTTCGGACATGGGGCTAGTTCGAACCAACCACTTCCGGTTTAATTTTTGCAGCATCATGTGACCTGTAGCAGTCACCGCAATCTTCTCTTTCAATCGCCATATTGGTTAGGTAGCAAAATCAAGTAGTTTTTTGTTGAACTTCATGTTCACGATTTTTAACAAAAAAGTAAAATTAGATGAGACGAAATCGTAAGGTTTTGTGCTAAACCCTCATCCTACCCCCCTGGCCATAAGCTACAGAAACCATCAAAAGAGTCTGGCATATTCAGTCACTTGGCACCATTAATTTTGTTATTTTTTCTAAAAAGCAGAGTTAAAAGGGGGAGGCATGGCACAATGGCCCCCCTAGCCTAAATACGCTCCTGCGAACCGATTAAGATGTACATTGTGTCGTACCTCTTTTCTGATGTACCGGTACGATTAACGGACGAATTATATCAGACGAGAATGCGGATTCTTTAATTTCGCCGTTCTTAAACCCTTACACTTACTGCACAGTTACACCATGGTAACAACGTCACAGCTATTGCTCGCCCGCTGAAAACAGCGGGTGAGAAGTGGTGAAAAAGCACGAAAAGTTACGTTTCCGTGCCACTACGTACTAATTCTGAATTTGTCGTACATCCAAAAACTAAAAACCTCACCATCAGGTCTACTAGCATTTTTTTTTTTCACAACTCAAAGTCCAAGTCACCAAAAAAATGACACGAGTCCGAATATAAGTCCAAGGTAAACATTACGAGTTCTCAAAAACTGGAATCGAGTCCTACTACAGCTGGAATAACTGCAGAAAATGGAAGTGAAACTGAAACTACTGATATGTGATACCTTTGCTATACAGAGCAGACGTTTTACTTCGTTACTATTCTAATGAAATGCTAAGGGCAGTACTGCCCCTCTTGCCTCCCTAGTCAAAAAGGCAGGGGGGCAGCTGCCCCCCTTGCCCCCCCATCCCCCGTTCTGGCCCCCCTGGCCCAATCAATCAAAACGATATCATGCTCATACGAAGGCCCTTAAACCTACTGGAGCACAAGAATCACAAGGATCAGAAGGACCGCTAGGGGCGCATGTGAGTTATTACTGAAACCTGCTGGATTACAAGGATTATAAGGATCGTTAGCGGCGCAATTGAGCTATTACTAAAAGCTGCAGGAAGACAAGGAGCGTAAGGAACTTAAACCTAACCGAACCTAACCCTAACTGAAACTAGCCCAAACCGAACCTAATCCTAACCAAACCTAACCCTAACCGAACCCCAACCAAACCTGACCCTCGTCGAGCCTAACCCTAATATGCTCCTTGCGTTCCCAATTGCACCGCTAGCGATCCTTTTTTGTGATCCTAGTGTACACTACTTTTTTTTTTTGCAATATAAACGTAGCTAGAAAAATTATCTATATATCTATACAGTTAGAAAATTAATTATCAATTGCTTTTAGATAGCAAATTGGGATAGTTAGGCTATACCTCTTGCGGAACTAATAAGTAATAACTTTCCTGTGATATTGCGATCATAAAGCCTAACCCTAGATACAAGTAAGGTCGGACTTCCACGAGCAAGATTCTTGCTGCTTTACACGAGCTGGCTGCTTTACACGAGCAAGCATTTTTCTGGCACAAGATCTTGCAGCAACAATCTTGCGGGTAATCTTGCGCAAGTTTCTTGCCGAACCCTTTGCACGAGTAGCAATATTGCAGCAGAGACACGCTTAGCAATTTTGCAGCAATACTCAGCAATATTGCCGACAATGCATTTAGTCATTCTCACGTCATAATTCCTAAATTTTACTGATTGAACTCTCTTATGAGCCAGTCATGACGTAAAGCTACCACAAAACAACTGTTTGTTATTTTGCCTTAGGTATTGAACACGTGTCATTTTTTTTCGATTCGATAGAAGAAACATATCTTAGTCAATTTAAACATAACCCGATCATCAAAGAGCATTCCAAGTTTTTTTTTAACTGCAGCTTAAAATTAAAATAAATACCTGTTTTCTTAATATTATTCGCTAAATTCAACAAAACTATGACGTCATACACACGTCATCAAATTACTTGGGCCAGTTGTGGGTCTTACATTGAGCGCGCAACAATTTCCAAGCAAAATATGTCAAAATTGTGGGCAGCAAACTGGTTTTAATAACGAATTAAGTTTTTCCCACTATGTGGAGCTAGAGAGTTTTTTGACGGCTGATTTGGGGGGATTCCACTAAATACATTGTGGTAAACTTTTGGCCTGTGATTTACTATTAGTAAGACTACCTTTTCCGCATGATTTTGTTTCTGTTGCAATTTGTTATGGGTCGGCCACTTTTTTTTCGTAGTTTAACTGGACTACTTGTGCTCCTTGTTCTCCTGCAAGTTTTGGTAATAACTCACTTGCGCCGCTAGCGGTGCTTGCAATCCTCGTGCTCCTGCAGGTTTTAGTAATAACTCACTTGTGCCCCTAGCGGTACTTGTACTCTTGTGCTCCTGCACTCCTGCAGGTTTTAGCAATACCGCATACATACGAACGAACAAACTGCTACCAACAAGACTATTTTAATCAGTTTAGTGAACTACCAGTAACAATTTGTTGCTTTGCAGTGCAGACACACCGACGTCGTTGTTACTGCCTTATGCCGCTGTACAGTGTACCCGGTACCCCTTGCTTAGATGCTGCCACGCACAGTACCGACTGTAATGGTAGTAGTCCATGTGAACTCTGTTCTTCAAAATTGTATTCCGTCAAGCGGGGCTACTTGTTCACTGAACAGTATTTGTAAACAAGCACCAGGAGCACCGGTATTAACCGTTTTTTAACTGAGGGGGGTGTCGATTCGACTCAGGGTGATTCAAAGTTAAACACCAAGAAAATGGTTGACTGTAGAACGGTGAAGTTTCTTGACTTTTCCTAAATCATATTTCTGTGTGTATGAGTCTTCCAAGTAACACTCTACTTCTTTTGGTTTAGCCACAAATAAGCATTTTTGACAGGTACCTCAAATTTTTTGCGGCATTTCTAACATTTTTCCGATTTGACGACCTAGATTCAAGCTGAGTTGTTTAATGAAAAACTCATTGCGTCTCGTACGCGCTAGTTCCCACGTCATCCGTTGCGTCAAGGAAATACATGTATGTCTAGCGTGCAATTGTATCAATGACTTGCCTCAGGTGATAACTATTGACCTATTTACCGCATTGCTTTTCAAGAAATTATCAGAATGATGCAAAGCTGCTATTCAATGCCAATAGCGCGAGATAAATTTGAAGTGTTATTTCGCTTTTCATGCAAAACAATGTTACTGCTTTTCCTACAAAATAATCAAAAGATTGCAATATTTTTATGTCTTGATTTTGGCAGTGTGAGATTTAAATGATGGTCCCCTTCTCAGACAAAACAAGCCAATGCTATTCTTACGGCGATAATTCCTATTTTTGGCTTTGTTCTGTTTATTTATGCTTTTCTCATGCAGTTCCATCGTGGCAAACATTTTTGCAACTTAGTGGCAAAAAACTTTGGTGGAAAGGTGATTTAGCAATACCGAACAAAGTAGGCTACTGTAGGTTGTGGAAGCGACAAGCAGTACTTTGGCAAACATTCTTGCGCCCATACTTTCTAAACTACCGTATTTTCCCGTGTATAAGAGACCCTTGTGTATAAGAGACCCTTCAATTTTTAGGTAAAATTTTCTGAACTACAATACATACTGGCGCTAAAAGACTTACTCCCATGTATAAGAGACCCCCTATTTTTAAAGTGAAAATTATGAACAAAAAAGGGTCTCTTATACACGGGAAAATACGGTAATTAGGATTTTCAGTTTTCCTTGAAGAAATGCTTAATACATCTTACTTTGACAAAGATAGCAACGTTGCCACCCATTGCTGTAATGTAGAGTAAGAAAAAGCGCTGAATAAAACCGAGAAAAACATCTCACAATAACACTATACAGGTCAATATTTTTTTTCGTACGACAGGTTAGTTCAATTTGTTGTTTACTATGAAAGTTCATACCAAATTTTTAATTAGCCAAGGAAAGAATTGAAAATACGATAAGCACTCTACAGGAAACATCAATATTTTTTTCTGCACGCGGTTGCCCGCAGCACACGAACAATCTGATAAAAAAAGTAAGAAGTTTGTGTCCTATTCATGTAGGGGAAAGTGCTACAAATTGGACCAGTTTGTAAATTGGATCACTGCTTGTTTCTCTTTTACAAAATATAAAAAAATTTTTTGCTTTAACAGCTCGAAATAAGAGCTAACACTAAATGGAATTACGTCATATCTTGGGCCATTTTTTTGACCTAAAAAAATATATTTTTGACTTTATTTTAGTAAAATTTTGATTTTATTTTGACATAACCGCTTCCGCGTATTATTTATGTCTTGTTGCACTTTATTAATTAATTATATTTTATAATCTGCAATTTACATAAGTTTTTAAAGAAAAAGGTAGCCTACTTCGAACATTTTCTCAATTAGCCTACTCAGTGTTGAAGCTAATGCAACAAAGCGACGCATGACGTCAAAACCTAGGATAACGAGCCATTGTGTGTACCGGTATCAATTAGTGTGTAATACAAAAATTGCCTTGCTATCGCAACTGTACTGTACACAACAGTATGTCTATGATTTTTTTAACGAAAGCAACGCGGTATAATTACAAGGACGTTTTATGGTAATACAGCAACATATATTTTTTTACGTTTTTAACATCAAAATTTCTGTCTTTTCTCAGTAATTTATTGAGCATAGAAAACGACCTCTCAACAGCAGCAGAGGTTGGTTGGGCTTTTTGCAATAGTGCGTAGCTTGTTGGGTCAATTGTCAAGTTGGTACAGTTTGTTATTGTTTCTAAATCAGAGTTGGATAGTCGTTTGTTAATGTAGTCTTTAATTGCGCAAGGATCATCATCGAATTGCATATTCTTCAGCAGTCCGTATGCTTTGGTTATTGTGCAGGCACTTCCTTCTAAGAACTCTACTTTGGCTGCTAGAGTCCGGTATTGATTTATTTTAACCAAGTCCGACACCAAACCTTCCACATTAGGGTGGAGTGAAAAAAAGTTTTTTTTTCAAATCAAAAAGTCAAGTGTGCCAAAATTGGCAGTTGACCCCAAAAACACATTCTAACACAATTTTTGGTCGGTGCCATTTAGGGGGTGCAGGCACATTCCCCTTAAAGTTTTCTAAATCGGCCATTTTATCAAAATATCGATATCTCAGCAAACACAAATTTGAGAAAGTGGATCAATGGCTCAAAATGACCAAAAGGTACAAGTTTATATTACCTCTATAAAAACATTTTTGTGTATAGGCACTAGAAAATGACTATTTTTGCAAAAATGTTACTTTTACAAAAATTTAGTGCTCATATTTGATATTTCTCTTCCATTTTGCTGAGTTTTCTACATTAAATTAACAGTTACGCTTAAAAAGTTCTAGAGTACTTAGTTATGGTATGTGCATGCTCATAAATGCTATTAACTCCTATTTTACGACCTGCGCCTGTTAAAGTTTTATCTATTTTCTTGATTTATAGACACCAAACACCTACAAACTTTTGTGCTTCTGCCATTCGGCAATAAACAGTCGGTTTGTAATTTCCAGCGAAGGAAACAGCAATTTAATTAAAACCTAAATCTGGTTGATACTATTTTAAGACTGCTGAAGACAAAATTTTACATTTTACAAACATTTTTGTTTAGGTGCTTTTGGAATAGTTTTTTACATCTAGGGCTAGGCTAATGCAACATCGAATGTAATTATGCTGACCAGAAAATCTGCCATTACGCGTGTGCGGCAGTGTATTGATTACCATGAATTTACAAGTCGAAGTGAATTTAAGCCAGGAATCCTTCCTACTAAACAAGATGCACAGGAGAGGCTTATTTACGAAGACAAATGAAGGGAGAAAGAGGCAGCAAATACTGTAGCTGAAGAATTGTTTACGATTTGGATTCATTGCAATGTGTATTGCTTAAGTGTTAGTGCTATAAGTTGGAGAATTTCTAAACTTGTTGATGAATTGAATTCCGCAAAATTGATTCGATTCCAAAAAAAAAGAAGATCGGGAAGCACTTTTGAGCAGAAAGCAAAGCTGTTCCTAGAAACTACGGGGAAACTATTTGATATATATTGTAACGACAAAAATCAGAGACGCAAGCTCGAAGAGAAGTTTAAGTTACTACGAATGGACAAAAATGATTATTCTTTTTACGAAGACCAAAAGGGGCCTCGACAAGGAAAATGTACAAATGCTGTAGAAAAATTGGCCGAATCTGACTTAAACTTTATCAAATAGTTTACATCCAAAGACAAAGATGTACCTTTAACAAATTCAATCAATTTCAATTCAGCATTTGACATGACGATGACAGAGATTGGCAGTGATACTAGCGATAGTGAGAAAAGTTCTTCTGCCTCTTCGATTAACGTATGGTTTTCGAATCAACAAATCGAGCAAAACAGGGAGGTTATTACAGGATGCTCGTTAAGCGATTTGCGAGCTCGCAAACTGCTCGGTAAAAATTTTTTCCTCGCTAACGCGTTTTCCGGGATTACAGGATTTTCCGAGCTGGCGAACTCGCTCGGCAAGTAGCGAGAAAAAAAATGAGCACGTTAAGTTACCGAGCAACTATTTCATACACAACTAGCCACGGCAAAGCGCGGTTTTTTAGGTCATAGTTTATGCACAATAGCTAGTACCTAGTTTATGACACAACTAGAGCTTTATGCAACTTCCAGGCTTGTTGTGAAATGCTGGATTCAAGTTCAAGTTTATTCGTGCATGCGAATTAAGAGCCCAAAGCTCATCGGTCATCAAGTCGCCACTCTCTATCTCAAAAATGACATATGTCAACAGAAAAAACCAGACTTTCAAAAATAAAAAAACAAAACAAAACAGAAAAATGCGAAGCATAGTCAATATACACATGCATACACATCAAGCCAAGACTAGCAGGCTGGTTAATTAGTTAGTTAGTTGCATATTTATCCTCCTATCACGAGAAAGCGATCAATGCGCTATTCGAGCTCGCTTAGGAGTTGCCAGCCATCTCTCTACCACACCAAGATGGAGGAATCCCACCAAGTGCCTTTCCCAACGGCACAACAAGTAAACTAGCCGGCTTGTTCTCCACACTGTCCCTTTAATGCTGAGCGTCAAGCAGGGAAGCTGTGAATACCAATTTTTAAAGTCATTGGTTTGACCCGACTCGGAATCAAACCCGAGTCTACAGCTCAAGAGACAGACGCTCCATACCACTCGGCCATCTGAGCTGTTTAAACTGTTTACTGGCTAGCGCCTAGTCTAGTGCTAAAACTGTGCTAGTAGGCCTATTGCAAGCATGCGTTGGCTGCAGACTTAGTCGGAGCATTGGTCGGAGAGTATGAAGTAATGGTATCTTCCACAAGGAACTGTGTGAGGCCATGGCCAGCAACTGCTAGTCTAGCACCTCACAACAAGCCTATGCATCTGTAGACACCATTACTGCGTACACTCTTACCTATAACTAAGTTAAAACCATCCCAACTTTGTAATACTAGCACAGTTTTGGCACTAAACTAGGCGCTAGCCAGCAAACAGCAGCTGCCAGTCTAGCACCTCACAACAAGCCTATACATACCGAGCAGTGAGCGAGACACTCGGCTTTACCGAGTAGCTGCTCTTTTTGCGAGCGCAATCTGTAATCCCAACTTTGCGAGCTCGTTATCTCGGCCGCCGCTCGGAGAATTTCTCCTCCGAGAAGAATTAGCGAGAGAAATCGCTCGCTAACGCATAAAATCCTGTAATAACCCCCCAGGTCATCCTTGAGAGAAGTTGCTGTAACTTGTGAAAGATTTGGTATTTCTGATAGAGCAGGAGCTGCTATTGCTAGTGCCACTCTCAAAGCATTTGGCAATGTCACCGATACAAACAAAACGAATGTCACTGATCGCAGTAAACTAAGAAGAGAGAGACAAAAATATAGAGAAGAAATTCAAAAAGATGAAGAATTACAATTTGGAGCGGTTGATGGGATATATATTCATGGAAGAAAGGATGCTACCATCATAAGTGTGAAACAAGGCAATAGCTATCATCAAAAAACGATCATTGAAGAACACTACGTACTGGTAGGTGAACCTTATCAATTTTACATTACCCACATAGGCGCAACTAGGGGGGGGCTAAGGGGGCTGAAGCCCCCCCCCCCCCCCTTAGCCTTATGAACGACAGTGGATAAAACAGCTGTAAAAAATTATAAGTACCAGTACTCGTCGTAATTTGTCAATATTCAACAGGCAATAGGGGTGGATCCACGGGTGTTTGGGGGGATGCATCTCCCTAAAATCCGATTTTAAAACTGTTTTAGAAAAAATACAATTTTTTTTCATAATTTCGAAACTTTTCGATTACATTAATTCTTACGCCTTAAGTACGCGTAGTCGAAAATGTGCAAACACGTGCATCATACTTGGTGAGGCACGCACATATAGGGGCAAAAATTTAAATAAAATGTACCTGAAAAATGTTCAAAAAACACTAAAATGGCCATTGCAATGTGTAGATTTGCAAAAAGTTTCCGGGGGAGCATGCCCCCGGACCCCCTAGATTCGTTCCTCAATTCGCATCAAATTGTGCCAGAAAAAATACGCTTGATTAAAATGTCAAAATTTAATGCTCTTGTCCTTGAAAAAATTTCTGAATACGCCTTTGACATGAAACATTTTCAAAGGGCTTATGTTATTTAGGCCCGTTTTTGGGGTCTAAACGTCTAACGAATTTGTACGTAGTAAGCATTCAACTAATTGAAAACTGCATCCCCCCGCCAAAATTTTATTGATCCGCTCCTGACAGATAATATAAATTTAAGTTTTACTGAGGCATTTTTGCAATTAATGAATTTCTATGTCCGAGAATATTGTTAACTGCGGTTACGAGCAAGGTTAGAACAACAAAAATGTAATCTTTTAAGCTGTTACCGGTATCTGTAAATCAAAATAATTTGTGAATTAAAATCGTTAACCGGTCAAAACAACGGTTAACCGTTCTCGCTTTGCAACCGATTCACCGAGAACGATCAGTTGATAAAGAAAGTGTTTTGAATAAATATGCCGCAAGTGCCAGTGAAAGATCTCATTTCATTGTTTAAATTTGCTTCGATGACGTTGACAACAAGCACCGAGTCCAAGATTGCTGCAGTACCAAGACCTCTCTCTTCCTAATTGAAACTTTGCGAGTTGAACATTGTCGCGCAAGTTTTTTCAAGTAATTTGCATAATTTTTCTTCGTTGAAATAGATAGCAAGATAAGCATACCTTGGTTGAAAAAATGTTAAAAGACTCTTCATGTGCCGCTTTGGGATAGATTATAAACTAAATTTTACAAAAACTTCGCTAGTGAAACTAGTTTCGGACATAACGCTTAGCTCTCTTCTGTTTTAATGCACAGATATTGATTTGAGCAAAAAAACCAGCCGTGGCTTTTCCTTGTTGAAATAGACCAGAGGTGGGCATTCCGCAATTTGAAGCGCAAAGCGCTAGTTGCGCAACTTCCGCACGTGCGGAAGTTGCGAAGCGCTTTAACAAATTATTTTTAGCCATTGCGCAAGTTGCGCTGCGCTTCAAGGAAAATAAATCCTTCTTGCGCTTTATTGCGTTGCGAACTGAAAAAATATATAATAGTGTGCGCATTATTGCGCTGCGAACTGAAAAGAATCTGGTTGCTTGCGCTTTGTTGCGTTGCGCACTGTCGGGAGTTGAAATACTGCGTTGCGCTTTGTCGGATTAATTAAAGCGCAATGTGCTGGAGAAAGCAGTTTTTTGTAACTGTTTTTAATAGAATAGCAGTTTGTTTCTTGATGCGTACAATAGGCCTATAGGTCAATTTATTGTTGCAGAAATTTTCAGCTCATCAGAAATGTGGTACACTAAAGTTTTTTGCTTTTAAAATAATTGCAAGTGCTTAAAGAGATCATTGAGTGTTGAATAAATCGTATTTACTTGTTGTTGTGGAGAACTTCGCCGCATCTGCAAATTATGATTTACCGCGATGAGGTGCTTTTAACGGCACGCGACAATGCAACGTGGCGCAGTGGTTTGGAGTGTCGTTTTTACGACGACCATGATCGCAAGGTTGATGGTTCAACTCCCAACCTAGTCTCGTTGTTGCGTCCTTGGATAAGATACTTCGCGTTGATTATCTCTGCTTGGTGAAATCTGGCAAGCGGCAAATTAAATATGACAGAAGCAAAATTCAACCGAAAAACTCGTAAGCAAAGGCAACTCCTAAGCGAGTCTGGATTCGTCCTAAGCAGCGCCTCCTTCGCTTTCTCGTGATAAGAGGACAAAAATGAAGAAAGCAATCATCAGCAACGCATCTTTTTTCGCTTCTTATTTAATTTTCCTGTTCATTGACCTCGCAAAATCCTGTTACAGTCACTTGCATTAAAATCGTTGTCGCGTTGTAGACAACTGCGTGCTGTTAAAAGCACCTATAAAAATAACTCAAGAAAAAATTGCATTGCTTATACATCTACTCGTTGCGCTTTATTAAATTTTTCATTGCGAAAGTTGCGTTGCGCTTTTTCTTTTGTATAAACCTCGTAGCGGAGGTTGCGTTGAGCTTTAATGCAAAAAAATTATTGATTGCGGAAGTTGCGTTGCGCTTTAATGCGAAAAAATAATTGATTGCGAAAGTTGCGTTGCGCTTCAGTCAATTTAAAAATTAGGTTGCGCTAGTTGCGTTGCGTTTAATGACTTAACAGAACTTTTGCGCTTTGTTGCGCTGCGCTTCAACCATTTGTTAAAAAATGCCCACCTCTGAAATAGACGATAGACCTACGTCATCTCGCGAGACAGTCAGACATGATACTAGAAAATTACGAGCAATAAGGAACTAATCATAATCACAAAAATGTATCAGCCCCCCCCGTTACGAAAATCCTGGTTGCGCCACTGTTTGCCCATGTTACTCCAACAAATGGAACTGGTAAACAAATTGCTCAAGCGGTATATAACGCTCTTGAAAAAATATCTATGAACGATAGGCTAAAAGTCAGGGAGTCGAACCGAACCCGAACCTGAACCGCGAACCGGTAAAAACCGCTTATTTTCGGTAAACCCGAATCGAACCTGAACCGTTTAAATTTGAGATCATTGAACCTGAACCGAACGCGAACCTTTAATATTTCAAATCTGTGAACCCGAACCGAACCCGAACCTTTAAAATTTTATGCAAGTGAACCCGAACCGAACCTATAATATTTTGTGGACATAAACCTGAACAGAAATCGTTTAGTAACAATGTTTGAACCTAAGCTGATTCTTAAAAAATATTAATAAAAATCTCTAAGGCATGTGCTGTGATGCGTAACATTCTTTCTGTTTACTTGGATTTTTTTCTCGTTCTTCCGGTAACTTTACAGTAACTTCAACTACATCTAGTCAGGTTTTTTATTCGTTGACATTTCGTTGGTAGTGGTACCGACGACCAACATCATCAGAACAATAAAGCACTGACCTATACCAACCTTTGCAACATTCCTACTGTTTTTCAAAATTTAATGAATTTTTACATACGGTATTTATTTAACCGTAATTGATTCGGGCATGCAATTTATATTTCGTTATTTTAATGATACTAGACCCTAATTTAGTTTTTGGCCAAATTAAAAATTTTGAAGTGAACCCGGACCTGAACCGCGAACCGGTAAAAACCGCTTTTTTTCGGTGAACCCGAACCGAACCTGATCGAACCTTTAAAATTTGGATGTAGTGAACCTAAACCGAACCTGAACCTTAAAAATTTGGTTTCGATGAACCCGAACCTTTAAAGTTTGGTGCAACTGAACCCGAACCGAACCTGCACCCAAATTTTTGAAAAGTCTTGCAACTGAACCGGAACTGAACCGTTAAACAACAAAATTTCTTGAACCTGAACCGGAACCGGAGCGATATTATAAACGGTTCGACTCCCTGCTAAAAGTTATTGGAACAGATGGAACCGCAACTATGACGGGAAAAAAGTCTGGTTGTATTGCCTCCCTAGAAAACAAGCTTGGGCGTCCATTACAATGGATTGGGTGCTTGCTGCATCTCAATGAACTTCCACTCCGGCATATATTTCAGCAATTGGACGGTTCAACAAAAGGGCCAGATTCGTTTTTTGGGATGATCGGCAAACAATTAAATGGAAGAGTGTCATCTTGGACTGTTGATAATTTTCAACCTATTCTAAATGATCAATTTCCTATTCTTCCTGACGAAGCAGTAGAAAATCTCAGCAGTGATCAATATTATGCTTTGCTAATGTGCCAAGGAGTTAAGAAGGGCATTGTTGATACAGATTTGAAATACCTTAAAGTTGGTGGGCTTTGTCATTCACGTTGGTTGACTTTGGGGTGCCGCATTCTCCGATACTATGTTTCCAAAAGCAAACCATCAAGAAACTTGCAAATTTTGGCTGAATACCTTGTTTGGAATTATTTTCCATCCTGGTTTCGCATTAAGCTCCACAACAGAATTACCGAAGGTTTCAAACATTTCTTCTACATGCTCAGACTTATTTCCAATTTTTCAAATGCTGTTATCAATGATGTTGATGTGAAGGTATTGCAAAACAATGCTTTCTTTGCCAATCATGAAAACATATTTTTAGCCATGCTTGGAGATAATGATCAAAACATTCGCGTTTTGGCGGTAGACAAACTTCTTCAAATCCGAATTCAGAATTCCCAACAAGAAGGACTGGTGAACGAATAGATCAAGTACGGATGTCTATTATGTTTATGTCAGACTTACACCTTCCCAACATGCATGAACCACCAGCTACCACGTGTATGTCAGATAACGCTAAAACTATCCGTGACATAACCAAGCAGTTAAACGCCACAATCGATTAGTAACCGAGGCTGCTACTGCCGTTGAAGGTTTCGATCGAAGAGACGGCATGATAAGACAGAAAATTAACTCCAGAAGACTAATGCCATGCTATGATACAAAAAAGCGATTCAATGTGTAACATTTTGCTGACCTTAAATGACAAACTGTTTGAACTTTTTTATGTGTGTGTAAAATGATTTTCTTATTTTTGTGAAGTGAGGAGCGTATTTCACCAACGTATTAGTTTTAAATTTGAGATCATTTTGGAAAGAAATTCCATTCCATTTCAAGAAATCATTTCCTAAATGTCACATAAAATTAAGTTGCTTTTGTTTATTGCTGTTGTTTGTCAGTTTTAATGCAAAGCAAAATATTGGAGGAAAAACTTTGCACTATCCTACAAATATTCAGTAATGAATGAAATTCGAGAAAATAAGTTTTGTGCAAAAGTTAACCAAATTCAGAGAAATGTTGAACTTGAGCACTAAATTTTTGTAAAAATAACATTTTCGCAAAAATAGTCATTTTCTAGTACCTGTACACAAAAATGTTCTCTTAAAAGTAGTATATAAACTTGTACCTTGCGGTCATTTTGAGCCATTGATCCACTTTCTCGCATTAGTGGTTGCTGAGATATCGATATTTTGATAAAATGGCCGATTTAGAAAACTTTAAGGGGAATGTGCCTGCACCCCCTAAGTGGCACCGACATAAAACTGTGTTAAAATGTGTTTTTGGGGTCAACTGCCAATTTTGGCACACTTGACTTTTTGATTTGAAAAAAAAACTTTTTTTCACTCCACCCTATTCCATATTGATAGCGTCTTTTGCTCTGCTAAGAGACCTGCACTTGTCCAGTTGTTGACAATGGTACGAACAGCTGGAAGGTTCTCACTATAATATAAGGCAGCTCTAAGCCAAGTTGCCCATTTTGTAATTACAGGGTCAGTAGGAGATGGCAGACCAGCATCATGAAAATCTTTCTTGCGATCTTTGTTTTTGATTGTTGCTGCCTTGATCGTTGCTATTACTTCATCAATATTTTTTAAATGAGCACGCACACGCATAGCGCAGTTATTACGTGCGCAACGCAGGTGACATGCATCAAAGAAAGGTATAATTCCTGTAATGCCTTTCCAAGCGAAGACATGTACCGAGCAGTATCAGTCAAGAACAATGAAAAATTCTCGCGTTTTATTTCAAGTTGTCGCAATATGTCATCCACAGTGTGCAGAATAATACTGCTATTAACAGTGCGACCGCTGTCAAGTGGATGGCAATTAAAGAGGAATGTCTGATTTGGAGCATCTAAGCTGCCCACAAGCACACTAATATACTTTTGTTTAGCAACTTCTGCTTCATCCACAATCAAAACAATTCTTTTGTCACAAAGTAATTCTTGAATTTGTTCCTCTTTTTGGGATGCCAATTTGGCAACACATGCTGGGGCTGCAGTCTCCGAAGGCAATACTTTTCCCATTCTAGCAAACAGAGACTTTAGAGAAGGATGGTTCAGTTTATGAAGTGGGATATCTGCCGCTAAGAATGAAGAAACAACCTGTTCCTTGAAGTTTACTTGATCGAAATGTAAAAAGGTTTGCTTACTTTGAGATTTGCTCTTCGTCTCCGATGTTCCTTGGTGTTGCTTACTTTTTCGGTGGCTTTCTACAAAAAACTTTTTGTCGCATTTGACTAACACGTCGCAAAGGTTGCATCGCGAGTCACCGGCAGGAGTTACCGAAAACTCATCCGGATATTCCTGGCAAGTTTGCCTAACTTTCGCTATGGAAGATTTGGCTTGTTTTGGCATTCTTTGCTGTGCAAGCTACAACTTAAAAGACCACGTGTAAAGAGCGCAAGGGTTTCATAGGATTAGATTAACTGTCTAACAATTATGTATTTATGCATCAACAATGACGTTTCATGCATAATAAGTGCTATTTCCTTCTCAATTACCGCACGCATTATTGTGACGATAGTGCAAATATTGCAGCTATTTCAAAAGTTTAAAATCAAATAAAACTGCGCATAAAAATTTAATAGCAGCTCAAAAATTCAAAAAAATATTAAAAAAATATAAATTTGTTCGTTTTTGTAAGGAAATTTTTGATAAAGACAGTTTTGACAAATTTTGACTTTATGCAAAATTTTGACTTATAAAATCCACCAAAACAGAATCCTAAACACCTGAAACGAACGTTAGTACACATTTGATCATGTAACAAGGTCCTTAAAAAAATTTGACTTTATTGATTTTAGCGTGCCCTAGTCATAACACAAAATGTACTTTCTACAGCAGTTACAGGTCTGGGTCTCCTTCAAAGTACTCTTTTTCCCAACGCACACACTTATCCCAGCGATGTTTCCACTTGCGGAAGCAGTCTAGGTACGCTTCTTTTTTAATGTCCTTGAGCATTTGCATTAATCTCTGAAATATATTTGCTCTTGACACCACATTTCTGAAATATTCTCAAATTTGTAATAATATAGTATTTGTAGTAATAATATTCTGAAATTTGAGAATAATCTCTGAAATATTCTCAAATTTTCTTCCTTTCAAAGGTCTTTTGACCACGGGGAACAAAAAGAAATCACATGGGGCAAGGTCAGATGAGTAAGGGGGGTGGGAAGAGCAGTGATGGATTGTTTGGCCCAAAACTCACGAGTTCTGAGGGCTGAATGGGCTGGCGCGTTGCCATGATGGAAAAATCATTCACCACTCCTCCACAATTCTGGTCTTTTCCGTCGTATGGCATCCCTCAGACGTTTCAAAACTTCAATGTAGTAGCCTAGGTCTGGTTCACTGTGGAGCTTTCAGGAAGGTACTCGTGGTAGACAACTCCCCCAGTATAAAAAGGTATCTGCAATCAGAAAATGGCATCATAATCAGCTGATTTCTGGGAACGTAGCGACACCAAGCTAATGCATCTGGAACTAATGAGAGCTGCGCAGTTCAAACAGTCAACGAACTTTTTGAACAGATCTCGTATTTTCACCAGTAGGCTATTTGTTTTTGCTGAAAATATCATTAACTGAGATTGAGGAAATTCACTTTTATGTCATTGTTAATCGTAGGTTTCGCGACTTTTAGTTTTTACGAAAACTTTCGCAGTTTCATAATTTAAAGCAGCGGCAGCGCACGCTGTTTTCGCATGCAGTAGCGGCAGCGGAAGCGCCGCTACTTCTTTAATTCAAGTAGCGGCAGCGCCGCTGCTTTTTTCGTCAAATGGCGGAAGCGACAGCGGCGCTACTATTTAAGTAGCGGTTGCCCAGCAGCTCTGCGAAAATTGCTAAAAAGGGCGATTTTGGTACAAGCATAGATCTGTCCCATGCGTTTGCTTTATAGGATCTTCTGAATTAGCTTAGCATTTCTACGACAATAGCAAAGATGCTTTTTCAGAATGGCCGAAATAGCTCGAGGAAACACGGACAAGATTTTATTTGTTGGTGCATTTTTGCGTCGGTTTGACAGCCCGCTGAGAAAGCAATATCGCGCGATATAATCGCATTAAGCGTAACATGATGGACAGCGGCGAAGTAAAACATCATTAAAAATAGGCACCATTTGTAAACCTGCAAAATCTGAATTTTGAAAACTAATTTTATGAAATATATTTTTACAGCCAACGAGAAGACGAATGTAAGACAACCTGAAAAAACAATGGTGGCTCTCGCGTTTGCAGTTTTCGAGTAATTGGCTTTAAAAATCTGAGCTTGTTCGACACCCTCCCCCCCCCAGACTGTAAACATGCCTGAAAACCCCAGCTAAAATACAGTTAAACCCCAAATAAATAAGCAAGCATTACACAAATTTTTTTTCAGCTTTTCAACCTTTAACCCTAGAACGCATAACAGGGGTCAAAATTAGCCTGTTTCCATGTCCACTCAAAACGTGGGCTTTCTAAACGTGGGCCGAGTTAAAAGTCGCGGGCTTTTCTAGCCCACTTTCGTTGCGCGTTTCCATGTCCAAAATGCTAAGAGTGGGCTTTGAATGCTGAACTAATTTACCGGTAGAGGCGCATAGTGAAACAGCCTAGCAACGATGTAACATAATTTTTCTTGGCATGATTAGCTTCGGTAATGCTGAAGCTCTCGTCTTTTGTCGTATCAAAACTAAAAGCTGCTTAGTAAGGGTGGTTAAACTATGCATCTTAGCAATTTACTCCTCCATTTCAAGGCGCTTGGCCTATTTCCACCTAATCTGTTTCTCACTAACTCAAAACTTACGCATTAGATCAGCGGTTCTTAACCTTTTTACTTACTGCACCCCTTGTAAATCACCAACTGATTCTCGCACCCCCTTTCAGAATTGGTTAAATATTACGGGTTTCAAAAAATATAAGACACCAGTACTAAAGCAAGATTTTTCAACCTTTTTTGCTCATGGCCTTCTAAAACAGGGGTGAACAACTTTTCTGACTGCCAAGAGTAGGGCTGCTCTGATTTGAAGCGAAAAAAAAGATCAATACGTTCTCATATGTCCTGTATTCCACTACCCAATACGGTGCAATTAAAGTCTGTTACAACACTCATTGCTGCGAGTTTTCGCTTGTAAAATTAAAGTGTGTTGCAAAAGGTTTTTCGTATGTAAAGTGCAGGCCTTAGTGATTCAGCATTCCTGCACCCCTGGTTAAGATACCCTGCATTAGATCATCCCAATTTGAAGCAGTATAACCCCAAACCATGCCCAAATGATCCCCACTTGGATTTGTAGCCTACTTAGTTAACAACTGAAAAAATGCTTTTACATTTTTTACAAGGTATCAGCAATAAATGAGCGGCTGGTTAGTATACGTACCAGTAGTTCACAGTTAACACTGATTTAACAGCTCAGATGGCCGAGTGGTATGGAGCGTCTGTCTCTTGAGCTGTAGACTCGGGTCAAACCAATGACTGTAAAATTGGTATTCACAGCTTCCCTGCTTGACGCTCAGCATTGAAATGACAGTGTGGAGAACAAGCCGGCAAGTTTACTTGTTGTGCCGTTGGGAAAGGCACTTAGCGGGATTCCCCCATCTTGGTGTGGTAGACAGATGGCTGGCAACTCCTAAGCGAGCTCGTATAGGGCATTGATCGCTTTCTCGTGATAGGAGGATAAATATGCCACTATCTCGGCAGCGTGGCGCAGTGGTTTGGAGCGTCGTTTTCACGACGACCATGATCGCAAGGTTAATGGTTCAACTCCCAACCTAGTCTCGTTGTTGCGTCCTTGCGATGATTATCTCTGCTTGGTGGAATCCGGCAAGCAGCGAATTGAAGAAAATTCAACGGGAAAACTTGAAAACAAAGGCAACTCCTAAGCGAATCTGGATTCGTCGTACGCATAGCGCCTCCACCGCTTTCTTGTAACAAGAGGATAAAGATGAAGAAAACAAATCTCAATCGCCGGATTTAAAGCAGTACCGGTAGACTTTTTGGGGGGAGAGATCTACTGCCTGGATCAGGTGCACCCAGCCAATGAGCTTGCAACCAAAATAAAGATCACTCTTGGTGCCCACAGCTGCTTGGCAAGGTCGTATACCAATTGTCAAGTTCGTCAGCGTCATTGCTCAAACTAAAGATTTTCGCGTCTTATATATCACTTTGCCAGGCGTTATTTTTTCATCGATGTGACTAATTCCACTCTACTCAGGGGAGTAACTAGAGACCGAGCTAGCTACCTCCCTTAAGAGAACGAATTTCCGATTAAAACAAAAACATAGAGTAAGAGAGTGAAAATTTTGGCCAGTTCGTAGAAACGCTTCGCCTAAAACTCTTCCCTTACCGTGACAATTGCAAAAACGTTTTTGAACCGAAGTAGCTGCAACTAGCCATTGCCAACCTATAATTTTAAAGGCTTATCGTCACAAGTCGGCCTATACAAGCCAAAAAATGCAGTCTTTAGCACGATGAACTTCATAGCTGAAAGTGAGCGATGACATAAACGTTATACGTCGTCCAGAAAACAATAAAATTATTTGTTTAACTTGAAAGCTGTCTCAGGCAAGTCTAAGCTCTAGGCGAGGTGCTGCGCATACCGGTATGAAAAATGATGCGCAACAATTTAAAGAATAATATACCACAAGTACATGACTGCTAGAAATGCCTTTAATTTTGCAGCGTCAACCTTTGAGTACCGGTAATAATAACGTGAAAATAAATCGGGGCGGCACGAGCAAACGCAAAAAAAAAAGCAATAATGTACGTAGTAAATTGTTAGCAACGACTATAAGCATGGGCGTGCCTGGAGGAGGCAAGGGGGTAGCACGCTGTAGGGTTTGAAGATCTTTGAAGATGAGTCTTTGAAGATCTTTGAAGATGAGTAGCACGCTGTAGGGTTTGAAGATCTGTAGGGTTTGAAGATGAGTCTTTTTAAAAAACCCTTTTGACGTATTTCAGAGGACGCCCTGTGGCAACGTTCTCAAAAACTCGCGCTGCAGAAAAGTTTGGCACGCCCCTGGGTAATGGGTATAAGATCAAGTATGGTCCACAATTGTTATGCCAAAATAATAATCAGCAAAATTAACTGGATCATTGCTAACAAAATTTTCTCGGTAATATTATAACCAAAACAATCTCTACACCAAAGACATTGCATGAATTACTCAAGAAACAAATCCGCAGATTTCATCAAAACAGTTGCACTGGAAGTTGCTACTCCAAGCGTACTCTAACGTTACGGTCACGACCTCTAGATGGAAGTGTATGAAAATCCAAGCAGAATAGGTTTTATTTTAATTCGAATTTTTATCCTTCCATGGGGAAAAAGCGATGCGAAACTCGACATTTGGGCGCAGTGCCATTTGGGCGCGAAATACGTTCAAACGCATTTTTAATGCAGCCATGCCTAGTTAGGGTCACGCAGCCATGCCTAGTCTTTTAGACGGGCATGCTTCAACGGTTACCCGTTTTGCTGCGTGTGCCCTTTTCCGCGCTTGGCCAATACTTATTATGAACGTGTGTTTCTAACGTAATGGAGTGCGGAAATAAAAACGAATTGATTGACGATTGATTGATTTAATCAACTTTTCGTTAGTTATTTTTTAAATAATAACTTTTCTGCTTGCAACGATCTTATCCAATATTATACTTAATTTTCTGTTTTCAACGATCTCATAGAAGAAATTAAGATAACAAAAGATCTAAAAGTTGGAACATTTTTGTTGCAACGTTCTCGAACGACGGAAACACGTGAGAATAAGACAATTGCAACGACACGGTAATGCGTGATTAATACGCAGCAAATTTTCAATGAAAACGTAAGAAAAGTAAGTTTTCGCTTAAAAAAATAACGTGATTTTGAAAAGGTACTTGACCAATCTAATATATACGAATGAAATCGATCATAATTAACAGCTGACTCATAATTTATTTTATCAAAGATGATTCCATTTCAAAGAATTTACAAATCACCACTGCGTTAAGCATCTTCTTAATTTTTTTTTATTTCGCTGTCCTACATTGCGTGGACATTTTCTTTGATAATCAATCTCTTAGGTTGCTAGACAATCGATCGTAAATATGAGTCTTTATCGATCGTTAACTTGACCTTTACTTTGCTCCATCTTTTTTGATATACGTTACCGTTAATTAACACATCTTAATTTCTTCTATGAGATCGTTGCAAACAGAAAATTAAGTACTGGATAAGATCGTTGCAGACACAAAATAGTTTTCATTAATTAAAAAAAAAAAAAACTAACGAAAAGTTGATTAAAAATGCGTTAGAACGTACTTCGCGCCCATTTGGCACTGCGCCCAGATGTCTCGCGCCTAAATGTCGTGTACCGAGGCGATAGGGCCGCTATTAACGAGCTCAATCAAAAGGTGCATAGAACTTTGTTACAACTCAAAACGTGGTAAATAATGTTACATGGGAACGCCACAAGTAACCTTTTTAATATCATGTAGAGAGCAATGATTACCAATTCACTGGTTTTGCCCGACTTGTAATTGAACTTACGTGTACGGCGCCAGAGGCAGTCGATCTATGCACTTGGCCATTTAAAAAGCTTAAAATTTATAAGAGCTCGTTCACAACCTTTAAATATATACTTAAACACCTACAAGATAAGACCTGAGTCATCCTGTTTCGGGATTACGTCCCTCATCAGTGATAACAATCAGGGAGGACCATATCGAAAACCACACAACAAAATTACTTAATCTGGCGTTTGGGCATTCAATACAGTGAAAAGGAGGATAGCAGTTGCAAAAGAGAAAAAGAACAGACAAATGGAGTTTGCTAGATTAATTTCAAGAAATACAAAGAAAACATTATAAAATAATATAGCTGCGGACAGAAATAGCAATCCACGACCGGTTTCGCTCTCATTAGAGCTCGTCAGGTGAATATAGCTAATAAAAAGCTGAGCAAAAGATACAGAAATATAGCGAAAAAAAACAAAGAAATGGATGAATAGTACTAGATAGAAAAGTATCAGATGGTAACGATAACAACTGATGGCCTTTTTGGATGCAATTTAAACACCTAGTAATTTGAATGCTTAAAACGAGCTGCTCGCGTAATCTGGTGGAAAGCAAGCCTTGTGCTTAGATGCAACTTCAATTGCCAGCACGTAAATCAGAAAAGAAACAATTATTTTAGCAGTGCGTTTAAAAAATCCATATCAGGCTACGTAATAGCCCTGTCCATAAGATGTTTTTGTTCAGAGACAGCCATGTAACATCATGTCGGTCTTTACTGCTTCCACTTTCAGTTTTTTGCAATGAACGATCCTTCAGCAAAGCTTAAGCTGGGAAATCCCGCTTCAAAAGAATAAGGTAACCATTAAGTTTTCCATCAATTTCTTACACCGGGTTCATTTAAGTTGGGAGCAAGCCAGTTCATTTGCACTTTGCATGTGCCATTTACGTGAGCATCTTGGTCATTGCATATGCGTTTCTTTTACAAACAGCTGTTGACAAAATCCACCTCACTGGCACTAAAATGCAAAATAATACCATGTAAGTTTACATCGTAGGCTACAGACATACTTTTGCAGGTAGTTTGGTTCTTTGAAGCAGTAAAGCAATTTCAAAAACAGCATATCTCGCTTTTAGATTAAATCTTTCTTCAGTTTCGAAAATTGAAGAGAATTACAATCAAGACTTTGCTATAGACTGTTAAAATGTTACAGCTTAGTAGTGGTTACTTAGGGCATATTTATCATCCCATCTTGAGAAAGCAATCAAGGTGCTATAACAAGCTTGCTTTGGAGTTGTTGGTTACCTGCTCAGAGGCGGAGAATCCCAATGAGTGTTTTTCCCAACAACACAAGTAAACTTGCGACCTTGTTCAAATCATTATTCCTTTCATGCTGTGCGTCAAGCAGAAAAGCTGTCTATACCAGTTTTAATAACATTGCTTTGACCAATTACACCAGAGTCCCACAGTTCACTTGGCTGTTAGACGTTCACGAACAAGTAGCTATCAGCTGTCTGCACTCTGTACCTGCTGCAATTTACGACTGAAAATATAGTTTGGTACATTATAGCTGTTGCTGATGATATCATAGCTCTTGCAGAGTAATACAGTATGTATATACAATTAATATATACTACAACTGCAAAATAGCACAACGTACTGTACATACAGATGTTGTAAAGCCAAACACAACAAAATTGCATTTACCAAGAGTGAAAGTAGCTCTCATGCACAAATATCAAAGTCTGCTCAAAAATTTAGTTTACTGATAATTCCACTGGATCAAATCAGCAGCAAATTTCACTCTGCAGTTTGCATGTAGCACATTTACAAGATATTAAGCAAAGCTTCATAAAATACTAACCAAGATTTGTTGCAATTATTTTTTTCCTGATAAGAATATAAGACCAACGTTTCAATCCACTTTTAAAACAAGTGAGGCAAAAACTTCACTTGCTGGCTTCCGTAACATGTTTTCAAGAATTTCAATACGCAATCAGCAAGTTTTCTGGTTTCTGAAACACACTAGTAGCACCAAATGATCTGAAATTGAAAGATTAAGGAGGTAATCTATTTAAATAAATACCATCAATATTGCATATGTGTTAAATTATTTTCCTTTATTTCTGTGATGACATCATGTTGAAAATACCAGTTCTTGACATAAGTAAGGTACCAGTGAGTTTTATTCTTAATGGTAATGTTTTTGCACAGTGCCTTCCACTGACAAAAATTCAAAACAAAAGCTCTTAACATTGCATAAAATACTAAGCCCTTGGGCAAAAAATATGTCATGAAAATGCAGCGCAGGCGCTAACCCAGCGACAAAATGATATACAGTTTTTAGTTGGTGTTTAACTTGTGGCTATTTATGCTATTTGTCAGGGTATGGTCTATTGCTAGCTTGTGTCAGTAATACAAGTGAACAATAACAATTAGAATATTATTTAAGCAAATAAATGCGAGCATGCAGTGTGCATGTTTCAGCATAAAAGGGATAAGAGTCTATAACTAACTGACTAATCAACACTTTTCAACAGACATAATTTTTTGTAATAACATCAAGTTAGGACGTAGCAAATTATGACCATTAAAGAACTAGGCTACCGGTAGTGAATACTAAGTGATATGCCAAAATTGAATAAATGCCACCAATTTTAATACCGGTACCAGTCATGATTAGACATGGGTAAGGGTACTAGATATCAGGAGTAGCAGTGGGCTAAATCACCTACAAGCAAACTTTTAAACATCAAAGTGGCTATTGTTACAGACCCGTACAAATAACGACTTAGTTTACTTTATCACTTCGTCATGCTCTCTAGATCGAGGTCGGCGTGAAAACCAAGTGCTTATTTGTACAAGCCTGTACAAATAGCCAGTGCTGCCTTTAAATATTCAACTGTTTAAGGTCATCAAAAGCAACTGCAACACCAACAATACTTTTTAAAGTTTAATTGCAATTGAGTAAATAAAGTACAGTAGGCCTACGCTGGTAGCATGCAGTACTGGTGCGAAAGCTGCTTGCGTAGCATTACCTATGTCACTCAATGCTGCCATGCAAAAAAGCCAAGGCTGACCCAGCGACCACTTAAGTAAGAACGAACTGGTACCACCTACCAGTACCGGTTGTTTTTGCAACTAGACTAGGCAAACAGACTTCAGAACTTGAACTGTGAATTGACTTCACTCTTACCAGTTCTTCAGAATAGCAAAACAAGGCTAACTGGCTAATAGGTGAATTCAGTAACGAGCCTAACCAGCTAACTGCTCAAGGCAAGTTGAATTTATCAACAGCTTACTCTAATTTTAACTTTTATGAAGCGAAATTTGCCATAATCCTACATTTATTTGATAATCATACGCCAACTTCTTAAATATGAACAGCCTATATTACAGTCTAAGCAGTAGACCTCACGCAACAACTTTCTCAAAGCCCACCGTTTTGCAAAAGCCCACGTTCTTAGACCACCTATTTGGATGCGGCCAGCAAAGCCCACGATTTTGCTGAAATTAGCCCACATAAAGCCTGACTCGAACTGACTCGAGCAAAGCCCGCGGGCCAAAAGCCCACGATTTTTGGACATGGAAACAGGCTAAATGACCCGAACGATGCTGCGCGCAGTGATATCTATAGTCAGTGTTGGAACGAGTCCACCCATTGAAGGACTCGAGTCGAGTTCGATTCATTTGGGACTTTGACTCGAGTCGAGTCTGAGTCCATTTGAAAATACTCGACTCGAGTCCGAGCCCACCAAACTCGAGTCGGACGCGAGTCCGAGTCCGGACTCGAGTCATTACAACACTAAGTCACTTTGAAATTTTTAATTCATAAACTAAGATAAACTTTTTAATTCGTAAACTAAGATTATTCTTAAAACAACTGGCAACTGATGCCTGAGACCAAATCAAAACTGCAAAATCACTTCGGAGTCACATCGGACATCGCAGTTTCTAGTAGTCGGCAACAGTAATATCCAATCCATGCGTTAGTTATGGTTATACGCAGTGGCGGCTCGTGACTATTTTGAACAGGTAGGCTACATGATTAGAAAAGCTGGCCAGAATAAATACTCGCTCTGAAATGAAAAAAAATCTTTATTTCACTAGCAAGGCGGTAGGCTTTGGGCTATACACAACTGCAGGAACACTGGCAGGTTTCCCATGAATTATTATTACTCTACAATTTTTTTTTATCACGCCACTGTACCAATAGCTGATTCTGTGCGTACCTGTAGCCTAGGTAACCTGCACCTGTAGTCTACATGAATAAACACAAGTTTGGCCTAAACAAATTTTTCTATTTAAGTACACTACCGGTACTCTGCTATTGTACCTAGTCGACTACATCTAGTGGGCTACAAAAAAGCTACCACTAGTCTACAAACCTAGCTAAGCTGCGGTACCGGTCAATCAACAGCTTAAAAGTTTTTCTTTTTACGCAATCTGTTAGTTCAAATAAGGTATAACTAAAGTCTACTAGCCTTTACCACTGTATTACAAGCTTAAGCTGTATGCAACCCGTAACATCCCATATCTTTCATTAAACCCAGTATCTCTATGTGATTGCAACCAAATAGAGCCAATATCTAAGCTTTACACCTCAATAACCACCAAAAAGGCTGCTTTGACACAGCCTTAACACGTCTCATTGAACGTAATTCAAACTTCCATAAAGCATTGATGACGTAACACTACAGGGTTAGTTCTTGCTACGAAAGGCTGTGGCTGTCTTTACGTGTTGCCATTTTTTGTACAAAAATTATTTTTTTCAAAAAAAATATTGTCGATAGTTGTATGAAAGACAAGAATAGGTAAAAAAATTTTGCTTCTTAAAAAAAAAATAAGGAGGTGATAAACTGGGTAGGCTGCAGCCTTTGCAGCCTTCACTACGAGCCGCCCCTGGTTATACGGACTTTGTATCCAACCATCTAATTCGCATGTGTTTTTGGAATCAAGGCGCGAAAGATATTAACATATTGATTGGATTACCGAAAATCCGTTCACGGAAAAGTAAAAATCAGAACGGATTTTGCCTTTCAACTAACTTGGACTTGAGTCCGAGTCCGGGTGGATGACTCGAGTCCGAGTACATAATTCTCATTGAAAATTCAAGTCGAGTCCGACTCCTTTGTACAGGAAACTCGAGTCATTACAGCACTGCTTAATATAGTAAATAAACTTCTGAAATTTCTTGACTTTGTTTGCAATTTATACCCAAAAATGATGGCAGATTGTTTTTTGGCCAAACACCTTTTTTTCAGAATAAAATTGAATTTTTTTATAAATGCAGTACCCCAAGAATGCATAACAGGGGGCATTTTGACCCGGCACAAATTAACATTGAAAATACGTTGTATTCCGCAGATAAGTGCTGCCACAAGCTTCAAATTTATGTAGAATAGATCTATTTGTGTATTAGCAGGTTTGTTGCTCTTGAATGGCATAGTGGCTAAAGCTTAAAATAATCGTGATATGAACGTTGAAAATACTGTACAGCAAAGATAAGATGCGTTGGAGGAAGACAACAATGAAATGTATGAGTAAAGTGAGAAGAGCGACTTTGATTCTTTAGATGGTGTTGATGATCCGACCTATAAGCCTTCTAATCTGAACTCTCATTATTCCGATACCGAAGCACGAATTCAGTCTTAATATTTGACAGACTCTGGTTCAGAAAGTGAGAAGAAAATAAGGATCATTTCCAAGTTCCACCGGCATCACCCGATGGTTAAACTGGTTCAATTTTTTAAACAGTTGGAGAAATCATTTACGTATATAATGAACAATAGAGGGCCAAGAATAGAACCCTGAGGAACGGAAAAGTTAATTGCATTGATATTGTTAGAAGCATGGTCATTAAAACATACTTGTTGGGTACGTCCAGCAAATGTTGGATTATGCTCATGCTGTCATTTATCGTAAATCTTGTGCAAATCAAATGGCATTAAGCTAAATAAGGTCAGAACAAGTTAAAAGAGGAAATAACGTTAGGAATCAGGTTTGAGAAAACTGCTACCGTAAAAAGTTTACCGGTAGTACTTTAGTCTGAGTAGGCTAACACAAGATCGAGGTTTCTGCTTTTGGTTAAATCTGAGCTATTTTTTTGCTAGGCCTAAAACATTTGTGATTTTTCCAAGGCCGGTCTGCGAAAAAGAATTCAGTTTTAAATCGATACCGGTACGGTATGCGGTGCGAAAAAGGTTGGCGACCACTGGACTAGAGCTGAGAGTGTATGCCTCTTTCAGTAGCTGTTGTGATGAAGTTGCCGATACTGGTGTTTAAAAGTGCAAAGTGATAGTAACGGTAGTTGATGTATATATATACTCTGTACTTGAGAATAGTTAGATTGACTACATATCCTGTGCTTTTGTTTCATTCAGGTGATAATGCATCATGTATAACAGCAACAGCAATATTTGTTTCAAAGTGATCGCTGTAGGATCACTTGTTACCCTTATATTGTCAGTTGTTGCCTTCTCCTCTAGTAGTTGGATCATCTTAGATGATCTATCAAAAGGCTTGTGGAGAACTTGTATAAAAGATGTGTGCATTATATCTGTAGGTAAGCTGTTTTGACAAATGTAGTGGTACACTCTAAGTGCCTGTCTACGGCTTCTTTTGAATCATGTTTTGTATTTAGTTGCATATTTATTCTATCACAGGAAAGCACTCTTGCTTAGCAGTTTCCGGCCATCTGTCTATCACACCAACACAGGAAATCCCACCAAGTGCCTTTTCCAATGGTACAACAAGTAAACTTGCCGTCTTGTTTTTCGCACTGTCCCTTTAATGCTGAGCGTCAATCAAGGAAGCTGTGAATATTAATGTTGAAGTCATTGGTTTGACTCTACTCAGAATCAAACTCGAGTCTTCTGCTCCAGATGCATATGCTCTTACCATTCAGCTATCTGAGCTGTACGGAGTCAATATAAATTTAGGCAGAGTCTCGGGTTCAAAGTGTCCTCTAGAGTGAGAAATTTGCAAAAAATGCGAAATTTTTGGGCAAATTTTACTGACTTTGAACCAGAAATTAATATTATAACATGCAAAACGGAAAAACTTAAACAAAAACCATGAATATTTTAATGCAAGACTGTAGCTTGTATCTTGGAAAAGCAAATTTATTACAAAAAATTGTAAAAGGGGTCCTCAAAGTAGTGAAATCTTCGGGCAAAAATTTCAATGAATTTTTCATTTGGGCAAATTCGCATAAGTCAAAATCCTAGAGGGAACACTGCACGGGTTTCCTTTTTCCCAGATTTTTAACTTCTTGGGAAATGGGAAATTTTCAAACAAATTCCCGGGAATTCCGCAAAATTTTTGGGATTCCCAGAATTCGGGAAATTCCTGGGAAAATTCTGAACTTGATTGTTTTGCCTTTTTTCTGGTTTTCAGCATTTCAGATTTCATTTTTAGCATTTTCCTATGTTGTTTTGACAAACTTAGTTTGAGTTTCACAATTTTTTCGATGAATTGAAGAAAAAATTTTGATTTCACAAGCACTTAAATATTTTGCAAATTTTGAAAAGTAATTTGTAGTATGGAAAAAAAAATTCAAAATTTACAGTAAGGCATTTTTTATGTCGGAATAATAGATTTCAGTGCCTCTGAAATCCTTGCTAATGTGAAAAAATTTTCTGGGATCTCGACATAAATTTACTGGGAAATAAGAAATTTCAAAACCCCAAATTTCCCGTCCCGATTTCCTGGGAGGAAACACCAGTGTCTCTTGTCGTAACCGGATAGATCCTGATTGGCATGCATCTATACACATGACTAGTTTTTAGTATATTAGCCAATCTGGATCTACTGCCGGCAAAATAATAATGGCAAAATAGACATTATATGCTATATTTTTTTTTTCTTGCCTATAAGCTATACTGTACTGTTACAAAGCTTAATGATATATATTAAGTTCTTGTGTTGTCATGCCAGTTTTTGTTTTTAGTCAATGGCTATTTTTACTCGTCTGTAATTTTAGATGCTGTCATTATTTTATCACTTTTCGCATTGTCCCTGGTTGTGCAAAAGCATGATGAAGAAATAATATAACGTGAAGTAACAAATGTAGAAACAGCCATATTTTATTATCTTAGACTAGTGTGTTTTATCAGACTTGTAAGGATCTGGGGCACATGTGGCACCGGCACATAGCTATTCAAGAGTTCAGTTTTATTTATTTATTTATTTACTATCATACTATTAGTTGTGTTTGCTGTTCACTATCACTGTTTGTTATAAGTAATCATTTGCAGTAGTATCTTGAAAGCAAGTTAGCACCATTGTGAATCATGTTTCTAAATCTTCCTGAAGTTATACTTGTAGAAGACGCAAGTTAGCTGTCATTAAGTGCAGATTGTGTGTTTACACTTAATGATTTACTCAATGGTACTTGAGGTTTGATTCAGTTTTTATCCTTTTTGTTGCCACATTTCTATACAGCAAATAGCGTTAACACAGTTATATAATTTCTATGTTTTTCTGAAAGAAGTTCATGTGCCATATGAACGTTGATATTGAGGATTCTTCACATGGGACCAAATAGTGTGCAATAAGCAAATAAAGTGTGAAGTAGCTATTGAAGTAAAATGTTTAAAGGGGCTAAGTGTACTATGCGCCGTCATTATGGACAGTTGCAATTGTGACATCATACTATATACTGTATAACAATGCGGACGGTTGGTAGGTAATATCACCCAATTGAAGTATGTTTTGTGTACAGGTGGTTTACTTCCAACTGAAATGATCAGCCTAATATGCCACATGCTTGGAATTTTTTTCTTACTGATGGCTGTTATCTTCAGCTATGGGGCTGCTTTTAATAGAAAAAATGCTGCAGAAAAATTGACTTGTTTCTTTGTATATGCAGGTACAACTAAGTAGTTTTTCCAAATACCGTATTTTCTTTGCGTAGAAGCCGCCCTCAAATAGAAACTGCACAAACTGACAAAAAAAAAAACAGTTGAAGCCGCTCTTGAATAGAAGCTGCAATAAACAAACCGTTTCTTTACCGATACAAGAAAACAAATGTAACGACATGTCATTATAACAAATCAAACATTGCTTGTTTTATTTTGACTGCAACTTCCATGGTCATTTTCATCATAATCAGTAACACTAATATCGTTCAAGTAAATGCTGTTTTTGTTGCTGCCTGGTAGGTCTAATTTAACACTTCCACCATTTGGCTTTGCTGAATGCTTTACACAGACCATGAGTAACAGGCGCAACAGGAATAGCAACTGTTGGATTAAGCACGTGATGATCTACTTGGGAGTGTTTCACAAAAAAGAAAATGGAATTGCAGCTGATTTAGTGTTTCCGTTTTCCTGTCTCTTATGGTAGATTAACTTTTTTGTATTTTTGTTGCATATTATATTTATCCTCTTATCACGAGAAAGCGATCGATGTGCTATATGAGCACGCTTAGGAGTTGCCAGCCATCTGTCTACCACACCAAGATGGGGTAATCCCGCCAAGTGCCTTTCCCAACGGCACAATAAGTAAACTCTTCGGCTTGTTTTCCACACTTATACTATCCCTTCAATGCTGTACGTCAAGCAGGAAAGCTGTGAATACCAAGTTTAAATGAGTCATTGGTTTGACTCAACTGGGAATCAAACCCAAGTCTACAGCTCTCTAGGCAGACGCTCTCACCACTCACCCATCTGAGTTGTTAAATCTTCAATGCTCACTAGACACTGCTTTGAAAACGTTTACATGAAAACAGTTGAAGCCGCCCTCAAATAGAAACGGCACGGTAGGCTATGTTTAAGAATAAAAAATAATAGCTGCAGCTTCTATTCAAGATAATACGGTATTTTGTTTTCAGCTGAACTTTGTACTACGAGCTGAGTATTATAGTTATGTTACCGGTAATGCACTAGTACATTATAAAACGCTTTGCAGTTGCTTTTATCTACTACTGTGGTTTTGCTGATGTAAAATGTAAAAAAAATTGATAATGGTTTTGAAGCCAGCAAATCAGTTGAATCATTGTAACTGAATTGATGCCGCTGACACTTGTAAAATGGCAGCATTTGCTTTGGAATCCATAAACTTATACAAATCCAATTTGTGGTTGGTGTACCAGTACTGGTGTAGTCTAATTAAAAACGGCGATTATTTCAAGTTGCTGTTTTAACCTTATTGTAAGCACAAAATTATGGTAGGTTTACTGAATTTACTGAAGCCATCATTGAAGACCTTAAAAATAATTAGGCTGCCAGTACACTTGATGGTGTTAACTTGTTGAAAAGCAAATTTAGCTATAGTTTGTAATGTCAATATTTTCACAAAATCTGCAATCTATGCTTGCTTGAAAATTTTTTACTCTGGTGTTTTTTGACAGTTGTCTTTTATATTATTTCCTTGGGATTATTTGTTGGAACCAACTACAGTTATGTGTATGATTCTTATGGATATTCTGTAATTCTTAGTTGGATTGTTTTCCTGATGTCTGGTGTATTAACTGGTTTATCAACGGTAGCTGCCAAATCTAATGGCAGAACTTCGTTAAAATCATCATGGACCCTGATACAAACGCTTAGGCGATGTTTTAGAACAATCACAACAATCATATTTTAATCTGACTGTGGATAGAATATATAAAAGTTTGTTAGATTATTTGGAATCAGAAGTTGATGTTAGAAAAAGCTAGTGTTGAATGATCGAATTTTTTTTAATGATGGATGTTTTTTATGTCCATTCTTTGCTGCTTTGACAGTGTTTATTTGTGTTGATGTTTATAATGCTATCATATGATGTGATATGTGGCTAGATTCTTCCAATTTTCAACAAGTTCATCAAATGATGTTTGCTTCTAGTATGCAAAGTCTTTTAATGTCTTAGCCCACTGTTGTTCACAGTATGATATATTTATTCTAATATTTACTTTAGCTGCTCATTGCCTTATATGTCGTAATGTTGATTTACTTTTTTCATCGATATTCATCAAATGATGTCTGCTTCTAGAATGCAAAATCTTTTATTGTCTTAGCCCATGTTCACAGTATTCTAATGTTTACTTTAGCTGCTCATTTCCTTATATGTCGTAATGTTGACTTACTTTTTTCATCAATGTGATATTTTAAGCTTAAGACTCACTCAATATTTTTTCAAGTTGTGAATTGAAACTGTTCTAGTTTTATTGTCGATTGTTGCTTCAAGATCGTAAAACTCAGTTTATGTTCATTATGTTTTGACTTATGCTTCTAAAAAATATTGTTTAGGCTTCTCACAGATTGAGTAGAACAAAAAAAAAAAAATTATCAGATCTCTCGAAGAGGACTGCAAAGTAAGCTTGCACTCTTCCAATCAGCAGTCACTTGATGTGTTTGGTCAATTGAGGTAATGCGCGTGCTTTTTCTGAAAAAAAAACAGTATAGCTTCGCTTACACTAGAGAAAAAAAAAACGAAAACGCACCTACAAATATATACATCATTGCATAGACCTCCTTATCCAAAAAAAAATGGATCGCCAACTCCCTACAGTTACTCACGCGGTAATCATTCGCACAAAATGTGCGCACAATCCGCACATTTGACGTTTTTTGGCTAAACCGCGGCAAGCGCATTGCAATGATGGTGGGCGCATTCCAAGGCGTGTTAATGTGTTAATAAGCCCATTTACATGGTCTGTTATAAAGCGTTTTGTGACGTAGGCTAATTCTATTTGCTTTTCAATTCGCTGCGACTGCTTGTTTAAATGCAGTTTGCAGTCCGCAAATGACTGATAGGGCTAATAGGCATAATAGCACTGTTGGGGAAGAATGGGGGGGAGTATGGATGGTGGGGAAATGGGGGAACTTTTGGTAGTTGGGGAAGTTGGGTCAAGTATGGGGAAATATGGAAGGAGTGGGGAAATATGTTGGGGTGTGGGGGAAGGTAAGAGAAAGTATGGGAGGTGTGGGGGATGGGGAGTAGGTGTGTGGAAGTGTGTTTGGAGTGTGGGTAGAGGTGTGGAAAGGGTGTTGGGGTGGGGGCAAAGAGTGTTGGATTGGGGTTGTTGTCGAAAAAGGGGAGGTGGGGGTGCGGGGAAGTGTGGAAAGAAGGGTGGTGTCACGATCTGGGACCCCAACTCTCCTGACCTCACCCCCCCCCCCCCCCGACTCCAACTCCTTTGACCCCAACCCCCCCCCCCCCCCCCGATCTCAACTCCCCAAACCCTGCGTTTTCTGGCCGCAATGCGCGTTTTTGCTTTTTTTAAATTGCGGGTTGAATGCACGCTTTGTAGAATATCTGGAAGAAACTAAATTGGAATTTTTCCAAACTTGATCGCGATCTAATGTGTCTTAAACTACACCTACTGCACAAAAGAACGTTCGGTTTTAGTCTTCTGTGACGAAACAATAGCAAAGTTACGAAACTCACTCGCAAACTTAATTTTCCTGCATTTTTGGGGGTTTCCCGCCAAACTAATGGCACTGCCAAACGCGCTTAAAAATTTTGTTCATGTTCTATTAAGTTGGTGAGGAATAAGTGTTCTAGATAAAAAAAGAAAAAGGATTAAAAGTAATACCGTTCAAAAGTTATGTAATGAAACGCGCAGTGCAATGAATTTAAGTTTTCCGCGCATTACCTCAATTGACTTATCAAATAAAGTCAGCTCCGGCAGTAAATCAAACTTGTAATGTAAGATCTGTAACCTGTAGGGTACCTCAAAATTTGCTGCACCATGTCGCTGTTTGTATGATTTGCTGACACCTAGTCAAATGCTAGTAACTGCTTTTGTCTAATTTTGAGAGAATGGTTCTTCCCAATGTAAAGCTGAAAGTTTGATTAATTTTCGATGCAAAATAGTTTTTGGAGGCGAGTAATGATTAAAATCTAATATGATGTATTTACTTTGAACATCTTAACATTTCATATGTACACAAATGCTGTTCTAGTAAGTGTTCCTTTATTTTTAAGAAACTTATGCCGTTGAAGAGTGCAAAAATAATAGCTATTGATTGATAATCTAGGACAGATTATATGTGTGTAAGACATTTCAGCTAGTTATAATCATTTTAACTTGGCAACATAGATTAGGCTATTTTTTTTGAATGCATGTCAAAAATGGAATTCAAGGTTCCCAAATTACCAGGAATCAGCATGCCTGATATGCGTCAATTAACGGTAGATGCTACTACTATGTTTTCCAGAGCAATACAGGTAAATGAAACTTTGGTACTTCTATTATGCTAATACCTATGTTGTGTTTTGGGTGTTTTGGATTTTTTAAGTGTTGAAGCAACTCAACTTCCAATCTAGTCTCATTGTTGCGTCGCGTCCTTAGTTAAGATGGTTCGCAATGGTCATCTTTGCTTGGTGGAATCTGGCAAGCAGCAAATTAAAGAAGTCGGAAGAAAATTTAACCGGAAAACTTGGAAACAAAGACAACTCCTAAGCGAGTCTGGATTCGTCCTACGCATTCGTCCTACGCATAGCGCATCTGCCGCTTTCTCGTGATAGGAGGATAAAAATGAAGAAATCAATCAATCAAGCTTGTTTGTGTTAAGTAAAGGTTAGGCTTGCTTTCATATCTAGTCTTATTATTCAATACAACTAAACATGTCAGGTGATGTTAATCAACAACAATTATTTGCTTGAAATCTGCATAAAATAACGTCTTATGATTTATCGGTGTTGCATTGAACGCAGTATTTTTTTTTTGGTGTTATGGAGTCTCATCCATCCACTGTCGTAAATGTTGGAAGTGGTGGTCAGTATGTTACATCATTATTATTACGTCTGAGTTATGTTTTCAGCCTCTCCAAATTTGTTGCTTATATTCGCTGTTTGATCTTTGAAAAATATGCTGAGACAAATTCGTGAAACTAACGTAAAACAGTGAATTGTATTAACGTACGGACCATAAGGCTCTCTTTAATTTCTTTTCTCAAAAGTTGATCGCGTACCGTATGAGCCGGTGCGTCTAAAATATATATCATAATTATGGACCAAGGGCGGTGTACTGCTCAACTTTTGTGCACTTAACGCAATGCGTTAACTTAATGAAACAAAGTTACGATTGCTTTAAGCGACAAACAAAATTAACGCATTGCTTTAAGTGCAACAAAAGTTAATTGATTTATGCTTTATCGACATTAAAAAATGGAGTTTTTTGGTTTAATGAGTTATGTATAACAACCCGATACTTCTCGTAAACCGTTGCATCTTATAGTCCGGTGCATTTTATGTATGAGCAAAGACAACCAAAGCAATTTGCTGACAGTGCGCTCTGTGGTCCATAAGATGCGGTAATGGTGTTACGTCACCAGTGGCGCACCCAAGGGGGGTTGGGGAGTCGAACCCCCCTCTTTTGAAACTGAACGCTTGTTTTTAAAGTGAAGTGTTCAAACTATGCATGTGCAGTACGTGCTGTTATTTCGAAACAGCTTTGATAGAATTTGCCCCGCATCATACTGAAGCCAAATCGGCTGGTTGTTGTGGTGGTAAGAGACATTGTTATCAGTGCGTGCGGGCATGGGCGAATCCAGAGGGGATGCACCCCACTTCACCAGCCATTTTCATACATGTTTTTTGATAAATACAGTTTTTTCATAATTTCGAGCCTTTTTGATAACAAGCCTTACGCCCAAAGCACGCATAGTCGAAAATGTATGAACAAAATGCATCATATTATGTGAAACACTCGGATTCAGGGGCAAAAAAATTAACCAAAATTTGCCTAAAAATTGCTCAAAAAGTACTAAAATGTCCACTACAGCAGTGTTTTTCAACCGGCGTGCCGCGGCACACTAGTGTACCGCGAGATCGTGTCAAGTGTTCCGCGGGAAATTGTTAACTTTTGTATGGTTAACTAATTTTTTTAGAGGTTAATTCTGTATGTAAGAATGATATATCGTAGTACATGCACTAATTGATTATTATATTTAAAATAGTTAGCGTAGTAAAAGCAATAAATAGATTTTTGAAGAAAAATCTAGAAGCCGATCTTAAATCTAGTCAAAGCAATATTAATACAGATGAAATTCCTCGTACGAGTGGTTTAGAGCCGGCGCCAGAGCAGTTCACTTAGGGGACCAAGCGTTCATCGAGGGGGGTAAAGTTTGAAATTGAGCACAAAAGCTACTGTTTTCAAAAGAGTAAGCTTGTTGATTTGGGGGGTTAGGCCGACCTTGGAATGGTTAAAAAAAGCGAAAACAGTAGTTTCGCGAAAGTATGACAAAAATTATATTTCTTTTGGATTCACTTTCACTGGAGATGTCACCAGCCCTGTTCCATTGTTGGTGGTGTGTAATGAAAGGCTATCCAAGCTAGCTGAAACGTCATCTGGAATCAAAGCGCCCATTTCGTAAAAACAAGAAGGCCGACTACTTACACACAGAAAAACAGGTTAATTTTCTGAACAAAACTGTAAAAGTGAATGATAAAGCTCTGAAAGCTAGCTATCAAGTAGCTGAACTTGTAGCCAAGTCTAAAAAAACTACACATTGTTGCAGAGTCGTTAATATTACCAGCTTGCAAAGCCATTGTTAAAGAAACAATCGGCCCTGACGCAGTTCGAGAAGTAGTAAAGTTCCTCTATGAGATGATTGCAATTAGCAGACGTATTGATGGCATGTTAGAAAAAATCGAAATAATAGTTTTAGATAAAATACGAATTAGCAAGCAGTTTTGTTTGCAATTAGACGAGTGCACCGATATTGGTAAAAACACTCAACTAATTGGCCAACGTGCGTTTTGTGGATGGAGATGCTATAGGTTATCGTTTTTTGTTACTCTATAAAAGTGGTGTGCCGTGAAATTTTTCTGGTGCAAAAAGTGTACCACAGCTCAAAAAAGGTTGAAAAACACTGTTTTAAATGATTCTGCCCGAAAAACACGCTTGGAAATAAGGCAAATTTGGGTGCCCCCTTTTTGAAAAAATTTCTTGAATACGTCGCAAACATGAAAACATTTTCAAAGGGCTTCTTACGCTTTTTTTTGGGGTCTAACGTCTTTGTATTTAGTTGACACTCAATCTAATTCAAAATTTCATCCCCTCCCACTAAACTTTCCTGGATGCGTTTCTGAGTGCGGGATCGAGTTTTTTTTAGACCCCCCCCCCTTTGAAATTTTCTGGGTGCGCCCCTGTACGTCACCGAATTTGTTGGTAGCATGTGACAGTGCTCCATTCAGAAAGTTATTTTACCCAAATTTTCTTCACTAAACTATTAAAGCTAACATTTTTATGTCACTGAAGATCAGGATTATTTGGCATTCATAGACTTAAAGATTATTTGCATTATTCTTAGCTTATTTATCAGTACTGTTCAACGTTCATGCGTATCAATAATAGTAAGAGTTACAACGGTGGGGCACAAATAGCTTGTGACCAGGGTTATTTTTGTCAAAATTTGACTTCGGTCTATTGACCTAACTGTCCACAAAAATTTCGGTCATTTCAATTTTTTCGCGGTCATGTTTAAAGTAACAAGACGTTGAACGAAATATACACCTACTCCTTTGTAAAAACAACACAAAAAAAATATTTGGATCAGTTTGATGTCTGTTAAACGTGACACTGTGACACCGGTAGTCGGTTTGTAATTGTTGCTGGCATATTGGCGAGATATTTGCTTAGGTCAATTGACCGAAATGGCTTTAATTTTTTCGGTTTTTTCGAATTCAATTTGGACTATGACCGAAATTTGACCGAAAAAAATAACCTAGCTTGTTACTCTGTACAGTTGATGATTGTACTGAAAGGAACTTTCGTATTTTGCACCACTAAAAATTGTTTTTCAAGTACACTGAAGAAAAACTGGGAAGTGCAGAAAAAACGGAATATGATGCTAATTTTGAGAACCTGCAACTGCGATATGACAAGACGAAACATTGGACGGAACGTTTGAAAGGACAAACGGAAACTGCACTTCAGCCTAATCCAAGTAAATTGAATGAAAAGTCAAATTCATGATAAAATTTAGCAAATGAACGTAAATATCCAATTAACCGACTTATGCTAGTTGAATTGCATGCAAAAATTGTTCAGTAACGCCACATCTCACAAATGAGACTTTTCATACATTTGTGATGCTTTGTTAAACCATTCTTATAGGTTATGACTGGCTGGACTTCGTAAACTGTTTGTTAGACTGTGATGGTAGACTTGCCGTACTATTGTCATTCACGTTAACGAAACTCTGCTAACCAACACTGAGCTCTTCGAAATAGTAGTAGGAGGGTTGCTGTAGTAGTCTAGGTTCTTTACAAAAACGTCTCTCATTTGATTACACTGTACAGGATGTCAAATTTGTAGTTTTTCACACTTGTTAGGAGAGTTACACCTACTGCAATGGACAATTTCGAAATTTCCTCAATGAGATTCCATTGAGTCAAGTCTACTGCAAAATATCGTGAAAGATAAGCCATGATAGCCTAACGTTGTATCATGATCCCACTATAGACCAGAGCACTGCTATTGTTGATTTGTTAGTTTGGCTTCTATATTTTGTGATTGCGGGGCAGAAGATGGAGTGTTGTAGTATCTCGAAACTTATCGTTTGACATTCGCCATGAAAAATATTTAATTGGTGGCATCAGCTTCTCGGTGAGCAATTAATTGAGCTGTCACCAAGCTTTGAAATGGGAAAAAATATACCGTTACCATCAGGTAAATTTGCAGTGAGCAAGGTACATTTTTGTAATTTTTAGACACAAGAATGGAAGATTTTGTTTACATGAAGTTAGATAGAAAGCCTCCTGAGCGTCCGAGCAACTTGGAACAACTTGGCGTAGTTATGAAAGAAGCCGGGACTGATTTTGGTCCAGGAACTTCGTATGGTATGTGTTGCCATGGTTTTATACTATTTGTGTCCTAACCAATAGAGTGTGTTCTCAAAAAAAAGATTAAATGATCTACGCTGCTGGTAGCAGAATAAAATGTTGATTTAATTGCGCAAAATTTTTTTTAAAGTAAGCTGTAAGGTGCTTTGTATATTTAAAGTCTAATTTTCGAGGACCACATTAAATGATAGTCATTACCATACAGGGTTTCGCCACATCGCTCTGAGTTTGTTTAGAAAATTTACGACCGTTTTTGTGGGGAAACCACTTCACCGCGTTGAGGTGGCTGTCCAACTTGTAGCAATTTCTGTAGCGTTTATGGAGCAATATCACGATAGAGGTTAAATATTAAAGACGCTTTTTAAAACTGCCTTGAGAAAGAAGATGTAGTTTTTGATTTCTAAGATGTATATACCTTTCATGTAATATTAAGATTGAAAATCAAAAAGTAGTTCATTGCAAGGTGACATTTATAGCTTTTAAAAAGTACATAAACTTGCTGATTTCTTTTTGGGTTTTAAATTTTTAATCAATTTTACGAGCAAAATTATTATCGTTCTTAATGAGCAATGTGCGGTGTATTTCTTCACAGTGCGTCCATTTGACGTCTGTATCCTTCCTAAATGTGTTACAATAGCTTTTGGTTGCCTTTGTCGTTTGTTTTCAATTAGGAGCATTTTGCAAGCTTGCAGAAATGGTTTTTAAGAATGAATCTATGATGAAAGTGTGTAGAAGTTGTGGTTGTAATCTCATGGGCTAATAGTTTTAACCAGGATATGTCGTTAAGTATATAATTTTTATTCGATAGCACTTACAGTAGTTGCAAGAGTTGGAAATACGTAAATGATTGAAGTATCATATAATAGAAGATATCAATTTGGGTCATATCAAATGCACACAAAATGTTTTTTCGAATTCGAATTTTAGCAGGAAATAGTACGTACGCCTATAAATTTGTATCTTTGATGTGTAACTAGATACATGATATGACGCTTTTAAACTTGTGATTGTTGTGTGTCTACGTATTTGAGTTTTGCTGACGTTTGGTGTTCACTAAGATCAGTGATTGTTGATACAGTCCACATGATATCATAATATTATCGTGTCATTTTACAACATCTTGCTAAAGGTCTTGGTGCTAACATTTGCTTGCGTATTGACGTAGTTGCTATTTATAGACACAAATCAAACCTTTTTCTTACGCAGAATCACATTGAAATTTTTTTGCGTTTGAAGCTTGGGTAATCGAGACTACCACATATACAGGAGCTGTTATGTGCATTGTCAGAGCGGGCTGTATGTCCCATCTTTGTTTGCTTTACAATGTATTGTTTGAGAAATCGGTAAATTATCGAGAGCACGATAACGATCGATGATTGGCGATTTTCATAATGGAAATTACTCTCTCGATGATCATCAATCTACTTCACTCGGCTTTAATTTCAAGCTTCAGAGCTTTTTGATTTTTACTGCTGGACGACATATGACGTGTCATTGCATTAAAATTTAATGTTTTCTAAGCTCGGCATTTTTCGTTTGCATTGTAACCAACCACAAGTAAAAAAAATGTTAAATCGATTTTTTTGCTTTCCGCCCGGTAGTGTGCTTAGATGCTGACTGATTCTTACCTATAATTAAAATACGTTTCGGCTTACTGTCTGTATTTTTCACTGAGTGCTCGGTTTGAAATACTGTGATTTCAAGTTTGTTATGTCATTAAATGATTCACAATGTCTGAATTGTTCATGACCAATGACCATCCAACAGTGAGCGATGGAATATTTGCGTATCACATCGCTAAAGTATTAAAAACTGGTACAAAACTTGGTAATTATTTTTTCTGTGGAGTTTCTCACGAGTGCAAACCAAAGTGAGCTGTGAATTTTGAAAGTCAATTGACTTGTAAACCTCTTATTTGCTTAAATCAATATTTTAAGCTCACTATAATAGAGTGGCATGAAATACCTTCTATGTCGTTACCTTTTTATTTTTCTTGCTCAAAAACGACGTGTGAACAGACCGTTCTACCTGAGTAGTAGATGCATTGTATAGAGTCATCATCGCGATAGCGCCGTAGCTCACCTGATCCATCGCAAAACGCATCATGTTTTTATTTATTGAAATAGCTCTTTGCAATTGAGGCTGACGCGTATAAAGCGCTGAGATACTAACCACCGTTTCTTCAACTTTCTTGTTGCAGACTTGAGATTTTAGTGAAGTATGCTATGTTATGCAGTGTTTATAACAAGTGCTGATCATTTTCGTGTATCGATCTAGGGAGTGTATTGATGAAATGTGGAGAAACGCAGATTCAATTAGGACAAGCGGAGCAGGCATTCTTGCATACGACAATGCAGAACTTCCTCCATCCTTTAAACAATTTCTTGGAAGGAGACTGCAAAACCATTCAGAAAGAAAGAAAAACTCTTGAAAAGAAGCGACTTGACCTTGACGCCTGCAAAAGTCGAACAAAGAAAGCCAAAAGTCTTGAGAGCCGGCAGAATGTAAGTTGAGAAAGTATTTTGAACGAATGATTTAATGGTATTTGCACCAATCTTGCAAAAGATGTTAGAATTAAGCTACAACATTAACAATGCCGGCCCGACATGGTTACAAACCCATATTGATGGACATTATGTTTGGAATGATGCATTGTCAGTTCTTACCTGCGTGCAGTTTGAGTTAAAGCGTTAGTTTTTACGTTCATGTCCTAATAGAATAAGTTTACTTGGGCTGAAGCAGCTAATATTGTATAGGCTTGATTGCATCTTCTTTCCGATTAACCGTTTCCATTTTATTGAAATGTCAACGATCGAAACGTTAACTTTTCAAGAACCTTGAAATGGGCGATTAACTTTTTAATTTTGTTGTTTTCAGGCGGAAAGCGAATTGCGAATCGCCCAAACGGACTTTGATCGCCAGCAAGAAATTACAAAGTTACTATTAGAAGGAGTTAGCAGCACACAAGTATGTTTGTAGAATCTTGCATACGGTGGTATTGTAGTGATGTTTGATTTCAGCGTTTCTCTACCATTAATTTTTTTAATTATATCATTTCTAAGTTTAAAAATTTCAAATAAATTTCATTAAATTGGTGCTTTCAAAAATCGAAATACAGTTAATTCCTGATTCATGGTTTAAATTCCTTCAAACATTTTTGCGCAGACATAAGGCAATAATCCGCTTATAGCGAAGTACAGCCATGCATTTTAATTAAGCGCTCACTACTTATCTTTGATATGGCATCGTTCACTTATTGTTTGATTATTGGTGAAAGTCACGTTGAAGTAATAGAAGAAAATACAAGTTTAATTGCAAGTACGGCTCTAAATGGTCAAGTTTTTTGAAAGCAGTGGCAAAAGGATATTATTAGCAAGACCATGCGTGTGTTGAATATTAACAACCTTACATAACCGAAATATTAAGAAGCTTATTTCTCTCTTTACAGTAAACTTAGCCGTTAGCTAGGCGTCGTATTTCATACGACGAATCATGCATTCCATTTATTTGACCTCCTTGGTCATTATGGAGATATCATAATGAGAGGAGAAATGAAAACAATTGCAAACAGTGCCCTGAGTTCTCGGTTTAGGTTTGGTTTATAGCTTCCATTTTGTGTTAGTCTTACGGTCCTTTTCTTTTGCACTTAAGTCTGTGATATTATCATTTTTACCATGAAAACCCTGCTTTATCTTTTTTTGTATTTTTTTCCATTTCGTGCTTTCATCTTACTAGCAGGAATCTAGCTTACGGTATCCCGTCACCTAGGAAACATAGCAATGAACCTGTGACTGCGCACTGATGGAGTACGCGGCCACTTATTATCTGCCACTCAAAGGAGGCGAGTCCTGGCGCCTTTCACTACTGCACAGCAAATAAAATTGTTTGCTTTGCTTAACATGATCGTGCCTTCAGTGCTTTAATATCAAATGGGGAAGTTGTGAATGCCAGTGCTTAAATTTTAGCTGAACCCGACTTGGAATCATACCCCTGCTCTACCGCTCCAGAAGCAAACGCACTATTCACGCTGCTGTCAGATTGATTCATTGTTGCTTTCGTTTTGTTTCTCATAATAGCTAATAAATTTTTTTGCGACTCGAATCACATGTGAATCATTCCTGCCTGGTTCTAATGCAGAGCAGTTCGAAGCGTTGTCGAAAAATGAAATGAAAGTCTTAATTTAGAGCAATAAGGATTAGAAGTATAATCCAGTGAGCTGTGTATAATATTGTACATTTAAATATTTTCAGGCTCATCATTCCCGCAGTTTGAAAGAATTTGTTGATGCGCAGACTGAATACTTTTCAAAGTGTTATCGTTATATGAAAGATCTACAAGATCACCTTAAGTAAGCACGCTTTTTGAAGCATTATTTATAAGACTTTTGAAACATTATTATAAGTCTTTTAATTAAACAAGACTGTCGCAGTGTCGCTCCGTGGAGTGACTTCAAATTTTCGTTTTTTAGTTGATATGAATCGGTGGAATTAGCTGAAAAAAAAGCTATTGAAAACATCTTAAAAATAGGATTCAGGCTCTAAATGTACCTAAATTTAGCGTTTATGAGAAAGCTATTCCAGACGCACTCTTCCACGCGGTTTGAAGTCAAACGACAATAAATGTCTTAATATGTGGTTTTAGTCTCCCCGGAAACATTTAAGTCGTAATTCTTTTAGTTTCGTTGACGATCAACGTGATAATGATAGATTATGATTGGTTTGACCATGTAAATGGCAATTTTGCATAAACTTGTAGCTATTCGACAAAATGTTGCTTGCTCCGGAACACGTTGAAGGCTTTCTATGATCAGGGTTTACCATTCAACAAAACCTCTCTAGTGTTTTGAAAGTATTGCTAAACATCGAGTGATTTTCCCCAATTGGTATTTTTGAAGAGTTTTAACGAAAAAATACCGGTTTAGAACGACTGAACCGTCTCCTGTGTTCAATCGAGTGGGAACTCATCGGTCCAGCAATGCTTCTTCCAGCAGTATTCCCGCTAGTATAAGCTCTCCCCCTCTCGTGTCCAAACAAGCTCGAGTTCTGTACGACTACGACGCAGCTGATACGACTGAATTGTCTTTGCTAGCGGACGAGGTACTCTATTTAAATACCGTATGCCATTATTGCTTAATATCGTAACTGCGTAAAATCGCGTTTGTGTTACGTATTAAGTTGGGACAGTTTTACTATTTTAGTATAAGTTCATTTTAGGCTCTCTTTTTTCTAAGCTGTGTGTATGTGTAGGCCTATTGCCTTTATTGCTGCTTACGTGTTTGTTTCATGGCAGGCATTAACTGTACCAATGCATATTGTACTTGTAGTTGCTTGAGTAGCAGGCTCTATATCTGCTTGCGTAGTGGATCTGCTAACGTGGCTATTTGCTTCCAGATGCTATGTCCAAATTCCCTAGGGCGCCAATTCAGTGTATTTGGAGAAAAGATGTCTATTATCTAACTATAAACTTCGAGTAGGGTGTGCTCGAGGGTGTTTCATTTTTTTGCCAATTTCGAAATGGAAAGAGCTTGGGTCCGCACATGATGGGATTTTGGCCACTAACTGGAAATATATAATTTTGTTTCTATGACGTCATTTCGATGTGGCACCGCGCGTTTGAAACTCCTATAGGGCGTAAAATCAGGGTTTTTTCTTAACTCGATAACGGTTGGTGCTAGAATGTTAATATTGGTATCGCATTGCGCAGAAAGGTCGATTTCCTATACCCTCACGAGAGACTTCTTTGCCCTATACCCTCACAAGAGACTTCTTTGCCCTATCTTCATAATATCGAAAAAACTAAACAATGGCGTAATTTGATGAAATATATGTTGCCAAGTGTTGTTATAATAATTTTCTGTGCATCTAGGTCCGCTTTCTGCGCATTTCAACAGTATTGATTGCTTTGGTTAGTTACTAAACTTGTTACTGTGCACCCAGCAAACAGTTTAAACACATAATAACAAAAAGTCATATTTTTATAACAAAAAAAAGTCATATTTCAATAATACAAAAAAGTCCTGCATTAACTCATTAGTTTACGCAATTCCTAAATTTAACGGAAATTTTTGTGTCTTTAATAATTATTATTTTATGGAAACGTTGCGCCTGTCGCCTAACACTGGGGTGGGCAAACTTTTTACACGAAGGGCCACATTTAAAAATTTTGAAGCCAAAGATTGGAACAACAAAAAAAAGCCTGACACCGTCGGTGATTTTTGTCGTAAAAACCTGGCAAAAAATATCCGTCACTGGCATTGCTTCTCTTCATCTTAAAAGTAAGATCGAGTGGTTAGCCGAACAGAAAAGTAGTGGAAGTAAGTCGAATGATGGTTTTCGGATTGATCAGTTGTGTCTGTTAGCTTTGGCTTGTTATACCTTTATGGATGTGCCGAACTCTTGGAAACCACTATTGATGTACTAACAAGAAACTGTGTGCCATTCCAGATGGATAACGACGGCTAATGGATATCTTCGGTTGTTTCTTTTTCATTAGACAAGCCATGCGTTGAAGATATGACCAAGCTGACACAGATAGTTTCTTACTTCGTGTCTGTGTATGTCCAGTTCTTCATCATGATTCATTTCAAGCCAAAAGCTTGTGATAGACCTTTCTTAACACTCTTTCAAAAGAGATTTGTTTCTTGCTTATCAGGAGGTTGACGAACAAGTGGCCAACATGGTTTTTAGGTATTTTGTGGAGCACGGGTCCCAATGGCTATCTCCAAAATGCGTTGCTCTTAAGTCCATTTTTCGATATTCCACCACTTTCCCTTGAAGCTCTGAAGACTTCATCCTCGTTGCATGTTGCTATCGCTACTCGTGCTCAGATGAAATGCCGAGCAGCAAGACTTAAAATTTTTTCACCACCCAGTCCCGAAGTGCGCCTTGTGTGACATACAGCGATATCATACCTGCAATGTTCTGGAAGTCCATTGACAACAGCAATCGTGCAACTGAACGGCGAAAAGGGAAGCTGAAAAATGTGATTCAAGACCGAGTTTCTGACAATAACAAAAAATCCCACGATGATTTACGTTTGCATTCTTACTTGTGTAATGTGTACTTAAGGATTTTAATTCAAGGAAAATGTTTGTAATCTTTAGTGTTGAGTTATGCTCGTTAGTGCTATTAATGCAGCTCAGTATTTTTACCTTTCGGCTTGAGCAAAGGTGTTAAGCGAGGGCTGGGCAAACTACGGCCCGTAGTTTCGCGAGCACTTAGAATTCAAAGCTTACCGTATATGCACAAAAAGGGGCCCGGGCCCTTATTTCTTTAGTAATGGGTCTCAACCAGGCGCCTAAATGGGACTGGGCGTTTAATAATACGCGGTGCCACACGGGCATCGCGATGACGTTTTTTTAAAGAAATTTCTTGTTTCAAAACGGCGTCCGAAAACAAACTTCTCTATTCAACAAATTTATTTACAATTATACAACATTAAACTTAACAAGTTATAGTTTTTCAATGTTTGGTTATAGTTTTTCAATGAAAATATTGCATAATTTATTCAAATTGGGCATGAAAAGGTTTGTGATAGTGAGAAATTTGCTGTATATTACCGCTTGTTTGACGATGTTGCATATTATCGCTCGCTGCATTGCCGAACAAACGGTTGGCGTCAGGGTGGGCTGAGCTGAAATATTTACCGGGCGACTATTCAAACACGGGCTATTATTTTTTTGGAAAGCTTTTCAGACCAGGCTTTTATTCAAACAAGCTCTTAATCAAGCAGGGACCGTTGTTCGAATGTATGCGGTATGCGGTTCGCGAGCATTTACAGAAATATAAACTCCTACCGTGAATCAAGCCGAAGACCTTTCATTTTTAGCTCTTCACTGATTTTCAGTAGAAAATAGGGCATCCAAGGACGTGCAGACCTTTTTTTTTGCTCTTCCAATCAGTGCGGCTCTCGGCTTCAAAATCTTTTGAAATGTGGCCCTTCGTGTGAAAAGTTCGCCCACCTCTGTGTTAGGCGACAGGCGCAACGTTTCCATAAAATAATAATTATTAAAGTCACAAAATTTATATTTAGGAATTGCGTAAACTAATGACGTTAATACAGGACTTTTTTGTTATTTAGACTGTTTGCTGGGTGCACAGTAATAAGTTTAGTAACTAACCAAAGCAATTAATACAGTTGAAACGCGCAGAAATTGCATTTGGACGCACAGAAAATCATTATATCAATACTCGGCAACATATATTTCATCAAATTACGCCATTGTTTAGTTTTTTCAATATTACGCAATTTTTGATGAAGATAGGGCAAAAAAGTCTCTTGTGAGAGTATAGGAAATCGACCTTTCTGCGCAATTCCATACCAACATTAACATTCTAGCACCAACCGTTATCGAGTTAAGAAAAATCCCTGATTTTACGCCCTATAGGAGTTTCAAACGCGCGGTGCCACATCGAAATGACGTCATAATAGAAAAAAATTTATACATTTCGAATCAGTGGCCAAAATCCCATCATATGCGGACTAGGTTGTTTCATAATTTCTCCACTGTGCAACTATGTATTGTATAGCGTGTAATCTATCTGCACGGATAGTATAACAAATATTTTGCCTAGAACAAACTTTAAATAGATTTGAAAAAGACAACTAGACTACCTATGTATTAACTCCGTAGATAATCTTCGTCGAAGAGATCCCTGTCCTTGGAAAAGAATGGTTTATGGGAAAGCGTGGAACGTCGCAAGGAAAAGTACCGGCTAACTATGTCAAAATACTGGACTAGGTGGAATTTGTGTGCATTGTATCAGTTGTATCGTCTTGCCACGTAGCTAGACACCAATGCTAATTATGCATGGCATCCACTAGTCTGTCAATAAGTCCATATTGTACCACTCGTGGATATTTTCAGTGCTTTTGCTGCACTTCGCAAAGTGCTAATATCTTGACCAGAAGTTTCTGTACTACCTAATAGAGGAGCGTTACGTTAGCCACTCTGGTGTTGGTTTCAGTATTATAGAAACTAATGCTATAGTAGTAATTGGAATAATCACAAAAATTATTCCAAAAGTATGCTTGCGCAAATGTTGCTACTAAAACCGTTTTCGGGGGCTGATTTACTGCCGAGGTCAGTTTAACCATCCTATTCCTTGTTAGAGTTGTGCGACCCAGTTGAAATGGAAACTACATTTTCATACCGAAATGAAATAGAACTGAAATACTAATCGACAGTGGTCGTGCATAACTGCTTGAGACGTGATGAAGCTATAGGTAATAGGCAATTTAATGAGGTTACCACTTTTATAGTGTCCTGGAAGGCGGTAAATGTGGATACTTGGCAGTGCTTGTAATTGAGAACTTAGATTAAATCGAAATAAGTTTTTTAAAGTTTGTTTTTTGCTTGCCTTACTGCAAAACGGAGCACCGCGTACAAAGTGAATTCTTACAGGCTTACACTTTTAACATTTATCCAGTTAGATGCACTTTTGCTTCTTTCGCGAATAGTATGTGTTATGACTGTGAATAATTCTTGAAATATCACATCGTTATTTATAGTCGTTTCAAATCAACACAGTATCTAAACTATCTATTCTGTACACAGCATAAATATTTGGTCCATCATCAATATGTTATCCAGTTTGTATAATAATGATTAATGAATACCAATGAGCTATCGCAAGAAATATTTTAGAACTGTAGTGTATTGACTCCAAAAGTTTATAAAGCGTTTTGACTGGGTGCTGCGATCTAGGCATAATAAAGGTTTTCATTAAAGTGTGATCCTATTCTTTCGTGCAATGCTGAGTGCATATGACCCATTTCAGTTGTGGTAGGCCTAGGAATGCTGCAAGTGTTACTATTCTGTTGTATAGAAATTTGGTTTTGAAGTGTGAGTTTTGATTAGCTTAATTATTCATTTGTGTATTACATTTTGTCTTTTGCTGGTATTTTCATCTTGTATCTACAAAAATTAAATGTTGGAATCTATTTTAAAATGTGACTCTTTATAATAATCGGGACTTTTCGACTTTATCACGCTTATTAACCACTAAAGTGACTATTAACCCCCAGTACAGACATATTAACTCCCAGTGCTTCGGAGGACGGATCATCGCAACGCTGTGCCATATCTTAAGTGTTGCACTTCCTCAATTACTGCCAGGTTGTTAATTTCCAGTGGAGATTAGCTTTTGCGTTATGCTTTACAGCAGAACCCGTTTTGAATCCAGGGGAAAAGAAACGGCAAAATATGATTAGGCAATTGTAAATTCGACCACACATTGAGCTTTCATGGCTACTTAAGGGAAGGAGGAAAATACACGAAATAAAACCACAAATTAACTAGAACAGCAATGAGTACGGACTATTTGACGTGCCTTTCTGAGCGAACGTTTCGTGTTTTTAACCAAGTATAAACATACAACTTTTGATTATTCGTAATGTTCACGCTTAATTCGACAAGGCAATTAAAAAAAAACATTGCATGAAAATAAACAGAGCAAGACTTAGCCACATAAAGTGGGATTCAACTTGATAACGAATAAATGTTTGAACTGCTTAAATTTTGTAGAAGCAAAAACACTAAGGATACTTAGTTAGTTGCATATTTTTTTATCCTCTTATCACGAGAAAGCGATCAATGCGCTATACAAGCTCGCTTAGGAGTTGCCGGCTATCTGTCTACCACACCAAGATGGGGGAATCCCGCTAAGTGCCTTTCCCAACGGCACAACAAGTCAACTTGCCGGCTTGCTCTCCACACTGTCCCTTTCATGTTGAGCGTCAAAGAGGGAAGCTGTGAATACCAATTTTAAAGTCATTGGTTTGACCCGACTCGGAATCAAACCCCAGTCTATAGCTCAAGAGACAGACGCTCTATACCACTCGGCCATCTGAGCTGTTAAACTTCTACTAAAATCATGTACATGGACAAAAATAGTTTTCAGGATACCTTATAATACTGTCTTTTTCTATGCTGTCTCTTACAAGTTATAACACTCCATTGCATCTAACTGATCGAAGCTTGAAATGACCCGAACTCGGACAACTGACCGCAGCAAACTGGCCGCGAGACAACTGACCGCCGTAAAGTGGCCGCCATGCAAACTGACCGCGATGCAAACTCGCCACCACGACAACTGACCGCCAAAGCGTGAGGCTTGAAAAACCACTTCGCACTTATCGCTTCGCGACAATTGCTTACTTAATATCCGAGTTAATTTAATAGTAACTTCGCACCTTGCCGCTTCTCGAATAGTTGTTCACTTAATGACCGCGTTAAATTGATAATAACTAGAGTTTGAACCTAAAGTTCCAAAAGCGCGTTCGCTTGAAACGTGAACTGCAGCATAATAACGCTTATATTTCTGAATTGCAAGTCATAATATATTTATTAAATTGATTGTAACCGCTCAAAGTATAAATTATGAAGAAAAATATATAAGAAATGTCCCCAATTGGGGTTGCTCGGTGGAGGTGCTTGGGAACACATCTCACATGAAAGCATTTCAAGATACATTGATCAAAAACAAAGTAATAATCATTTCAAAAAATTTAAAAATCTTCGAAGTATCAACTCCTGCAGGAGGAAGTCTAAACATCGTATTTGCGATTAATGCAAACGTTCTTCGAACCTCTGGGAAACGGCTGTGATGTCGCGGTGGTCAAGGCTCACAGCAGGAGTGCTGTGCATTAGTTAGATAATTAACGATCATTAAGTAAACAACTATTTGAGAAGCGATAAGGTGCGAAGTTGCTACCAAATTCACGGTCATTAAGTAAACAACCATTCGAGAAGCGGTAAGGGGCGAAGTGTTTTTTCGAGCCTCGTGCTTTGGCGGTCAGTAGTCGTGGTGGCGAGTTTGTTTCGCGGTCAGTTTGCATGGCGGCCACTTTACGGCGGTCAGTTGTCTCGCGGCCAGTTTGCGGCGGTCAGTTGTAGTGTACCAAATATGACCCGTCTTCCCGTAACATACTGCACATTAACCACACTTATCTTGGCAGGTTGATGTAACTGTAGACAAGAAGGAAAGTCGTATTTGAAATATATTAATTAATGCTATCACATCGCTGTGGAACATAAAAAGAACAGAGGAATTTGTGTTGCACTGTCAGTAATTGCAAACGCAGGCTACTTTTGAGTAAAAAGAATTGGTAATTATCTGATTAATCTACATTTTCCATAATAAACTGCAAAGAAACAATACAAAATTTAAAATTTTTTTGTTCAGTGCGCCTTGAATTTTTTCTGGAACACGGTTAGAGTTTGCGTACATAGGCTACAATACACATGGTAAATACCGAGGTGTTGCCGAAACGCTATTACGTGTCACTAACTTGACCCTTTAATTTCTCAAATGGTTTTAAAATGAGTAGGTCCCGCAAAGTTTCAAAGGCTTACTATCATTTTTAATGGCGTCACTACGCCATTTTACAATTATTTACTATTGCGTTCACTTTATCATTTTGTATGTTTCAAAATTGTAGAAAAATCATGCCGCTAATCAGAAGTAATAAAAAAATATCAGCATACACCATGACTGTGATATTAATAAATGCAAAACTACACAAATTCTACTTAAACATTTTTGAAAGAACAGATTTTGTAGAAGAGGCCGATGATGAGCTAGTTAGCATACCACCATCAAAGTCTTCCTCTTGCGTAGTCATGCTGTTAATTTTTTGAACATACATTGGGTTGACTTGAATAGTTTGATCCATAGTGGTAATCTTTTGATCCAGTTCTGTGACTAATTTGATATGTTCGTCCATTACCTTAAACATATTCTCGGTGTTGTATTTTTCTGAATCGTCATAAAAGCTAACCATTTCACTTTCTTGGTCAATGTAAGCAAGGATCTGATCATCTTCAATCATTCGCCGCAAATGCAACTCAGCTTGTGCAGGGCCTTCTAAAAATGTGCGTGCGGCAACATCACTCAGAGACAAAGTAATAAAAGTTTTAGTAAGTCTCTGTATGTTCCTCCACTGTAAAGATGATGCCACTTGCTTCACAAGCCCAAGATTTTTGTCGCTTGCAAATACATTAGTGTGCATCTGAATGACTCCGTTAACTTTGGCAGGGTCTTTTGTAGCAAAAGCTTGCACCAACTCATTGTATTCCGTGCATAACACTTTAACAAATCGAGTAACAACATGCGACGTATATTTTGGTAAAGGTAAAGCATCACCTTCTGTAATAAGCTGGATAATCGTGTACTTCTTAAAAGCTTCTAACATAATGTGACTGACAACAGAGGCTGGACAAGAGACAGCCTGCTCAAAACAGAAAAGTGCATGGTTGTATCGTTTCAAAGCAGTGTAAATCATACCACTGTAATAGTAATAAGATAAAAAATGTTTGCATTCAAACCAACCATTTTCCTTAGCAATCTCTGTTACTTCAACATCAATATACTTCAAGGCTGGCTTTAAGCATTTTGCAGCAAGACAAAGTTGGCACAAATCTGCATGTAATGATGTTAATTGAGTCGGAGAAGTTTGTGCTTTTTCAATGGCATTACTCAATGGTCTTATACCGCGAAGAGCCATCCCTCTTTTGCACAACTCAGTGGTGATAATATGACTCATATGAGCAAAATTGCCAGTAGCAAAATGGATTTGAGAAGCATTACACTGAGTTACAAACAACTGAAACTGGAAAAAAATCAACTCAAAGTCCTCGTTCAATGCCACATTTGATGTTAGCATGGACACTTTGACATACAACATGTACAATACACCCAGAGAATGTTCTTGCCAATCAAGTGCTTCCAAAGCTGTATCCAATAGAGTCACATTTTTCACCAATATTGTACATGACTTGGACATGTACTCACAAAGTTGACTAAACTGTCCTTGCGCAGAAAAATTTCTAACACTGTTAACAAAATCTTCAACATTTGCAGCCATTTTTCAATAGCATATACATTCACTGCTGCATGAACACTAAAACACAACCAAAGACCTGCAAAGACAACACATTTCATACCACGAACCGCAGTAATTACTATGCCTTGCCTTGTCTCATAAATAAATGTATCGACAGCTTGCATTTTTTAGTACGAGTACTGTAGTGTGGATGAGATGAAGCAAAATGCAAGTGCATTAGCCTAGTCAAGATTTGATCTGTTAATGCAGCCCAAGTCTTGAGCAGGGTGCCTGCTTAATTTAACATCTTTACTTGTCTAGAAAGAGACGAAGCACAAAAGATGTTAGACTACCCAGTACCACAAGTAAACTGGTAACCTAACCTCTGAACTGCAAAACATCTGTACTGTGCATATATATTCAATGCAAGTACTGCCATAGCCAGTCTACAAATTAGGCTATGCAGTAGGCTCATTAGGCTGATGCTCTTTGTGATAACACTACTACTCTGTTATTACGATACTTGTTCTGTTCATTGGGGCAAAGTAAAACTGATGTTGCTACCAGTCATCATTAGTGGCCATTGACTTTGTTATCTTGAGATGTCACAACTGCTGAATGCAACTGTTTGTCCTACAGGGGTAACGTTTAGTATCAGCGCCCAGGTTTAGTTAGGGTTAGGTTTGTAACTGAACCGAACTTGAACTAATTTAACCCTAACCGAAACTAATCCTAACCAAACCTAATCCTAAAAGTACCTGGGGGCTGATACTAGACATTACTTGTTCTGCGGTACCAGTAGGCTTACTATGGGTACCGGTACTACCGTACTGATGGCAGGTCCTACACATTGGTACCAGTAGTCTGCCTGATTACTGGTACCCTAAATTAATCACAGAAGCTGATCAAAACAGTTTGGTTCTTTTTAATTTAAATTACCCATAATCTAATCTACCATCAGCTGTAGTCCAATTATCATGCTCCCAAACTGTACCGGTACTGGTAAATGGTAATAGCCTAGCTAGGCCTAGTCATTCTGATTGTAGCCTATGCTGCTACAGTGAACTGCTCAGTGCTCAACCCTAGTCTAGCTGCTACATCAAATACCAGAACACAGAATAGTATGGTAACTTTAAAGCCCAAACCCTCAAACTGTGTAATTGCACCCCATCCTCTATTCCAGATTCTGATTTTTTTTTCGGATAATGTTTTTACACGTAATTTCTCCCACTTCAGGGTCGTTCCAGTTGGCACCACAATGTTAAATAATTCCCCAGCAGTTGTTATCTTGTGAAGTCACAGAGTAAAATCAGGATTACGTGCAGTACTGTTAACAAAATTTGAAATCATTTGAGCCAGCGCATCTTACTTTTGCTGAATAACTCAATGATAAAAAGCCATCTTCAATATTGAATTATGACTTGGTGCAATGGAAGTAGGACCATAGTTAAAAAACTTCAAAGTTCAGTTAACAAGTTTATTAGATTAATATTTAAGCTGAGTTACAGAGATAGTGAAAAACTCTGATGCAACGGTATTTTAACGATTCATCAATTAGATGAATTAGAAACTGCTAGCTTTATGTACAAATATTTGCACGATAACTTGCCAGTCACTGAGTCACTTTTCCTTGATGACAACCAGTTAGCTTGTGGACTTTGTGGTACCTCTCGTCAGACTAGAAGTCAATCTAATCTAGGCCTATTCCCCCGGTTTTGTAGAATCGAATTGACTAAACAATCTTTGAAATATCGAGGTTTGTTGACTTGGAATTCTATTCCAATAACCATTCGGCAAAACAAATCGCACAATTCTTTCAAAAATGTGATTCAAAAAATTGTGCAAGACTTGGTCTGCATCTCCAGTAGTCTACCTTAAAAATTTATCGTGAAAAGTTCATACCGTAATCTGGTAATTGCATTATGTACCTACATTTAATTGATTTAAAGGGCAAAACCAGATATCTTATCTGCTGTTAGTTTTTCGTTCACAGATTTTAGTTTCTCCAACCATCTCCCAAACAATGAGCAATTTAAATTTCTTGGTTTTCCAGCTTCCAATCCCAACAATCCTACGTTGTATCAAACATTTCTTTATTCTGCATCAGTTTTGCTGCGTATTCAACTGACTAGAACAATTTGAGTGAATTTACTGATAAAAGTTGATTATTATTATTTTTTTAACCACTAGACGATTGGTATGGTATTTAAACGTCAAATTATAATACTGTTTTGTTTGTTTTTTAAGTAGGCCTATGGTAAACAAAATTTAACCCAAGGTGCAGCGACCGTGCATTATTTCTTAAAGTCGTGTTTATTTTTTAACTCCTGCATGTTTCAACGTATAGTCTATATATCGTTTTGTCGCTGTAACTTGTTTTTCAGCCATTGCTTTTGTTCCTTGTTTTTGTTTGGTGTTTTTCTGGTCGTTCAATAAAATAAACTACCGGTACTACTACAGTTGAATTATGTATGAATCGGAAACTACTGTACAGGAATAGGCAAGCTCGTTTGGTTAGGGTTAGGATAGGATTAAGGTTAGGGTAGGGTTAGAACAAATTTTGCTATCGCAGCAAACCAGGCAAACGTCGTCGTTTACTTCACGTATCCTGATTCCCTGAAGTGGGAGAAGTTATGCGTAAAAACCAAGGTTGGCACCACAGTATGTTACGTTCAAAATTCACGCACCCGCACTTCAAAATTTCAACCCTACCGCACTAACGTAACCTACTTCGGATAAATTTAACAACCGTCAAGTACCGCATACCGCAGGGGTCGGCAACCCCTGGCACGCGTGGTGAAATGACGTCACTAGCACAAATGTGCTACTAGCACATCGTCACTCGCACTCGCACATTTCGACTCGCACATAACCAATCACTCGCACATCACTGTACTCGCACTCGCACATTTCATATCCACTCGCACATTATGACCGGACCACTCGCACATTATGGCTGAACCACTCGCACATCACCGCACTCGCACATTATGACCGGACCACTCGCACATCACCGTACTCGCACTCGCACATTATGACCGAACCACTCGCACATTTCGACTTGCACATAACCAATCACTCGCACATCACCGCACTCGCACATTATGACCGGACCACTCGCACATTTAACCAATCACTCGCACATCACTAGTTATACTCGAACTCGCACATTCCATGGTCACTTGCACATTATGACCGGACTACTCGCACATAATCAATTGCTCGCACATCACCCTACTCGCACTCGCACATTTCATATTCACTCGCACATTATGACCGAACCACTCGCACATTTCGACTCCCACATAACCAATCACTCGCACATTACCGCACTCGCACATTATGACCGGACCACTCGCACATCACCGTACTCGCACTCGCACATTTCATATTCACTCGTACATTATGACCGAACCACTCGCACATTTCGACTCCCACATAACCAATCACTCACACATCACCGCACTCGCACAATATGACCGGACCACTCGCACATTTAACCAATCACTCGCACATCACTATACTCGAACTCGCACATTCCATGTTCACTCGCACATTATGACCGGACTACTCGCACATAATCAATTGCTCGCACATCACCCTACTCGCACTCGCACATTATGACCAGACCACTCGCACATTATGATCGGACCATTTGCACATCATCGTACTCGCACTCGCACATTTCATATTCACTCGCACATTATGACCGGACCACTCGCACATTTCGACTCGCACATTTCATATTCACTCGCACATTATGACCAGACCACTCGCACATTATGGCTGAACCACTCGCACATTTCGACTCGCACATCAACGCACTTGCACATTATGACCGGATCACTCGCACATCACCGTACTCGCACTCGCACATTTCATATTCACTCGCACATTATGGCCGGACCACTCGCACATTTCGACTCTCACATCACCGCACTCGCACATTGTGACTGGACCACTCGCGCATAACTAATCACCGTACTCGCACATTCCATGATCACTCGTACATTATGACCTGACCACTCGCACATTTCGATTCGCACTGCACATAACCAATCACTCGCTCATCACCTACTCGCTCATTCCGTGTTCACTCGCACATTATAACCAATCACTCGCACATCACCGTACTCGCACATTCCATGATCACTCGCACATCACCCTACTTGCACATTCTATGTTCACTCGCACATTTCGACTTGCACATAACCAATCATTCGCACATCACCATACTCGCACATTATGACCGGACCACTCGCACATTGACCAAACAAGCACTCGCACATTCCAGTGTTGTAAAAACCGGACCATTCGCACATTGACCAAACTAGCACTCGCACATTCCGGTGTTGTACAAACCGGACCACTCGCACATCGGCCAAACTAGCACTCGCACATTTCGGTGTTGTACAAACCGGACCACTCGCACATTGACCTAACTAGGACTCGCACATTCCATGTTCATTCGCATATTATAACCGGACCACCGAGATGTCCGGTCGAGTGCAAGTTTGGTCAATGTGCGAGTGGTCCGATTTTTATAACACTGGAATGTGTGAGTGGTCTGGTTTTTACAACATCGGAATGAGCGAGTGCTAGTTTGGTCAATGTGCGAGTGGTCCGGTTGAAATGTGCGAATGAAAATGTGCGAGTGAAATAAAATGTGCAAGTCCTAGTTGGGTCAATGTGCGAGTGGTCCGGTTGTACAACATCGGAATGTGCGAGTGCTAGTTTAAACAATGTGCGAGTGGTCCGATTATAATGTGCGAGTGAACATGCATTGTGCGAGTGCTAGTTTGGTGTGCGAGTCCTAGTTTGGTCAATGTGCGAGTGGTCCGGTTTGTACAACACAGGAATGTGCGAGTGCTAGTTTGATCAATGTGCGAGTGGTGAGGTTTTTACAACACCGGAATGTGCGAGTGGTCTGCTTTTTACTACCTCGAAATGTACGAGTGCTAGGTTGGTCAATGTGCGAGTGGTACGGTCAAAATGTGCGAGTGAACATGCAATGTGCGAGTGCTAGTTTGATGTGCGAGTCCTAGTTTGGTCAATGTGCGAGTGGTCCGGTTTGTACATCAACGGAATGTGCGAGTGCTAGTTTAAACAATGTGCGAGTGGTCCGGTCATAATGTGCGAGTGAACATGCAATGTGCGAGTGCTAGTTTGGTGTGCGAGTCCTAGTTGGGTCAATGTGCGAGTGGTCCGGTTTGTACAACACCGGAATGTGCGAGTGCTAGTTTGATCAATGTGCGATTGGTGAGGTTTTTACAACACCGGAATGTGCGAGTGCTAGTTTGGTCAATGTGCGAGTGGTCCGGTTTGTACAACACCGGAATGTGCGAGTGCTAGTTTGGTCAATGTGCGAGTGATCCGATCATAATGTGCGAGTGAACATGCAATGTGCGAGTGCTAGTTTGATGTGCGAGCCCTAGTTTGGTCAATGTGCGAGTGGTCTTGATTTTACAACACCGGAATGTGCGAGTGGTCCGGTTTTTACAACATTGGAATGTGCGAGTGCTAGTTTGGTCAATGTGCGAGTGGTACGGCTATAATGTGCGAGTGAGCATGGAATGTGCGAGTGCGAGTACAGTGATGTGCGAGTGATTGGTTATGTGCGAGTCGAAATGTGCGAGTGCGAGTGACGATGTGCTAGTAGCACATTTGTGCTAGTGACGTCATTTCACCCCTGTTGCAAAACTGGCACGCCGTAAGGTTTTGCATGGCACGAGAAGCGATTCCGTGCGCAAGCAAATTTTAAGCTCTTAAGATTTAACAAATTTACGTTTGAATCAATGAGCGAGTTTCAGTGTTGGGGGTGCAAACGTCACTTAATTATAGAGGTATTTCTCAGTAAATAAGACATCTACCGACGTGAAGACCTTTTTTTTTTGGTCGGTACTAATATTTTCAGAGAATCAAAAGACATCTACAGAATGAGGACCTTTTTTTCTGCACTGATGTTTTCAAAGGAAAATAGGGCATCCGTTTGGCACGCGGAAAAATTTTTATCTTGACACTATCAAAAAATGACACGCCGCGCTTAAAAAGTTGCCGACCCCTGTCGTAGTTGATGATTTGTTCTATTGGATGACTTTGTATTATCCGCTTTAGTTTAATCAATGACATAAAACTAGCTCCATTTATATACGTCATTGGTTTAATCGTTTGTTTTGATGATTACTATTTACCGCTCTTGCATAACAGACAGGAAATAAGCTTATATATTTATGGATTCTGATTCTGCCAAAAAAGATAGTTTAAAAAGATAGTTCAGAGACATAAGGCAAATGTACTCCCGTGTTTGTAAAATGTTGTTTGTTGTGTCTCAATAAACGGACAAAAACCGTCACAATGTCACACACTTTTGGAGTCAGATCGCGTGCTACATTTGGTGACCCCTCTGCGTCCTTCAAAAGCATTGTTACGTATGTCCACAAAAATGCAGCAAATGCTGTGATGTAATACCTGCAATTGCTTTTTAAAGAAGTTCATCTGTTCTATTGCCGTATTGTTGCCGTTTCCAAAATTTGCTGTTTTTATTTTTTGTTTTTAAAATTTTCAAGGAGCCATTGCAGATTGTTTAACTACGTAGAAGAAAAAGAAAAAAAGTGGCAAGCAGTTTATAGTCTAATAAATACAATGAAATTGCTCACCATTATTTTTTTATGTTTCTCAATATAGGAATGGGCAACACGATTTTAACAGATGAACTCTCAACTCTGACTTTCGTTCCGGACACTGAGCACAGAGAGTGGTTCCACTGTTAGTAATAATTAATGGATACACTGTGACTATGCACAAAAACGCTAAGCGCTTGGAAACTTCCGATCGTTGCCGTGTCGTTTGCCAGTGTGAATCCGGCTTATATCTCTTTCATGCAATGCTCGCTTTGTTTCGTGTGTTCTATCGATGCGAGCATAGATTTCCTAATACGCGAGCGAGTAGAAAAAAAGCTCGCGTTTTCTTTTATTTCTGCTTTTAAAACAACGCATGGTTTTTTCATTTCGTAATTTGTGGTTGTGCTGTATAGCCTAATTATGTTCGTTTTGTAGCCGTAGTTTTAAATGTAGTGGGGCTTTCAATAGCTGTTAATAAGGTGATCTGGGTCACGTTAAAAAAAGGTTGCCGACCACTGGCATACCGTATTAATGTGTGGTACGCTTAAAACGTACCTACCAGGGTTGCCAGATTGTTTTTGCTCCAAGTAGCCAAAAAGTAGCCAATTCCATTTAAAAGTAGCCCAAGTTTTTGACGCAGACTGCATAGTCACAAAGTCCAAGAAAACAGTATAATTTGAGCAACCATATAACGTTTTTGCTAACTCATGCACAGTGAAGATGATTCGTTAGGCAAGCTTTATCAATATCTCACTGCACACCTATTGCAATTTGGCTTCTTACCTATTGTTTGTATGAAAGTAGCCTGTAGTTTTGGAAAAAAATAATTTTACACTTCCTTAAAAACCATACTTTTTTTTAACTAACTGTGGTTGAATTGGCGCTCAACACATCATCAGCTACGCTTAACATGCACCTGCTTAATCTTAAAAAAAATTAGCTATAATAGTTTGGAATATCTCAAATGATAAAAAAAAGAATTAAAGATCAAAGAAGAAAACTTGTAGAAAACCACACTTTTTTCTGGTAGAAAAAACACAAGCCCAAAATTTCAGTCGCCAATGCCTTAAAACTTTGCTAAGATTGCACTTACATCAGGCCTAGCGCCAAGGGGAGCTGGCTCCCCCAATCGACATGCTTGCCTTCCCGCCCTTCAACAAGCTTTTTCTTTTAAAGACAGCGGCTTTTGTGCTTAAATTCAAACTTCCCCCACCCTCACAAACGTTTGACCTCCCTAAGTCGACTGCTCTGGCGCCGGCTCTGACTTACACTAAACATCACTGATAATTTAATACCGTATGACAATCAAGAATCAATTCTGATCATGTGATGCGCTGGTAAAGGCTGGCTGATTGGCTTGAAAACCTCACGTTTTTTCAAGCATACGGTATCTTTTTTGGCAGCACAAATTTGTAGCTGATTGAGAAACAAGTTCGGGGGGATGCTTACCGAAAAAATTTTGAATAATTTACATGACTGGTTGTAATCGCTATTTTAGTGCTTTTTGAATAATTTTCAAGCAAATTTTGATTAAATTTTTTGACGCCAAGTCTGAGTGCTTCGCCAAACACTAAAAATTTCTGGTGAAGGATCCATACCCCTCATCCTTTCCCCCCTGAATCCGCCCCTGGCCCCAAGCTACAGAAACCATCAAATTTTTTCAGTCATTTGGCACCATTAGTTTTGTTCTTTTTTACTAAAAGGCAGAGTCAATAGGGGGAGGGGGGGCATGGCACAATGGCCCTCTACTAAATACGCTCCTGCACGCAGTGTTGCAAAATCAAACACTTCTCTTACAATTCAACATAGTTTTCTTTAATGAAACATTTTTAAAAGTGCCGTAGCCAATTGCTAAAAAAATCGCCAAAACTTGCTAGCAAGTAGCCCAAACACTCGCAAGTCGCCAATCCAAAATTTCAGTCGCCAATCATGATTAAAAGTAGCCCAATTTGCGATAAGTAGCCCAATCTGGCAACTCTGGTACCAACCTAAAAATTACCTACCGTACCCAGGGCTTCCACATTTTTGTTTTTAAATTAATTCCTCCTTGCCAAAAACAATTTCTTCCCTAATTTCCTCATTACTTTTTCTAATGGACATGAAGTGAATTAGGTTTACTTTTAAGGCCAAAGCACACTTTAATAATAAGCAGTGTCATATGAAATGAAAAGAACCAACTCAGAGCTGCTCGCATAAGCTGTAAAAGTGAAGCTATGAACTAAAATCAAATATTTCATTAAGAGTAAAAATTACCCAATTATAGGTCTGTTTACACTAAATGCGATTTTCATCCGATTTGTTGTCGTACGAAATTTTATTCATTTTTTGACATTAGCAGCTGACGAAAATACCTTTCATAGGCGTAGCCTGAGGGGGCCAAAGGGGCCATGGCCCCCCTGAAATTTAAATTAAATTAGAACCTATCGTTAACAAAACAAAAGCTTGAAACTTTTTGCGCCTCTGGTGTATGTAATCGTTATTGATTTCGAGCAGTTTATGTTGGTGGGGGAAGGGGGGTCTGGCGTGGCTTCACATATTCTTTTACTTCTAAATTTTATGAACATCGCCAATCGTCGAAGTTTTTTTGCTACGTCGCCGGCGCATGATGTACTGTAGACAACACGTTATGGCAATTGGAAGGAGCATAAACGTCCCGTTGAGCGCACTGTTGAAGTAGTACGACGCACTGTTGCACACTGCTGCGAAAACATTGCTTCTTTGATTGAGAAGTTTAGCCTACCAATGAGAGTATTATCCTTAAAATTCCGTAACTCCGCGACGCGTCACCATTAAAGTTAAATTATGTTCCAGCCTTTCTCCATAGAACTGTATCAGATCAGTGAAATCGCACTATCAGGACGCTGCCCGCAACACCTGTTGAGGCTGAACGGTCATTTTCGTGTGTGAGACAAGTGAAAACTTGGTTACGTTAGGCTATGGCCTCCGATCACCCGTCAGAATTGCGCGACATGCGTGCTTCATTGCCAACAAGAAATAGTAGATGAAAAAAGGCCAATCGAATATTAGCAACCATGGCTGGCGAAAAGGGCCGACGAATGGACTTACGAGCGTAATTTCGTCAATTGATATAAGCATTGAACTAGCTTGAATCAAAACTTAATGAACGTAGATTTCGACTTTATTTTATGCGGTGAGACCTTACTAACTTAGTAACCGTATATGTTATACGCACGGAACCTCGTCGCTTTCTAATTTTCAACAAGTAAAATAATGTAGGCCTACGCGTTCATAAATGATGATAGATTAGTGTGTCTGGCAGGAGCGTATTTAGGGGAGCATAGGCCTAGTGTCATGCCCACCCCCTCCCCTTTAACTCTGCCTTTTAGCAAAAAAGAACAAAACTAATGGTGCCAAGTCACTGAAATATGCCAGACTCTGTTGATGGTTTCTGTAGCTTATGTCCAGGAGTGGATCCAGAGGGTAGGATGAGGGGTAGGCTATGAATCCTCCCACCAGACATTCTCAAAAATGTTTTTAATGTATACAATTTTTCCATAATTTCGAACCTCTTCGATAGCTGTAACTTCCTGCAAGCCTTATTACGCCTGAAGCACGCATAATCGAAAATGTGCGAACAAATTGCATCATATTTGGCGAAGCACTTAAGGACTTAGGGTCAAAAAATTTCAACAAAATTTGCGTGAAAATTATTCAAAAAGCAATAAAATAGCCATTACAGCACGTAAATTTTCAAATTTTTTCGGGGGAGCATGCCCTCGGACCCTGGAGCTTTTCTTGTTTCTCAGTCAGCTTAAAATTACCCTAGTTCTGCCGAAAAAAAAATACGCTTGAAAAAAATTGGAAATTATGTAGCCTACCCCCTTTTTAAATTTCTCACTACGCCACTGGTGTCTGGGTCAACAGCGCAGTGTGTGAATAGCCTAGTAAAAATTTATCACCAGCTAGCTGTTTGAGAGAAAAAAGTTAAAATTTCAGCATAATTTAGCAATTAGTTTACGACTTAGACAGAAATTCCACAAAATTTATGTTTTCATCGATATCAGGGAAATAGGGTGCATTGCTGCTATAAGTAAATGACGTCAGAATTAAAAGTTACAGAATTTGGACCCCCCCTCAATTTTTTTCTGGCTACGCCTTTGATACCTTCCACACAATTCGAACATCAACAATTTTGCTTTTTATTTGTTATTTTGTAAGGCACCTCATGATTGTTTTCTAGAATGCGGCGCAATGTGACGTAGTTTTACGTCTTAACTTCGTAACTTTTCGTAGCCGACGTCGTACGAAAAATCGCGTCTATTCTGTGTAAACACACCTTAAGATTCTATACCAAGATTTTTAAATTAAATTCTTATCACTGTGTCATGAATAGTCTATTAGTAGCAGTGCCGATAAGTCTAGTCTACTGTATAGTTTGACACATGAATTGTCAGAAGCAAAAATTTCTCACAAGCGCGATAGCACAACAAAATAATGTTCAAACAATGCTTAAAAACCTAAGGTTTAGCAACATGGCAGATATCCTTCATAACCTCCACCTTCTTGGGTCCTTCTACGATAACTTCTAACTTTTAAGCTACGGATAAGCATAAGCCCTAGGCCCATAGCCAAATATGTAGCTACCGGTTTATTCCAACTGTTGAAGAAACTAGAAGCAAAATACGCGAATAATCTTTTTCCAACAAAATCGCTACAGCCTTTTTGATAATCACGTGCAGGGCCGCAACCGAGGGGGATGCGGGGGGGCTGAGCCCCCCCTGAAAAAAAATTTGCCCCCTACAAAAAATTGGTTAGGCTACTATAATACATGATACCGGTATAGGTAATTTGGCCTCTCCTAAAACATTTTTCGCCCCCCTAAGCATTTGCTTCTATTTGCGGGCCTGATCACGTGACGCCAGGGCCGAAACTAGGCAATGCGCCCCCCCCCCGAAATCATTTTTCGGGGCCCCCCAAAATTTTTTTCTTGAATGGTGATGCAAAAGAGCGAGCCCCGAAGGGGCGATGCCAAGCTAGGGGAGTCTGGGGGATTGCCCCCCAGAAACTTTTGCGGAATTTGACCTTATTTTGGAGGCTTTTTGTGCGTTTTGAGCCTTTAAAATTCCTCAGTTTTAACAAGGTCTAGTAGTCTGTTTAACTAGGTCCCTTCCAAACCCACTAAAATAATGCTACAAGCAAACCCTACTCTAACATTTCGCTATCTATGCGAAGAAAAAAACGTTTTTAAGGCTTATTTTTGCACCTTTCACTTGAGAATGAGGGGCCCATGGCAGGAGTGGATCCAGAAAGTTTTGGTGGGGGCGGATGTGATTTTAAATTAGGTTGAATGTTAAGTAAATACAAAGACGTTTAGACCCGGAAACGGACGTAAATAAGTTCTTTCAAAATGTTTCATGTCAGGGACGTGTTCAGAATTTTTTTCAGGGAGAGAGCACCAAATTTCGTCACTTTTTCAAGCGCAGTTTTTTCCCGGCTGAGGTATTTTAAGCAACTTAGCCTAAGTAACCAAAACGACTATAGGGGGGTCCGGGGGCATGCTCCCCCGGAAAATTTTTGAAAATTTGCATACTGTAATGGTCATTTTAGCGCTTTTCGAACATTTTTCAGGCAAAGTTTGTTCATATTTTTGGCCCCTAACTTTGCGTGCTTCATCAAATACGATGCATTTTGTTCGCACAGTTTCGAATATGCGTGCTTAAGGCGACTAAGGTTTATTGTTATGAACAGGGGTGCAAATCTATGTTGAGCATTAGGGGAGATGATTTAGCAAAATCGACCGTTTTTTGCCATTTTTCGATATTGGGGGGATGATTTAGCAACATTGACACGTCTGCAGATGCCAAATTTTTTGCCGAAAATGAAATGAAGACCAAAAAAAGGTCATCACGTTCGCTGATGCCCAGTTTTGGGACATGAAAATAATGGGGGGGATGCTGCCGGATTATTGGGGGGGATACATCCCTCCATGGATGTGCACTCATGGTTATGAAGAGGTTCGAAATTACAGAAAACCTTAATTTATCCAAAGCATTGTTGAAAATGGCTGGTAGGGGGGTGCATCCCCCACACCCCCCTGGATCCGCCTCTGGCCCTTGGTATGCTACTAAACGTTTGCTTACTAGTTTTGCGACTGCTATTTTTCGAAAAATTTGCAGGGGCCCCCCATGGCCAAAAGCATAAATATGGTATGGAGGTACCACATCGCGCGAGTTAAGACAAAAAATATATTGAATCTTAGAATAGGCTTGTAACAGTAATTCTTAAAGTTTCCGAACTGCGGTCTGACGTAACTACCCTATCAAAACGCGCCAAATTCCAAACAGATAATCAGGTTGTATTGGCAACTCAAAACAGTAATTTCTGAACAGCTTCAAAATATTTCTCTTCACAGTAACGATAAAGCAGGGTAGCGATAGCAATGGCGGTTTTAAAATTTGTTTTGGGTTACGCCCACCGCACAATCTCATCGACTAAAAAGAAACACAGGGAAATCACGCAATATAAAGCACCAGACTAACCACCGGTCAGCAAAGGAAATGAACGACCAATCAGAACACGACAACGACGTACGAAAGAGCGACCAATCAAAACACGACAACGACGTACGAAGGAATAAATGGCCAAATAAGGAAGGATTAAATAAATTAAGGAAGTAAGAAATCCGTCAAGAACACGGCGGATAACCAGAAGCTAGGACGAGCTAACTTGACGCAACAAGGCTTATTTAAGGCACCTTTATCATACGTTGATTAAATAGTACTACGTACTGACTATTTACGGGGCCCCCTTTTTGTGCGGCCTCCCCAGGTCGGGGGGTTAGGGGGACTCTAGTTTCGGCACTGCGTGACGCTTAAGAAAACGGCGTGTAATAACGAGGTGGGTATAAATACAAAAGTTTTTCGGGAAATTGGCAACAGCGGCGTGGCGCAGGGGATAGCACCCAGTGGCGATTCAAGAGCCCAAAAAGTGAGGGGGCCACGTCGGGGCCAAAGTATTTAAGGAGGGGGCAAGTGACAAAACGCATAATGAAAGAAAAATCATAAGTTTAAAGGGTTTTTGTCGCCAGATTAGGAAAGCAGACTATATTGTAAGTAGGCTAAATGCAACATGATACAGCATACTTATTACTGGAAATAGCGCAACATAATGCCAGACATAGCAATTTATGCATCAGAAAAAAACATAAGCAAACGGCTATGCGAAACAAAGCAAAACGTCCACATGGCCAAGTGGATAAAGCGTCTCCTGGAGCTGTACACTCCGGGTTAGATTCCGAGTCGCGACTAACCAATTACTTAAAAATTGGTATTCACGGCTACTCTGCTTGACGCTCAGCATTAAAGGGAGAGTGTGGGGAACAAGCCGGTAAGTTTACTTGTTCTGTCATTGGGAAGGGCACTTAGCGGGATTCACTCATCTTTATGTGGTAGACACTGTGGCCTACAACTCCTAAGCGAGCTCGTTATAGCGCTTCCACCGCTTTCTCGCAAAAGAGAATAAAAATACTGTACGACAAATAAAAATAAACAACAATGTGAAATTTTTGAGCGGTTCTTCTATTTATGGAATAGTATAGGTATAGTAATGAATAGTAGGTATGAAACATTGGGGTTAGGGTTAGTTAGGGTTGAATAATTAGGTATAGTATGGAGTAGTACGGTTGGTATATATGGAATACGCCTACTATTCCATACGATATACCTATAACTATTCCATAAATAGAGGAACCCATTTTTGAGCACTTAGCCATTCATTTTGGTCGTGTGAATTGAAAATTCCTTATCAGTGTAACTTAATTCTGCGATTGCCATGTCGGCTATCAAACTCGTCAACAAATGCGTCGAGGTTTATGCTTTCAGCTCGGACGCTTCAATCGATAGCAGTGCAATGTTGCTAAGCCTTCCGTTGCTCATAGAGTTTCTTAAATATGTTTTTATTAATTTCATTTTTGAAAAGCTTCTTTCGCATAAAGCGCTGGTAATAGGGAGTGTCACTGCTATTAAAAGTAGCTTGTACATGCAGTCAAAAGCAGCCTTGTAAGGAGACAATAACGACAAAAATTGAACAATCGATTGGGGTTGTTGCTGTTCCTTCGTAAGAAGCTTTTTTATGAGGGGCACCTCATGCTTCAAATCTTCTGGATTTACTGAATAAGCAGCAGCAAATTGGAGTAAATCTTTTTCACGCAAGAATGATTGTTGCAAAGGGCAAAGAGCTGCAATGCCATTTAATATTTCACACGATTGTTTGGAAAACCGACGATCTAGTTCATTAATTAGACAGTCTTGGATTTCATAGAATATGCCAATGTGGTGCTCGCAACTCTGTTCTGAACCTGCAAATGATCCCTGACAGGTTGTTTCTGATGCGATAAACCCGTCAAATTGTCGACTAGGTTTTCTGGCCCATTTCCGTCTAGTTGCGGATGGAATGTCACATTTTTCACAAAGTTTATTAACCTTTGTACAGTAGTGTTCGATTAGATTTGAGCTTCTCATATCAGCCAAATATCCTCGTAATGACGAGATCAGGTTGGTTACGCTTCCCAGGTCCACTTCTTGCTTTTGAAGCTGCACGGATACTTTATTTATTTTTCCCAGAATGTCCGTTAAAAAGTGTAATAAATAGACAAACTCGGCATCTATTTGAGCAAGTAAACCTCTAGCAGATACAGCACGAGCACCAGTATCATTCATCTGCAGAAGTTTCCTTTAACAGCTTTAGTATGCATTCTAGTCGTAGTAAAGCGTTTTCGCAAGAAGTAGCTCTGCACCACCAGCGGGTGTCACTTAGATGTTGCAGCTCTCGCTCTTGTTCACCAGGAAACATTTCTTGTTGTATAGTGATAAACTTTTCATGAACAACCGAGTTACTAGCAAAAACATAAAGTGCTTCTAGCAAAATAAAGGATTCCGATACTTGGGGAACATATTTTGCCATACTTATCAAGACCAAATTGAGCCTGTGACCATGACAGTGTACATAATAAGCAAAGGGGGCTTTTTCTCGAATACGTTTTTGAACACCACTAACTGCCCCACTCATTACTGAAGCTCCATCGAATCCTAAGCCAACGAGAGATGATTTGTAATCAAGGCCCAATTTTTCCAACGTTTTCAGTATTATATCGGTAATATAGGCAGCATCCAACTGCATCATCTGGTGGAATGATATAAAACACTCTTGAATACACTGTGTGATTTCATCAAAAAATCGTACAACTATCGCTAATTGTTCAGTCTTACTAACATCTTTCGCTTCATCGGCCTGAATGGAAAAACAATAGCACGATTTCACATTTTCGGCAATTTCTTCTTTTATCATCGATGCCATCACTTCAATCATCTCGTTTTGAATTGCAGAGCAGGTGTACTTCTCATTTTTAGGACCATTTTTGACACGATCAGCTACAATAGGGTCATGCTTAGCGGTAAATTGTAAAAACTTACGAACATTTCCAGGATTTCGTTCATCATCTCCTTCTCTATGCCCCCTTTGAGCAATGGCTTGAGTCGCTGTCAGAAGTAAAATTTCACCAAGGGTTTTAACATAATGGCGATTTTCACGTACTTTTTTCTGGTATGCCTCACTTATACTTTGAGCAATAGATGTATTTTCCAATTTATTGCGTCGATAATCGGCCCATGCAATGTATGAGCTCTTGTGGCAGAGAGAGTTTAAGTGCCTTGCAATGGAGCCATCTTTTCCATGTGCTTTTTTCCAACGTCTAAAGCCGCTTTTTGTGAATGCATCATCTGCATTACCACTAGCAGCTGGTGCTAGTGGTAAATGACCTAGCGTTCTGCCGAAAAAAACATAATTGAAAAAAATGTAGAAATTATGTCCCCCCTTTTTAAATTTCTCGCTACGCCACTGGTGTATAGAAAGGTGCGAACGGGGGGAAGGGGAGTTAAAAAATGTTGGACTCCCATTGCGCCGCTCTTGTTTGCAATGTAGGGTTCTGTAGGCAAAATCACTTGTATGTAAAAGATATTTTTGATCTACCGAATGAACGAAAGCATAATTTTCTTCTGTCAAAAATACACAATTTAAGAAATAGTAAGGTTTGAGGGGCTTCAGTTGACAAAAGTGCTCAATGACGCAGTCAGAGCGGAGCATATGATTTAATAACAGATTAAATTCATTGCTAATCTGTTTTGTCAACTTCCGATCGAAAGTGTTCTACTAACTGGGACTAGGAGCTGTTTAATCAAGGCTTGAGGGTCTTCAGTTGACAGAAGTGCTCGATGACGCAGTCAGAGCGGAGCATATGATTTAAAATTACGATTTAATAACTTTTTATGAAATATATATTATAGCAATAATATTAACTTCCTACTTCATGCGCCTTGCTTTGAATAGGGTCGTGCATGGTAGGTGTTTAGGGGATTGTAGGTTTATTATGGTTTTGCACAAAAGCTTTAGGGCTGTGCGACTCCGCAAGCAAAATGGTTCAAAATTGGTTCGTCAAACGGATCACTAAAAATGTGACATATTATGTTGTGATATATTATGTTGTGAAGAATTAAATTAAGTTGTGACATATTATGTTGTGATATATTATGTTGTGAAGAATTAAATTAAGTTGTGACATATTATGAGTTTAAGTAAGGCCTACTTTAAATTTCAATTGTTTTTTTAAGTTCCGGTTATTGCCAAGTGGATTGATGATTTTCTTGAATACTTTTCTCCAGCTTTTTCCCACGTCACGTAACATTGTGCTGGGCCGTTTATGCTGCCGCTACAACTTAGTAACATACTAGCCTATTGCATAATTATGAAGTTAAATAGGAATGACAAAGGCAGCTTAGGTCTCAAAGAAGTCCAGTCTTAATAGGGTTAAAAAAGCCAAAGAGATAAGGTACAATTACGCACGAAATGCAAAATCGGACGCAATTGCATTTTGTGTAAAGACATATTCGTCAGATTCGTTCATCAAAAATCGCACAAATATGCATGAAATGCAAAATCGGATGAAAATCGCATTCTGTGTAAAACAACCTTTACCTTCCAGTTTGCTTGCGGATGAAGGGGACCCCACGCATGCGCGGATTTATGGGGGGGGCCAGGGGGCCCGGGTCCCCCCAAAATTTCTAAAATTTTTATAAATTTTTACTTGTTAGCAAATGTTATATATTTAGTGTAAAAATCTGAAATACTCTAAACTTAGATTCATGAAGGTCGTTTGAGTAGCAGCGATTTCTGTCATCACAGTCCTTTTATATTTACGGCTAGGCTGCTATTGTTACTTGTTAGGCCTAGGCGTACATCATAATCCATATGAAAGTCCGAAATAAATTCATGGTGAAAAGGTTGCTTGGACTGCCTATTCGGTAAATTAGTATTGTGGAAAAGCATAGTACAGATAAAGAGTTTGCTGATTTTAGTTGTAAGGTCAGAGCCGGCGCCAAGGGGGGCTGGCCCCCCCAGTCGACATGCTTGGCCCCCCCCCCCAAACAACAAGCTCACTCTTTTGAAGGCAGTGGCTGTTGTGGTTAATTTCAAACTTCGGCCCCCCCTAATAAAAGCTTGGCCCCTAAGTTGACTGCTCTGCCGCCGGCTCTGTGTAAGGTATTGAAGTCGCCTAATGATAAGCCATTATGCTTTGGAAATTTAGGAACTTCAGCTAAGTAGCCTACTTGTAATACAATACCATAAGCCGAGTGTTTATTGCCACAATATCGGAAGTCCAACTTTTCTGATGTGTTTTGCTTGAACTGCATTTTTGTCATAAATGCGGTGTATCCGCAGTAACTAAGGCTGCACACAAAAACTTTTTAAAAAAATTGAATCAAATCTTCATTACACTTGCTGTAGTACCGAAGCGTGGTAGCGAGTTATGGGACCGACCCCACGGCTTAGCGCCTGGGCAACGCAGCTCCGAAGAAACGTCGCAGCGGAGGCGAGCCGTTGAATATAGAGCGTCCGATTTGACCGGCCTGGGAATTGAATCCAACCTTCCGCGACGATAGCGACATCTATAACACTGCGCTATAACCGGCCGGTTTGTCAAAAAATTTATATATAAAAAACTAAATTGACCCTGCCGTAAGTGCTAAAATAAAGCAAAAATATTGCCAAGGAAGACTAGACCAACATACGATTTAAAGAGATACCGGGGGGGGGGGGGGCAAAATTGGTTTTACGTACCGCAACTGTCTCAGAATCTGTAGTGCTCCGTTTTTCAGACATCCCGATTATGTGTTTAAAAGTATCTGATGGTATCGGCGCTGTGGTATGGGTGAAAAATGCATTGGACAATATCGACGCTGTTTTTGACCTTAATCGCATGATCAGGAATTCTCACGCGCAATATATTTTAGCTTAAGAATGTTTCGGTAGGCAGGGCAGTGTTTTCTTACGCTTTTCTATCTTCACTTTACAAGACAGTTTTGGGAGAAACTGCCCCTTCAAAATGAGTGCGTATTAAATATTTGTATCAAGGTTTATATGCGTTGTTTATATCATTGTTGGTGCTTGAAAAAAATTTTTGGAGGGAAGCAATCAACTGTTTTACCCCCTGACTACACCCTGCTTGTGACGTTGCGAAAGCTGGCCTACTTTAATCAGTTAACCTTCCTATGGCCTAAAAATGAGGTAAACTAAAATTTTTTCGGTAAATTTTTAATTACGGCATAGCAGCTTGAGTTTCTGTGAAACCTTCTCTCCCTTTAAATGAAGCGCAAAGCGTCAAGCAAAGGTGTGAATGAAATATCTTGGTTGTTTCCTTAGTTATGGCATTATATACCGCAGCTTAATCATGGTTAACTGCAATTGCGTAATAATTTAGATTAGAAACATTACAATCTGATGCACTTTAATAGCTCTGAACTACCGTAATTGAAGTATCCTTACGTCATCACGATGTGAGGACACTGAAACCCCCTCCATTGAAAAATCCTACGTACGCCCCTGCTAGATAGCGTACTTTAATCATAAACTTTTTCCTTCAGTTCCCTGAAAAAGTCTTACCATACTAAATTTTCTGCCCCCCCCCGACAAAAACTGTTTAATCCGCGCCTGGCCCCACGTGAAGTTTTCGGGGGGACCTCAGTTGGCCTAGCGCCGGCACTGGATGCACGGTAAATTAGTTAGTGCTATTGCAATGCCTATAAATAGGTTGAAGTTTGCAGTATACGACCCGATCGGAAATTGAACCCTATACAAGTTTTCCAGCTCAGTGGCGTGCGCAGGATTTTTCAATGGGGGGGATTTCAGTATTTTACGTCATCACGATGTGACGTCACTGGCAGTGTCAATTTAGATTTTTAACGTTTATAATAGATTTTCATCAAACCGGACGGTTGTAGCGTAGTGCTACAGATGTCGCTATCAATGCGAAAGCTTTAGGGTTCAATTCCCAAGCCGGTCAAATCAGACACAGTGTAGCCAACGGCTTGCCACCGCTGCGACGTTTCTTCGGACCTGTGTTGCCCAAGCGCTAAGACGCGGGGTCGGACCCCGCCAGCACTTGCTACCATGCTTCGGTACTGCAGCGAGTTTAATGAAAGGAGTACAGCAGATTTCATTTGGTTTAAAAAAAAATTGTGGGCAGCCATAGCTACTGCAGAGACACCATATTTAAGAAAACTCCTACTTACCAACTGCTTCACAGCAGCAGCATCAATGACAAAAATGCAGTTCCAGCGAAACACATTAGAAAAGTTGGACGACCAGTATTGTTGCATATCGCATTGTAATGAAAGTTTCGCGAGATTAAATTAGAAAGTTGGACCGAACAGAAAAAACATCATAGCAATTTCGGCAAGCTCTGCACGAAGAAAAGTCGGTTTGTTTCAAAATTAAATAAGAATTCATTTTTTCTGCAATTGTCAAGGGGCGTGACTACCGGCCCCCTTCCTTACATACGCCACAGAGGGTCATCTCTGCGACTTAGCGACTGGGGAACACAGAAACGTCGCAGCATTGGTGAGCTGTTGGCGACACTGTGCCGATTTTACCGGCCCGGAAATCAAGCCCCAGACCTTCCGCACCGATAGTCTGTGCGTTTGACCACTAAGCTAATGACCAGTACCGGCCCAGAAATTGAACCCAAAACCTTCCGAGCCGATAGCGATGTCTTTGATTAACCCCAACTGGCTGGTTTGATTAACTCAAAGTTATGACATCGCAAGCGGAACATCCGCCTAGGTTGTATGTATCCATTCTCTTCCAAGAAATCCTTCTGCGCTGGAACGTTGTGTTGTCCAGCCTTGATAGCCGTTGAAAACCATCACTTTATGACATCACAAGACGACTCCAGCTTTAACAATACCAGACAGACAGCAGCAGACAGCATATTTTATTTCGTCGCAAAAATTAAAATACTAATGAAAAAAAAAAATAAATAAATAAATAACAATAGACAGTAAAATAATAAAGATAAATTTTTGCGACGGGGAGGATGCGAAGGACCTTACGGTCATCGAGTCAGGCAGCCACCCAGCGTCGGGTAAGATGAACAATGACCAGAAGATTTTGGGTTAAATTTTTACAAGTAATACGCCTGATAAACTTATAATAGCGAGACAAGTAACGAAAAAAAAAAAAAAAAAAAAGAAAAGAAAAAATCAGCACCAAATACACAGAACCGCGTCAACAATTGACTAGTGGCAGGATGCTAGTGCGAGGCAGTTCTTAAAGCCAAAGTATTATTCATCCGCTTTTAGAATACCTTTTTATTCATTATGTAATTAGTTGTATAACGATAGAAGAAAATTTTTGTACCGTCTTCTAAAAGGTTTGTATGATGTATCCCTTATTTCTTTTGGTATGGAGTTCCAAATTTTAACTCCCCGATATTTTATACACCTCTGCAGTCTATTTGATTTACATAGAGGAATGTAGAGCATATCTTTATTGCTTGATGCTCTAGTCAAACGTTGGGATACCCCCTTAATTTTATTAAAATAATTTCAAAAGGAACTCGGTGCTTAATTGTGTATGCAGCAGTAAACCATTTTTGCTACTTCAAGTTTATAGAGGTCATCAATTTGCATCAATTTGCAATTACCCATTGACTTTGTCCTGGCTTGCATACTGTGTTAGTCGTTGGTTCAAACGCAACCCACCAGAAAAGTTTGACTGCCGGAAATAATGCATCACAATGAAAGTTTCTCGAGATTAAAAAGCAAGTTGGATTGCACAGAAAAACATGACAGCGATTTCGGCAAACTCTCTATGCAAAAAGGCGGATCGTTTCAAAAAGAGTGGTTTATATTTTTTTCAATCGTCGATGGTTTTTTTTTAACCTCCCACCCCCGTGCGTACGCCACTTTATATGCCATTAAAAAAAACTCCTATTTATTTATTTATTTATTGCTTCACAGCAACAGAAATGACAAAAATGCGTTTCAAGCGACACATCGCAAAAGTTAATCTACCGCTACCGTTACATCACAATCAAAGTATCTCGAGACTAAATAGGAAAGATGGATGGAAAAGACGAAACGTTGGAAATATTTGCAAGCTCGAAGGAAAGGCGAACAAAAAGCGCATCGTTTTAAAAAAGATAAGTTTTCACTGCACCTCTAATCGACGAGGGAGAGGGAGGTTGACCCCCAAACCCCCCCCTTGAGTACGCCACTGGTACCGCACCCCCCCCCCCCAACGGCGTGCGCCTATGATTACAAGTTTTAACATCGTCCCAGCCCACCGCTAAACAATGCTATCGACTAAAAGTGGAAGGATATACTTAAAAATTGGTCTGAAATATGAAAAATCCGGTTCTGAGTTTAAGTTTTAATGTAAGCACTGGTTTTGTGTAGCCTACAAAAAAAATTATTCAAAAATTAATAGGTCTACAAAGTTACAAATTACAACTTATAATTTATATTATAGCAGTTTAGTTTTTTTAGTTTAGTTTATTTGTGATCATAGGCGCAACTAGGGGGGGCTAAGGGGGCTGAAGCCCCCCTCTTAGCCTTATGAACGACAGTGGATAAAACAGCTGTAAAAAATTATAAGTACCAGTACTCGTCGTAATTTGTCAATATTTAACAGGCAATTGGGGTGGATCCAGGGGTGTTTGGGGGGAGCATCTCCCTAAAATCCGATTTTAAAACTGTTTTAGAAAAAATACAATTTTTTCATAATTTCGAAACTTTTCGATAACAATAATTCTTACGCCTTAAGCACGCGTAATCGAAAATGTGCGAACACGTGCATCATACTTGGTGAGGCACGCACATATAGGGGCAAAAATTTAAATTAAATGTACCTGAAAAGTGTTCAAAAAGCACTAAAATGGCCATTGCAGTGTGTAGATTTGCAAAAAGTTTCCGGGGGAGCATGCCCCCGGACCCCCTAGATTCGTTCCTCAATTTGCATCAAATTGTGCCAGAAAAAATACGCTTGATTAAAATGTCAAAATTTACTGCTCTTGTCCTTGAAAAAATTTCTGAATACGCTTTTGACATGAAACATTTTCAAAGGGCTTATGTTATTTAGGCCCGTTTTGGGGTCTAAACGTCTAACGAATTTGTACGTAGTAAGCATTCAACCTAATTGAAAACTGCATCCCCCCGCCAAAATTTTATTGATCCGCTCCTGACAGATAATATAAATTTAAGTTTTACTGAGGCATTTTTAACAATTAATGAATTTCTATGTCCGAGAATATTGTTAACTGCGGTTACGAGCAAGGTTAAAACAACAAAAATGTAATCTTTTAAGCTGATACCGGTATGTGTAAATTAAAATCATTTGTGAATTAAAATCGTTAACCGGTCAGAACAACGGTTAACCGGTCTCGCTTTGCAACCGATTCACCGAGAACGATCAGTTGATAAAGAAAGTGTTTTGAATAAATATGCCGCAAGTGCCAGTGAATGATCTCATTCTATTGTTTAAATTTGCTTCGATGACGTTGACAACAAGCACCGAGTCCAAGATTGCTGCAGTACCAAGACCTCTCTCTTCCTAATTGAAACTTCGCAAGTTGAACATTGTCGCGCAAGTTTTTTCAAGTAATTTGCATAATTTTTCTTCGTTGAAATAGATAGCAAGATAAGCATACCTTGGTTGAAAAAATGTTAAAAGACTCTTCATGTGCCGCTTTGGGATAGATTATAAACTAAATTTCACAAAAACTTCGCTTGCCTAATGCCTAGTGAAACTAGTTTCGGACATAACGCTTAGCTCTCTTCTGTTTTAATGCACAGATATGCACAGTTTTAATGCACAGATTTTAATGCACAAAAAAACCAGCCGTGGCTTTTCCTTGTTGAAATAGACGATAGACCTACGTCATCTCGCGAGACAGTCAGACATGATACTAGAAAATTACGAGCAATAAGGAACTAATCGTAATCACAAAAATGTATCAGCCTTCCCTTACGAAAATCCTGGTTGCGCCACTGTTTGTGATTGAACAAAAGTATAGGTAGCGATGTAACTGGAGATACAACGTACGGCCGCAGGGAGACAACGAGTGGGCCTTTAGGTCATCTAGTCAGCTGCCACCCTTTAGTCGATCACAAAAAATTTTTAGGATCTTTCATACAATGAGCAGTGTAGGAAAATTTTTTTATAGTTCTGTTAAATTTTGCTGAAGACCAATTAGTAGGCTACATCAGTAAAAGCGAATTATCCTGTCATAAATTTTAAATTGTAAGCTAGTCGTGGTTTTGAATGAGATGTTTCTTGAATTTGGTTTTAAATAATTTTGACGAGGAATTTTGAATGTCTAAAGGAATGTCATTCCAGATTTTCACTCCTTGATACTTTATGCATCTTTGAAGCCGATTGGTTGAGTAGCGGGGTATGTATAGAAGTTTTTTTTTGGTTTGGGTAAATTTTGTGCTTCTGTGGGATACCTGGCTGGTAAGGGTAAAATAATTGGAGAGTGGGGATGGCAGTTTATTACTAAGTCACAAAATAAAGCACGAAACTAAAATGTTAACAATGAAAAGCAGAACATCACATCAGCAAAAGGATAAGAATTTTATTAGTAACAGGAAAAGAGTGCGCTTATTGCAGTGATGTACAGTAGTTGAGACTATCACCTAGCTACCAGACCAAGACCGAGTAAATTTTTCAAGACCAAGACCGTCTTTGTCAAGACCAAGAACTTTGATTTTTTTTCAAGACCAAGACCATAAAAATGGGATGAGAATTAACAGTTTTTCACTTATCGCTATTTTTCTATAACAGCAAAAAAACTGGCCAAGTATATACAGAATATTAAAAGAAATAAGAACAACACAATCACGTACACGCTGTTGGATACTTTTTTTAACTGTGCAGGATTACTTAAACTTTTGGTAGATGCTTTTTAGTTCTTTCGGTCTTAAGATCAAATTACAGAACAGAACAGTGTTTATTTCGTTGCCAAATAGTACACACAAACTCATTGTTAGACAAAATTCGTATTTTACATGCAGCAACAGGCAGTCACGAAGGGACCAGTGGTCTTCGAGTCAAGTGACAGCCCGAGGACAGCGACAATTACTCCGTCCAAACGACCAGAGCCCACAAGCCAAAAGCCTACAGCTCCGCCCATCACAGTCAAATTTTCGATGTCACAACATAACTGAAAAATGTGAATATGACATCCAAAAACCCAACCACAGCGCCCGCGGGCCCCCAGCTCAAAAACACCGGACACGCGGAGAGAGAAAAGTAATCACTAAATCATGAAAATAAAGAGAAAGCAAAAAATTACTACAAGAATTAATTATTGTTTCAGACACGGATTTGTTGTTGTGGGTAAGACTAAAATGTTAAAAGAAATGGATCAACACTCATCAATTATTTACAGCATATATTGACTGAGAAGAAATTGTTTGTAACTAAATTTGAATTTATTATAGGAGAGCTGTTTTAAGTCTAGTGGAATGTCATTCCAAATCTTTGCACCGATGTATTTTATAGATCTTTGGGTTTTAGTAGAAGAGAAACGAGGAAGAGAAATATTTTTACTAGAAGAATGGCGAGTAGAATGAGTGTGACGATCAGAGGGATGCGAAAAATAATGACGAAATCGACATGGTAATTTATTTTGAGAAAATTGGTGCATGAATTTAGCTACTTCTAGTTTATATAAATCTTCTAGTTTTAGAATTTGTAACTTGAAATAATAAGGCGTCATACTTTTTCTTAGAGAAGACTTAGTGATAATTCTTAATGCTTTGTTTTGTAGTCTCTTCAGGGCGTTTAAGTATATTGGAAACGTAGACGTTCTTATAGGTAAAACATACATTAATTGAGTGTGTATCAAGGAATAGTATAATAGGAGCAATGTATTTGAAGGAACATAGTAACTAAGTTTATACATTATTCCAACTGAGCGTGATATTTTATTTTCTAGCAAGGCAATATGATTTTTAAAAGACAATTGGTCATCCACAAGCAAGGGTGGAAACCTGGCTACTTGGCGTTAGGGTGTCAGTTTCAGTTTCGGTGTGTTGAAACTCAGATGTCAAGTTTCAGTTTTGGTTTGGTTTTACGGTTGTTGAAAAATAGGTTCCAGTTTCGGTTTCAGTTTTGCATACGCACAACTTCGGTTTCTGGGTTTCAGTTTCGGTTTCATCCAAAAAAGCTATTTTATTTTGAATACGGATTTGTTAAGTGCTCTACTTTTCAGCGGTTTTGTTGTATTGCGATGATAAGTAGCAGGTCAGATCGCCGAGTGAGAGAGCAATTGCTTTACAAGTTGTCGACTTGGGTATAAATACGAGTTCGGTAAAACCAAAGACTCAAAAATTAGTATCCACAGCTTCTTTATTTTGACGCTCAGCATCAAAGGAACTGTTCTGGTAATGATGGTGATGACGATTTTTAAAACCCAAAACCTTAGAAAATTTTGAACAGGTTTTAGTTTCAGTTTCGGTTTTGACGTTTCAAGAAAAAACGATTTCGGTTCAAGTTTAGGTTTTCAAAAATTTGGCTGAGTAGATGTCAGTTTCAGTTTGGGTTTGAAAAATTTTCTTCAAAACCGGGTTTTCAGGTTTAGGTTTAGGTTTTGGTTTCCACCCTTGTCCACAAGTAATCCAAGATATTTAGCTGTATCAGAAATAGAGATTTGATCTGCATCAAGTGTTAGAGTAAGGTTAGGGCTAGACTTTCGAGTATAAGGAGAAATGTATAGAGCTAGAGTTTTTTGTGGGTGTAGCGTCAAGTTGTTTGAGCGCATCCATTGATTTACGTTACTGAGTTCATCATTCGCTAATTTTTCCATTTTAGGAAGTGTTGCGTCACTGATTAATAGAGCTGTGTCATCAGCGAAGAGTCTAGGGACCGAATGTAAACACTTTGGCAAGTCATTAATAAAAATCAAAAATAAAAGCGGCCCCAAAATCGAACCTTGAGGCACACCATGTTCTATTTTTTTAAGGTTAGAATTTGCATTTCCAATAGCGACAAATTGGAATCTATTATTCAAATAAGATTGTATAGTAAATCATTTGCTACGCCACGAATACCATAAAAATCTAACTTATTAATTAGTTTTTTGTGACAAACCTAGTCGAAGTCTTTTTTGATGTCTAAAAATATCAAAGTGGAGAAATTTTTATTCTGAATATTGTCAAGGCAATCAGATAGTATATCTAAAATTGGGTGAAGAGTGAAATGATTATGGCGGAAGCCAAATTGAGTTGACATAAGAATATTGTTTTGTTCAAAAATAAAAATCATTCTGTTAAGAATAATGCGTTCAAAAATTTTAAATAAGGATGAGAGCAAAGAAATTGGGCTATAGTTTCCCGGTGAATCAGCAGGTCCTGATTTATATACAGGAATTACTTAGGCTACTTTAAGTATGTTCGGAAAAATACCAAATGAGATGCATTTGTTTATTATGTTGGCTAGTGGAAAAGCTACAATATCTGCAGCAGTTTTTTAAAAAAATGGGAGTATGTCATCATAGCCACTAGCTTTGCTTAAACTGAGTTTATTGAAGGCGCATATAATTTCATAAGGATCAGTGGGTTTGAGATATATGGAAGAGGGGGAAGGTGATTTTAAATAAGAAAGGTATTTTTCGTCATCAACATTATTTTGCTTAGCGACTAAAGATTTTCCAACATTGGCAAAATGATGATTAAATTTTTCTGCTATTTCAGAGGGATTGGTAAAACATTTGCCATCAATGTTTATGATGTTGGGAGCTGACGATGCAGATTTAGAAGATAAAATTGAGCGTAACACTTCCCAGGTTTTTTTTTGATTATTTTTAAAGGTGCTGAACTCATGAAAATAGAACAATTTTTTTGCCAAGCATTTGACTCTGGTAAGAAGGTTCGTGTAGCGTTTATAAAAATGTTTATCGCTCATGGATCCATTAATGAAGTGAGTTTTATGCATTTTTTGTTTTCTTTTAATAGATTTTAAAATACCTTTGAAGATCCAGGGTTTGCTCTGTAGTTTTTTTTGTTTTCTGGAGAATTGTTTGAGTGGGGCATGCTTATCTATTGTTAGTTGAATCAAAGAATAAAATTGTTCGAATACAGAAATCACATTATTTTTATCTATAGACAGTACAGTTTCTGAGAAGTTTTCTAGTGATTCACGGAGGTCAGCGTTGAAATTATCAGCAGAAAAATTTGCAAGTGACCTTTTAAATTTGGGCTAAGTTTTACATTTTGTGTCATTTTGGGAAACAGTAACCATGACAGGGTAGTGATCGGTTATAACATGATTTAACACAAAAGGGGAAATGCATAATCGGTTTTCAATAGTCAGTATGTGGTCAAGGGTAGAAGAGGAAGTGTCTGTAACCCTAGTAGGTTTATTGACAAGGGAAGCAACAGAGTTGGAGTCGAGCATATTTAAATAATTAGTCACAATGTTATTACTTTGCGAAGAAGTATTGATATTGATGTCGCAGAGAATAAAGTAATAGGATTTTGTATCGTTTAGCTCAGAAATGGAGTTATTGAGATAGTCAGAGAAATCTTTCATATTGCTAGTCGGGTGTCGATAAATCGTCCCTATAATGTAGTGGGTGGAGCTAACGGTAGATTTAATTCGAACCCATAAGTTTTCACATCCAAAAAATTCAGTTTGTAAAGTTATTTCTTCGTATTGTAGAGTATCAATGATATAAATTCCCACTCCCCCAGCATTTGTGGAAGAGTTAACGTGTAGAAAAATATAGCCTGGAATCGAGATATTAAGTAAAGGCTTGTCCTTGATTTTTGTTCACTAATACATATCACATCAGGCTTTGTTGGAAAGGTTGATAAGAAATGATAGAGATTGTCAAATTTTTTTTGAAGAGATCGCATTTTAAGGTGCAGTAAAATTAAAGAATCGTTGCAATTATTAGGAATAGAGTTGACATTAACGAATTTACAAGGGTTGATATTTTGAAACAAAAGAGAAAAAGTTTTTTCACTTAAATTAAATTTACTTAAAGGGTTGGTAGAAAAAATATCACAATCCGGAGCAGTCACCGGACGTGAAGACACACTGGTAATTTCAGCATCAGAAGCACAAAAACTCATGCTGAAAAAAAAGACAACAACAAACTCAATATACACAATAAACAATAAGGGACAACTACACTCTACCGAGAAAGCGATTAACGAAAGCTCGATGGCAGAAGCGCTTAAAGGCCGATCATAAAAAATCATTTTGAATAGAAGCAAGCTGTGGGGCTTATTAAGAAATGATTGTATGTCAGAAAATGTAATAAATGTATAAATGTGTGTTCGTTATATTTAGTAATCTAAAATTGAAGTTAAGAAGTTATTAAATATGGGAGTCAGTAAAATTTGAATTTGTTGTCTACGTTTCATGAGTTAATAAAGCACAATGAATTCATAATAATTATTGTCTCCAGTAAAATATTAAAAAAGCACAGATAATTACAATTTGAGAAAACAGGTATGTCAAATGCCAATTGTGCCGTGTCAGTTGCTACACCAGGCAAAGTTGGGTGTTTGTCGATGTGAAGACGTCAAGGGCAATTTCAACTTTTATACAAAAGCATTTATCAGCAACACAGAGGTACAATAACAAAATATAAACTCATTCGCTACTGGAGAAATACCAAAATCACGACGAGGCCAGGTAATAGAAGTAAAAATAATAATTGAACAAATTGCAATGAAAGAATCTTCATTTCCGGATACTATACAAAATCTTTGCAGCGCAGCAGCGCATTATTTGCAAGCGAACGGAAAATTACGAGTAGGCTACAATTATTTGATGCTGGCATTGTGAATAACCAAATTTAATAATAGACCACAAAATTAATATTCAGCGTTGTTGCGTCATAAAAGAAGGACAAATGTCACAAGACTTAGCACGTGGTGAACTATGGGGTGCCATATGTACAAGCCTACATTTACACATTTTAGGACAAAAAACAGCACTAAATGAAATGCATGTATCCCCATTCGCAAATGTATTTGCCATTTGATATGCATTTGGTAAAAAATAACAACATTTAGCTAAATGTAAAACATTTGTATTGTTTTACAAATGTATTTGATTTAACAACATTTATTTGGTAAATGAAATGCATTTGTAATGTTTTACAAATGCATTTCATTTGCGACGTTTTTTTTTTTGCAAATCAAATGCATTTATTTTATTGCATAAATGTATTTGATTTAACAAATGTATTTACAAAAACAAATGCATTTATTTTGTTTACAAATGCATTTCATTAAATGCTTTTTTCGTTAATGAAATGCATTTATGTTATTGCACAAATGTATTTCATTTAACAAATGCATTTGTTTAATTTCACAAATGTATTTGATTTAACAAATGTATTTGCTAAAATAAATGCATTTGTTTTGTGCACAAATGCATTTGCCACTGAAGCGTATCATTTTAAAGCTAACGTCCTGGCGGTTTTCATCTCACGTGCTGCTACTGTGCCTATGGCTAAGAGGGAGCCTTGGTAATTGCTGGTTTTCTGAGTTGAAAAATGCAATGGAGATGGTTAGAGTAGGTGAAAGTTGTAGCTAGTAAAATAATTGTTGCGCTCTGAACTAGGCCTAGAATGAAGATTGATGTTTGTTTTTCTCAGGTATAGATCAGTAAATGGTAGGTTACAAGCGGGTAATGTCTAGCATCAGCCCCCCACACTTTTCTGTCTGCCAACCTCAATCTAACCAATGGCCTTAACCTAGCCTATTAACCTGACCCTAACCAAATCTAACCCATAACCGAAACCCTGACTAAATGTAGACTCTAACCGAACCTAATCCTTACCAAACCTAACCCGCTAACCAAACCTGGGGCTGATTCTTAGACATTACCCGCGCTGTAGCCTCCCATCTACTGATCTACCTGAGAAAACAAACATCAATCTCCTTAGGCCTAGTTCAGAGCGCAACAATTATTTTTACTAGCTACAACTTTACCTACTCTTTACCATCTTCCGTTACATTTTTCAAACTCAGAAAACCCAGCAATTACCAACGGGTCCTTTTCTGAAACCTCTTACCGTACTTCAGGTCAAAAAAACCACATTATTTTACGGTTTCCAGAAAAACATAGGCACCAGTAGCAGCACGTGAGATGAAAACCGCCAGTGACGTTAGCTTTAAAATGATACGCTTCAGTGGCAATATGCATTTGTGCAGCAAAACAAATGCATTTATTTTAGCAAATACATTTGTTAAATCAAATACATTTTGTGAAATTAAACAAATGCATTTGTTAAATGAAATACATTCGTTGCAATAACATAAATGCATTTCATTAACGAAAAAAGCATTTAATGAAATGCATTTGTAAACAAAATAAATGCATTTGTTTTTTGTAAATACATTTGTTAAATCAAATACATTTATGCAATAAAATAAATACATTTGATTTGCAAAAAAAAAACGTCGCAAATGAAATGCATTTGTAAAACATTACAAATGCATTTCATTTACCAAATAAATGTTGTTAAATCAAATACATTTGATTGATTGATTTCTTCATCTTTATCCTCCTATCACGAGAAAGCGACGGAGCGTCGCTATGCGTAGGACGAATCCAGACTCGCTTAGGAGTTGCCTTTGTTTCCAAGTTTTCCGCTTGAATTTTCTTGTGACTTCTTTAATTTGCTGCTTGCCAGACTCCACCAAGCAGAGATAATCATCGTGAAGCATCTTATCCAAAGACGCAACAACGAGACTAGATTGGGGGGTGAACCATTAACCTTGCGATCATGGTCGTCGTAAAAACGACGCTCCGAACCACTACGCCACGCTGCCGAATAAATAAATTTGCCATTTGAATTTGCCATAAATTTGTAAGACAATACAAAATGTTTTACATTTAGCTAAATGTTGTTATTTTTTACCAAATGCATATCAAAGGCAAATACATTTGCGAATGGGGATACATGCATTTCATTTAGTAGCTGCTGTTTTTTGTCCTAAAATGTGTAAATGTAGGCTTGTACATATGGCACCCCATAGTGAACGGAGTCGTGTTGATTTAAAATCAAAATGAAAAAGAGGTAATATTAATCTAAATTAATCGAAGAAAATACCATCACCCGTATTCAATAAGTGAACCATAGCGTAAGCACATGTTGTAAAGAAATCGTCTATATGATGACTTTAGGTAGATCACGACTTAATTTGGATTTACTTTAACACCGTCAACAAAGAGACAGTAATCATCATTGAGAATACGCCATGTTGTTTTCTTCTTCAATTGCTTGGCTTCTTTAAACTTAGGTAGAAGTTGCTTTCTTTGCTTAAGAAAAGTAGCCGGGAAATGCTCGGTGATATAGACTTTGGAATCATTTTCTTGATTGGCATTGTAGCTTTTCATGTGGTTTGCAGATGCAAAGACCAAACGTTTGTCAAAAATGATGTTGACCTTGATAATGATTGGCCTAGTTGTTTTAACACCATTTTTAAACATTGGTCGCTGAGGTAGCGGATGAATATCAATGATTTTGATGGAAGAAGGATCCAGACAGAGGCCTTCAGCCATAAATTTATTGAATATGTTTAATGTCTCATCATTTGTTTCCTAAGCATTACTTGATTCAGAAATCCCATGAACTAGGATGTTTAATCTTTTGCTATAGGCCTCTTTAGATCACTGTTCCTTTGTTATAGTTTTTTCGGTTAGTTCTAGTTTTCGTTCCAGATCTTGTATTTTTACTTTTAGCTGATTTAATTCATCGCTAGAAGCTTTATTATCAATTTCCACAGTCAAAAAATCCTGCCTCTCCTTTACTTTTTCTCAAGTTGCAATATTTTCTGATCTATTCTGTCAAATTTAGCATCTATGTCATCTACTGCTTGGAGAAGCCTATCAATTTTAGATTCAAGAGACATTTTTTAGAGTAGCCACAACTGATTTGCATAAACTTATTTTTGATGAAATTAGCTAGCCTTGTTCACGCTTGAAAATCAGACGCGTCCGCTCATCACAATCACAAGTTAACTATCTCAATCACAATCATATCACAAGTTAATTAAATGGTCAAGACCTCAAATGGTCAAGACCGTCTTGGCCAAGACCAAGACCTTAAAAATATGGTCTTAAGACCAAGACCGGTCTTAAGACCTTCATTACTGGTTCATTGCCAGTTTTGCAAATTTTACAAGGGTGCAATTTTTAGGTAGGCCTACTTCTTGCAGCTGTTGGTTGTCGCATTCGAATAAAAAGTTAAATTGGAAAAAACTTCGGAAAGTGTGGGCACGAGCATTTGAGCAAGCTTGAAAAAGTATTTATAACAATTCGCGCAACACCAACTTTCCCAATCCCAAAGAGGATGCCTACCGGAAATTTATTGCTAAAGTGTCATAATGATTTTTAATTTATTCTCCGATTCCCCTACGTAGGCAACGAACGAAGAAACTGCATCGTTTTCATAGTAGGAACTGCATCGTTTCTCAAGTGAACGACGCTGCTGTTTGAGGAAGCAGCACTGAAGGTTCGAAATGAATTGAGCATAATTTGCAGGTGTATAAATATTCCGAAGATTGATTTTGAAGGTCCAATCTTTATAGATTCTTGACCCAGAATTCTGAACTAAAAAAATCACTTTGTGAAATGGGCGTGACAGCAACAGCAAAATTACGGCATGCAAACACAATGATCCTTGCATTTAGAAGGCAAATATAATTGCAACAATCAAGCTATTGAGGCTGATATGGCCTGATTGAGTTTATGGCATATTTTTCTTTTTACTCGCATTGTTGTTGCGACATTGTCGAGGCATATCGTCTACTCCAGGCGTAACAATCCCTGACTATTCGCATCAATTAAAAATTAGGCCTCTGTAGTTTGTGTCTTCACAATTGCGTCTAAATTGAAGCAATAACGTAATCGCTTAAAAAAATTAGTTCAAACACAAGGATTGATTGGTTTGGGTCAGCTGCTGGGCAGAATCAAGGAGAGAACATTCAGAGGAGAGAAAAACGGTTTCACATTGGTTTCCTTGCACAATCACCAGCGTACTTGTTTAATTATTATTATTCAGGCTAGTACCAGTAGGCCTACTGGTAAGCTGGTAGCGCCAGGGCTGAGCTTTTTCTAGTTGGTCATGATTCAAGACTAATGTTGGGTCAGAAAACCTGAGAAAACTAACTTCTCACCGTTCTGTGTCTTTTGGAAACCAAAAAAAACTTAAGGAAGGATATTTGGCCTTGCTGTTTGAGCAATTGAATGCTGTGCAGCTTGATGATGAGCCCCTTTTTTTTTATCCATTGCTGTGCATTTTCTTGGTTCTATATTTTTGTCTTTATTTTAAAATACTGGCAGCTCAATGCAGCTCGGTTAATAATTTGAAAATAATGGCATAAAGATTCTGAGTTCATTTCTAGGTGAAGTTGCTGGCAGCAACAGCCGCTGCGAAACTAGTTAGACTCGAAGCAGACTTATAGCGTAAAAAATTGCAAAATTTGAATTGCGTTTAAAATGCATTTTTCAAGCCTTGGTCGCGAGTGTAAAATCAAAAATAACGCGAGGTGAAGAAAAAAGTTTACAAAGTTTAATATTATTGCGGCTTCTTTCTTAATTTTCATTACTTTATCCCTAATGAGCTTTTTAATTCTTTTCAAAAACTAAATTAAAATTAATTATCTTCGAAATCGTTGTAGCGAATGTGACTCCAAGCAAGAGCTCCATGAGCTGGAGAGAGGCTTTTTTCCACGGACGTATTATTGAGAGAGTGAGCAAAGTGTGAGATTAGTGGCATACCGTACTGACTGCGCCCAAGCCCCAAGGTACCGGTATGATCATAAATACACTTTGACCGTGCGTCTTGTCTAGATACGGTTGATTTCATCTTAGGCTGTTTGGTGAATTTCCGAAATGAAGATAAATGAAAAGCACTTGATACATTATGCTACGTATGGTAATTCAGTAACTGATTCAGAAGGATGGCTTTGGAAAAAAGGTGAAATAAACACAAGTTATCAAAAACGCTGGTGCACTTTACATGGGAACTTATTTTTCTATTTTGAAAAGAAGTAAGTAGACTAGACTATCAGACTATTGTGCTGTTGTGCTTTGGCACTGGATCTGCTTGAATAGTAATATTTCGAGTAGGGCTAAATCAGGTACCGGTATACCAGTACTGGGTACCGGTACTGGTACAGTGTTTCCTCTAAGATATTGACTGGTGCGAATTTGCCCAAATGGTAAATTCATTAAAATTTTTGCCCAAAGATTTCTCTACGTTAACCACCCCTTTTACAAATTTTTGGCATTAAATTTGATTTTTTTAAAGATACTAGCCAGCTAGCTACAGTCTTGCATTAAAATATTCAAGTTTTTTGTTAAAGTTTTTTAGTTTTGCATTTTATAAGATTAATTTCTGGTTCAAAATCAGTAATATTTGCCCAGAAATTTCGCATTTTTCTCAAATTTCTCACTCTAGCGGGACACACTGTGTTGGTAGGCCTAGGTGTATTAAACAGTGTTGGTACCGGTAACTCTGTGACTAGATTACTTGTACTTTACTGCAGACCAGTATCTTCTAGACTACCGATATTGCTAGGCTCAGGGCTAGCCTACTTGCTCACTCAGTCACTTAAGGTGTCAAGTCTAGACTAAGGGTTTCATCTAGAATAACAGAATAAGCCCCCACGCTTTTTCTGTTTGCTCAGGGGTAGAGATTAAATGACGAAATGGTCCCTTCCTGCCCTTGCATCACACTGAAATTGTTTACCGTATGTTATTTCATATTTGTAATGTCTGTGACACTCTGCATGTGTGTTGTAAAAATAAAGTTCTGTTCTGTTCAACCTTAGCCTTACCTATGACCTTAACCTAACCTATAACCTGACCCTAACCAAATCTAGGCCCACCCAAACCTAACCCTAACTAAATTTAGCCCTTACCTAACCCTGATTTAACCTGGGGGCTGATTCTAGATCTAACCCTTGACTAACCTAGTCCCTGAGCCTGTTTTTGGCAGTTTAGCCTACCGGTATGTGTAAAATATTATTTATGGACAGGCACCAGCATAAAAGCACTAAAACAAAAACTTCCAGATGCTTCATAGGCTTGTGCAAGGCAAGTCTGTTAGTTACCAGTTGTTCAAATTATTATTTTATTTAAGTTTGTTTTAGTCTATCCAAATCAAACATGACTCAAATTGGACCATAATTGTTTGACTTCTAACACCATATATAACCTAGCGCTTCAACCATACCTACTCGATATTTTTTAAAGGAAGGGTGTATTTCGCCAAAAATTTTGATTATATCAGTAGAGCAGAGAGGCTACTTGACCAACTGGTGGTTTCTTCCCTTATGGGAGGAATGTACCTCGATTGGTGACATTGTGTACCTCGATCGGGGGAAATTCCACCTATTGGAACCATAAATATCATGAAAACCTAACTTAGCAAAAAAATACTAAAAAGCGCAAAAATTGAACATCACCATTGTGTTTCCCGACCTAAAAAACATAAAACTAGCGACCAGAGTTGTCCGCAACTAAGAATTTTGTTCATAATTTCCAAAATTTTTGAAAAAACAATTCTTCATTCGAAAATGTTCTTAATCTACAACAATAGCAAAAGGTGTCATCATTCGGTTTATGATTATTTTTAGTGGCGGTAAATAGGCCTACCGATTATGTTAATAGTAAATACCAATATGAAAAATTATCATGCACACAGAATCTATACCTAGTTAACTAACTTTGTTAGCAAAAAGATGAAAATTGAAAACAGAGATAAGCATTTATCGCGATAATTTATCGGCGATAGTTATCAGCGATAATTTTTTACAGATAATCATTATTGCTCAAAATAGTTTGGATTTATCGTTTATCGATATCGCTTTTGTAATATTTTTTGTTATCGCCGATAAATTATCGCCATAAACGATTCTTTATGCACACAGTGTTCAAAGTTAGGGAGTTGGCGCTATGGCAAAATTCACGGTGTCGATAAAGTCTTATTGCAGTTTAAAAAGTCTCTCTTTGTTTTGTTTAATGCCAAGGCAGAGTTCTTAAAGTGCACTCTTTTCTTGAAAAATCTAGAAAAACACTTTTGTGATTTGACTTACTAGAAAAAAAATTTCGTCAAACACATAGAAAATTTATCGCAACATTTATCGGAAAAATTTATCGGCGATAATTTATCGATTACCGATATCGCTTAAAGAAATTGAGATTTATCGATCATCAGTATCGCGCAGAGTATTTTTGAAATTATCGATGATTGTTATCGCTTTAGTACAGAAAGGTTTATCGTGCCCATCACTGATTGAAACAAACAATCAAGGCAAGAGCTCTGCAACATTTTTTAAACGGTCAACCGGAATTGCTGTTCCGGTAAGCCGCAAAAAAGTTCCATTCTGGCTCCTGTTCCTAAAAAATCTATGTATTCCTGCTGGAACAAATTCCTATTTCGGTCCATGGACAACTTTGCTATCGATACGCAAAAAAATCCACCGTTGCAAATGTTCGCAAATCACGGATTTATCAATTCTGACTTTATTTTCAATGCTGAGAGTATTGAAATGGCCTTAGACATAGTATTCATGGTTGCCAGAAACTTCGTCAGATGGTAACTTTGCCACACTTTGAGAAGGTGAGGGGAGATGTGGGGATAAATATAGGAAAGTGTGTTGAGGTGTGGGGGGCGATAAGGGCCCTCAAGGGGAGATGTAGCAAAAGGTGAGAATGTGGGGGGAGATGTAGGGAAGTGTGTTGGGGCCCTACACTCCGAATCTCTCCTCATCTCCCCCCACATCTCTCTTCACCTCCCGCCACACCCCAACACACTTCCCCACTAACCCCATACACTCTCCCACACCCCCCCATATCTTTCCTTACCTTCGCTCATACCCTCCACACTCACCCCGTACACTCTTTTCTAAACCTCTCCCCACATCTTCCCCTTACAATTTTCCGAAAATGTGGGTAGAAGTGTGGTTAAGTGTGGGAAGAGTGTATGGGGTGAGTGTGGAGGGTATGAGCGGAGGTAAAGAAAGATATGGGGGGGGGTGTGGGAGAGTGTATGGGGTTAGTGGAGAAGTGTGTTAGTGGCTAAGTTACCAACTGATGAAGTTTCTGGCAACCGTGAATACAATGTCTATGGCCATTTCAATACTACTAGCATTGAAAATACAGTCAAAATTGATAAATCCGTGATTTGCGGACTTTTGCAACAGTAGATTTTTTTGTGCGTCGGTAGTTTTATGTTTTTTAGGTTGGGAAACACAATGGTGATGTTCAATTTTTGCGCTTTTTAGTATTTTTTTGCTAAGTTAGGTTTTCATGATATTTATGGTTCCAATAGGTGGAATTTCCCCCGATCGAGGTACACAATGTCGTCGATCGAGGTACATTTCTCCGATAAGGGAAAAAACCACCAGTTGGTCAAGTAGCCTCTACTGCATATACTGAACTTTGAAAATCGTGGTTGTGTAACCGTTCTTCAGTTTCCGTAATGCCATTTGCGCAGTAGGGGAATTGACATAGGGGAATTCAACGGTTACGCAACCACGATTTTCAAAGTTTAATAACCGGAATTTTTTGTAAATTTTTGGTGAAATAAAAGCTTCCTTTTTTAAACTCCTTCTTGCATGCCTTAACAATAGGCTAATCTTTTTCTCGCCTGTTTTGTTTTGTAGTGTTATTAAATGTTGTTCATCTTATTGTATTTTTTATTGTGTTGATGGTGCAAAAATACAGTTGTGTTATTATAATACTGTTGCATGTCTGTTTGGACCAGGCTTCCTGCTTTATCAATAATCAGCAGAGATGGGCATTCCGCAATTTATAGCTCAAAGTGCAACTTCCACTACTGGTAGTTTCGCAATGGTAGAACTTGCAAAGTGCTTCAATGTACTATTTTAGTTATTGCGCAAATTGAGCTGAGCTTCAAACTATTCAAGTGCTGCTTGCACTTTATTGCGCTATGAACTGAAAAAATTTGACAACTAGCAACGCTTTATTGCGTTGCAAACTAAAAAAATGCAATAGCTTGTGCTTTATTGTATATACTGTGAACTGCAAAAAAGTTGGTTGGGCTTGTAAGCAAAGTTGCCCAAGTTACAAAAAAGGAACCATTGTTTTAATATGATATTCTTTCGTTTACTGAATAAAGGTCAGTTCTCCCTAAATGCAATTTTTTCTGGTTTGTTGCTGTACAAAATTTCCTGCAATTTATGGCAAAAGCAGTTTATTGAATTGTTTTTCACAGAGTTCAAACCCAAACGTTGTTTTTTTTTCTAATGGCTGTTCTGCATAGCACCATTTTTGCCCTAGGATTAAACAGTACGCGACTTTTCGGCGTGACCAATTCGACATGAGATGTCTCGCCATGACCGACTCGCCGTTGAGACGACTCGACGTTGGGACGTCTTGACGTTGGTACGACTCGCTGTTGAGACGTCTAGACGTTGAGACGATTCGGCGTGGAAAGGTGTGATTTGTGAGCGGACGTAATTATCGCGTTTCGAGCTAGAATATGCGAAAAGACGCAACTATCACGTTTTAGAAGTGCTAAAAGTAAACAATAAACGACTTTATATCTACGGCTTTATAAAAGTTTCGCAAGTTTATCCAAAACATGGTGAGGAAATTGTTTTACAACTTTCAGTGTTTGATTTTGTGTTATAACATAAAATACAATTACGCGTTTAACAAGCAATCAATAAGCGCTGCGAATGCACTTTGATTTTCATTTTTTGATCAATATGCAGCAAAACAATAATGTGTATTAACTGAATGTAAATTAAATGAACAGAAGATATTTTTGTTGACGAAAAATAAATGCGTAAAGGTCAAGGTCTCGGTTTGGTCGGCTGTGGCTTACTGAAGTAAACTAAATCAGAAGTAAAATGCTTGATTATTAATATATTATGGGAGCAGCCCTACACGTTATGCCCAGACGTTCAGAACGATTGTGACTGCTGCGATATCGCGCACAGGCTTCGTGATTTGGACTTCCTCAAGACTTTAATAAAAACCTGAAACAATTTGCTGCTTTTGATGTTTTGAGTGAAGTTGTGAAATATTGAACTAAAATAGATTTTTGAAAGTGTTTTTGTGAAATGCAGTAATTAGTAACATTCGATTTAGTGCACTTGTACAATCGTTCGTTTATGAACCTTGCCGAAAAAATTTTTAAATGTACGAAATTTTTTGAGCAAAATCGGACATTGTTCTTGAAGATGTGGTCAAAAAATAATGGCCTGGTTTAGATTGAAACATTGTTTGCAATCATAAAATGTCAATTTTTGATTTTTTTATGAAACATGGTAAAAGAAGATTTGAACATCAGTTGATCATAGGTGCAGCTCTATCATTCTTATGCTTGGTAGGTGAGAAACCATGTGTTGGCAATTAAAATTAAATGCCGTGTGGGGCTGCTCGAATAGTAATCAAGTATTTTACTTCCGATTTGGGTTACTTCAGTAAGCCACAGCCGACCAAGCCGAAGCCTTGATTTTTATGCATTTATTTTTCGTCAACAAAAATTTCTTGCGTATATTTAGTCTTTGTTACTTTCAGTTAATGCGCATTTTTTGCTGCATATTGATCAAAAAATGAAAATCAAAGTGCATTCGCAGAGCTCATTAATTACTTGTTAAACGCGCAATTGTATTTCATGTTATATACAGGGTGGGGCAAAAAAACCTCCCACATTTTAAATTTTTATTATGGCAATGCTGTTGCAGTTATTCGCCTAGTTTAAGTAAATTCATTTATTAATGAAATGCCATTTTGTTTTACAGAATAAAAATTTTGAATTTGGTTAGGGTAATTGGTGAATTATTGAATTTTTTTCGAAAAGTGAAATGTGGGAGGTTTTTTTGCCCCACCCTGTATAACGAAACCAAACACTAAACGATATAAAACAATTTCCTCACCACTTTTTGGTTAAACTTACGTCAAACAACTTTGAACTTCTTTAAACTAATATGTCGCGAAACTTTTATAAAGCCGTGGATATAAAGTCGTCCCAACGTCGAGTCGTCTCAACGACGAGTCGGTGCGAGATGTCTCACGCCGAATCGGTTATGCCGAAAAGTCCTGCCCCGGGATTAAAAGGTTTAAAGAAAGTTTGATCCAATTTTTGCCTCAAAGATGAGTTTCCAGAGTATAGAACTTTTGTTTTGCTCCAAAATATTCACACTTTGATTTAAAGTTGGTCAAAAATCACCATTCCAGTTGGCTAGCTTCAAGAAAAATTGAAAAAAGTTTTCCAAAATTTCTCATTTTTCTCAAATTTTGCACCTTAGAAAAAACAGTGGTCATAACCTTAATGTTTCGCTGCCTTACCTTTGCAAGCTAAGCGTCACTTTTGTGCGAAAAATCGTATCTTGATATGTGTAAACGCACCTTAATACTGAGACAGCTTTTTAAAGACAAAATGTACGAGCCCTTGACCTCTGAAATTTTTTGAAGATTATTTGTATTTATGGGAGAAAAAATGGTATATATATAAATAATTGCAACTGTTTAAAAAGATGATCACTTCTAGTTTTTGCTAAATTATTGTTAGTTTAAGTTTGAGCTGAAATTCGTTGTATTTATAAATCATTAACTGCAATGAAGTGTTTTATTACAACACTAACTGACTAACACTTAGCCTAACGTTCTTAACCATGCTTTTGCACTGTTTTTATCTTTTGTCCATCAACCAAGCGAACTGTGCTAAATAGCAAGGTACAATCCTTTTTGCATCAATGGCCTCTTACAGCTATGGATGTGCCGAGTCGAGTCCGAGTACTCGGCCAAGTAATAAAGCATTACTCGGCCGAGTCCTAGTATTAATTGATACTCGGCCGAGTATTAAACCATTATCATTTTGACCTTTTTCTTGCTTTTTAACCGAATTTCAGTCGAATTTGGGACTTCTACGGACGTGATGACCTTTTTTTTTGCTCTTCACCTAATTTTGAGTTCATATTTTGACGTCGTAGATGCTCGGATTCGGACTCGGCTGAGTAATGTCGAGAATACTCGTTACTCGGCGAGTCTGAGTGATTTTTCTTGAGGCACATCCCTACTTACAGCATGGTGGAAAAATCACATATGACTTTACAAAGAAAATTGCTTTTTATTTATGCATTGCACTTTATTAAAGTTTCCATGGCAGAAGTTACACTGCAGTTCAATGCGTAAAAAAATTTTGCAGCAAAAGTTGCGTTGCTCTGTTAAGGTCAATCGACACAGTATCCGTTTAAATTACACATTTCGTTGCAATGCATCAGACGCAGCGTTTTTTAATGCGTTTTTTTTTTTTGATATACACAGTATTCGTCAAATGCGTTTTTTGCAAACGCATTGCAAACATCCATGCATCAAAATAGTACAATTTTTGAGCGTTTTTGAGTAGAGCCAAGTTCTACTTTGGTAACAAATTATTGAGAAACTGGCTGGCAGGTCTGGATGTATTGTAAGTCGGTAAACTTTGCTGGGCAGTTGACAACGTCTTTAGTTCAACCTAGAGTAGAAGCTTTAGTTTAGTATCTACTCTTGACACGTTACCGGTATAGGCTTTTTAGGACTCGTATAATCATTTTTTGAAGAAAGTAACATGCCAATGGCAGACTACTAATACCAGTGATGCAGACCAGTCTCGAGTCTCTTGAGACGAGACCAGTCGCGAGACCGATTTTTTGCGGTCTTGGTCTTAACATGGTGCGCTATCGATCTCGTGCTTTCAAAGTTGGTCTCGAGTGCGAACTGCGAACATTTTTAGGTCTTTGTTACACTATGCAATTATTGTTTTTGCAGTGTCTGCAAAGTGCACAATTTTGTTGCACCCTCACAGGCCACAGCAGCATGCTAATAAAGCAATCTCGCAAGTCTTAAAGCAGGATTAGCAAACGAAATTTTATCCGTCTCTGTCTCTTTGCGCTGCATGAGTTAGGATATTGCACGTCAACGCATTGATGCCTTTAATTAATATCTAAGCGATATCAAAGGTGTAAATGGAAAATTGCTGTCGAAGGAGCAATATCAACTAATCAAATAGATGTGGAAATTCTTTCGCCAAAATCTAACAAAAATTCTTTTCATGAAAATTCATATCTGGCAGCGTCCTGCTGATTTTGGCGAAAGAATTGTCACACCTATTTAATGTTGCTCCAGTTTTGTTTCACTTTGACGGCGATGTTCTATTTACACCTTCGATATCGCTTGGATTTTAATAAAAGGTATTGATACGTTGTTCATGCAGCGTGAAGAGACGAGGGGGGACAGACAAAAATTCGGCAGAGCTATCACTCACAATCTTTTTTTGTTGCTTGCTTCGCATGATTTAGGTTCTTACACTATAGAGCGAAGTTAACGCAATTCAATTTTCAAAAATTCCGCTTACAGTAGCCAACGTGTAAAACACGAAATTGAGGAAGGCGTCGTTGAGGTCGAGTAGCGTCAAGGCAGCTATTTTTTTAAGCATTTATAAGCAATTGCATTATATATTTTAAGTTTTTGGATACTCTGTAGATTTCAGAAATTTGTCAAAATTTGTAAAAAACGAATTCATGAAGTATCACAGTTTTATTAGTAGAGAATACAGCCGACGGTTTGAAAGTTTCAGAGTTCCAAGAGTTTTTGCCAAGTATGCCAGCAAAAGACAACTAGGAAACCAAGACTCGTCAAAGGCAGCCCGAAGAGCACAGCTCATAAAATGTTGAATAAAGTGGCAACAATAACAGTGCTTCCAAATGTTTTTGAATTTAGGAAACAGAGAAGTGGTGAATTAAGAGCCGGTGGCAGAGCAGTCGACTTGAGGGGCCAAAGTTTGAAATTAAGCACAGAAGCTGCTGTCTGCGAAAGAGTAAGCTTGTTAATTGGGGGAGCAAGCATGTCGATTGGGGGAGCCAGGCCCCTCCTTGGCACCGGCCCTGAATGAATTTCCTGCTCTTAAACTATCCAAGTACAGTATACCAGCTTCTTCGGCTCCAGTAGAAAGAACAAGCGGGTTGATAATGCCACCACAGAGAGCTAGGCTCTTTTCAAAAATGTTAGAAATCCTTGTTTACTTGAAATGTAATTTTTTAGAAACATAAAAAATACATTAAACTTTATGATATAGATTTATTTTTAGAGGCCGAATAATTTCCGGTCTCAGTCTTGGTCTCGATTATTTCTGGTCTCGAGCCAAAGGTCTTGAAAGACAACCGGTCTTGGTCTCAAGAAATTTTTGCGGTCTTGATCTTGATTTTTGGACTCGACTACAACACTGACCAATACCAGTTAGTTTCGTCATATAGTGTAGTCTGCCATATTGTATGTTCTGTATGATATATATAAAAAGTTTTGAAAAAAATTTTTATTTGCCTTTGGTAGTCTACTGAGGAACCTACATTTGTTCTAACTTGCAGACAGTGTTGGTGTAGAAAATCTAAATTTAAATATTCACTCGACAATATTGCTATATAGCTTAAAATAGGCCTATGCTTTTCAACTATTGCAATTTAAGACTACTGTTTGGCTACAATACGGTACCAGTAGTTTTTTTACCCCCTCCCCCCGCTCCCCTTGAAACATACCGGTACTGGGTGCGACCCTCCACGTGATACCAGCTGGATTGATGTGTTATCTGGCAATTCATGTTTGTAACTATAACTTTGTGACTGTGCTACTAGCCTACGACTGCGCGACGCGCGTCTTGAAAAATGTCGACGCATACTGTGTATATCAATAGCGTGTAAATCTGCCGTTAATTGGTGCCATCACAAACCCCGTCAATTAATGACGTTAAGCACCGACCGGTTACTGTGTAAATCCATCTTTACTCTTGTGAAAAATTAGTTGCAAAAGTTGCGTTGCATTTCATTAATTTAAAAAATTTTGGCGCTTTTTTGCACTGCGCTTAAATCTATTCAGAAAAAATGCTGACCTCTGATAATTTAGTTGGTGATTCTAACCTCAATCTGTCAATAAATTGAGTACGATAATCCAATACTGATAAACTTAGTCAAAGACAGTAGTCTATTGTAATGTAAGATAATAAGAATCAATATTACAGTGGAACCACATACTGTAGAAGTGGGGAAATATTTTGTATTTGCAGTTGACATTGAATGGTATAATCAATCAATTGCATAATGCATTATCTTTAAGCAAAAGCTACCCGTGTGGACATATCAGACTTTTGGTGTGCAACTGTCCATAAAATTAATATTTGATTCTGTTGGTCAGTCATTTTTCGTTTCACAACTTTTGTTAAAAGTTTATTCTTTGTAGTCATGACTCATGTCAATATTATAATTTAATCTTTTTTATTTGTTCGCTAGTTTATAAATATGTCGATGTAGTACTGACAAAATTGGTTCATTGCATACTGCTTACACGCATTTAAAATTGCTTTATTACTTGACCATCTAAACTCCAAACCATGTGTTATTCCTAAAATCCACTAGACTGGATAATTGCATAGATATTTTATGGCTCGTGTGCATGACAAAACGGAGCAGTGCGTGACAACAGCTCAAATAAACTCAGCATGATCATTCATGCAATTAACTGCTGCTGTATATACCGGTACATCTTAATATAACGATTTGCATGGCTTCGTAACTACTTAAAATTAAAACTTGTAAGCACCAGAGCATGATAGAAATTTTAGTGGAAACACTTAAATTTATGTTGGTTAATTTTTAGGTTGGACAAAGAACCTGTTGGAGTTATTGTTTTGGAAAACTGCTTTGTTCAACTTGCTGAAGGTGGAGATTCATTGCACACTTTTTCTATCAATTTCACTGGTGAAGGAAGCAGAGTTTATAAGTTTGCAGCTGAAGATGATATTCAGTGCACCGCCTGGGTAAAAGCTCTCTCCGTCAGCAGTTACAGGTATCAAATTCAAAAATAGTGATTCGTTTGTAATCATCGGCAGTATGCTAAACAGATCAAAACTATACTGCCTAACTTACACTGCAAATAGGTTGTGTTCACTCGCTTTATACTTTAACATGCCATGCCTGAAGTCGTTCATTTAATTTGGTTTGACTGATAGATTTCGGTGAGCTACTCAAAGCTTTTATATCCCAATAGCATACTACGCTTTGTGTTCAAATAAAGACAAATGTTGTGCTGTAAAAAGGCTACTGTTGTGTGTAGCTTGGCCTGATGGACAAAACCAGCTCACATGCTCAAATGTACAACTCTGTTACAACTCATCTTTAAAAAAATTGTCTACCAATTTTTTTTTGCTGTAGATATTTGCAAATTTTAGTTCAAGGTTTGGAAAGTGATGTTTCAAATATGAGACTTGCCAAGGCAGGACGTGTTCATCAATTGCATATCAGTGACTCCTGTGAAGACGTAAGCGTAGAAGATTGTTCACAATGTCATGAGCAACATTTTCCTACTCTCCATGCGAAATCAAGTTCCTACAATAATATTTTAGAAGCAGTTGGAGATTTTAGTGCAATTTCTTCTGATGACAAAACAGAATCATCAGCTCAAATAAACCGAGCAAGATCATCCAGTGACATAGCTGCACTTGCTCCACCGAAGCATTTGTCAACGATTAAATCAACCTCTTTTGTGAAATTAAAAGGTGGAAAGTGGAAGGAAAAATATTCAAAAACCCAAAAGTTTGGCCCAAAACTTTCCAAGTATGGCTCTAAAACATCAAAAAGTGGCCATACTCTTAGCCCTGCCGACCCACAAGACCAAATTAAACGACTTCGTGCCGAGGCACTGGTTCCCCTTTCTGACGATCTTTTGATATTCTCAAAAATGCATGAGGAGTTTAGAAAGCAAATCGCTAACTTTATTTCAACATAGATAATTGACGCACTGTCACTTATTGCTATGTGTAATACTCCAGTTTTATCTTGTAGTTTGGCTTTTAGTCAACTATTTTAGCCTTATTGATAAAAGGTTTGTTTTTGATATAGACCATGATGCAGTTGTGTTTTAAAAGCTAGTTGAATTTTATTGATTTAAATTTAATCACTGTAATGTGTGTTGATCCTAAAGTACTTCACTTTGTCACGCCATTATTAAATATTTCATCTTGTAAAGTACATTTATGCAAGACGTTTCATAGCTCCAAGTCCAAAACTATGCTTTGTTTTAGCTTTTCCGCCTTCCACACCATTGTGCTTTAGTGTTCACAGACTTTATTGCGATTCTTAAAGCGCCACATGAGATAAAGAAGCATGATTTGCCGCAACTTAGTTAGCTGCTGGCTTCCTCGAAGCTAAATTTACCCTATAAGCCGTTCTTCAAAAAGCATAACGGAGTTAGCCACCTCCCACAACCTTTTTTCTGTTTAGCTAAAAACTTGCCTAGCTCAAGGAGCTATTTTTTGTTTTCTTTTTTGGCGATTTAAACACTTTTTATTCAAAATTTGCTTGATAAAAATTTGAACTAGAATGAGAAGTCTGTAATCTGTGGCAATGTAACGGATTTCACAAAGTTTATGTTCGGACTTTGGCTGCACTTTGATTTGCTGCATTTTTTCAAATTACTGTCTTCTATCTTTTCATGATTGAGGTACAATCAACCTGTTCTTGCACGTTTTGTTTGTCATAATTGTTTTGTCGATGCGAATTTTTTAACTAAGCCAGTCTTTTTAAGGAGCTTTTTTTTCCTTGCCTAACTTCAGAATTGCGCAGTGTCTTGTTTGCTTGTTTTCTTTCGCGACGTTTGTTTTATCTAGCGATTAAGACTACCTTTTGTTTTTAATGTTTTTGTGATTAGTTTTCAAATGCAAGTTGCTCTGCATGCAGGAAAATATGTAATTGGTTACCTTCTTTTTATGTGATAATGGTAAAAGCTCTGTTAAGTAGGAATAAAGTTGGTTGAGTTAGTAGTGTTTGTAGAACAATAGTCTGATTTCACTACGTGTTTACGGAAATCCGCTTGCTGCTTTTATTTATTCATTGTCATTCTTAGTTTAAAGGCCCACTGCACCCAAATTCATCGATAGTTGTAAATATGTATTTAACATATTTAAACATTTTCGCGAAAATTCGATCACGATATCTGGTCTCGGTAACGAGAGAACTGGTAAAATATCGTTAAATTCGTGACGTCATTGGGTACCAACAACCAAGAAATAATGCGACTTCTAAAAGCTTTCGCACTTTGCCAAAAACTTTCGAAAGCTTTGCAAAAGCTCTCACTGTGTGAAAGCTTTTAGAAGTCGCATTTTTTCTTGGTTGTTGGTACCCAATGACGTCACGCATTTAACGATATTTCACCAGTTTTCTCGTTACCGAGACCAGATATCGTGATCGAATTTTCGCGAAAACGTTTAAATATATCAAATACATATTTACAACTATCGATGAATTTGGGTGCAGTGGGCCTTAAAATTACGTATTTTATGCCTTTTCCAACAGTAATCTGATTGTATCAATAGAATGGCATAAGCAATAACGTTGTAGGCCTGGTCCATTGTTATGGGATGATGCTAATTTTTATCAGTAATGATTTTTCGTTCACTTCCTCGAAGCTGAATTTACCCTGTAAGTACTTCAATACACGCTACATATTTATTTTGTTATGTTCAACAAGTATTATTTTAAGGTCAACTTTGGATTCCATTTTTCTTTGCTGAAAATGAGCCAGCTTGTTGTTACAAGAGCTTTTATCTTGGACAGCAAATTATAATTCACCGAGATTTATAATTTTTTGAAGGAAGGAAAATAATGGGAAAGGCACGCGTAGATTTACGCTTATTGAACTCGCTATGCAGTATGCAGGCCTAGCAGTATGAGAACTCGTAATCATGGTAAGCTGCGAAGTAAGCATGCGCTCACCAAGTCAGCAATCATCTTGTATCTTAGTGATTGATTTTTGATTTCTTCATTTTTATCCACCTATCACGAGAAAGCGGCGGAGGCACTATGCATAGGACGAATCCAGACTCGCTTAGGAGTTGCCTTTGTTTCCAAGTTTTCTGGTTGAATTTTCTCGACTTTAATTTGCTGCTTGCCAGATTCCACCAAGCAGAGATAATCATCGTGAAGCATCTTATCCTAGGACGCAAAAACGAGACTAGGTTAGGAGTTGAGCCATTAACCTTGCGATTATGGTCGTCGTAAAAACGACGCTCGAAACCACTGTGTCACGCTGCGGACGATTGCGGTTGGCTCCAACTATGAATCGAACCGATTACGTACAGGGTGACCCAAAAAAAACGGAACCCAATTCCAATTATTCTAAATACACGGGGCCCGTTTTTTTTGGGTCACCCTGTACATCTTGCAACCTACGCGCGATACGGTAGTATTGTAAAAGTAAACGGGCCTTGACCCTCACCCGAGAATTTTTCGCAAAGCCAAGCTGAGGATCGCATCCAGGGATAATTGATTCCCCTCCGAAATATTTGAAGAACCAGTGGCGTATTCACAATTTATAAAGGGGGGGTCAACTTTTGACAAGTTGAAAAGTTGCAATAAAGCTGAATCACACACTGAGTTTTTAGTTAGAGGTAGGCTGCGGATAATTTTTTAACGGGAAAGTCAGGTTCTAGTATTTCATTGTCGACTGTTAAAGTAACTTCATGTACTTAAACATAGGATAAGAGTTCACATTTAAGCATTTTAGGAACTCCCTTTTTGTGTATTATCTTATAGTAGAGCCTGCAGTTGTTCCCAACTATTTTCATACTCCGCGCCCCTTTGAAATTTTTGATATGCTCTTGCACCTCTCACAAATGCGAATGTAATCAGCTGCGCAAACCAAATATTTGTAATGGTTGGGGCCAGTGGCGTACGCATGGGGGGTTTTCGGGGTCAACCCCCCCATTGACGATTGCAAAAAAAAAAAACCACTCTTCTTGGAACCATCCGCCCTTTTTGTACAAAGATTTCCGAAATTGCTGACATGTTTTTCTGTGCTACTGAACTTGCTTTTTAATCTCGAGAAACTTTCATTGTGATGGAAAAACTTTTCTGGTGGGCTGCGCTAGTGCGCTTGAACCAACGACAAACTCAAAATGCAAGCCTGGACAAGGTCAATGGGTATTGTTTTAGCTGGAGTCGTCTTGTGATGTCATTAAGCGATTGTTTTCAAGAGCTATCAAGGCTGGACAACACAACGTTCCAGCGCAGAAGGTATTCTTGGAAGAGAATGGACGCAACCAGTGGTGAAATTGGGCCGGAGCTCCGCCCCAAACTTCTCGGCTAGTATCGGAGCACGAGCTCCGGCAGTTCCTGGGACAACGAATGTCACTGGATCGATCAACCGAATTACTCTGTGATGCTGAGTAATCGTCGCATTGATATCCCTGTCTTTCACATCACGACCGCAAGGCTTTTATAGATGCATACATATTTGCTAAAACCGCAATTTTAAACCTGTCGATCATACTACGTTTGTGATATCAAAATGCTTTGTGAATGGGACATGCGAGTAAAGTAGAACGAATACTGGGCTACCTGAAGTAGGCCTAACTGCTCTCTTGCTCAACGGCAAGGACTAAGAAATGAGTAGTAGAGGTACGGTGCCTTATATGTGTGACGAGCGTATTGCATGATGCAGAAAAGTTTATTTATTTGTGTTAACACAAAAATAACAGGATTTTTTTATGTAGCACTAATGTAAAGCACTAAACATATGGTCAAAGTGGGATGTTGTGTGATGAAGCAATTAGAATAGGCGAACTGGGAAAGTCTTAATCACTAATGCTGGCGTTTTTGACCTGCATGTATGATGTAACTCAATATCTTGCAAGTTAGTTACAACTTTATCTATTATCGTTTTGACATACTATAGCCAGCGGTTAATTTAAGAAATTATGAAAAAAATAGCCCAATCGAACATAAATAGCTTCTTCAAGAAAGTCGCCAGGTAGGTATAGCCTAGTCTATTTTTCTCTTCTATTCTATCGTTGCTGGAATTCCGAAGGAAGTTAGTTGTGTTTGTGTTGCTATGAAGTGGAGATAGCCTACAAAATTGTGCTATGCTGCATATTTTACTGAGGTGATCACTGATCAGCTTAGTGAGCAAAAATGTTTACGAATACGTATAGGCTAGGTCGAACCGGTGCTTTTCGGAATATCATACAGTAATTGAGCTTAGGGCTCGTACTCTACACACGCCGCGTCGTCCCTATTGGCTCTATAATCATAAGGACCTGGTTCGAATAAATGTTTCGCGATACTTTTCTCGGCTTCATAGATTTTTTTCAGCAAATGAAGAAAACATGAAAACCAAGTCAATTCCATGCTTTATAGTTTTTTTCTAAAGCTCAGTATAAGTCTAATATATAGTAATATTCTTTCCGTTTGCATAATATGCCCTTAAATATTCTCGCGACAATGCAGCCTTCATTTTTCACAGACAAGAAGATTGTCAAGAAGAAACTGTTGCTTCGTCGGTATCAACTGAAACGCAGCCGATTGAAAAGGAGGAAGTAGCTGGTGAAGTAAGTGAAAGCGTCAGTGCAGTCGCTATCAGTGTCGAGGATGAGGAAAGCGTTACAGGTATAACAGGGACAGGAAATATTAATGCTGGAGAAAAGTGGCCAAAATGCTGGACAGAGCAGCAAGTGAAAGATTTTACAAACAAATACTCATGGCTCTACAGTAAGAATAATTGTTTGATATGTACGATCTGCAGAGCTGCAAAACTGGCTCCACTAGGTCACATGATGCAAGGAATGTCTTTCCCTATGCAATGGTGCGATGCCACTGTGCAGCCCTATGGTGATGGCCGTCCTGCTCAGTTAAAGTCTTTGAGAAAAAAATTGCTGAGCACAAAGAAAACAAAATTCATAAGTTACTCTCGGAAATTCTCTTAAAGAGAAGCGATGATGTTATGCCACATATGATGCACCGAGCGACTGAGCGGGAAAATGAGATAACGGTCAGAGTTTTTCGCATGGCCTATTTCCGCATGAAAAAAAAACGACCCTTCACAGATTTTCCGCTTTTAATTGACCTTCAACAACTCAACGAGGCAGATATGAGTCACGTTCTTCGCAGCAGAGTGAGTGCTGCCGATATATGCGATCACATTGGCAATGAGATGAGAAAAAATGCGGTAAAAGCAATAAAAGATTCCCGCAAAAAATTGGCATAATGGTCCTCGAAGCTACCACTAATTCGCTAAAATCATCATTGGTTGCTTGTTTGCGATTTTTTTTTTACATGGTAAGCCCACATCCATGTTTTTGGCTTTAATTGAATTGGAAAAATCGGACAGCCAGACCATTTTAAACACTTTACTTGGATGCATGAAAAAGCACGGAAATGGATAGTGACTATTTGCAAGAATACTTAATTTGTTTTGCCAGTGATGAGGCATCAGTTATAACTGGAAGGGCATCGGGTATAGCACGAAATTGAAGGAAATGTTTTGAAATGTTGTTTTTGTGGCACTGTTCTAATCATAAGCTGGAGCTTGCTGTGAATGATTGGGTAATGGCTGTAGGAGGGATTAACAATTTCAAAATATTTATGGATAATTTGTACAGTTTATACAGTGCCTCTTCAAAGAACAAGATGGAGTTGCAGAACGCAGCACAAAGCCTGGAAACAGAGTTGTCGAAGATAGGTAAGATGCTGGATAGTAGGTGGGTAGCCTCCTCTTATAGAGCCGTTTCTGCTGCAATGAAGAGTTACGCAGCACTAGCAGAACATTTTAAGTCTGCATCTCGTGACAGTAAAAGAGATGGTCGTGAAAAAAGCAAGTATCTGGGAATGCCATTGCACTTGACTTCCAAATCGTTTGTTCTGAACTTGACTCTTATGGCTGATGCTCTGCAGGAACTATCAACACTTTTTCTTGACTTTCAGTCTCGCCAAATGACATTTGTGAGGGCACATAAACGAATCAAAATTGTGATCGCTGTGTTTCTTGCCAGGAAATATGAGCGAGAAAAATTCTTGGATGAAACCCTCAGGGAAATTAAAGATCACACTACGTACAATGGTGTGCTTATATCGGAAAATAGCCGAACTGCAGCCCCTATTATTGATGCTCCACAATTTTATTAGGCATTATTTGGGGAAGACGCTATATTGAACATGTGCAAACGTTTACAATTACCTGGTGAACATCATGACATCATCAATGGTTTTAGAGAGTTTAAACTGAAATTAGAACGCACAACCCCAAAGTCACTGCAACTATTAATAAGATCTTCAGAAACCCTGATTGTAAGCACCGCTGAGAGTGAAAGAGCTTTTAGTTCAATGAACAAAATATTGACGGACACCAGAAATAAGCTAAAGGTCGCGAGACTAAGTGCGTTGATGTTTGCAAAAATTGTTGGCCAACCTCTATCTGCATTCAAGCCAATGCCTTACGTAAGGTCACGGATCTTGTCGGGCAGAAGATGTGCAGATAACGTTAGCTGCAAGAGGAGGAGTAAAAGTACCTACGAACAGACTGACTATACGCTCATTTGGAAACTTGTCTTTAATCTTGCTTGATGGTCGTTGGCGGTAAATTGTCCAGCCGTCATCAACATTCTAAACTATTTACCACGCGCTTCCGAGAACCTTTGACTGTTTTTGTTTTTTTTCTTACTTTTCCGTAGAGAATCTCGCTGTGGAAAATTTTGTTACAACTCTTATCGCGGAGCATTACCGGTATTCATTTTACTTCACGACTTGGGGCTCATTACTAGTACTGGTGCGTTATTTTAGTTAAGACAGCATGCAAGTGTGACATATTATGCTATAAGCTTATATTTTCTTTTTTTACTCAAAAAATTCTCAGCTTTTTGATATCATGCTCCATGACCATAATCCAGAGTGTGCTCATCGTGCAGAGCATAAAATGAACGTGTAGGAAGTTGTGATAGAAAACATAATTCTGGTCAAGATTTCGTTACCGTAATCGCGGTTATTATAAACAGATATTTTTAGCCGCGCAAAAATGCTCATCACCGAATAAAACATGCTCGCGCAGGAACACTACTAGGTTTTTGATAAGGATTCAGTTAACCTAAGTTGCGAGTTTCTGCTTTCATACCGATATGCACTGCCAAGCCGTGATATGTTGTTTGATAGCTTCGCCGCGTCATATTACCCGAAGACCGACAACTTTGATTCTCAAGGAGACTGAGTTCGATACTCCTTCGGTCATACATAAAACTTTAAAAATGATATCCACAGCTACTCAGCTTAGCGCTCGGCATCATGGGTAGCGTGGAGAATGATATTAGTTAAAACATACCTTGTCCTACGAATTACTTCAGTTCTGGCGCTACAAGACCTTTGTAGTTATAAAGCGCCTGAAAACAACCTTATATTTCATTTCGTTTTCTGCAAACCGTAGAGCTACGGCACTTCTAACTTACCAATTTCACCACCGGATGCAACGCAGGTAGATGTTCTGCTTGCGATATCATAGTTTTGAGTTTACCAAACCAGCCAGTTGGGGTTAACCAAAGACATCGCTATCGGCGTGGGAGGTTTTGGGATCAATATCTGGGCCGGTACCGGCCGTTAGCTTAGTGGTTAAGCGTACAGACTATCGGTGCGGAAGGTCTGGGGCTTGATTCCCGGGCTGGTCAAATCAGCACAGCATCGCTAACGGCTCGTTACCGCTGCTACGTTTCTATATTCCCCAGTCGCTGAGGTAGGCCCCAGTGGCGTATGCAAGGGAAGGAGATCGGGAGTCAACCCCCCCTGACGATTGCAGAAAAATGAATTCTTACTTAATTTTGAAACGAACTGACTTTTCTTCGTGCGGAGCTTGCCGAAATTGCTATCATGTTTTTTCTGTTTTGTTCAACTTTCTAATTTAACCTCGAGAAACTTTCATTGCGATATGTAGCAATACCGGTAGCCAAGCTTTTGTGATGTGTTTTGCTATAGAATAGAATAGAACATATTTATTTCGTCGCACAGTAACAAACACGATTCAAGTAGGTACTGTAAATACCTGTACATTGCACAAGTTATTTGCGTAAGCTTGCGACCGGGAAGTTGCGAAGGACCGTGAGGTCATCGAGTCAAGCAACCACCCCATGTCGGCATAAAGAATATTGAAATTTGGAATGAAATGTGTCTTGTCAAAGTATTTGATGACTCAGTTGAATTTGTGCGATCCAGATTAATCTTAGTTAAACAGCACCGTGGCCTGCTGGTTGCAAACTAGTCAGCGCATTTCTCAACTGGCTGCATTTGCCTGGTGGGGTAATGATTTTATTGGTGACCGTATTTAGACAAAAGATATTCTTTGAATTTTACTTTGAATTCTTTAAATTTTAGAGAATTAATTTCTTTTGGAATTGCATTCCATACTTTAATTCCCTGATACTTGATGGATCTTTGTAGTCTGTTGGTAGGGTACCGGGGAATATGTAAGCGTAATTCGTCAATTGATTGTCTGGTGGTTCGTTGAGTCGTCTCGCAGACTTTGGTAAAATAGTTTAAGAACGGGGTAGGTACTTCTTTTTGGAGACAGCAGTAAACAAATTTGGCAGTTTCGTAAGCATACAAATCGTCTAATTGCAGGACTTTGTATTCTTTGTAAAGTGGCAAAGCGTTATCACGGTAATGAGCTCCGGAAATAACCCTCAACGCTTTATTTTGCTAGGTTTTTAACTTTGTCAGAAAGGAGGAAAAGGTGGCCCCCCAAATTATTATACCATATGTAAGGAGCGGGTGGATCAGGGCATGGTATAGCTGTAGCAAGGTTTTTCGGGGAAGCACGTGTTTCAGTTTGCACAATATCCCGTCAGACCGTGTTTCAGTTTGCACAATATCCCGTCAGACCGTGTTTCAGTTTGCACAATATCCCGTCAGACCGTGCCACTCTAACTTCTATGACTTTGATTTGTTCTTTAAAAAGAAGCTTATCGTCAATGAAGACTTTTAAGTATTTGGCACTGGACACTAAGGTCATGGGAGTGTCGTATCTCGTGACATTAAGGCTGGGTAGTAGATTAGAACTCTTGGCAAGTGTAGGCGGAATAATAAGGATGCAGGTTTTTGAGAGATTTGTAGTAAGTTTATTAACAGAGCACCACATATTTAGCCTTTCAAGCTCTTGAGTGATTTTATTTTGCAAATTTAGAGGATTAGGGGCCAATATTAACAAACATGTGTCGTCGGCAAATAATCGGGGTGTACTCTCAACTGCATTAGCAAGGTCATTAATATACAAAAGGAAGAAGAGTGGACCAAGAGAAGATCCCTGGGGCACTCCATAATTTATGCATTTGAGATCCGATCGAATTTGGTTTATTGAGACGAATTGTTTTCTCTTAGTTGCATACGATCGAATTAATGTATGCGCCATCCCACGGATACTATAGTTACGTAGCTTATTTAATACAATATTATGTGACACGGTGTCGAAAGCTTTTTTAAGATCAATCAATACTAGTGCCGTGAATTGATTGCTATTAATTTGGTTGTATGAGGATTTAACTATATCTAACATGGCATGCATTGTTGAAACCTTACTTTGAAAACCATACTGGTTAGCGTGGATTACTTCATGTTTTTCAATGAATTTTATAAGTCGCGCATATATAAGCTTTTCTATAATCGTAGAGAGACATGTCAGGATAGATATGGGTCGATAATTATTCGTTTCATCTTTTGCTCCACTTTTGTAACTGGGGACAATTCTCGCAATTTTGCAGCATGTTAGGGAAAGTTCCCTCGTTAAAGCTATAGTCAATTAATTGATGCAGATAGGGAGTGATTACATGCCTAGTAGCTTTGAGGAAGAAAGAAGATATAATATTGTGTCCCACCGCTTTGTTTTTGAGCGCCATAATTTGATCAAACACTTCTGTAACAGCTGGGGGTTCGAAATAAATAGAGGAAATTACTTTTTTGTGGAAGAAATCTTCTGGTCTTTTATTCGATATATGTTCAATTTTTTCAGCGAGGTTAGGGCCAATAGCACAGAAGAAATTGTTAAATTCGTTGGCTACAATGGAAAGGTTTTCGGATGGCATTTTGTCAACTTTTACAGTAAAAGGCGCTTTGCGACCGGGGGGGGTTATTACAGGATGCTCGTTAAGCGGTTTACGAGCTCGCAAACTGCTCGGTAAAAAAATTTTCCTCGCTAACGCGCTTTTCGGGATTATAGGATTTTCCGAGCTGGCCAACTCGCTCGGCAAGTAGCGAGAAAAAAAATGAGCACGTTAAGTTACCGAGCGACAATTTCATACACAACCAGCCATGGCAGAGCGCATTTTTTTAGGTCATAGTTTATGCACAATAGCTAGTACCTAGTGTATGACACAACTAGAGCTTTACACAACTCTCAGGCTTGTTGTGAAATGGTAGACTCAAGTTCAAGTTTACTCATTCGTGCGAAAGAGGCTAAGGCTCATTAAGTCGCTACACTCTATCTCAAATATGACACATGTCAACAGAAAAAAATCAGATTTTCAAAAATAAAAAACAAAAAAGAAAAATGCAAAGCATAGTCAACATACAAATACATACAGTGATACACATCAAACTAAGACTAGTAGGCCAGCTGCTGATCACTGGTACTAGCTAGTGCCTAGTCTAGTGCTAAAACTGTTCTAGGATGACTTATTACAAAGTTGGGATGGTTTCGACTTGATTACAGGTAAGATTGTATGTAGTAATGGTGTCTACAGATGTATCGGTATAGGCTTGCTGTGAGGTGCTAGACTAGCAGCTGCTTTTTGCTGGCTGGCGCCTAGTCTGGTGCTAAAACTGTGCTATTACGCCTATTGCAAACATGCGTTGGCTGCAGACTTAGTTAGAGAATCTGTAGTAATGGTATCTTCCACCATTAACTGTGTGAGGCCATGGCTAGCAACTGCTAGTCTAGCACCTCACAACAAGCCTATGCATCAGTAGACACCATTACTGCATACACTCTTTACCTATAACCAAGTCAAAACCATCCCAACTTTGTAATACAAGCACAGTTTTAGCACTAAACTAGGCGCTAGCCAGCAAACAGCAGCTGCCAGTCTAGCACCTCACAACAAGCCTATACATACCGAGCAGTAAGCGAGACACTCGGCATTACCGAGTAGCTGCTCTTTCTGCGAGCGCAACCTGTAATCCCAACTTTGCGAGCACGTTATCTCGGCTGCCGCTCGGAGAATTTCTCCTCCGAGGAGAATTAGCGAGAGAAATCGCTCGCTAACACATAAAATCCTGTAATCACCCCCCGGGTTTGCTAGGCAACACGGATCGTATTATCTTCCAGGTCTATCGTGCATATTTTTTGTTTTTAGCTAATTCTGTGTGAAAATGCATTTGTTTCGATAGAGCTTTGATTTTGGTACGTTTATTATTATATATTTGCGAAAAAACAGTTTTTGTGAAGTGCTTCCGTAAATAACAAGCGTTTTAAACATGGAGTTTTTTTCTAATTGATGTGAGAATGCCTTTAGTTATCCATGGTTTCAATACTGTTTTCGGCTCAAAATATCAGTGCTAGAACTGAATATTTGACGTTGATGCTGCTGTGAAGTAGTTGGTTAGTAGAAGTTTCCTTAAACACTGTGTCTCTGCAGTAGCTATGGCTGTACACAATTTTTTTTTTAAATGAAATCAAATCTTCACTGTAGGCCAGTGGTTCTCAAACTTGTCGGAAGTATCGAACCCAACAGGTGTCATGCAAGCATACATCGAACCCTTAATTATAACCAGGAGCGGATCCAGAAAATTTTAGAGGGGGATGCAGTTTTGAATTAGGCTGAATGTTAAATGAGTGCAAAGACGTCAGACGTCTAAACCGGAAAAAAGCATAAGCTCTTTGAAAATGTTTCACGTCAGGGGCGTATTCAGAATATTCTTAAGGCGGTGGAGGGTGGCATAAAATTTTTACATTTTTTAAGCGTATTTTTTTCCGTAAAGTTAATTTGAAGCAAATTGAGGAACAAAAATATGGCTCTAGGGGAGTCCGGGGGTATGCTTCCCCGGAAAGTTTTCAAAAATTTAGACACTGTAATGGCCATTTTAGAGCTTTTTGAACAATTTTTATGGCAAATTCTGTTTAATTTTTTTGCCTCTAACTCTAAGTCCTTCACCAAATATGATACATTTTGTTCGCACAATTTCGATTTATGCGTGCTTAAGGCGTAAAGATGATTGTTATCAAATAGTTTGAAATTATGGAAAAATTGCATTCATCAAAAACAGCGTTGAAAGAGTATGGTGGGGGGATGCATCATTCCACGCAGAGATAGTCATTTACTACAACTGTATGCCTTTTTGCAAAAACTTATTCTGATCTTAGCCGAACCCCTGCTACAGCCTCACCGAACCCCTGGGGTTCGGTCGAACCCAGTTTAAGAACCACTGCTGTAGGCCTATTCGTTTCATAACAGTCGCGGTAGCAGGCTACAGAAGCGTGGTAGCTAGTGGCGGGGTACGACCCTGCGTCTTAGCGCTTGGGCAACACAGGTCCGAAGAAACGTCACAGCGGCGGCGAGCCGTTGGCTACACTATGTCCGATTTGACCGGCCTGGGAATCAAACTCCAAATCTTCCGCATGGATAGCGACATCTTTAAAACTACGCCATAACAGCTCGGTTTGATGAAAAATAATTGACCCTGCCAGTGACGTCACATCGTGATGACGTAGAATTTTTACGTCATCACGATGTGACGTCACTGAAACCCCTCCCATCGAAAAATCCTGCGTACGCCACTGGTTGGGGTTAAAATGAAATTAGGCCTATGACTTTAAAGTTTTCTTGTAATGACTTCGCGTCAAACACTCAGCGGGTGTTCAGCTGGGGGGTTTGGGAGAACGCTGTAACCTTCCCCAGCGGGGCTATCAATTTTAGAGTTTTTAGCTTTTTTGAAAGTGTCGCTAGTCGCTAATACATGGTATGAGATAGTTAAACCAGTCACTACTCTTTTGCTGAATCAGACGCATTTTGTTTTCAGAGCTTGATCGTAGCCAATCACGAAGAAGCTAGGGGTTTTACGCCACTTAGACGTTTGCGAATTGCATATTACTAGAGCGTAAGAGCGCTGAAAAATTGACACTGAGCAACCGAAAATAAAAGCACTCCTAATACAAGAAAAAATCTACAAGCCGTTTTGAATCCCCAGGAATGCTTCTTCGCGCCCCCGAGGGCTGTAAGTAGTAGTAATTTATTTTTTGCCATTATAATAACCTCACAGACGCCACTCGCAGGCAACTAAAATATTTTAATTCCATTATAATAGCCAGGAGGTATCAAAAAACTTTTCGGTTATCGAGTCAAGATACCTCCTGGTTGGGTTGCATTGTAAAAGTTTTGTGAGTGAAGGAGATTGACGGATAATTTAAACCATTGGGTCCAGTGACGCAACCAGGATTTTCGTAAGGGGGGGGCTGATACATTTTTGTGATTACGATTAGTTCCTTATTGCTCGTAATTTTCTAGTATCATGTCTGACTGTCTCGCGAGATGACGTAGGTCTATCGTCTATTTCAACAAGGAAAAGCCACGGCTGGTTTTTTTGTGCATTAAAATCTGTGCATTAAAACTGTGCATATCTGTGCATTAAAACAGAAGAGAGCTAAGCGTTATGTCCGAAACTAGTTTCACTAGGCATTAGGCAAGCGAAGTTTTTGTGAAATTTAGCAGAGGTGGGCATTTTTTAAAAATTGGTTGAAGCGCAGCGCAACAAAGCGCAAAAGTTCTGTTAAGTCATGAAACGCAACGCAACTAGCGCAACCTAATTTTTAAATTGACTGAAGCGCAACGCAACTTTCGCCATCAATTATTTTTTCGCATTAAAGCGCAACGCAACTTCCGCAATCAATAATTTTTTTGCATTAAAGCGCAACGCAACTTCCACAATGAGGTTTATAAAAAAGGAAAAGCGCAACGCAACTTTCGCCATGAAAAATTTATTAAAGCGCAACGAGTAGATGTATAAGCAATGCAATTTTTTCTTGAGTTATTTTTATAGGTGCTTTTAACAGCACGCAGTTGGCTACAACGTGACAACGATTTTAATGCAAGTGACTGTAACAGGATTTTGCGTGGTCAATGAACAGGAAAATTAAATAAGCGAAAAAAGATGCGTTGCTGAAGATTGCTTTCTTCATCTTCATCCTCTTATCACGAGAAAGCGAAGGACGCGCTGCTTAGGACGAATCCAGACTCGCTTAGGAGTTGCCTTTGTTTCCGAATTTTCCGGTTGAATTTTGCTTCTGACTTCTTTAATTTGCCGCTTGCCAGATTTCACCAAGCAGAGATAATCAACGTGAAGCATCTTATCCAAGGACGCAACAACGAGACTAGGTTGGGAGTTGAACCATCAACCTTGCGATCATGGTCGTTGTAAAAACGACGCTCCAAACCACTGCGCCACGTTGCAATGTCGCGTGCCGTTAAAAGCACCTCATCGCGGTAAATCATAATTTGCATATGCGGCGAAGTGCTCCACAACAACAACTAAAATACGATTTATTCAACACTCAATGATCTCTTTAAGCACTTGCAATTATTTTAAAAAGCAAAAGACTTTAGTGTACCACATTTCTGATGAGCTGAAAACTTCTGCTACAATAAATTGACCTATATGCCTATTGTACGCATCAAGAAACAAACTGCTATTCGATTAAAAACAGTTACAAAAAACTGCTTACTCCATCACATTGCGCTTTAATTAATCCGACCAAGCGCAACGCAGTATTTCAACTTCCTACAGTGCGCAACGCAACAAAACGCAAGCAACCAGATTCGTTCCAGTTCGCAGCGCAATAATGCGCACACTATTACATATTTTTTCAGTTCGCAAAGAAATAAAGCGCAAGAAGGATTTATTTTCCTTGAAGCGCAGCGCAACTAGCGCAATGGCTAAAAATAATTTGTTAAAGCGCTTCGCAACTTCCGCACGTGCGGAAGTTGCGCAACTAGCGCTTTGCGCTTCAAATTGCGGAATGCCCACCTCTGAAATTTAGTTTATAATCTATCCCAAAGCGGCACATGAAGAGTCTTTTAACATTTTTTCAACCAAGGTAAGCTTATCTTGCTATCTATTTCAACGAAGAAAAATTATGCAAATTACTTGAAAAAACTTGCGCGACAATGTTCGACTTGCAAAGTTTCAATTAGGAAGAGAGAGGTCTTGGTACTGCAGCAATCTTGGACTCGGTGCTTGTTGTCAACGTCATCGAAGCAAATTTAAACAATAGAATGAGATCATTCACTGGCACTTGCGGCATATTTATTCAAAACACTTTCTTTATCAACTGATCGTTCTCGGTGAAGCGGTTGCAAAACGAGACCGGTTAACCGTTGTTCTGACCGGTTAACGATTTTAATTCACAAATGATTTTAATTTACAGATACCGGTATCAGCTTAAAAGATTACATTTTTGTTGTTTTAACCTTGCTCGTAACCGCAGTTAACAATATTCTCGGACATAGAAATTCATTAATTGTTAAAAATGCCTCAGTAAAACTTAAATTTATATTATCTGTCAGGAGCGGATCAATAAAATTTTGGCGGGGGGATGCAGTTTTCAATTAGGTTGAATGCTTACTACGTACAAATTCGTTAGACGTTTAGACCCCAAAACGGGCCTAAATAACATAAGCCCTTTGAAAATGTTTCATGTCAAAGGCGTATTCAGAAATTTTTTCAAGGACAAGAGCATTAAATTTTGACATTTTAATCAAGCGTATTTTTTCTGGCACAATTTGATGCAAATTGAGGAACGAATCTAGGGGGTCCGGGGGCATGCTCCCCCGGAAACTTTTTGCAAATCTACACACTGCAATGGCCATTTTAGTGCTTTTTGAACACTTTTCAGGTACATTTAATTTAAATTTTTGCCCCTATATGTGCGTGCCTCACCAAGTATGATGCACGTGTTCGCACATTTTCGATTACGCGTGCTTAAGGCGTAAGAATTATTGTTATCGAAAAGTTTCGAAATTATGAAAAAATTGTATTTTTTCTAAAACAGTTTTAAAATCGGATTTTAGGGAGATGCTCCCCCCAAACATTCCTGGATCCACCCCTATTGCCTGTTGAATATTGACAAATTACGACGAGCACTGGTACTTATAATTTTTTACAGTTGTTTTATGCACTGTCGTTCATAAGGCTAAGGGGGGGGGGGCTTCAGCCCCCTTGGCCCCCCCCCCCTAGTTGCGCCTATGATTGGGTCAATAATATTGATAAAGGTGTTTCAGTGAGCGATAATATAACTTTAGAATAATTTGCACAGCAACGTCAGATCGATTGCTTTTACATGTAAAGCCAGTAGAAATCAAATCGGCCAATTAGAAGACTAAAAATGTGTTAAGATTAATAATTTTCCAACAACGAAATTTTGTAACTTTTTTTGAAGTTAATCCAGCCCAAATATTTAAGATTTTTCTCTAATTCTCTCCATAATTTCGTAGCTTTGAATAAAATATGATTTTGCGAGATTGATTTTGAAAATTTAGGAACGTAATAAATCAATTCGCTTGTCTTTTATCATAACCATGACTTTGTTCAACTTTGGTAAATTTGTCGAAGATGCCAGAGGGAAGACTACTTTGCTGTAGCTAGTTCCTGTACATAAATTTTGCCAATTCAAGTTTGTAAATATCATCAAATTTTAACAAATTTAATTTTTTGTATAAAGGAGTTACGTGGCTGAATTTTTTGTTGTAAGTTAGAATGCTAATAACATTGTTCTGTAAAACACGAATTTCTTGCTGTAAAGTTTTGGTACCAGTGGCCCATATAATTATGCCGTATTGTAACCTACTGTGTACAAGACTATGATACACCATGCGCGAGACATTTTCAGTAACTGAACCTGTTAGGTTATAAAATATTCCAGAACATTTTGCAAGCTGCAATGACAACTCTTTAACATGAGATGACCAGCTATGATTTCCATCAATGAACAATCCTAGGTATTTAACTGAGTTTGTCCTAAGTATAGGATTATCATTAATATTAATTTTAAAATTTTCGTTTATTGTTATTTCTGCTTATTGACTAAAATATAGCAAGACTTCTTATAGATAACGGATAGTTTGTTTTTCTTATACCATCCCCAGTTGGGAAACCCTGTTCTTTATGGTGTGCCGTGGTGAGATTTTGTGGATGTGTTGAAGTCTTTCATTAATAATATTTTTTCTGAAGCACAATTCTAGCATGTTTTAAGATTGTAAGCTTTCCAATATCGTCCGTAAGCGTACATTACAGCAGTGAACTCGATCGATTTTAAACCGAGTTCAAGAGATATTTGCAAGTTCGAGTTCTAAGAATTATATTTTTCGAGTTTAAGTTCGAGTTCGGCAAAAATGATCGAGTTCGAGTTCGCAGCCCTGGACTTTGTAGGTCGCAATGGCATAATGGTATGAACAAATAAACGACATGCAGCTTTTCTTTTGATAAAATCATAACTTTAATTTACACGGATTGTGACTACTTCAACAACAAACTATATTTCGTAGTGATCTTTTATTTCTCTTCAACAATTTAAATGTCTTTCTAATGAACTCGAACAGTTTTATGCGAGTTCGAGTTCGGCAAAATGATCGAGTTCGCAGCTCTGGTTACTACGCCTCCCTCACAAAAAATTATTCATGATGCTCCCTCCATAAAATAATACATAAGCCTATATTTTTAAATGATTATGAGTTATGACTAGGGCGATTTTTGGTTACAAAAGTTACTTTTTTTTTGCTAGCTTCAATTAACGTAAAAAGCGTTTAACCAAAATTTCACAGCTATAGGGTCAGTATTTAAAAAGTTACAAGGTTACAAAAAGTTACTTTTTGTCTTTTAGGTTACATTTTGGTGCTTTTTTGCATAATTTTTCTAGTTTTTTGTCTTGGATTGATGCAAGAAAGATAAATTTACGATCTACAAACACTAAGGTGCCTCCTTGGTGCCAGCCAACAACTGCTTCTGTGGAAAGAAGTTTTTTTATGCTTAACAAATTACTTGCAAAGGACAGAAACTTTCTACCACAAAATGTAAAACACTACATGTGTGTTCACTATAACTTAAGCACGAGGTAAAACTGGGCCTTCTTCACGTTTTTTCATGTTTGGCTGCAACTATTTTCGTTTTACTTTTATTCGTTTAATAAAGTTACTTTTTGGTTACTTTTTTACAAAAATAAAGTTACATTTTTAAGTTTTTTAGGTTACAAAAAAATCGCCCTAGTTATGACCAACATTTACGCCTCCCTACAGACCAGACTTGGACAACTAGAAAAATTTCGGCTTTTCCAAATTAGATTAGAATTAGAATTAGAGCTACACAGTTTTTCCAAATTAGATTAGAATTAGAATTAGAGCAACACAGTTTTTCCAAATTAGATTAGAATTAGAGCTACACAGTTTTTCCAAATTAGATTAGAACTAGAATTAGTGAATTCGCAAAAACTTGGAAATGAAATCAACTTCCGAATTAAAATTAGAACGAATAAGAAATAGGCGTACACTAAACCCTCGTTTATCGCGGTTAATGCGGTCCAGACACCACTGCGATAAGTGAAAAACCGCGAAGTGGCGGTACTACACGAAAGAATTCTCGCCGCCTTTGGGCTGATAAAGGTTTACAGTACATGAACGCTTAGTTTTTGACACCTATTCGTACACATCAGTATTGATGAACGCTGCTTACGCCTACTCTTTCGAAAACTGAAGGATAAGAACACGGAAAACTATAAATGTTTTCTGTTTTTTTAACGCCACCCAATACTGTACATTATTTATAGTAATTGAGTAGGTACAGTAATGAGGCCTTCACGTTTGTTCGAGAAGAGCCTCATCATCAGATATCTGTGCAGACAATCAGTGATGTGATATGCACTATGCAGCGATTGTTTCTACGGCTAAAAAGTAAAAGGACAGTAATTTTTCTAACTCTAGGTTATAAGTGATGTAGTTTTGTGCTGATATAGCAGCCTAGTATAGCATGTAAAACAACATACAAGTACTATCAGGCCTACTATTGTTTATTCCAACTTGTGGTGCTGAAACAATCTTCGAACAAAAGTTTTTATTCTAGCACTATCGTTACTATAGCAATCTTGAACAGTTTCTTGTCATGATGTAATGATAATGAAGATTGTTGCTAATGCACGCCGCTAGGCTATGCAAAACATTTAGTTCTAAAACTAACTTCCAGAAACACTGTGTGTGTATCGAAAAAGCGAAGGCCTAGTAATTTTCCATGCATAGCCGCTTTGCCAGCCTACTCTACACTATCTAGATTCTATATCCTAACTTACTACACTACAAGTTACTACAGTATAAAATAGTTATTATGTCACTATGGCTACTATTCGTCACAATTACTATAACTAAGCAATGCGATGGCGGCTTGGCACTGGTTTTCCTTGCACAAGGGATATTCTTGCATAACTTGTTGAAAAACGCCGTTGGACAAACTAGCATTTTCGGCAAAACCGGAAATTAGATTAGAATTAGAATTAGAGCTACACAGTTTTTTCAAATTAGATTAGAATTAGAATTAGAGCATAGAAACATTTCGCAAATTAGATTAGAATTAGATTAGCGGCATTTCGCTCTAATTAGTGTAATTAGAAAACTAGAATTATCTAGTTGTCCAAGTCTGCTACAGACTAGTCCACGCGTCCAAGTTTGGAAATCGCTCACATGTTTTGCACCGTCGCACGTTTTGTCAAAAACAAATGAATGGATGATTTCACAAGAAACACGAAAATAAGGAAGAAAGTTTTTGGCTTGTTTTGCCCGGTCCTATTAAACAAACACCGCAAAGGACGACAAAAGGACCTCAAATTGACGTATTAAACACCGCAAAGAACGACAAAGGACCTTAAATTGATCTACTAAACACCGCAAAGAACAACAAAGGACTTGAAATCATACCATAACGAAGAACGACAAAGAACTTTAAATTAGGGTTAGGATTAGGCTAGGGTTAGGTTATGGTTAGAGTTAAATTAGGGTTCGGATTTTAGGGTCCTTTGTCTTACTTCGCGGTGTTTAGTGCATCAATTTGAGGTCCTTTGTCGTCCTTTGCGATGTTTCAGTCCTCTGCAGTGTTTAGTAGCCTAATAGTAGGACCCTTTTGCCTTGTAGGAAACAACGATTTAAAACAATGCATTGAAAGCTTTCTGAAATACCACTCTGAAACTTGCTTTGTGAACGGTCCGCAAGCGACTTTTGGTTGCCCTATAGTCATAACGATGCAACGCCCAAATAAAGTAAGCGTGACGCAGTGGGTGGAGTGTTGTTTCCACGACGATCATCGTTAAAGATGGTTACTGATTCAATTTTCACATAAGCTTTGTGGTTGAGTCCTTGAATAAAATGCCTCACGATGATTATCTCTGCAGCTGAAAAGTAACGATAGCACAAGCACACAAATTTCACACTAAAGTATTATTGATGAAGGCGTAGAAAAGAGCATGTGCAACAAAACAAGGAGGCGTTGAAACACGCAAGTCAAGATTAACTCGAAATTATGGCATCGCAAGCGGAACATTTGTCTGCGTCGCAACCTAGGCCTATTTAGGGGGGATGACGGGGGTTCAACCCTCCTCCAAATATTTTTATAAGTTTAAACTAAGACAGTACAAGCCCTGCAAATCGTCAAAACATAGCACAGTACGCAGGAGTAGGATGTAACATTTTGACCCGAAGATCATTGTTGCGGTACGCGTTTTTTGATAAATCGTAAAGGTCAGCGCTCCAGGCGCGGGGTGCCGTAGCATTTGATACATCTGCCATATGGTTAATCAAGGCCGTATTTACAGGGAGATATTGGGGAATCAAGCCTCTTAAAATATTTTTGTAAATTTTATCTAAGACACTACAAGATTAGTCCAGTAATGTAACATTTGACCCTCGAGTCATCGTTGCAATAGTGCGTTTCTTCGTAATAATATTTAGCGCTCCAGGCACAGGGTGCCGCAACATTTCATGCATTTGCCGTATAATTAATCCAGCTAGAACCGTATGGGAGTAAACGAGACACGAACCCATAAAAAGCTGGAGCCTTTGAGTACTACTCATACAAATAAATTACGGTAGGGCATGGAGACTGATGAACTGTTGTTTGTTACCGGTAAATTGATTGCTACTTATTGTTCTAGTGCAGTGGTTCTTAAACTGGGTTCGACCGAACCCCAGGGGTTCGGTGAGGCTGTAGCAGGGGTTCGGCTAAGATCAGAATAAGTTTTTGCAAAAAGGCATACAGTTGTAGTAAATGACTATCTCTGCGTGGAATGATGCATCCCCCCACCATACTCTTTCAACGCTGTTTTTGATGAATGCAATTTTTCCATAATTTCAAACTATTTGATAACAATCATCTTTACGCCTTAAGCACGCATAAATCGAAAATGTGCGAACAAAATGTATCATATTTGGTGAAGGACTTAGAGTTAGAGGCAAAAAAATTAAACAGAATTTGCCATAAAAATTGTTCAAAAAGCTCTAAAATGGCCATTACAGTGTCTAAATTTTTGAAAACTTTCCGGGGAAGCATACCCCCGGACTCCCCTAGAGCCATATTTTTGTTCCTCAATTTGCTTCAAATTAACTTTACGGAAAAAAATACGCTTAAAAAATGTAAAAATTTTATGCCACCCTCCACCGCCTTAAGAATATTCTGAATACGCCCCTGACGTGAAACATTTTCAAAGAGCTTATGCTTTTTTCCGGTTTAGACGTCTGACGTCTTTGCACTCATTTAACATTCAGCCTAATTCAAAACTGCATCCCCCTCTAAAATTTTCTGGATCCGCTCCTGGTTATAATTAAGGGTTCGATGTATGCTTGCATGACACCTGTTGGGTTCGATACTTCCGACAAGTTTGAGAACCACTGTTCTAGTGGTTGCCCTTCAGCGGCGTAAAAGGAGCAGGCACCTGGTTTGAGCTAAAACTGTCGCCGTATGTTCACTTCCAGTTTACTGCAAATTTTACAATAACGTCAAGTTCAATCATGGTTCAACTAGTAGATAGCTTTGATTATGTGTCGGATGATACTGCATGCTTGAAAAAGAAGTCACATTCTGCATAAGTATGCTGAACAAAGCTTGATAACAACAACAACAACTTTTATTTTGCTTACTAAACAGCGCAGTAAGTGAATATTACGCAATAAAGAAAGTTTTAAACAATTTTTCAAACGACTGGTAAATATTGCTAGTTTTTGAATAAAATAAAAAATTTATACAGACCAGTGCGGGCTATTAAATAGTCTGGACGGTGAAAGACCATTTCATGGTCACCTAGTCAAACTGCCCAGTTTTACTACTGATTTTAAGTTTTTAGCATAAAATTTGAAACCAGGGAATAACCAAGGTTAGCTTGTTCCATAAAATTGGAAATCATAAAGAAAGTAACAAACCATAAACAAAGTGTATTTAACTTACAATTATTTTGGTAGGCTAGTGCAAATAGAAACGTATAATTATATTGAAGGTGCAAACGTTACAAATAATTTACTTTTCTACTTTCTAAGGAAATTACCGTATTTCATAAAATCAATGCTTGCCCACACAGCAGAATATGAGTTTACATGAAAGCAAATAAGAAAGTGATATACTCCCGCCTTACTCTTTTTCGAAACTACTTAATTTTTTCTCCATTTTGTGCAAACAAACATAACGCATCGCGTTAAAGTGTAAAAAAAGTTGAGCAGTATATCGCCCCAGATCTTTACTGTGAGCAACGTAGCTCACGCATTTCTCACGCCTTCGGTGAATAATACCGTGGGTGCTTTTGATTAGTTTTTATTTCGGGTCTTGCACACTGGACCACGTAAGTTTAAGCCCAGGACCAGAGGCATAGGCGCATTCAAAGAGAGCCACGGTGCCATGCCCCCGCTGGCCCTGTCGTAGTTGTAGATTAGCCTACATTAGAACACACCTAGGCTATACGTCATTCAATCAAATGCGCCAAAGTTAATAAAGTTGCATCCTTCTTTCATAATATTTTAGCCAAGCTTCTGCTTTTAGACATACCAAGGTTTTTAGGTAGGTCTGCTAAAATATTTTTGTAGGCCTATTGTGTATTAGAAACTGCACTGACTGCAGGTGCGGTACGTCCTTTTTCGATAAAAAGTGTACTTAAATGAGTGTTTTTTATGTAAAAACCGTAAAAATCTGTTGGCGGCTGGGGGCTCCGCCACCAGAACCCCGGTTTTGCGCCACTTTTCCAAATCTTTGGAGCGCCACTAAACAGCGGTAGCAGTGACAAGGAAAAGAATTTGACAAGCATTGTAATGTTTATGCCAAAAAGCGTTAATGTAATGTACACAACTTCGAAAAAATTTACTTCAAAAATTTTGGTATACCGGAAGTGAATATTTATATCAAACCCCCCTCTCCCCCGAAATATTTTTGTGGATACGGCCCTAGTTGAACATGACGTTATTGTAAAATTTGCAGTAAACTGGTAGTGCACATACGGCGACAGTTTTAGCACAAGCCAGGCGCCTACTTTTTTTACGCCACTGACGGACGACCATTAATCATACCAATCAATTTAACAAGCAACAGTTCTTCTTTAAATCAGTTTCCATGCTTTACCGTAATTTATTTGTATGAGTAGTAGGCCTACACAAAGGCTTCAGCTTTTTCGTGAGTTCGTGTCTTATACACTTCAATACGGTTGTAGCTGGATTAATTATGCGGCAAATTAATGTACGAAATGCTACGGCACCCTGTGTTTGGAGGGCTGACTTTTATGATTTATCAAGTAACGCGTACCGCAACAATGACCTGCAGGTCAAAATGTTGCATCCTACTACTGCGTACTATGCTATGTTTTGACGATTGCAGGGCTTGGACTGTCTTAGTTCAAACTTATAAAAATATTTCGGGATGGCGGGGTTGGGAATAGATACCGGTACCCAAAAAAGTAAAGAAATAATCGATTTTCGATAGTTCACCAAATAGTAAAGAAATAATCGATTTCGATGATAGTTTAAAAAAGTAAAAAGTAAAGAATATTGTAATCGATATTCGATATTACTCTGAGCATTTAGCGGAGCACGGCAAGCATTTTTTGTGATGTCCTCACATTCATGCGGCAACCTACACATAAAGGACGGACATAGTATATGCGAAGCAACTTTGCTATTTAAAATCTTTTTTTTTTGGCACAAAAAAATTTATCAGCAAAAACAAGGTAATGACATACCGACGATTATTTCAAATTTACTAAAGTGAGATAAAGTAACCTGGACAAAAAGAATCAAATATGGAATATCTAATTGCGCCGAAAAAAAAGTATAGACAAGGCCATATTCGATACTCATTCAAAAAAGTAAAGGCTTCAATGCATTCGATGAACAAAAAGAAAAGAATATCGCAATCGAGTATCGATTACAATAGATTTTTCCCAACCCTGCCGGGGGGAAGGGGTTGAACCTCCGTCATCCCCTCCTAAAGACGGCCTTGTAATTACGCAATTGTACCAATCTTAAGCCTAAAAAGTACAACAGTATAAATGCGGAATACGCAATGCTTTGCTTAAAATTTGTATTCTTCTTGCGAGTGCGACTCCTGAAGCTTGTTGCGCCGCGACCCCCAATTTGGGAAGCCCTTCTGTAGAGATTTAGTTTTGTGATTTCGCTTCGTTAATTTCAGAAGAATCTCTTCACCAATTGCTCAATATTTGATTAAATTATTTAGTTTTGGAAATCCAGTCAACAAGCCAAACGTGGGCAATTTGTAAAAAAGTATTTTTACTAATTCAATACAGTAGTTATTTAAAACAGAATTATTACCAACGATTCTGCGCCCACTTATGCATGTTAAACTTTTTTTAAGTCAATAAAATTATCACGAAATAAACTGACAGAAAATGAGCCAACTAAACACTGTAACACCGGCAGCTTCATTGGTTACAAGGCTAATTTGAGGCAGTTCTTTTCATGTCATTTTGCAGGCCTCATCTGGCTAACATCGTCATTCAAGTGGTTTGTCTCGTATTTCAGCAAGGCAGGAAACGCCGATGTGACATCACTAGTATAGGTGTGTCGTTGGCCAAAAAATTAGGTTTCCCAAAGCTGCAGATGAAAGTCTGTGTAATTTGTGTAGATCTTGCCATTTTGCTAGATTTTTCGTGCTTATTATCGCCATGAGAATATGAAAACACCTGCAGGCAATGAACTGTTTTTTAGTCGTTGTGGTATCACTGAAAAATCAACTTTATTAGCTTATTGCCATTTAAGTTTCTAGCGCAGACTCGGTAAGCTGTCAGCATGAAAATTAAATCAAAATCTATTGCTAATCTTTATGTTTTGCCGATGAAATAACCTTTTGGTCAACATTGCCGCGGCAACGTGAGCCAAAAAAGTGACAAGTTAATGTTTAATTTATGAACTTAAAGCCTAGCAATGCATTGCCTTAAACTGGAAGTTTTAGAAACGATGAAAGCATTGTTATCGTTGACAATTTGAGGAAGTTTTGCAACATGATGCAAAGAAATAAGCTTTCAAGAAAAGTTACGCATGTAAGAAAACAAGAGCGATTTCCAGTTTTCAAATGGGATCATTTTGGCGACGATCAGCAGAAAGAAATTGAAGGCAAAAATTGTTTTGAAGATAGCTTTGTTCCTACCGGCAAAAATATACCAGCCGTACAATCTCTGGTAAACATTTCTGATACCAATACTAAAAGAAGCAGCGAACAGAGTTCTTTGTTTCAAAGACTGCACCAAAAATACAAGCAGGAAATATTGGAATTTACATCTGAATATGAAGCCTAAGCAGTTGTTGCTAGAGGCAAGAATAACTTTTTGTGGATGCCCAAGAAAATAGACCGGAAAAATGTTTTGGCCTTGTTACCAATTGCCGTTGTAAGGCCAACAATCAGTGCCGGTTCAAAAATTCTGCATTACGACAGATTAGAACTAGCAACGCACTAGATGGTCAAAACTTCAATCAATTTTTTGAACGAGACAACCAGTAACTACATGCTGAAAATACCAAGCAAAAAGTTACTGAAGAGTGTATCGCGCATAGGCTTAGTCTTAAAACAATGCGTGAGAAACGCGTTACGGGGACCTTTTACAACAAACTGCTAATTACCGTTTGCCTGTGTAAAAAAGGTGTAACTTTTTACAATAACAATGTGGAAAAGTGTGATAATAATTATGGAACTCGTTTTATCAACAGCGGAATTGTCACCGACATTGATCTGAATTCTGAAGCAGCTCTAAATCAGTAGGCCATCAAAATTGCGTCTAGTTTTCGTACTCGCGTCTTTTCAGTTGCTTTTTGTCGGCACCTGGCGGTTTACGATGACGTGAATAATGACAATGAGCATAACTATTGCTTTGATTTCTTATGTTTTCCTGCTACCAAGAAAACTCCACGGCGAGCAGCTTTCTTCAGAAATAGTGTCGCCACTCAAGATGGAATTCTTTCTCCAACGGCAGAAGTGACCTTGGTGGTTTGTTACTTTGTTCTCAACCCTATTCCTATGCGGAACGTCACGCAGAAATCTGTGATGAAATGCACGTTTTTTTCACTAAAAAAGCGCATTAAGACGACACTTTATAATTCAGTTATTCCAGAAAGGTTAATTGTTTGACTTTTCTGCACAGTAGTTACCTGAATTAGCGTGGTCATAAGTCATTTTGACAAACATTGTGCCTACATTTTATGTTTCACTTTTTTTTTTTTCTTATCTTTAACATGAAGTAGGCCTACAGTTCGTAGACCTTTTGTGGTCACTTCGCAGTCTCCCGTCTCGGCAATTGTTTAAACTTATTGATTTATACAAATTTGAAGTAAAACTACGTTCTTTCAATTCGTATATCTTGTGTCCTTTTTTTTTATATGCCTCACAAATAAATTACAGCTCTCTCGTACCCTGTGCATTGGTATGTGTACTGCGTAACAGCGTGGGAGCTGCATAATGTGCTTGCTTTCATTATTTATTTATCATAGGCCTAATTTGAAAATTTTCAACTTGGGTTAAACCCAAATCATTTAGTTGCATCGGTTTGTTACTCCTTGCCTAGTGAAGAGTGATTCTGCCCTTTGGTTAGAACAGATTAGGCCAAGAAAATAACATAAAACAAGCACAAAGCCACATTTACAACAAAGTTTTCTGTACTCAGATTCAAACGTTCTACCGATGCAAGTGACGTTTCGCCTTCCATTCGGAAGGCTTCTTCAGAAATAACAAGCGTACACTCTAAAACGTTTTCGGAAATGAAACGTTTAGAGTTTGTGCTTGTTATTTCTGAAGCCTTCCGAATGGAAGGCGAAACGTCACTTGCATCGGTAGAACGTTTGGATCTGAATATGTCAAGACCCGATGAACGCAAACTTGTCTTCTATTTTCAGCTTTCTGTGATGGTGTTAGCTTTGCAGGGTTGGGTTTGTGGATAGTTGTTGTAATCTTACACAGTGTAAACCGGAAAAATAAACTTTTCTTCGACGTCGGCACGTTATCCCCAGTCAATAGCAAATTTGATCTTGTTAGTTACTAGCCACAAGGCAGGTCAGTGGTCTCCAAAACCGTAATTTCAGGTGGGGTCTGGGTGCAAAAAATGTCTTCAAAGTTTTCCACCCACATATGCTGTATTTTTGTCCCCTCCAGTGTGTTGCCCGGAGCGAATGCCGCCTTGTCCCCCGCATGTTGACAATAATGTAATAGCATTGTGGGCCCTTTTGGTCTGGGGCCGGAGTACAGGACACCCGTAGCATCTTACGTACCGCAAGCACAAAAACAATCACGTTTAGTTGAGTTATATATCAATCGGAATTTGCAGCAACAATGGTTCTAGAAACCGGATGTTAGTTCAGTGGCTAAGCGCACGCTTTCGGTGCGGGAGGTCTGGGTTCGATTTCCGGACCAGTGAAATTGGCACAGTGTCGCAAACGGCTCGCCACCGCTGCGACGTTTCTTCGGAACTGACGTGTAGGCCCAAGCGCTAAGCCGCGGAGATGGGCTCCGCCACGCGTTACCACGCTTCGCGCAATACCGCGAGTAGCCTGTAAGGAAGATTGTTTTTTTTATTTTTGATGGCTCCGGAGCGCCACGAGCATACTCACAACGAACGTCGTTCTTTTTCTTTGTCTAGCACTGGAATCTTTCACTTGCAATGCCTCTCGTAGCAAAGGGTAGCACAGCGGCATCTTACGTAGGGGAAGGTGCCTTGGTACGTTGAGCCAATTTTTCTTCTTCTCACTTTCTTGCCTTAACCATATGGAATAGCGCTTCAACAAAGATATTGCTGAAAACTACACGTTTTAGGGTGTCTAGTTTAAGCAATGCATTATTTCCAAACGATGAAATTATGGCCGTAAAAACAAGTTAAAGATGGTCATACGTTTGGCTCAACCATGGAGCCTTCTTTCTTTAGTTGAGCCACTAAATCCTCCCATCTAAGCGTTGCATTAACCTGGTTCAAAAGTCGTTTAGTTTTTCCTATGTCGGTTGCGGCCTTCTGAAATCGGCACCTTTCCTCGTTCAGTGTTGCGTTGGGCCATTGAAAGTTGTAAAATTTCATTATAAGCAAGAATACTAGGTAACCCTAAAGAATAAACTATATATCATAGCTGTTTCCAAAATAGAACCATAGTTGAGCCACGACAACACCACGTGGCTCAACTATGGAATTCGCATCCCCCGACTTAAAATCGAATATTTTGCCAGTCCGCATTTTGCAACTCAGCGAAGTTTTAGCCGCAAAAGATTGCTAAAAAACAAGAAAGCTAGCAGTGGCCTACTACTTTCATGTCTTCCTCTGCTATACTTTTCAAGAAAATCGAATGAAGCATTGTTTCTCAAAATTTGTTTTTTTGCTGTAAAAACACCCTAGTTGCTGCAGAATTTTTCGCCGAAGAGGCAACAGCACGAGGCTAACGCAATCAAAAGTGCGTCACAAAAGCTGCATTTTATGACCGCGACGGTTCAGTAATTTTGGCTATTAACAGAGGAATTAGCGATGGATCAACTGCAAAACCGGCTCAACTAATGGCACCTTCCCCTACCACATGCAAAAAATAATCGCGTTTAGTTGACTAATATATCAATTGGAGTCTGCAGTAATAATGGCTCCGGAGCTCCACGAATATACTTACAACGAACGTCGTTCTTTCGATTATTTGGCTTCAGAATAACATAATAAAACGCCACACACCGTCTGCACTTTCGGTAGTAATACCCTGCTGGTCAGTGGTCACATTTACTAACTCCGACATATTAAACCTGATTTACCGTAGGCACAAAATGAACTACCGGTACGGTATACACCCAAACAATTTCGCTGTTTTTATGAACTTGCACGATTGCAAAAAAGCGCATAAAAACATGCAGAGAAAAGCACCATCGGCAACTTTGAGCACAATTTCAAAAGTAAATGGTAAAAACAGCACAGTGAAGCACTAAGATCAACGTATTAAACAATGCAACTTCAATGGCGAAAATCATGAAAAATCCAACACAATTTTATGCATAATAGCTTTCTGGCAGTTTTTCAACTCAAGACCATCAATAAATCCAACATAATCAGCAGATGATGGAGTACAAGTACATATAAGCTCCTTGACTAAATAAGACAAAGCAGCAAGAACATGACGGGGCAGATTATCGCCTGCCTCCTGGTAGGAGACGAGAAGTTGAGACACAACTGAAAGCTGATTTTTTGCAGCTTCAATCACTTCATTACAATTCCCTGCAAAACGAAGAATTAATCTGTATCGACTTTCTCAATAAAACTTTAGTTTAAAACTTTCTTATAAATAATGCAAAAATGTTATTTACGAATATGTCAATGGAGCAAATTTTAAGTTGCTTTGACTTGACTTCGAACGAAATTAGATGGTAACACCTACGATTTCTCACGTTTCAGACAAATTGAGAGACATCTCGAGAGAATTTATCAAAATTCAGTCAAGTTCGGACATGTTAACAAATTATTTCTCACCAGCAAACTTCTGATTGTTGATAACAGTCTCTCGCAGATTATGAATTACACGCGAGGCAAGGAAAGGACGCTCGGTGATACTTTCATTTTCGGAAGAATTTGGTTGATTCTAAAAAATGTAGAACTACAGGCGTCAACATCTTACAAGGTTAACACGTTGACATCCTTGGGACCAATTTTGAAGTATAATACCGCCGACTAGTTCGACCAAGTCAGATAATACCGCCAAATGAAAAATTACCAGCGCGTAAGTCCAGCAATCTACTAGAGTGCTCGGACTGCTTGGTAATTCAGACAGCCATTTCAAACCTCATCACCATGACGCCAATGTATACCATTGATAAATTCATCTTTAGAAAACGAAGGGTAATTGGATGCGGCTAAAAATTAATAGGTCAATGGCAAGTTCATCATTACGGCAACAATATCCAGTTAATCATTCCACCATTACAACCTACCCCACCGATGATCTGTTACGGGTTAACCATGCCACGATCCACTTGGTCCCTTCGCACCCAAGTTTAATGCAAAACGACAAACTCTGATTGGTTTTACACAATATAAAAGAAATTGCGATGTAAAAATGCGTGTTTTGGCCTAAGAATAGAAGTGGACAACTGGACATAAAGGTAGAAATTCACCTAAGCATCCGTATTTTTACATCACATTTCATGTTTAGCAAAAAATACTTAGCCATTGCAAGGTTTCGAGTGAGGGCACTTGTCTGATTTGAAAATACAACCAGTGGGAAAGGGCTATGCAATTATTTTGGAATTTAAGCAAAAACTGATACGTTGACAAAAATGCCCGAAGCACTGCAATATTGCTGAGCTACACGTAGATTACATTACCTGTCCTGCAATTAGTAACAGTTTCAAATTTGAGACCAGATGATCGAGCAAACGAGCATTTAACCACGTTTCAACATTGTTCACCGCCATACGACCACTAATCAAGGTTGCCGTTTGCAATACCTAGAATAAAAAAAAATAAAAAAAACCTAAACGTATCGAACTAGTATGCAATGATCTGACAGAGGATGAAGAAATTCTACAAGCAGTTTAGTATACATTACATAATTACATTAAATATCAATACAATAAGCATAACTTGAAGCACAGTCTCTTCCCATTATTTCATCATAAGCGTGGACAAGCCTAAAAACAACGCTTTTACAAAGTTCAAAGTTATCAATAATCATCGGAGTACACCTACTACCCAACCTTGCTGCTGCTTGCTGAACATACTTGGTACTAAAGGTCAGGAAAATTAACTTACTTTACCATGAACTTTTATTCGTAAGCTCCTCCTTTATCAACCATTTGTAAGAAGTTTTATGAAAGAGGAAGGTATAGCAATTACAACTGATACCTAGCTATCTTAAAAACTTAAAAATTTTGCATCACAAGCGCCGTACTTAAAACAAATTAAATTTTCACAGCACAACATTATGGAGCTCTGAACATCTAACTTTGAACCTATTTTCTTGATGTGTTCATGTTTGAAATCTCTCTACAGCAGCTTTAAATCATTTGCGAGAGTATCTGCAGCTCTCCTATCCGCATATGAATCCAGTAAGGTGATTTACCGGACACTTACAAATTACGGTGAAGACATTACTGTTGGCAAGGAGCTACAAGGTTCGATTCTCAAGCTCGTCAAATCGGACACTGAGTCGCCAACGACTTGTCACCGCTGTGACGTTTCTTCGTAGTACGAAACTGTCTTGCTCAGGTTCGCTGACCTCACCCATTCGTTACATGCTCGCCGCACTACCGCCAGTTTAATGAGTATTGATTTTCCAACATACCTCACTACGAGCAAATAGCATCATTAAAAAACGCTATAAATACACTGCATCTACTTGTTGTTGAACAACTAACCGGTTTGGAAACGGCTGAAGAAACCAACACATTCATACACTGAGCGGTGCTATCTTCCACAAACTGGGAAGCTTGTTCTCGTAAATAATCTATCGCTTCTTTGTACATTTCCTGCGCCGCTATCCTACAATAAAATTGAGTATTAAACAATGTATTGTTACATCATTCTCTTTTTACCTGCAATTGTGCATGTCCGTTTCATGCATAACATGGTTATTTAGGATTGTTTGTATTCAGGGGCGAACCAAGCAAATTTCAAAGGGGGGGAGGTCTAAAAAAAACTCGATTCCGCACTCAAAAGCAGATCCAGAAAATTTTGGTCAAGGGGATGAAATTTTGAATTAGGTTGAATCTTAACTAAATACAAAAACGTTAGAGTAGACCCAAAAAAGACGTAAAAAGCCCTTTGAAAAATGTTTTCATGTCTGCGGTTTATTCAGAATTTTTTTCAGTGAGGGGGCACCGAATTTTCACATATTTTCAAGCGTATTTTTTCCGGAAGAGTTAGTTGGAAGCATATTGAGAATAGGCTGTAGCGGGGTCCGGGGGCGTGCTTCCCCAGAAAATATCAAATTCATACTGTAGAGGACATTTTGGTATTTTTTGAACAATTCTTACGCAAATCTCGTTTACATTTTTTGCCTCTAGATCTGAGTGTTTCACCAAATATATTATAAGTGCATTTTGTTCGTACATTTTCGATTATGCGTGCTTTGGGCGTGAGGCTTGTTGTTATTGAAAAGGTTCGAAATTATAGAGAAATTGCATTGATCAAAAACATGTTTCAAAATGGCTGGTGGGGGGATGGATCCCCCACAACCCCCCCTGGATCTGCTATTGCGGGCCCTGATAACACTGTCTCTTACCACTACCCCAACCAGCCAGTTTGGTTTCAGTATGATGAGAGACAAATTCGGTCACAGCTGTTTTGAAATAGCAGCACGTACTGCACTTGCACAATTTGGACACTTCACTTTAAACACAAGGGTTCGGTTTCAAAAAGGGGGGGGTCGACCCCTGAACCCCCCCTGGGTGCGCCGCTGTTTGCATTCATGACCAAATAATATTGGTCAATAAGAACTGAGTGGCAAGCTCAAAAATGTTTCATTTCCCGAAATGCCAAAATTCAACAGTTTAAATCTATGAATCAAGAGTAGCAACTTTCATAAATTCACATAACAGCAAAAGTTGCAATGTCCTATACCAAAAAAATCGAGATTAAAACTAATCCTTACTTAATGACTTGGGGATCTTTTGCATCCGATTTCTCTTCCACAAATCTGAAAAAAATAGGCCAAAAACTTGAAGCAAAAGGCAAGAGATACAATAAAAAGTGAACATATTAGCTGGACCGCAATACACAGATTTTTATGCGGACATCAACAAGTTACCGGCTAAGAGCTTTCTCTTTGATTACAAGTAGTACAACCGACTCCAACCATATAGGATAAAAATTTCTTAACTTTGTTGATTTCGGTAACATCAACAACTCAGAAATGTTCTCTCCTGCTTACTTTTTGAGTTGTTTGCTTTCACGACAGAAACGAGGCAAGACATCAGAGCATAGATGTTTGACACAATTTGAATGACACCGATCCGATACAAATGACACAGTCCGCTTCAAAGATAAGGGCTGGTTGCGAAAGAATGCAGCTTCCAACTTGGCTTGCATATTCTACATCATAGCAGCAGATTAACTTAACGCAATAAATATTGCTGCTAAAAGCAAATCTAAATATGCCAATTTGCTGAAAGCAACTGAAGCATAGCGGCAAGACAAAATCAAAGTTTTAGCGAAGTTTAACAGAGCAACTTTGCTAGCATAATTATGTCAAATAACAATTTAATTCGCTGTCTTTTTGCCAGAGATTCTTATTGCTAAAATCAACTAAAACACGCCTTGTGGTAGTTGTAAAAAAACATGTAACATGACGGACAAAAAACTTGACACATTTTTTATAGAGTTTAACATAAAAGCTTCTTGGAAGTTGCTTTAAACTGTTTTTGTTTTTTTTTGATTAGCAGTGAAATTTCTGCATTAACCAAACACAAGCTTATAATTAGCAAAGAACTCACCGAAGAATCTGGTAGTTTTTCGGAAGAAGGAGTTATTTTCTTAGGTAGTTGTCGTTTATTCAGCGACGTTTTGCATTTGAGCAAAGTTCGAATATCGGCCAAACGCCAATGCATTTCACCGATAATGCGGCTCGATAAAATACTATCGCTCATTGAATCAACCGAATTGGAAGAACACTGAAATTTTTTGAACCATAAAATTTTTATGAACAAACGAGCAGTTTCTTCAACATTAGAGGTTGTCAAGTTTATCAAAACTTATACTGCCAACAGCTTCGAACGTTACAGTAGTTAACAGCTCAGCAGGTAGGCCCACTATAAGTATTCGCAAGTAAAAAAACAAAACAAAAGCACTAACTTAGACAAAGAAGTACACGGTAAATTAATACTAACCTGATAATGCACTTTTTCATTTGAATCCAAATGTTGATAAAAAAAGTCGTGACTATAAAATTCTTGTTCAAATAAAGTACAAATCACCGTTCCGGTAAAAAGACTTAACATTTGAGGAATATTGTGGGAAGATAAACTCGTTTCTTTCAATCTAAACAATAAAATTACATCACATAACAACTAGAATATTTACTCTTCATAAAAAAGCTTCCACAACTACTTTTATTAATCAAAAGCTTCATCCTTAACTCGAAATCTTACCCAACAATTACTCTAATGCTACGCGAAACAGAACAATCAAGTTATAGCACAATTACGTTCTAATGACCAACTAAAGGTGGTTTACCGCAGCGCTTCTCAACCAGTGGTGCGCGGCAAACTTTACAAAACTTTGTAAGTGTGAACATTGCTTTATTGTTTAATGTATTTCAATTTTTTATGTGATTCACGCATTTAATTTGACATAAGCTAATTTGGGCCTGGCAAATATTATCACGTTTGGAATTTACTCTTTCTGTGAATTAGTTTGCCCTGCTCTGGCATATACTGTTGTTTTGGCGTTACTCTGAAGTTGTACATAGAACAATCTTAAGTCATTTCAGCGCCTGGAAGCCTGTAGTTTCTGAACCCATTAACCGTTCGTTTAGCAGCAGAAAATATAAAATTTTACCCTCAAAAATACAGAATGAAGAACTTGTTGAGCTCTTTAAAGACAACATTCTTATGTGCGTTTATCTCCCAATGTTAACCTTCTCTCCAGATTGTATCTTTTCAGTGAAGCATTGGTCTACATTGGCCTGTGCATCACGGTGATGACTTGGCCTAGCTTTGAACCCACAGCTCCGAAGTCCAATGCGCCCACCACTCAGCCAACTCTACGAGCCTCCAGACGGCACCTTACACTACCAGAGAAGGTCAAATTTTGAGTTCGAGAACTAAATTCCATGTGTTCTTGTATTTTCTTTTCGTTGCATATTTTGCAGGCCGCACAAAAAAATCCTCCGTAAAAGTGGGCCGTGAGGTCAAAAAGGTTGAAAAGCGCTGGTTTACCCATAATCGGCCCGCGAAAAATTTTTGGGCAGCATGTTCGTTCTATTCTCCTGTTCATCAATCACGCGGAAGCCCGCTACATTTTAAGGATTTACTTGTATTACAATTATTGTTGCCGCGCATCACTTAAATGAATATTATGTTGTATTTGTGCAAAAACATCGTAATATCAAATTCTCTCCATTTAGTGCAAGGAATTAAGACGCAACATTAACAAATTTCTCCACCCTGCCGTCACAAAATTTTGTATCGCAAATCGCCGATTACAGTATATAATTATAAAAAAATAATTCGCTCTTTTTTTCGAGTTGAAAGCGACAGACAACGATGCACTGCAACCCTACCAGTCAACTCGGAGTAATTAAGAACTATTCCAGCCTCTTTTCGATATCACGGTTGAGACTAATTTTGTGAATTATAAACATAACACATTACCTATAAATGCATTGCAGTAATATCGCTATTTTGCTAAACAATTCTGACGTAGTGAGAACAGAAAAAGAAAAGTGCAAGAATTGAACCACCCAAGGTACTGTCAACAGAAGATGGCCATCGCATAAGGCACGGTTGAGCGAAGAGAGTAGAAATTCGCCACACGTTTTCTCGATATGCGATAAATTGGACCGTTTGCCTACAAACAAAATTTTTCAAATAAAGCACTGAACAGTAACAAACTTTTTACTTCGTGGCGTTGGAAGTACTTTTAAGTAGGGGGGCTGAACTTTGTGTTACTATACCAACGTCTGAGACTATCTTTGTTATCGCAACACACTTCTTGCGTATCATGCGCTTTACCTCAGTAAAAAGTCATTTGGAGACTGCTTGATAACTCAAGCTTTCCCTCTAGCTAGCATAAACACAGTAAACATATCAACGTTTGTAAACGTGCTAACCTCCTTTAAATGAACTTATTATCCGTTCACAAGCTCCTTGTCTCAGCCTCCTAGTCAGGAGCATATTTAGGGGGGGGGGGGCATTGTGCCATGGCCCCCCTTCTGACTCTGCCTTTTAGTAAAATCAACAAAAGTAATGATGCCAAGTGACTGAAACATACTAGAATTTTTTGATGGTTTCTGTAGCTTATGGCCAGGGGCGGATCCAGGGTTTTTCTGGAAGCACTGTTTTTAGTACAGCAGTTGAGCAAAGCGAAGCCATTTGCATTTCTTGACGTCGAAAAAGCATGGGGAAAAATGTGGTGCGCCGCTGAAGTTCAGAACATGTAACTCCTTGCAAAATAAAACTAAATATTTATTCCTACCTCCGTTTTGAAACGGCTGGAACACAACCAGTCCATAGAAATTTCCCAATATTCGCAAATCATAAATGGCTTGAATAACACAACTGTAATCTCTGAAAACAAAAACGTAAACTTAAAACCACTCTATACGTGCAAATAAAGTAAGTATAAGGCATAGCCAATGACCACAACAATGGCATCTTGTATTTGAAATTATTTATATTGTTTCGTTTCGAGTGCATTGCAAAGATAGTTTTATCATAACACTGGTAGCACATGAACTAGAATCGAACAACGAACATGCTATAGGCATTTACTACTGCTTTTTTACATTTTTTTCAACTAACCGCTTTGTCCCTGACATTAACTGATCTACGGTACCATTTTTCTTGGCCAAAACACAAATACAGTTATCATAAGGGCAAATTGCGCAAACACTACGTACTGTGATGTTTCGTCATCAGCTGCTGTATCGATTTGAAAATTTTCTTTTTCAATTTCGCAAATACGAGTATGTAAATAATCGCACAAATGCACATTGAAGGTATAACTGTCCGCTATGGTGACGAAGTCTGAAAAGAAGCAGGAAAATTACATGTAGCATTGTAGCAAACCACTAGTGGAAAAAAAAAATAAATGCAAATATCTTTGTCTACAAAATAAAAAAGCAAAGAACAGTAAAAAACACAAATGCAACAAACCTCGAAAAAATTGAAATTCACGGTACATCCAGTCACAAGAATTGCTCTTTTGAGAGGGCATTGCTTTAGTTACTCTACTTTCTAATCTTCGAAACTTTTCTGAATCACCATTTAATAGTGATACCAGTGGAAAATTGTCGTTGGTAGAATGGCTAACACTGTCAGCAGATCCTCCGATGCTAAGCAAATGATCCAGAAATAATCTAAAATAATTTCAATCTGCATAAACACGAGCCGTTTTTTTTTCCTTAACAGATTTCAAGTGTAATTGCACCACAAAGCAGGTGAGAGGCACTGGCTGGGCTATCTACAGTTTTGAAGTTGCATTTAATGGTAAAACAAAAGTGTACGTTATTGGTAAATAACCATCATTAAACCTAAGAGTAATCAGAACTTCTCAGCAATTTGCAATCGTTTATTAAGACTCTTTTATCACAAAATATTTGCAACGCAAGATAGCACAGTTGGGCACCAATAAATAAATGTGTCGTCCATACTTATAGCCAATTTACTGTTACGTTGGTTTACCTGTTTTTTTCTGCTTGCTTGTTTTGTCTACCAAGTACCCCTTTGTCTGATGGCCCAACACCCTCATCTTACGGGGTTTACAAGTTACTTGTTTATTATGTCACTCAACAATTGCAATTACATACGTCGACTAATTGTGCTTGCAGTTTTAGTACTTCAAACATTAACTAGTTTCTCGCAAGTTGCTTGCAAGCATCTAATTAATAACAGATCAACTAACATTTTAGTACCTCAAAAAAGCATCAAATGTTGAGAGATTTTTCACTTGATTTATCAACCATCTGATTTGTCCGATGGCTTCTTTGGAAACTTTTTCTAAATTTTTATACTACTATAAAACAAGTAGATAACGCAAAAGCAGCTTCACGAATGAAAACATTCAGCATACAAAATTACAATATTTTAATTGAACATATAGGGAACAATTGCGCAATGAAAAACAAGCAGGGCCTAAAAACCGTCAAACGAGCAGCTACCTCACAATATATTCGTTATTCGTGATCAATACATATTGGCACGAGCAGGATCAATACATATAGGCATGCAGGATTGGGCATGAGCACTTGTAACAAAAGCATTTCAACACATCAAATAAATTATTGAGATTATGCAAATATCTACCTGAGGACTGATTTTTATCCCATTGTCGCAGCAAACAATAAAACATGTCCCTTTGCTTTCGAAAACCAAAAAATGCTTTGTCAGAAGAAAAATTGCTTCGATTATCGGTGTCTGGTTTAAAAGGAACAGAAGTCCGACTTTTTCCTTCCAAAAACTAAACAAACGCGAGGAGTAAGTTTGCTATTTAAGTTTTTACGATTTGTTAATAACAACAACTGCACAATCTCATCAACAGATTTAAAATGCTAACAGTACTCTCTAATGGAAGTGAAAACGCAACTCCCAAAAGTCAAAGTAAGATTATACAGGGATGGGTAAAAGCAGGGGGAGGGGGGCTGTTGCACACACACTAGTGTGAAAATGTATACCTGTGGATTGTCTTCACGTTGTTGTAGAGTCGCACGCACCTCAAGCTCTTTCTTAATTGCGTTAGTCAATGCCATCAGGCTGCTCTAAAATTTAAAAATTGATAAACTCATACAATTAAACAAGAAATAATTACATCATTCAATTATGAAATTACACTACATACAACGTACACGGGGTATTTCACGCAACGAATTCCTAAAAGAAAAGCTTAGTTCGACGTTTAAAACGCTCGAAAATGTCCACTTCCTACCTCATTTTCAACATGAGAAATCATTAAATTCAACATTTCAGTGCTGAATAATCCGAAAAAACCAAAACGACTTAAGTTGACTAAACACAAAGCTGCAAAAAGTCGAGTCTTTTCTGTCGAATTCAAAATAGAAGCAAGTCGATCTCCTCCATCTGAAACAAAAAGTGCTAACAGTTAACGGTTATTTTCAAAGAGGAGAGCGAATGCAAACAAAAACCATTCAAAACATATCATCCATGATAGGAATGTGCCGGATACATATCCGTTATCCGGCCGGATAGTGCTTCTCCATCCGGCCGGATACTGGATATTTTTAAAGTTCAGGGAAATTGCGCAGAGTAGACTCGGTAAAAGCGAAGTTTACCTCTTCAATCTATTTGAAAAAATTTAGTACAAGTTTCAAAACTTTTGTTTTGTTTGGACTCTCTACAAAAAGTAGAACCGAGTTCAAATCTTAGACTACGTTGGTAATTTTTTATATCAAGTGGATTTAAATTTGGATTACAAGTTTTCTTTTCGTTTAGCGTTGTGAGTTTTGTCATCAGGAAAGCCACTTCGATGGTGTACTAGCAAAGCAGTAATCAATCGGTTTCAAACCGAGATGGTATAAGTTCGATGATCACTATCGTTGTTTCATACGTAAAGATCATGCAAATACCTTACGCTTAATTGCTTGTCTTCTGTCCTTTAACTGGCCTGTTCGTCTGTTGTTCAGAATAATAAAAAAATGCAATGAGCGGCCGATATTGGCGCCAATGTTTTCTCGAGGGCAAACAGCAGGGGGAGAAAATTTTTATAGAAAGTTTGTTTTCTACGTTCAAAAAACGACGTTTCAAGGTTCAAGTAGCATTGTAATGGATGTGCAATGGCCGCTCTGTAAGTTGAAGTCTTTAATTCAACGTCCTCAGTTCATCAAACAACGTCCTCAGTTCATCAATCGGCTGTTTGTATTAAAGTTTGATGTAATTTACCCATCATCACTGATTTACCGCGGGATCGATTTTTTGCAGCAATTTTGTGGTGGAGTAACTACAAACCATGCGTTTTTTCAGTAGCTTTGATCATACAGCGCAAAACATGCGAAAATTGAAACTCAACCTTGCCTTATATCAACTGCTTAGCGTAATGGTTAAAGTCATCGCTATCGGCGTGGAAGGCTCGCCACTTGAAATTGTGCTGCACAGGCGCAGAGATGGGCTTTTTTGAAGTTTGCTTTTCCATAGGTATCACAATTTCCATAGGTATCATAGGTATCACAAATCACAAATTGCTCACAAAAGCACAAAACCGCAAAAATCAACGCAATGTGTGGTGATTGTTAACTCGATTGTTTTAACTCGATTGCACCAGCCGCAGATCAGTAGGTCACAGAAGTTTTTTTCTCGCTTTATACATAGCATGAGCGCAAAATTTCGTCAACTGTTTTAGCTACTGGGCAATGTGCATGCAGCCAACTTTTAATATAATAATGAAAACACCCGGGAGGCCACATATATGTCACCCCCTTCGGTATTAGACCCGAGAAAGCATCGCTCCTGCTCCCGCCGAATAGACGCCCATGGGGGCCGACCGACTTGGCGTCCGATTTTCGGCAAACTCTTGACCAAAATCCACACTTTTAACACAATTCTTCTTACCCCAAAAATAAACCCCTGCGTTGAAAACGTGTTGCTACACAAACGTAGTGTCGTAGATCGGTGTTGAATCAAAAGCGATCAGAAAGATGGTCATTATATCAACTGAGCTACTGCCGCTCGACCACGTTGCCCATTCGGCCAACTTAGATAGAGTAATAAAATTTCTAATCACGCAATACTTTATCATTTCTAATGACGCAATACTTTTGGAAGTTTCCAGTGTGTCACGTAATTTCAATGCAAGTTTCATGGCTTGCTAGTCGAGCAAGACGATAACGTGGACAAAAAACTATTAAAATATTAATTTCGGTTTAGTGCTACTATCCGGCCCGATAGTGACTCACCGGATATCCGGTAAGTCAGATTCGCGGGATATCCGGTATCCGGCTACCCAGCAAATTTGCTATCCGGGTTGCATTTTTATGCAATGTACCCAGCACCAGCAGAACCTTGCTTTTTTCTGACAAAGCGTGGGTTTATAAACGCCATTTTGTGCTAGATTGCAACGACTGTTCTATGGCGCAGTAACTTGGAACCCAGCGTGCAGAGAGAAGCACAGCACCAGTTTTGGATTCGATTCTCGTCGCGGCTTCGCTTGTAACATGTATTCCACAATCGGGTTTGTCAAGATAATAGACTGAGAATGTTGGTTCTGCTGGTGTTAGGTACATTTCATAAACATGCATCCGGCACATCCCTAATCTATAAACCAAGAAGTTACATAAAATGATTAAACTTTACAACGATAGTTAGTATCTAAACCTTTGGCAGCATAAAACACCACAAGAAACGGAGACTTACCGACCAAATCTGAGTCGTGAGTACCAGGTTCTAGCACAAGCATAGTAAGCAGCATATGGATTTCAAGGATAATACTAGTGACAAGGTAGTGGTTCAAAAAATATGAATGCATATCTGCCAATCTAAATAATAACGTAAGCATAAAAGGACAAACGAAGTTAAGTAATTGTTTGTTCCACGAGCTCACTTCAGTCACTTGATAAAAACATCATGAAATACAGCGTTCAGGATAAGCACCAGTGTCGCAAAAAAAAAGAGCTGATGCTCTGGTTGCAATTTTTTTGCTACGCTTATGCCAAATTTATTTTTTTCTGGTTATATATCAATAGGAACTCTTCACAAAGTGATAGTTTATAAATGGTAACAACATAAGATAATTGATGCCCCTATTTCTCTCTCTAAGACCAATTATTAGTTGGGCTATACCTTTGAAGCTGTAAGAATGAATCAGGTGTAAGCTGGCCAGAGTTTTTTTGACAGCCAAAGTCTTTTCCGTTGCACGTTGGAGTTGACTTTTTATTCTAAATGTCATGTAAATAGCATTAAAACCACGCGTGAAAAATCATTTCACATAAAAATCAAAAAAAAAAAAAAAAAACAATTGCATTCACAACACATCGCAAGTATCTGTAAGTAGCATACTCAGCAGTCATGAGAAAACGTGCAACCCCGCTACCTATCCCAAGTACACTACGACCTAGAGTGCACGATAAAGAGTAATCGGTTAACATTTATTTCGACCTATAAGGTCTCATCAGGTGCACTAATCCCCGTAAGCAGATCAGTCTGCCAGCACACTTTAACGCCTTGGAGGGCGGAGCTAGAAGCTAGTGAAGAAGCAAAAAGCGCTGCTTATATACACCTGATCGAGCATTTCGGGAATTAGTGCACCTGATGAGACCTTATAGGTCGAAATAAATGTTAACCGGTTACCCTTTATCGTGCACTCTAGGTCGTAGTGTACTTGGGATAGGTAGCGGGGTTGCGCGTTTTCTCATGACTACTGAGTATGCTACTTACAGATACTTGCGATGTGTTGTGAATGTAATGCTTTTGCTCAGTCAACTGTCCTTTTCAAAAAAACAATTATAAAAAATTTACAATTGCACTCAAAAAACTACCGGTACTTGACCTTGTATTTAATAAGGGACCCTGCGCTAGTAAAAATTCAGTTTTGTACTTTTTGGTAGCGACTTGGTTAAACAAAGCAATAGGCCTATATTGATACAACCAAGTCTTCTGCATTTAAATAAGGTTGATTGTTTAAAGATCTATGTCAGTCTAGAACAATCATGCAGTCAAAAATTGAGTCATGTGTAGTATAACAAACCAATCTGCTCTCAAAGATCCCATTTCAGAATTTCAAACGTAAGTTTGACAATGCAGTAAGTAGTAAATGCAATATACCTTGGTGTTTTCTGGACCAGAAACATTTACTGAATTTGAAGTCACATGTGTGAGAGGAGAACTAAAAGACTTTTGTCTTGGGAAATAATGAACTCCAGTACCATCTTTTGACGTTGCAACTGGATCAACATTGGTATTGCTTGGCAGACTATCCGAGTTTGGGGGATTTTCAAAATTGAAAACTTCATTTGAATAGGTCTTCTGCGAAACTACTGCTGAAATTTTAGCTGAAATGTTTCTATGTGAATTGTTTTGTTCAGAAATCAAACTGGAAACTTCATTTGAATTGGATTTTTGTGAAGTCATTGAAGAAATTTTGGTTGATTTGGTTTTTACTGAAATCATCGTAGGCTTAATTCTTCTACTAGTGTGTTTATGAGTTGGTCCTCTAAATTTCAAATCAGTAGCAAGAGACTTTGTTGATAAATCCGGAAAATCATTTGAACATGCAATATCAAATTGAGTTCTGTTCGCATTGGGAGAAACTTTAAAGGCAGCAAATTTTGTTTCACGTGAACTTTGCTTTCTTTCCATCACAGATGCTGATGATTTAATTCTGCGATTGCTGTTACTATTATTAATTGTCTTTTGAGAAGCAGTGACAAAAGCAGAACATTTTTCCTCATTTCCAATAACGGTTCTATTCTTGCATTTGCCAGTAATTCTGTGTTCGAGGTCTGCAAAATTATTTTTTCTATTTCGCTTTAAATCGCTCTTTTTAGATGAAGTAAAAATGGAAGCATGTTCAATTGAGTCTACTTCTTCATCTTGGAAATCATTACGACCAGTATTTGTGAAAGTTGACTGAGCTGATTTTGATGCATTAATGACTTTGGCAGTTTCAACGTGAACAAAGTTTTCGAAGTGAGATACAAAGCTGGATGACACATATTCAGCTTTAGAAGTAAAATTTGCAGAGCAGCTTGTATTGACATAAGTTGTTAGTAGCTTTTGAAAAGACATGACATAACAATATTTAAAAACAATTGGTACATACTCAAGTTTAACAGGTACCGTAACTGAACCTAAATCAACAAAAGAGAATCAGTAAGATCATCCTACTGTACAAACAGCTGATCACACTCACTACGTAAGTATTAAAATGTGATGTCACGCCGCCATCTGTTCATTGGGAAAAGAAGCAGGTTTCCTATCTTTTCATATCCGTGGTAGAATGAACCAGCTGAAGTTAATCTCTTTTGCTCACCAAAATGCGTTTAAGTGTGAAGCTTTTGCATTATTCCAAGGCAAGAGTTTTCAGAGTTTTTTGCTACTTCACTGCATGTTAATTCCGTTTTGTTCTCAACCTTGAGTATACAAGCTAGACAGGGTACAGCTGGTTGATAAAAGTAAGTCATACTATGTTATGTGTTATTGAAGACTTAGAAACATAGTACTGCATTGACATAAATCTTTTATTTTAGTTACAAGTCAAAGCTAAACTTTATTAATGTTTTAGATACATACCATTATTTGTAAGTTAAATCACTAATGCTGTTAATACTAACGTTAGTCTGCCACAGATTATTAATCAGTAAGTTTCCAGGCATTATTTGCAAACTAGCTATTGTTAACCAGCGTTCTAATTATTTGTTTTTCTAAATAAAATTCCAGTTCCATGCCACCATAAGGTTTAGTAACAGTACTGTGTTTGCTTTTGAATGCCGACGCCTGCAGATCGCTACATACTGGTATTTTACAACGTTACACAGCTGCACAGTATGGCATATACCATACAATGTCATACACACTAATATAGCTACAAGTAAATAGAAAATGCAAACACGTAAAGGCAAGTCTAGCTACAAGAAATATACTGTACAATGCAGTATATGGTAAATCACCCACTACTTTAAAAAATTCTTTTCCGAGTTTAGGTAAACTCTTGGAAGTTTTAGATACATACCATTATATGCTGAAGTTTTAGATGCTGATTTTAGCTACTGCCAGCAAAATAGACCTAAGAACTATTATGTTGTAAGCGGCAAAATATACACTGCCTAAACTCTTTTCCAAACTTGACACTATAAAAACTCTTTTTAAGTGTTTAGTTGTTAGTTTGGTGTTGATGTGTCATCCCTCCTTAAGGGGATTACAAATTACTTGTTATTGAGCTCTTAAACCCTATGCTATGTGCTGCCAATACAGAATAAGCTAGGCCTACATTTAAATCCAACAGTATGCGACTTTTTGGCGTGATTGATCTGATGTGAGACGACTCGGCGTGATTTACTCGTTTTTGGGACGACTCGACATTGGGACGTCTCAGCGTTGAGACGATTCGGCGTGAAAAGGTGTAATTTGTGAGCGAACGTAATTATCACGTTTCGCGCTAGAATGTGCGAAAAGACATAATCATCACGTTTTAGAAGTGCTAAAAGTAAACAATAAACAATATATCTGTGGCTTCATAAAAGTTTCACGAGATATTATTTTAAACAAGTTCAAAATTGTTTGACGTATATAAGTTTTGATTTTGTGTTATAACATGAAATACAATTGCGTGTTTAGCAAGCAATTAATAAGCTTTGCAACTGCACTTTGATTTTCATTTTTTGATCAAAATGCAGCAAAAAATGTGTATTAACTGAACATAAAAAAGATTAAATAAACACAAGAAATTTTTGTTAGCAAGAAATATATCCACGTAAAGGTCAAGGCCTCGGCTTGGTCTGCTGTGGCTTACTGAAGTCAACTAAATCGGAAGCAAAATGCTTGATTATTATGCGAGCAGCCCCACATGACATTATCAATTGAGATCAAAAGTAAAGTTTACCTCAATCTCCTTCTGAAAAAAAATGAACGATCTGTTTGAGAAATCATGTGTTGGCGATTAAAATTAAATGCCGTGTAGGGCTGCTCGCATAATAATCAAGCATTTTGCTTCCCATTTCATTAACTTCAGTAAGCCACAGCCAACCAAGCCGAGATCGTGACCTTTACGCAGGTACATTTTTTGTCAACTTGTCACAGTGATGCAAACAACAGGAGTAAAAATCGACAAGGATTTTCAATAACACATATCAATGTTCAATATGACAGGTGCTTTAACAGGTGGTTTGACCGCCCCTGGCTATAAACTACCCCTTAACAGGTGCTTTGTTTTCACGTGTTCTGTGTCTTGATTTTGCGGAAAAAATAGATTCATATTTTGCAAAATGCAATATGTGGAGACTGGAAGAGTCAAAACAACTGTCTTCTAAGACTACTTCGCTTACACACCTTTTTGCGCATGAACACGAGATTCGAATGAAAAGCTGCATGTGCCCATAGCATAACTTTTTTGCATTAAAAACGTCTACATAGCTGCCCTTTTAAAACTACTCCAAGGTAAGAAATGTTTTTATACCTATGATCCTCGATGTGTACAATCACAGCCAGGGGTCTGGAGGCAGAGCCCTAGCCACCAACAGAACTTACAGTTTTCACATATAAAAACACTGATTTTAGCAGATTTTTTATAGAAAAAGGACATACCGGTACCCTCAGTCACTATAGAAAATGCAAAATGGTTTTAGTAGTCCATGTCTAAAAGCATGAGCTGGGCTAAAATAAATGAAAGAAGTGTACTAGCGCAAAATTTAAAAAAGGGGGGGGGCATAATTTTCACATTTTTAGACCTATAGTTATTTTCGGCAGAACTAATTTGTAGCTGATTAAAAAACAAAAAAGCTCTAGGGGAGTTTGGGGCATGCTCTACCGGAAAATTTTTGAAAATTTACATGCTGTAATGGCTATTATAAAGCTTTTTGAATAATTCTCAGCCAAATTTTGGTTAAATTTTTTGACCCTAATTCTGAGTGCTTCCCAAATATGATGCATTTTCTTCGCACATTGTGGATTATATGTGCTTAAAGCGCAAGGCTTTGTTGCTATCAAAGAGGTTCAGAATTATGGAATAGTCTAATTGCATACATCAAAAGCATTTTTGAAAATGGCTGGTGGAGGATGCATACTCCTCATCCTACCCCACTGTATCCGCCCCTGGCTGTAAGCTGCAGAAGCCATCAAAAGAGTCAGGCATATTTCAGTCACTTGGCACCATTAATTTTGTTCTTTTTAACTAAAAGACAGAGTCAAAAGGGGTGCCATGGATCCTCCCCTAAAAATGCTCCTGGAAAGGAGGCTGCAACCACTATTAGGTTAAGTAATTGTAGACTGGCACTGACAGTTAGACTTTAGCAGGTAATTACAGGGCCAAGAGGGGGCATGGCACCGTGCCCCTCCTATGCTGCCACCACACCGCAATTAAGGCTGCCATGGAGCAGCGGTTGAGAACAAATAAATAACTGAGGTTATTTTCAAATTATATTGAACAGAAAATTCAATGCCGGTGGTAATTGAGGGAGACTGCGAAGTGAGCTTGCGCTCTTCGAGTCAGCAGCCACCCGTTAAATATGTCAAATGCAATCGGCTCCAGCCGCGAATCGAACCTGTTACATAGGATCTGTCACTTGCGCCCGGTACCGCTAGGCCATGTCGCTGACTGACAAAAAAGTTTTTGTACTCATTTTACCTTGTATACCCATATTACCCTAGCAGACCCTATATACTAATCCTTTGTTACATGCGCAATTGTATTTCATGTTATACCGGTAACACAAAATCAAATACTAATAGTTGTAAAACAATTTTCTCACCACTTTTTGGTAAAATTCACGTCGAACAATTTTGAACTTCTTAGAAATAATATCTGGTGAAACTTTTACAAAGCTGCAGATGTAAAGTCGCTTATTGTTTACTTTTAGCACTTCTAAAACAGAATGATTACGTCTCTTCGCACATTCTAGCGCAAAACGCAATAATTACGTCTGCTCACAAATCACACCTTTCCCCGTTGAATTGTCTCAAGGTCGAGACGTACCAACGTCAAGTCGTCCCAACGACGAGTCGGTCACGCCGTGTCATCTGACGTCGAATTGATCACGCCAAAAAGTCCTGCCCAGTAAATCCAAAGTGCTCTTAATTTTACACATGCAGTGAGCCAGTAAAAATTGAAATAAAACATGTGTACTGGTGTAGGACAGTGTAGGGTAGTAATAACCATCAATAATTAGGGTAGGTTCACCACTCTGCGACCACTTGTGATCAGTCAACCATAACTTATCAATTTAAGGAAGCACGACTCCGCAAAACACACTCCATATAAATATTGCTTTGTTCTACCAGCATAAAAATTTTTCAATATTTTTGATTTCATTAAAGGGGCTAAAACCCCTATTAAACACCCCCTTTTACTTCACCACCCTGCGACCAGGTAACCACTTCGCGACCATGTTTCATTTTTATCTTTTTTCGAGTAACCACTCTGCGACCTGTTTCATCTAATTGTGACATCACTAAGAACGTTTGTTTGTCTCAGGTCAAATGACACAAAAATTTTTCCAGAATGAGGTTATTCGTATTTATAGCATAGCATCATGAAAGGCAATGATAGTGTGATAGTGAGTTTGAAGTTGAATTTAACCAAGACTTTAGGTCTGATTATTCTCAAGGTATTGGTTTAACTCTCTTTGAAACTTTTTTATTTGCATTTACATTCTCCTAGTCCTATCACAAGAAAGCGGCGAAGGGGCTATAACGAGCTTGCTTAATTAGAAGTTGCCGTTACATCTGTCTACCACTCTAAGATAAGGGAATCCCATTATGTGTCTTTCCCAACAGTACAACATGCGAACTACTGGCTTGTTATCCATTCTGCCCCTTTGATAGTGATAACTTAGAACTTAAAAGTAATCATTAAGAACTTAAAATTAACGGTTAAGCAGGTGAAGCACATCTCTACCAAACCTTCACGCCTTCCGACGTCTAATTTTCCCCTAATTATCGAGTGAAGACCCCAAAAACAAAAAAAAAAGTCCTCACTCCTTCCGACGTCCAATTTTCCCCTAATTCCAACATTTTTCCCCCAAACATCGATTCGTGATTACTTAAACGAATACAAGTAACGGATAAAAAGTATGCAATATCTTCTCTAGAGATGTGCTTAACCGTTACTTTGAGTAACAGTTCCAAGTGATTACTTTAGAAAAGACGTCGGATGGTGTGAAGACCTTTTTTTTGTCTTCATTCGATGTTTAGCGGAAAATTGGACGTTGGGGCCTCGGAAGGAAGATGATTTCAGGGGAGGCCACGCATTGCGTAGTTTGGCCCTGGATGGCAAACGAATACAATTTGGAATCGGTATTTTGACAAAACAAATCCGTTACTTCTTCTTAACCATTACTTTTCAACGAATGATTACTATTCGCCCATCTCTAGTTACTAAACACCGCAAAGAACGACAAAGGACTTGGAATCATGTTAATTTGAGTCCTTTGTCGTTTCTTGTTATGTTCGAGACTATGATTCCAAGTCTTTTGTCGTTCTTTGCGGTGTTTAGTAACTAATTTAAAGTCCGTTGTCGTTCTTTGACGTCCTTTGCAGTGATTTCAGTTCTTTGTCGTTCTTTGCGGTGTTTAATTGAACCCGTTAGACCGACCGTCAGCTCAGTTGCTTAGCGCACATGCTGTGTACAGAAGGTCTGGGGTTCAAATCCCAGGTCGATCAAATCGACACAGTGTCGCAAACGGCTCGCCACCGATGCAACATTTCTTTAGAGCTGTGTAGCCCAGGCGCTAAGCCGTGGAGATGGGCCCGCCACTGGTTACACGCTTCAGTGTACCGGTAATACCGGTACCGCGAGTAATACCGGTAATACCGGTACCGCGAGTATAATGAAGATTTGAATGTAAAAAGTTAACACGCAACAAAGTGGAACGTATATTGACAAACTCTGAATTAATTGGACCAAGTGAGAAGTGACTGCAGCAAGTATAACAAACTTGAATGTTAAAAAAAACTTTAATGACACCTAATCAACTACTTAAACAACATAAAAATGTAATCAAATAAAAGCGAATTTTTAACCGACGGGACCAGTGTAAAAGCTAAAGCTATTGCATTTATTGGTTTATCCGACAGCGATTTCCACATATCCAATTTAGCTCTATTTCTTCTCTCCCTAGTGTCGATTCCAGGTTATCAGTGCATTTTACATGAAGCCAACTGTCGCATTTATCACACGCTATCCATTGTGGTTCTTCTTCTCCACCAATTAGCATTTTTCTGCTAGAAGTACGTTGGTCGTTGTTCGTCCCAGTGCGTTTGCGTCTTTTGCTTTATCATTGTTGAATTGTAATCGGGTGAAGGCCTGGTTAGAGGTTAAAAGACAATAATGCTGGTTGGAACTGTTGGAAGGTTCAGATTTTCTTGTTACAACGGTTAGGGCTACAGTTCTTTTCGCGCCAGAGTGGTGGAGTTAGAATATTCGCAAAATGACCGAATGTCGTCTTTCCATTACTGATCTTTTTCTACGAAAAGGGCAAAAGCCGAGGTAAAGTGGTAGGCTACCATGCCGTACACTTATCATCGCTGATGTCGCAGCGCTCCACAAATCGATTGCAGAGTGCTTTACATCGATTGTAGATTTTTCACTCAAAGAAAGTTTTTCCCCAAGAGCGTGAAGCGCCATACCGGTACGAGACTGCGATTGAATGAGTGTAAAAGCTTCGAACTCGGAAGGCTTTAATACCGGGAAAAGAAAACAGGTAGGAATATCCATAGAAATTAAAAAGTTTTCAGTCTTTTCATGATGTAAAGGAGTAGTCTACGTGGCTGCATTGATACATGGATGGGGCTTGAAATCGTCAAAGAGTCTGAATTATTTAAACATCAATCTGATGTTCAATTAGCGACAATTGTTTTTGGAATGCCGTGTTTTTTGCTAGCGCTTCTCTGCGACATTTTGCTTTTTACTGATGATGACTCATCTTCTAAATGTTTGTGTGTGCAACTATACCCCTTATGAATTCCTATTTTTCCTGGCATAATTTCATTAATTTTTATTTTTAAAAAATCCTAAGTTTAATTCTTGTTTTTTCTACTTCTTTTTCTTCCGTTTAGGCTAAGCCCTACTATGGTGGCCCATGAGTGCCATCTAGTTTTTTTCTTTATTTATTATATTTTGATTTCATTTTCATTTTCATTCCGTTTTCATTTTGATTTTGATTTCGTTTTCATTTTGATTTCATTTTGATTTCATTTTGATTTTGATTTCATTTTCATTTTGATTTCATTTTCATTTTGATTTCATTTTCATTTTGATTTCATTTTCATTTCGTTTTCATTTTCATTTTGATTTCGTTTTCATTTTCATTTCATTTTCATTTTCATTTCATTTTCATTTTCATTTCGTTTTCATTTTGATTTCGTTTTCATTTTCATTTTGATTTCGTTTTCATTTTCATTTCATTTTCATTTTGATTTCGTTTTCATTTTGATTTCGTTTTCATTTTGATTTCGTTTTCATTTTGATTTCATTTTGATTTTGATTTCGTTTTCATTTTCATTTTGATTTCATTTTCATTTTGATTTCATTTTGATTTCGTTTTCATTTTGATTTCATTTTCATTTTCATTTCGTTTTCATTTTCATTTCGTTTTCATTTTGATTTCGTTTTCATTTTGATTTCGTTTTCATTTTGATTTCATTTTCATTTCGTTTTCATTTTGATTTTGATTTCATTTTCATTTTGATTTCGTTTTCATTTTGATTTCATTTTCATTTTGATTTCGTTTTCATTTTCATTTTGATTTCGTTTTCATTTTGATTTCGTTTTCATTTCGTTTTCATTTTCATTTTGATTTCGTTTTCATTTTGATTTCGTTTTCATTTTGATTTCATTTTCATTTTGATTTCGTTTTCATTTTCATTTTCATTTCGTTTTCATTTTGATTTCATTTTCATTTTGATTTCATTTTCATTTTGATTTCATTTTCATTTTGATTTCATTTTCATTTTGATTTCATTTTCATTTCAAAAACGAATTGAAAATGAAAAGGACGTAGTGGCCCATTAGTGCCAAACCCATGAAACAAACAAACGACTTGGCCCAAATGTGCCATTTCGCTTCTTACGTCACAATTGCCTTGCTATATTGCGGCTGACAAGAAAGTCCCTATAATTGACTGTTAATTGGTTAACGAGGCAGTAGGCTAACAGCAATAATGTATGGTACAAGTGTAGTTAAGGCATAGGTAATTTGGTTTGGTAGCCTACTGGTACCGGTAGTTTTTGTATGGTACCGGTAATCAGCCCGGCGGCTGCGGCCTGAATTTCATGTACGAGATGACAGAGATGTGCTGGTAGGGCATGGCTGGACCGTAGTTAGACTAAAGCTGCCAGTGGTAGGTACGGTACCGGTAGCCTGATGTATTTATCGGCCGTCACTTGCATTGGGTAGCATTTCGAAGTAATGCCAGGTGGTATACATCACCCGCTGGGCCACTGTTAGCGAACCATAGCTTTTGTTTAGTATGTGAAACTAAATACTAGAACCAATATGTCTAGCAGGGGTTCGATTCCCCGTCGGGTCAAACCAATTACTTAAAAATTGGTATTCACAGCTTCCCTGCTTGGCGTTCAGCATTAAAGGGATAGTTTGGAGAACAAGCCGGCAAGTTTACTTGTTGTGTCGCAGGAAAGGCACTTAGCGGTTCCTCGGCAAAATGAATAAACTGAAACTCTTTTTGCAAGTCTTTTGTCACACTGGACCACCACGACAGGTAGACTGCATGGCCCCACTTTCTGTCTATGGAGAATCACGCTAAGTGCCCTTTCCAACGGCGCAACAACACAAAACTTGCCGGTTTGCTCTCCACGTTATCCCTTTGATGCTGAAGGTGAAGCAGGGAAGCTACTAATTTTTAGATCATTGGTTCGACCCGACTTGGAATCGAACGCCGAGCCTACCCCTCTAGAGCTCTATCCACTTGGGCACCTGGGCGGTTGAGGTGTCGGTAACTAAGAAGTAATAAATAATGTTACTGATTCGAGGCGTTAAGATTATTGACAGAAATAAAAAAATAACTTTATTTAACCTTGTTTTTACTTAATAAATTACCGGTCTTTTTACAAAGAAACAACTGACAGAATTGCCAATTAGCCTATATTATTTTTTTAAATGCAGTGTTTTGAATTACAGTTAATGGTATATACTGTATTTTAACATTTAGTTTTTTGGATCGCCAAACCTCGTATTTGTATCTTTAATTCGCCAAACCTCGTGTCGTGTATCTTTACAAGAAATCTTTTTTCCACGAAAGTATCATTACGCCAGCGTTTTTCAACCACTTCTACGGCGACTCGAATTTGCTTGGAAAACCCATCTGCAATCGTGACAGCGACCCAAACAAATTTAAGGTGCTCGAATTAAAACAACACTAGTTGGGGCCAATGCGGCGATATACCCCAAACTTTCTTCAGTAGAATATTTATCAGTTCTAAAGCCTCATCGACATTTTAAGCCCTCATTTAGTAACAGCTGGTTAGAGAAGCTTTTGTTCCTCACTGCAGCCAGGGCTCTGGGGGAGCACTGTAAGCTGTCCCGGCGAGGTTTGGAAAGCTTTAGCATTTTCTTAATTCCACTCCTAAATATGATGTAAAAGCATCTGCTTCCTAAAAGCGGTATCTATTTAATGTGCAGCTACGAGTTGCCACAGCACTTGATCATATTCGCCTTGGGCAAGTAGGTGTTGAATTAGTTACAAATTATTTATTTTGAGGCTGTGTTATTCAGGCGCAAAACCGCGGATATGGGCCCCACCAAATTTGTTACATGCTTTGGCGTAATATTGCGAGTCATTACCGTAACTCGAAGATTCAGTAATGCCTTGGCAGCAACTTTTATTAGCCCACACCCCACGGGCACCTTATAACATTATTTCAGAGAAACACAACTCTTGACTACTAACTTCAGCGCCTAAAACCACAACAAAAAATTTGCACTCGTTATATTAAATTAGAAAATGGCGAAAAACTGAAACACCCTTCAGTAATGTGGAGTTCGTTTAAAAAAAAGCACTACCTTACCTTTTTGCTAAAATAATGACTATTGTTCCCAAAAGCATTCAGCGGCAAAACTTTAACGCTTAATCTAATGACGACCTCAAAAGCGACAAAATCTTAAAAACCGTTGAATCAATGTCTTGCGCTCAAGATGTTTTTCAGGTATGTGTAAGCACCGACACATTCACTCAAACACATTTCTCGGTTAACGATTGCTTCAAATTCAGCTCTCGTCTGTCCATTCAAATAATCATCTTCAACATGCAACACGCCGCTGACTTCAGCAAGCTCTTTCAGTACTTCGCAACTAACTTCATGACCTTCAATACAAACAGTAAATTTTGCGTTACAGCAGCTTCAACTCAAAAATATGGATGTCTGACAAAATTAATACCGATGGATATATTTCAGTTAACCAGTTACATTTTATCGCTTCATACTACTGAATCCGCGTCAAATGGCCAAGTTCTGTAAAGCTGGATTGAAAGGCCCATAACTTTGCTCACACCATAGTTTTTATTTTCAGTGCTTCAGCACGTAGAGTTTCGAGTTTTTAAGATTTAAACCAAGGGTCGGCAACCGACGGCCCGCCATGCGAAATCGTCGGGCCCGAGACATATCAACTGGCTATTACAAGAAAGCGGCCCGCCGTTTCTTACTGAGTTTAAGTGTTAGTTAGCACTGTTTCAAAAAATTAGGGTATTGTTATGTCATAAAACTAGTGCGAAGAAGGTAGGGTAGCGCGAGATTGTCTGGTTTACACGACCTGATGATAAGAAGCAGAACTTTGCCTACTGCCCTAATTTGTGCATGTGCAGAGATGCCGATTAAACGCTTTGAGATAATTTTTTTCAGTCCAAGTGCCTTTCTTGTCAGCCGCAATATAGCAAGGCAATTGTGACGTAAGAAGCGAAATGGCACATTTGGGCCAAGTCGTTTGTTTGTTTCATGGGTTTGGCACTAATGGGCCACTACGTCCTTTTCATTTTCAATTCGTTTTTGAAATGAAAATGAAATCAAAATGAAAATGAAATCAAAATGAAAATGAAATCAAAATGAAAATGAAATCAAAATGAAAATGAAATCAAAATGAAAATGAAATCAAAATGAAAATGAAATCAAAATGAAAATGAAATCAAAATGAAAATGAAAACGAAATCAAAATGAAAATGAAATCAAAATGAAAACGAAATCAAAATGAAAATGAAATCAAAATGAAAACGAAATGAAAATGAAAATGAAAACGAAATCAAAATGAAAACGAAATCAAAATGAAAACGAAATGAAAGTGAAAATGAAATGAAAATGAAATGAAAATGAAAATGAAAATGAAAATGAAAATGAAAATGAAAATGAAATGAAAATGAAAATGAAATGAAAATGAAATGAAAATGAAATGAAAATGAAATGAAATCAAAATGAAAATGAAATGAAAATGAAATGAAAATGAAATGAAAATGAAATGAAAATGAAATGAAAATGAAAACGATATCAAAATGAAAATGAAAACGAAATCAAACTAAAAATGAAATCAAAATGAAAACGAAATCAAAATGAAAACGAAATCAAAATCAAAATGAAAACGAAATCAAAATGAAAACGAAATCAAAATGAAAACGAAATGAAAATGAAAACGAAATCAAAATGAAAATGAAATCAAAATGAAAATGAAATCAAAATGAAAACGAAATCAAAATGAAAATGAAATGAAAATGAAAACGAAATGAAAATGAAATCAAAATGAAAACGAAATGAAAACGAAATCAAAATGAAAATGAAATCAACATGAAAATGAAATCAAAATGAAAATGAAAACGAAATGAAAATGAAAACGAAATCAAAATGAAAATGAAATCAAAATGAAAATGAAATCAAAATAAAAATGAAATCAAAATGAAAACGAAATCAAAATGAAAATGAAAACGAAATGAAAATGAAAATGAAATCAAAATCAAAATATAATAAATAAAGAAAAAAACTAGATGGCACTCATGGGCCACCATACCCTACCTATTTACCTACTACATTAAAGTGGCATTATGTAAAAACAAACATATTATTCTGACATCATAAACAAAATTTCATTCGAACTTGCGTAGCACGTGCAGTTGCTGGTAAAATGGTTACCAGTAGTTTGAACTTTGTTTTATTTCATTTTTCAAATTAAAGCTATTGATAGTTTAAAAATTGAAGTTAAGTAAATATTTTGAAACTACATGTGGGGACTTTATCATGATCATTTGTGATTGTTTCAATACTGGTAGAAAATGTCTTGCTCATAAATCTAAACGCTTAGATTAAATAGCGGTTGGCTGTGTTTTGCATACAGTTTGCATGCCATTACGTTCTAGTGTGTTGTTAAGAAATGACATTACAACTAGACACCATTTAAACGTGGCAACATCTGCAAATGTTTGATTTAAGAATTTTGCATGATATGTGATTAGGCTTCTTAGGCTTGTTCTTAGGCTTGGTAGTGATGCTACCATCAGTTTTGTAAATTCAGTAAGGTATTTAGGGGTACAACTTAACAGCAATTTGTTTGATGACGACGACATTCTTAGACAAGTAAGATTTCTCTATGGTACTGGCAACAAATTGAAATATCGCTTTTCAAAATGCTCTTCCGTTGTTAAAAATACTTAGTTCCGTTCGTATTGTACAAGTTTTTATGCGAGTAACTTATGGTGTAATTGTCGTTCTGATACTTTCAGAAAGTTGCGTGTTGCTTATAACGACTCCTATAGAATTTTGCTTAATTTACCTCGTTACGTCAGTGCTCGGGAGTGCCAAGTTTCTGCCCATGTAACTACTTTCTGTGCTTTAATCAGAAAATCCTTGTTTTCATTTGTTTCTCGGTGCTTTCATTCTGAGAATAAGTTAATATCTGCGTTGATGTCTTCTGATGTGTTTTTCCGCTCTGGTTATTTTAGTCATTATCTCGATATGGTCTATGTAGCAAATGACTAATTAATACGGTATCTGTTTTGTGTATGTAAATTTTTCTGCTTTCTTTTTGATATGATGTCGTCACTATGGACCCTGTGGTCTGAAATAAATAAATATGCACGTTTGCTTTACTCCTAGCTTGAACAAGACAAAGTGTATAATCAATGCAGCTTAATTTACAAGAGTTTTCGAGTTTACTCATTCTTGTTTTTTTTTTTTTCATGTTAGACCTAGTGTTTGATTATAGACATTACTGGTTAGCCAAATTTTTTGACTGTTGCGGTGGAAATAAATAATGTATGGACTTTATGTGCATAAAATACAAAGCAATTAATTCACAAAACAACTATGTTTGTTAAAAAATCTCAAAAATAGCAGTAAAAAATCAAAATTTGTCACAACACTGCAGTAAAACAAATTGTGGTTGTGTTGGTCCTTGTGAATAGAATTGCAAAAATGAACAAATTTAGGGTAGTTAACATTTTTGCTTTATCTTAGTTGTGCAATTGTAATCATATTGCGGGTGTTGGTTGGATGAGTTTTGCTTTGTAGACTACCATGTTAACAGACACCTTGTTGCTGGTTTTGTTAGGCTTATTTTACAATCGAGTTGCTATAAATTGCATTTTCTGATGTACAGTATTTTCGTGTAATTTGAACAGTTAGCAGTGTTTTAGGCCACTCAAACATCAATTGTGTGCAGGGCTGCAGGGGCTTACTCAGAAATTTTCCGAAGGGAGACGGATGAAGAGATATTCCTACCGGTACATTAAGATATGATTTTTTCCGAAAAATCTGAGCGGGAAAGATTCTTAAGGTGTGTCAGAGAAGGCCTGAGGGGAGCGCATACATAGGTAACCCCCCTCTTGTATGATTATCTTAGTATCGCATGAAAATTGTAGATTAAAACTGGACCAGTTTGGGGTACAGAGTTGGCGTCAGAGCAATCGACTTAGGGACCAAGCGTTTATCAGGAGGGCCAAAGTGTGATCTAATTTTGCACCAAAGTTATTGTCTTCAAAATTAAGCTTGTTGATATGGAGAAGGGGCAAAGCTGGTTGATTGTGAAACTAGGCCCCCCTTTGGCGCCGGCCCTCTTGGGGTATCTAAAAGTTAGTAGGTGCAAATCATTTTAAGTGTTTGGCTCTGCCACAGAAGAAGGCACTTGGACGGTAACCTTGCAGTAAAGTGGGACTCTTTGTTTTGTATAAACACAATACAGCTTTTGAATAGGCCTTACTGCAGAAAGCAGGAAGTTACCACAGAAAAACGTTTGCGTAAATTAAACTGCCAAGCAACTTGTTTTTAAAAATATCGCAGGCAAACCAGCGTATTTCTGTTTCCATATCTACTTCACGGTCGTTCGCGGTGGGCATTTACTGATCGTTAGCAGATCGTTGTCGTATCAGATCGTTTTTTGCGCATCATGCGCTCCTTCGGGATTTCCCTGTCGTTATCGTATCGTTTCTCAGTGGACATCCCGCTTTAGTGATAGGACGTTTACGACCAACACCAACTGATGACTTGTATGCCCTTGCAGGCATCCAGCCATCCAAGCTTCGACGCAAAAGAGCCACGCTGTCTCTTGCTTGCCGTGCACAAAACCCAAAAGCACATGCTTCATGAGAGGCTCTTGTTCCCTCCTTACGGAGGGCATCGGCAGCTCAAATCCAGACGCCCTTTTGTTCCTGCTACACTAGATATGCTAAACGACGTTGATGCTTTGAGCACTAGTGAGGCAGGTAGTTGGGCGGATCACAAATGGAACACGGAGTGGCAGGAATGCGACTTGCGACTCCATGGTTTTATTGCAGAACGTCGGTTCTCTGCCATCGGGAATGCATTTCCCCAGACCCGCTTAGGTCAGGCTTAATCGCCTCCGAACCGGCGTTGGCCTATTCCGCTCAACAATGCATAAATAGGGTATGGCTTCTAACCGGCATGCGAGTGTGAAGCGGATAAGCAGACTGCAGATCACCTAATAATATCTTGCCCTATTCGTCGTCATCCAAATGGGGCTGGTGGTCTTGCGTCGGATGACATGACGCTGAAGGATTGGCTTTTGAACACATGCCCGGCTGTATGAATTGGTTTTCTCAAGGAAAGATCGTGCCCATACGAAGAAGAAGACGACTCCAGCTTTAACAATACCTATTGACCTTGTCCATGCTTGCATTTTGAGTTAGTCGTTGGTTCAAGCGCACTAGCGCAGCCCACCAGAAAAGTTTGACTACCGGAATTATTCCATCGCAATGAAAGTTTCTCGAGATTAATAAGCAAGTTCTATAGCACAGAAAAACAAGACAGCAATTTCGGAAATCTCTGTATAAAAAAGGCGGATGGTTCCAAAAAGAGTGGTTTTTATTTTTTTAAATCGTCAATGAGGGGAAGGGGGGGTTGACCCCCAACCCCCTTCTTTCCCTCCGTGCGTACGCCACTGAACCACCACACCGCTGATGCTACTTTGCAGGATAGTTTTCTTCTTTATATCATGATCTAGAGTAGGCTCTGTATTTTTATGTTGCATCATTTTTAATACCTTCAATAATTTTGTTTTAAATACTGTACATTTTGAAATTTTTTCCGGAGAGCACAGACCGCCCTAGAGCCATTTTTTGAATTCAAATTTAGTTGCATATGTATTCTCCTATCACGAGAAAACAATCAACGCGCTATGCGAGCTCGCTTAGGAGTTGCCATCCAGTGCTTTTAATAACGGCACAAGTAAACTTGCCGGCTTGTTCGTCACACTGTTCCTTCAATGTTGAGATTCAAGCAGGGAAGCTGAGAATATTAATTTTCAAGTCATTGTTTTGACCGACTTGGAATCAAACTCAAGCCTACAGCTCCTGAGGCGGACGCTCTAAGCACTCGGCCAACCAAGCTGTTAAATTCAATTCCTTGAAATAACTTTGCCGATGCCACACGCCAGATAAACTGCATTTAAAAAATTCTCAAAATGACTTCGTGGTGTCCTTTTTCCACGAAACTTATAGCATTAACGATTTGGATAAATTATTAAAAACGTAAATAATAATCATCAGAAATTCCAAAACATGGTATCAAAAATTACCAATGCAATCTTTAACTATATAAGTGGCAATAAAGATAAACAATTCAACAGGCGTAAAGTGCTGCGCAAACTAAACAGAACTAAATGAAAATAAGCATAGGCCAGTTAACACACATTAACACGGTTAACAAAAACACAATGCTTCACATATAGGTGCAGTAACGCTCGCAATAACAAACAAGGGCAGAAACCGCAGGATGCATAATCATAGCCTATAAAGCCTGCATTATATAGGCCTGCTACATATATCGTTAGCTATATTATTCAAATTGGTAATGGATGGCAAAAAAACACGTCTCAGTAATCAATCTTTCCAAAAACAAGCAAACAATTAATAAACACAGCACGGGCATTTTTGCACAAATAGAAGTTTAGCAAAACGGTTTGGCTGAGTGTTGAAGCATGCCAGCCGAAATAAACTAGCTCAGCACAATGGGTGTCTGACTGAAAGCATCACAAAAATTTAAACTCAACCGTAACTTTAAGCGAATAGCAAAGAAACAACGGAATACATACGGTATAAACGACATCTATACCTATTACAGGAAAAAGGAAAATTTATTGAATTAACTTAATGCACTTCCGACCTTAGATTGTGAGTTGTGACCTCCGCTAGGGAAGCTAACCCAACAGATATATGGTTGGTTAATCGCATGGTTATTTTCCCTCTGAATTCTCTCAAGTATATTGCATCACAGTCAATATTGCATCAATATCGAAGCCACTCTGAACTTTAGTCAACCGACTCAATTTTCCCAAGTAATCATTTAATTTAAACCGTATCGGGACTATTAATATTAGGTCATCTTATTTAAAGTGAAACTTCATGCGAATAGTTCTGGTAAGCCTATATCCTTTTTTGCAGCGCGCCAATTTCACTCCAAAGTCATGCGATTCATCTCTGTCAGTTCCGGAACGTTTGAGACCCACAAATTTACGCGTTTAGTCTGCAAACAATATAACCAACTATTTACATGATGATCTTTCTATGCGCATATGTTTTGCATTAAGATGTGACGAAAAATTTTAAAAGTAGCACAAGAGATTGAAAACTCGTTGAAGTTATAGCTTAGGCCTACAAATTTCAGAATTTCGAATAGCAGGCTTAACAAAATTAGTTCTTTGAAAACGCATGCCTTTTTCTTTTGTGCCTTCGTTATCATCGGCGATTGGCCAGGTATTCACTACGGAACAAGTGCAAGCAGCTTTAAGGCCATTTTGTTTATTTTTTTTTTCTTTTTTGTCGCAAGATGAGATATTAGAAATTGAGTTAGTCAGTGTCTGTAGCCTTATCCAAAAAAAAGCTTGCAATTACTACTGTAGTAGAAGTGCAAGCTGTTTTTCAAATTGTAAGGAATTTTTATGATGCATTTTAGGATGGAACTGTAAAACCTTGCTGTAGTTACAGTTCAAATTAATAAACCTGCTAGTTAATTGAAACCAGCTGAAACGTAAAACAAATTTGCCCTTCCTTTTGCTGGTCAGTCAAAAGTCAGTCAGTTAAATCAACTACAACAGATATCAGCCGAATCCAAGTTTATAGCACCTTTTTTTATAAGTTAGCTCATCTAAATCAATCTTATTTCTATAAGTGTCGATTAGGTATAGTAATTTCATTTGAACATACCTTTTTTGTCTTGTGGTGACAATAGTAGCTCACGCCAATTCCAATCAAAGCTACCGCTACAACTCCAGCTACAACATAAGCAATCCAAAAAAGACTTTGAAAATCTTCAACCAAAAAATCAAAATTATGATATCCGTAGTAATTTATAATGTTTACTGGGAAGATTAGAACTACTGTTTGGCGTCAAAATAACTGAAGAAACAAATCATATTGTTAAGTTTTGCTACATTATTCTTAAATTTGACTTACAACAAGCTCAGGTTTCGAATTTCACACGTAGACGTTGTTGAAACGAATTGATCAAAGTCAACGATATACAGTATAGCACCTGGCGTTCTAATAGACCGGTAAACGAAAAACAATGACATTGTAACATGAAACAAAAAAGTTATAAAGAAATTTGCCAAGTATAAATCATCAACATTTTGATTTCACAACTTACCAGATCTGGACTCACAACCGTAGCTTCCAATAGTATTTTCGCATAACGTGTTCGCATCACAATCACTCAAACCTAGTTCACATTCGTTCAAGTCTGCACACTCAGTGCCATCGCCTGAAAACCCAATATTGCACGTGCAATTGAAACTTCCTGGGATGTTTGAACAAGTTGCGTTAGAATCGCAATTATCTATATTTAGCAGGCATTCATCATCGTCCATACATGATGTGCCATCTCCAGAAAACCCAGTACTGCACGTGCAAGTGAAATTTCCGGGGTTATTTGAGCAGGTAGCATTAGAATCGCAATTATGTGTTTGAAGTGCACACTCATCGTCATCTGTGCACGCAACGCCATCGCCTGAATATCCAACATTGCATGTGCAAGTAAAACTTCCTGGCATGTTAGAGCAAGTTGCATTGGAATCGCAATTATCGGTATTTAGAATACATTCATCGTTGTCCGTGCATGTGATACCATCTCCGGAGAACCCAGGGTTGCACGCGCAAGTGAAACTTCCTGGGATGTTTAAGCAAGTTGCATTAGAATCGCATTGGTCTGTATCAAGTGCACACTCATTCTCATCCGTGCAGGTAACGCCATCGCCTGAAAACCCAGCATTGCATGCACAAGCAAAACTTCCTGGATTGTTTGAGCAAGTTGCATTAGAATTACAATTATCTGCATTAAGTGTGCATTCATCATCATCAACACACGTAGTACCATTGCCAAAATACCCAGTTTTGCAAGTGCAATTAAAATTTCCTGCAATGTTTGAGCATGTAGCGTTAGGGTCACAGTTATTTGTTCCTAGAGCACATTCATCAATATCCACACATGACACGCCATTGTAAGAATATCCTATCTTGCATAAGCAGCTAAAACTTCCTTGAGTGTTGATACAACTTGCCTTGGAATCACAATTGTACGTATGTAGTGAACATTCATCGATGTCAATGCAAGTTGTTCCATTGCCCGAAAACCCATTGATGCAAGAACAACTAAAGTTTCCCGGGAAGTTTACGCAAATTGCATTACGATCGCAATCATCAGTTCCCAGAACGCATTCATCATTATCAGCACACGTGGTACCATTGCCAGAATACCCAGAGTTACAAAAACAACTAAAATTTCCTGGGATGTTCATACAAGTAGCGCTTATATCGCAATCATCTGTTCCTAGAGTACATTCATCATCATCGGTACAATTTATACCATTTCCAGTAAACCCTTCGTTGCATATGCAGTCGAAACTCAATATTGAATTGTAGCAAGTGGCATTGGCGTGACAATTGCTCAGATTAGATAAACATTCATCTATTGGTTTATCTAAAAGGTACAAAGCTCAAATTAGTCAAGTTAACTAAACAATTCACTTATTTATTACATTAACTTTTATGCGGTTCAGTTTCAAATATAATTACAGTATATAAATCAAAATATTGTCGGGTTGAAGAAATATAAATAGGCAATTGTTATATTTTATTGACAGTCTAATCAGGTCTGATGTATCGTTTTTAATTTTGCCAGAGCAAGGTGAAAATACCAAATTTTGGTTTTGAATTTTGAACTGTTAGTTAAAGGTAAATGAATGTAAATTGCTCGTAAGTACGTAATTGTAACGTTGTTTACCTATCGATACATTCAAACTTGCAGAAGTTGAAGCAATTTCGCCATCGTGATTTCGTGAATTAATGGCTACACTGATGGTATTTTCGGAGGAATTGCTCAGGTTTGTTATATACATCTGCAAAACAACTTCATCCATCTGATAAAATTTTTAAAAACCTAAACTTTCAGTGAAGGATGCAGCGGTGTGTAGCGAGCAAACTTTGCGTCCATAAATAACTATTACTTGAAAATTCACCACATGTTTTCAAGTAACGCGAAAATTGTAAGCTACAACAGCGATGTAAGTATTATTGCGATAAAAACAACTTGTAGCTACTCCATTAATTTTATTCAAAGTCAAATAAAGTGTTATACCGTTTGTCAACACCACGGGCTGATTGCACTTCCCAGAGATTTTTTGTCGACGTTCTTGGTCACGACGAATCAAAATTTGGTTTTTGAAATACTGTACTTGCAATCTTGCATACGTGGTATGCCACATTGCTTCTAAGTTCAAAGAAAAAAAATTTAGGTACTGATCACAGATCCACAGTGTATTATCAGACTTAACTTACCAAGTAACGTTGAGAGCTGTCTAAATCTACTTCACTAAGAGTAGCGAGAACTCTTCCATCAAGACTGGTTTCAAAGCTAGTTGCTCGGGAAATAAGATTAGCTGGAATACTTAGTCCAACTCCACATTCATCAGAAATTGGAAAAGTCGTAATGACTGAAGTGTTAAAGGATCCAGGGTCTAAAAGTTACGTGAAACTTTTTAAACTCTTCGGAAATCAACATTAAAGCAGCTAAATTTGACGCAAGGTCAGTTCATACAACATCTGGGTGATGTCATCTATCGGCCTCCTGCATTGTCGTAGCCTGATGTTACTATTGCAATTGTCCATAATCAGGGCAGATAGTACACTTGACCTCAACATTTTTGGCAATCACACAGCAAATCTATCAGTTACACCTGACTTTCAAGTCGATTTTACCTAAATTTCTTTCAAAATCCTTGCATTGCTTGTGCTTTTTCACGTTTTATTCTTAATGAAAGAGCCTTGACATTGAACACCGTAAAGTCTTCACCTGCCTGCAAGCTCCCGTAATTACATTTTGTGGAACTTGTACATGTGAGCTGTATATTTTTGCGTCTTCACTGTGACAGTTAAGAAACACAGCTTTTTTGTACTTTCTGAGAGTATAACAAGAGTGAGACATATTATAGTAGCGTTTGTGTCTATCTCGTATCCATCGCAAAACTTTTGCAACATCACGCTAATCTCTTCTACTATGGTCAGTCACGCCTATCTCATCTCCGACTCGTCCATCTTTTTTTGCAATTTCTGTTGTTTTTTTCTCAAAAGTGCTATATCCTAGGTGCTGGACGCTTGGACCTCAAAGACGTTCTCCGTCCCTTTGCTTTGCCGGTGAGGTCGGGTGGAACACATTACTAATTTAATCAAGGCTGTCTAATTTGGCCTTGCTTGGTTGTCTTACATAAATAAAGCCGATTTCTCGTTAGAATTAAAAAGGGTCGTCAGCAACAAGCAAACACCCTTTACTGTCCAAACAAATATTGCTCAAATGTGAATTTAATTTACATTACGATTTAGGACACTGACCAGTAGTAAATAATATTGTGAACCTATTGAGGTTAGTAAGAGGAAGGTGGAAAGAACCATAATTGCGATTGTAAAACAAAGGAGTGCCTTCAAAGAGTTCGGTTCTGAACAAGTAGTTTTGTCGAATTGCGTAAATGTTGTTTGCAGCAAGAGGAAAAAGCAGAGACCCGTTACTTTCAATGCCTACAAAAAGTAAACAAACAAGTAAGACAAGAATTGATACATAATTAAATACAAACATTTTTTGAAAATGTAATTTTTGCCCTTTAAAAAAGTTACTATCGGCATGTGACACAACAACGAAAAAATTCTTTTTATCACTCATTATGTCCTACTTAGAGCAACCAACATAGCCATTACAGCGTATAACAGAGTAATGCTTCTTGACTTTGCGAAAAAAGGGAAAAACTAACGCCAGATCACTCGTTTCAATGATGCTAGAGTTAACCGTAAAAGTACAACACAAAGCCAAACAATTGCAACAATATAACCACGAAGCATTTTGCTTTTATTCTAACAATTGTTGTAGCCAACATATAACCTGATAAACTTATTGCAGCCAGGGCACGCAAGCCGCTGCAGAAAAAGTTTAGCTCCAGCTTCGAAGCTCTTAATCTTTTCATCTGTGGCTCCAGCTTCAGCTTAGGAAGCAATAAGTTTTCAGTGCGGCAGCGGCTTCAGCTCTACTAAATTATTTGATATTCATAAGACAGGGTCGACAAAACTCGTCACCGCAAATAAATCATAGATACGAAAACATTTAAAAAGTAAAAAAGTATAGTACGAAGGATAGCTCTGTCGTGACCAAGTTGCAACAGTATGACATGGCTATTGTCCCCAAATATACAAATGTGTGCGGTCCGATCCCATCCCATGTCCAGAAATAAGCCCAGCAGTTAGCACTAATAACACTTTTTACGTAACAAAAAGACACCGAAATTAGCACATAAGACAGCTCCGGCTCCCCAACCTTCATCGCTGGATCAGTTAAAAAATTGCTATGGAAGCGTTGCTTTCAGTAACCCTAAAATTAAGCTACCTGAATCTGAGAAAACAAATTGAACTGGAGTAATAATGCGATCATCATCACTGACAAAAGCAGGCTCAAAATGAAAGCTTGTGTCATACAAAGTCCAGGATAGAACATCTCTTTCAACAGGAGAATTTGAATTGCCTACTCCCACATAACGTAGAATTGCCTGGCGACGGCCACCCACATTGTCCAGGAGTAAAAAGTTGTACCCCAAACGGACTTGCGTCGCTGAAAGCATGAAAGTTTAAATCTCACGCATATGCAAAATTTATGAAGAATTTTCGGAACTCAACTATTAACCATGTAGCTTACACGTACTTTAATTTAGCAAAAAATTAAAGATACAGTTGTGTGCTAATTAAAGCATTCAAATTTAACTTTAATGGTTTGGACTAGCAATTTGCTCCCTAAAACGTAGGTTTGCAAGCCTATAGCAACCTGCTCCGAATTTGATGGATATCTGATGGATCAACAACCGTACCGGTACCTGCTCCGATTAACGATTACCGTAGGATTAAAGGTTGGTTAATACTCCGATTAACGATTACCGTAGGATTAAAGGTTGGTTAATACCATCAGGAGCGGAACTGAGCTCCATTTGGTTCGTTTGTATCTGTTTTGATTATTAACCTTTGTTTTTTCAGATTTTGTTAACATCGCATAGGATTCCTACGCATTGTTTAAATGGTGATCACGTGGTCTGTAACACTTGTCTGCATTACTGCGCCTTGCTCGCAACATCACTTCGGTAAGGATTAATAATTTTGCATGCGACTTGGCCATTTCTTTAAGTTAACTAGTTTTTTCGAATTGGACCTTGTTGTGGAAAGACCTGCTTCAAGTTACCGCGTTTGACTGAAGCAGCAGTTAGTGTTTGGGCTCATGATATCTATTTCGCTGTGAACGTCCATTCTACTGCTGCCGGAAACTTTCGTGAGTAGCGTGACGTATAGGCTAATACTAGTTAAATTTATCAATATGAAATTGTAACTGCGGTAAAATCGGATCGAAGTTACTTTTTGTGAATCCTTATTGTTTTAGGCTATAACGTCAAGTATGCTGTGGCGTAACTTTTAAGCAGTGCCGACGCTAGGCCAACTAAGCCCCCCCCCCCGCGAAAACTTCACGTGGGGTCCCCTTTATCCGCAAGCAAACTGGAAGGTAAAGGTTGTTTTACACCGAATGCGATTTTCATCCGATTTTGCATTTCATGCATATTTGTGCGATTTTTGATGAACGAATCTGACGGATACGTCTTTACACAAAATGCGATTGCGTCCGATTTTGCATCTACGTACCCTAGTTTAAAATCTACGCACGTATTTTGATGCATTTTCGTAGGTAACTTACGTACGTAAATTGCATCGTATAATCACAGTCCCTAAATTAATAGTATGGAAGGCTCGTTAAATGGTTGTTGTCAAATGTAAATGGTTGTCTGGAAGGCTCGTTAAGGTGGTTGTTAAGAAATAGTTCGTGGGCGTATTACCCCAGTGGGCGTCTTGCACCTTTTTACCCTACGTACCCTAGTTCGAAACCTATACGCTCGTATTTGGAAACATTTTCGTGCGTAATTATACCTTATCTCCTTGGCTTTTTTAACCCTATTAAAACTGGGCTTTTTTGAGACCTTAGCTGCCCTTGTTATTCCTATTCAACTTCATATGCTATATAGGCTAGTATGTTACTAAGTTGTAACGACAGCATCATATAATTCATAAAAACTTATTTATGTTGGCTTCTAAAGTTAGCTGACCGTCTGACGTAGGCCTATAACCAAGGATTCTATAGACTTGGAACCCAAAATAAGGACGACTAGAACAGCAGTTAAACTGGCTGGGTATTATTGAGCAAAATAAGCAATACCTTCCCATCTCACATCGACAGCTTGAAGTGCTAACAATGCTTCATGCCTATCCACGCCTTACTTCTTTATGTTGCAAGTAAGATTGTGTTGCTTTTAAGATGTCACAATAAAGCTTTGACGGCAAGACAAAAAATAATGCAAGACAAATAACACAAAGCTTGGTTTATGATGTCCAAATAAGACAAAATAAGGACGCAAATCAAAAATAAGGACAATAATATTTTCCATGGTGCAGACTCTCAAAATAAGGATAAATCTTTGAAATAAGGACGAAATGGAATCCTTGCGTATAACTGGTACGTGAAGAGTACTCATTTTTATTAAATTCTAATTCTTAAGAACACTCTCTGCTTTCACAGAGCAAGGATTTACCGGAGTAGTACCGGCAAATGTTTTACCTAAAATCGTTTTAACACTTGAACTACTGGCTGTTTTTTGTGCGCTATCAAGCGTCACAATAATAAATTAAAATGACAAACGGCCCAGCACAGTGTGACATGACATGGGAAAAAGCTGGAGAAAATTATTCAAGAAAATCATCAATCCATTTGGCAATAACCGTAACTTAAAAGAACAATCAAAGTTTAAAGTAGGTTTTACTTTAACTCATAATATGTCATAAATTTGAACTTTTAGCGATCCGTTTGACAAACCAATAAATTTTAATCCATTTTGCTTGCGGAGTCCCACACCCAGCGATGGCGGAAGCATTTCTAAAGTTGGGGGGGGCTATAACTAATGACCAGATTTTCTTCACCTACAACCAGGGCCCGCAGTGGCGTAGCGAGAAATTCAGAGGAGGGGCGCATAATTTCCACATTTTTTTCAAGCATCTTTTTTTCTGCAGAACTAATTTGAAGCAGATTGAGAAACAAGGAAAAGTGTTGGGGGGTCCGGGGGCATGCTTTACCGGAAAAAACTAAAAATTTTCATACTGTAATGACTATTTTGGTGCTTGTTGAATAATTTTTAGGCAAATTGTGATCAAATGTTTTGACCCTAATTCTGGGTGCTGCGCCAAATATGATGCATTTTGTTCGCACATTTTTAATTATGCGTGCTTAAAGCGTAAGACTTATTGCAATCAAAGAGGTTCAAAATTATAGAAAAATTGTATGCATCAAAAACAATTTTGAAAATGGCTGGTGGAAGGATGCATACTGCTCATCCTACCCCTCTGGATTCGATCCGGGCCATGAGCTACAGAAACCATCAAAAGAATCTGGCATATTTCAGTCACTTGGCATCATTAGTTTTGTTCTTGTTTGCTAAAAGGCAGAGTCAAAAGAGGGGGGACATGGAACAATAGCCCCGCCCCTAAATACGCTTCTGAGGGCCGGATTTAGACAATGAGAGGCCCTTGGCCATTTGATCACACTGATTGAAAGAACAAAAAAAGGTCTTCGCGTCCTCAGATGTTCTGTTTTCCACTGAAACTATCAGTGAAGAGAAAAATATAGATCTTCATTGTTCGTGATGAGGCCCCCCCATTTTCTCTGAGGCTCTAGGTTTCAGCCTGCTAAGCCTATACTAAATCCGGCCCTATGCCTACAAATCATACTTAGCTTGTCCTCATGTGACATGTCCAGTTTATGAGGGCTTCGGACCTACGGTTGCGTATTTTTGACATTTTTGACAGAAGAAAATTATGCTTTCGTTCATTCAGCAGAACAAAAAAATCGTTTACATATAAAAGATTTTTCCTACAGTAGCCTACATTTCAAGCAAGAGCGGCGCAGTTGGAGTCCAACATTTTTCAACCCTCCCCTTTCCCCCCGTCCGCACCTTTCTGCACACACGCACACAAACAAATTAATGTCGCATCGTAACACGTATTAAAATCATTTCCAAGTAAAAAACGCCGCGGTGTTCAGGGCGGGGCCCCTGACCTGGCCTGCCCTCCCGGGCCGGGGGTTCAGGAGGCGGTTCCGCCGGCCCTGCCTTTAAGTTTTATGTAGATTGTAGAACTACAATTGCGTCGTAGTTAATACTATAATAAAATCAAAGGCATCTATCGTTGTCAATCAATAAAAAAGCAGCAGACCAGTTTAATCCAAGGCAGTTAGCAATGTCAAACTCCTAGCTCTGTTCCTTTTGCCTAAACTCGCAAATTCTTCAGCTCCTCTCCACTTGTTTTCACGCAAACTGACGGGAACATCTGAGCTTCTTTTAAAACGCTCATGCAGCAAAACTTGAAGCTTTTTAGCTCCGCTCTGCTTCTCATCTATGCAGTTTTAATGGGATAGACCTACTAGGTAAATATTAATTTCGTGTAGAGGCTACTTATCTTAACAACATTTGATGGATGCTCAGACTTGAAATACCATTATTTCTAACGCAATTTAGCGAGTAAAAACTAATTTCTTCAGCAGTTTTGTAAAAAGTCTGATTTTTACTGCCATGTTTCAATTTGAGTGGGTGGATTTATTAGAGACAGGTAAAAATATAACTTTTTACTAAAGTTTACAAAAAATTTGGACAAAAATACGTAATTTTGTTAAATGAAAAACCTACCCAGAGCACCCACAACCTATAAAATACAAATTAAGTTACTTTTAGTTTTTTACATTGTTATTATGTTGAAATCAGTGACATGACGTTCTGATTTATACGTTTGACTTTCTTGAATGATTAATATCCTGCTAGTTACCGTTTAGTTTTCTAAGTCCAAGCGCTATACTACCAAATAAAGTTACAGATTTGTACTAAGTAAACCACGCAGTGTAGACTCTGTGTCATCACAAGATTTTGTAAAATCATACCTTTTTCAAATTTCACGACGCTGTTGTTAAAAAAATTTGAATCACTTAATGTGAGATCATCAAGCTCAAACTGATTAGGATCAGATTGAATATTTAGCAGTATCTCATAGTGACAGATGATGTTTGATCCAGGATTGCCTTCCAGCTCAAGCACCACAACACTATACACATCTTCAGAGGCATTTTGTGAAGCAGCCAATATCTCAGCAGCTATTTCATCTTTTAATGTCTCATTGTTGTTATCATCAGCAGTTGCAGTGTAGTTCAACACATCGATTCTTCCGAAAGCAGATATTCTATCTGCAGGAAAAGTTTACGATGAAGATTAATTAAGATATAATGAAACTTATTTCAACAACTGCAACTATTCAAAATTGAACAGTTTTTAGCAAAAAATCAGTTAGAAAACGTCACTAAGTGTTATAGCGTTTTTTACAAAAAGTTGTTTGAATTGCTGACTGATGAGGTTTCTGTCTGCTCGACATGCAGATAAACACGAAAAATGTAACGGATACTTATTATTAGTTTACCCAATGAAAAAGAAGCGTAATGAATATTCTCCCAGATGAGTAAACGTCTCCATAGGCCTACCAGGGGCGGCATACTGCTCAAAATTGGGTAGACAGCCAAAAGTGCTGTCTACGCACGTTGCGTTGATGCAGTGCGTACGCAATCGAGCGATTTCAGACACAGTTGGCATACACGTCAAATTGCGTAGAGCAGTAGGGCAGGTCGATTTTACACTAATTTTTGAATATTGATTTGAGTAATGTACCAGCAGTTGCATATAGCATAAGAACTCACTTGTATGAAATATCAGCCATATCCAATGAGAAACCGCTTGCGTAAATTAATTAATAATTTTTTATTATTTTTGGCAAATTTTTCGTTGTCGCTAGATGGCATCCGACTAAATTCTAATTTTTTTGAGTTATTTAAATAATTTAAAGGTTATCGGTTGAGAGCGTCCGCTTGGTAGCCGGTAGACTGGGGTTTTATTTCCGGTCGGGTCACACTAAAGACTTTAAAATTAGTATTCGGAGCTTTCGCGCTAGGCGCTCGGCTCAAGCGGAAGTGCGAAGAATTAATAATTTTTTATTATTTTTTCTCGTCATGTATTGCTCGTCATGTATGTCCCTTAACAGCGCTCAATCATTCGTGTGAAAATAAAAAAAATCAATAAATAAATAACACTGTGCAACGAATTTTCAGTTAAAAAAAAACTCAAGAACAAACAGATGTGATTTAGAATAATTTGTGGTCACTGAGTCCGAATTTGAACTTGTTTTTTTACGTAGACGTCAGGATTTTCCGAAAATTTTAAATTTTTGGTTAAAATATTGGTTAAAATAGATGCTTTTTAATTTTGGGTTAAAATAGATGCTTTTTACATTTTCGAACACTATTGCCCATAACAAATTTTTTAATATACCTTCTAATTAGGTCTTTTAATGAGTTGCAACAAGTCTATTATATTTATAATGATTGTAGTTTCCCTTGTTTGAAAAAACCTGGCATAATTGGTGATAAAATATTCAAATTTCGACCGAAATGTTTCAGCTACTTAGTTGCATTTTACCATAGCAATTTAGTTATGGTTTAATAGCAACATTGTTAGTCTTTATTATAGTTTTTTTTACTCTTCCACCAACTGCAAGTTTTAGCATTATCTAGAATGAAAATAAAGGAGACCAAGCTTTATCTTGGTCTCCAACCGCGCATCCACAATAAGCATAATACAAACGCTTGATCTTGTCGGTTAAATTTCTCAGATATTTTAACAGAGTCAATTGTCCACAAATACAGCAAAATGTGTCGGGATCATTCTTACAAGATCGTCTCTTTTTTGGCATTTCAGCTTTTTATGGGCAAAATCAATGTTATTTTGTATAATACCTGCAATAGGCTACTATGAGTACACTTGTCTTTTATAGCTTGCTTACAGCATACTTAAATGCAAAAATTATGATTGAAAGAATATCTGCTGTAGCCAAATCAGTAGGACTGTTGATTTCTAACTACTTGCAAGCAACAACAACTGTGACAGTCTGTTTCTGTTTAACTGACTGAATCATGGGTGACCAGAATCGCTATTTTTTGTATAGATTTAACGGCTCAGATTGCCGAGTGGTAAGAGCGTCCGCTTCTGGAGCTGTAGATTAGGATTTGATTCCGAGTCGGGTCAAACCATTGGTTTTAAAATTGGCATTTACAACTTCCCTGCTTGACGCTCAGCATTAAAGGGACAGTTTGGAGAACAAGCCGGCAAGTCTACTTGTGTCGTTGGGAAAGGCACTTTGCGGGATTCCCCCATCTTGCTGTGGTAGACAGATGGCTGGCAACTCCAAGCGAGCTCGTTACAGCGCTTGATCGCTTTCTTGTGATAGGAGGATAAATATGCAACTAAAATACAAAAATATAAAATGTCAGCAATATTGCCAAAAATAACTCATAAATCAAGAAGAGAAAATTCAGGCCTGCGTTTCCAGATTAAAATGTAAACTACTGAAAAAACCCGACGTGCTAAAAAAAAAACTAATTGCATATTCGTGTTCAGCGCCCCCAAATTTACTAAAATCAACTCACTTTTCTTTGAGTTTTTTTTTTGTGTTGCACAGTGTAATTTAAAGGTTATATTTCGTAAATATTAATTAAATTACATTGCGGTATAAGGCAATTGGATTATTGAGCAATACAAAATATAACACATGAAAAAATAAACGAGAACAAAATCACAACTCGCAGTTCAGTTCTTCATAAGACTGGCAATGATTGCCTTTTGACGTAAACGACGGACGTAAATTGCGGCTCAAAACTTTGGCAATTATTCCCTTATGACGACTTTCAAAGCCGTATGAAATGCGTGAAGCTTCCGACACGAGTTTGACACTTCTCTCCACACTTTTGCAGTGTTAAGGAAGATCGTTAATATTCGGTTAGAAGTTATTGGCAGTTAAAGTTTGAATATATTCGTTCGAAAGGTTCTGCATAAGTGGTGGGTCAGTACCTTATTCGGAAGCTGGTAACCTTTGACTGCTTCTCGATCAATCGATGCCATTTGAAAACTGCCTTTCTGGCCAGCTTTTAATCGCTGATCCTCAAGATAAGCTCTTTCTTCACGTGGAAGTTTTATATATGTCGTGCAAAGGCAAAGAATATCCTCTTTGATATTAAAGCCGTGATGTTAAAGCAATTAACAAATTTATTCAAGCCGTGACGTCATTAGGGTATTATTATGGTTCAGTGTTTTTACCAATTCCAATAATCTTATGTTTCCTGCATAAACGCTGTCTGTGTGATTCTTTGAATTTTTGAGAATATGTTTGAATCTTTGTAAATATGCTAGGTTTTTCTTCTTTTGTGTTTTTTTGTTTATTTTATTTTTCTCCGGACCATGCGGTTTTAACAATGTTTGAGACCGATTTTTTGTGTCTGATACAAATAAATAAACAAAAACCGAACCCAGCACTTAACGAACAATAATTCAATTTTATTGTCATCTTAACATGACTGAAGTTGAACCATCTTTTTGGGATTTCATTCTAAGCATCAGTGATGACTTAATTTCGATGTGGCAGGCAGCAAATCCTTGACTTCCTTGTATCCGCAGAAAAGTAAAAGACTTTCTGAATTTGATGAAGGATATTAACCGTAAACAGTAAACACGCTGAAGTACGGACGAAAAGTAATCTTAATAACAAATTAAACAAACTTTTTGATGTATCTGCCTGTACTTGTTGGTTGGAAAACGTGGCGTGCAATGATGTTAAAGTCTGTTGCAAGCTTGTGGGCTGCCAACAAAAGCATATTCTTTGCCTTTGCCCTACATATCTAAAAGTCCCACTTGAAGAAAGAGCTTGTCTTGGGGATCAACGATTAAAAGCTGGCCAGAAAGGCAGTTTTCAAATGGCATCGGTTAATCAAGCAGCAGTTAAAAGGTTACCAGCTTCCGAATGAGGTGCTGACCCACCATTTATGCAGGAACTTTCAAACAAAGATATCAGGAGCGCATTTAGGGAGGGCCATTGTGCCATGCCCACCCCCCCCCCCTTTTGACTCTGCCTTTTAGTAAAAAAGATGGTTTCTGTAGCTTATGACGGGGGGGGGGGGTAGAATGAGGGTTATGCATTCAGCTCCCACCTGCCATTTTCAAAAATGTTTTTGATGTATGCAATTTTTCCACAATTTCGAACCTCTTCGACAGCGACAAGTCTTACGCTTTAAGCACGCATAGTCGCATAATCGAAAATGTGCTAACAAATGCATCATATTTGGCAAAGCACTCAAAATTAGGGTCGGAAATTTAAACAAAATTTGCCTGAAAATTATTCAAAACGCACTAAAATAGCCATTCCAGCATGTAAATTTTCAAAATTTTTCCGGGGGAGCATGCCCCCATACAGGCACGCCGAGAGGGGGGGGCAGAAGGGGTCATCGCCCGGGGGCCCGGAGACACAAAGGGGCCCTGGGTTCAGAATTGTCAAGACAGCAAAACTACAGCCTACGGACGCCACTAGTGTATTTAGGGGGTGCAATTGTGCTATGCACCCCCCCCCTTTTGACTCTGCTTTTTAGTAAAAAATAACAAAACCAGTGGTGCCAAGTGACTGAAATATGCCATACTCTTTTAATGGTTTCTGTAGCTTATGGCCAGGGGCGGATCAAGGGGGGTAGGATGAGGGGTATGCATCCTCCCACCAGCCATTTTCAAACATGTTTTTGATGTATACAATTTTTCCATAATTTTGATCCTCTTTGATAGCAATAAGCCTTACGCCTTAAGCACGCATAATTAAAAATGTGCGAACAAAATGCGTCATATTTGACGAAGCACTCAATATAAGGGTCAAAAAATTCGAACAAAATTTGCCTGAAATTATTCAAAAAGCACTAAAATAGCCATTACAGCGTAAATTTTCAAAATTTTTCCGGAGGAGCATGCCCCCTTTTGTTTTTCTCAATCAGCTTCAAATTTGTTCTGCCGAAAAAAAATACGCTTGAAAAAATGTGGAAATTATGACCCCCTCCTTTTAAAGTTTCTAGCTTTGCCACAGGCGATAATGTTTTTTTGATTTTGGGCCGAAATTTGAACATCTGTGGACGCTATGACCTTTTCTTTTGCTCATCGCTTGATTTTGGAGCACCACTGACCAAGGAGCCCAAACGAAATTTTTGCCCCTCGGCCCGAAATTTCTCTAGGCGCCCCTGCCCCAATACCCCCCTAGAGCTTTTCTTGTTTCTCAATCAGCTTCAAATTCGTTCTGCCGAAAAAAATACGCTCGAAAAAAATGTGGAAATTATGCCCCCCCCCCCTTTTGAAATTTCTCGCTACGCCACTGGAAGATATTCAAACTTTAACTGCCAATAACTTCTAACCGAATATTAACGATCTTCCTTAACACTCCAAAAGTGTGGAGAGAAGTGTCAAACTCGTGTCGGAAGCTTCACGCATTTCATACGGCTTTGAAAGTCGTCATAAGGGAATAATTGCCAAAGTTTTGAGCCGCAATTTACGTCCGTCGTTTACGTCAAAAGGCAATCATTGCCAGTCTTATGAAGAACTGAACTGCGAGTTGTGATTTTGTTCTCGTTTATTTTTTCATGTGTTATATTTTGTATTGCTCAATAATCCAATTGCCTTATACCGCAATGTAATTTAATTAATATTTATGAAATATAACCTTTAAATTTTTTTTTTTCACATTGCACACCAATATATTATAAGCAATGGTGCACAAAAATGTAATATTGTATATTACACATTACTACAGATACAGCTTAAACAAAAATACTGCAAGACGATTTTTTTGGAAAAACAACTTCATGAAAATGACTTTGTCCAAAAAACAAAGTTTTGATGCTGCAAAACAGTTCAATGGTGATAACGATCAACAGGACAAGCCCTTGCAACCAGGGATGTGTTAGTTAGTTAGTTGCATATTTATCTTCCTATCACGAGAAAGCGACCTTTAAATTATTCAAACAACTCAAAAAAATTAGAATTTAGTCGGGTGCCATCTAGCGGCAACAAAAAATTGCCAAAAATAATAAAAAATTATTAATTAATTTACGCAAGCGGTTCTCATTGGATATGGCTGATATTTCATACAAGTGAGTTTTTATGCTATATGCAACTGCTGGTACTTTACTCCACATTGATTTTCAAAATCGACCTGCCTTAGTAGAGCAGTTCTCTGCGATATTTTATATTCGAGAGAAAGCCACGAAAAAAGTATGTTCTGACTCAGCGTTTTTGCCAAAGCGAAGAGTTTATAGCTTTCTGAAATTTATTATAGATAGCCTTCTTACTGAAAAATGATAAGCAAATAGTGATTCGATGTGCAATCGCAATGTGAAAGCGAAAGCATCTCGCAATGCAATAGGTTGGATTTGCTGCACATGCTCACCTAAACTTTTTAAAAACTCTACAAGCTTTAGTTTGTGAAACGTTGATGTATTCATCGGAAACATTCCGAAAACTTCCGGAAGCCAAAAGTTTTAAACAAATTAATGCTTGTAGCTAAACCGCTAGCGTTGTAAAGACATCTCGCTGCTTTTTGAGATCGCCGAGAAGCATTGTGTGTTACCATTCGGCTATTAAATGATTGTTGTGCAAAGCCAAAGCATTTCGTTTCCCGAAATGCAGGGGTTCTCAACCTTTTTCCAACCGCGGTGCAATGATTCATCACTCCCTATAATTTCCGCAAATGTACGCCACTGACTTTATTGCTCAAAACACACCCACATAAAAAACATTTCGGCTTATTCTCATCCCGTCTGGATTTCAAAAAAACATATTTAATGTACTTTGGAAGGTAGCAGCGCAATTTTTTTACCGCTGGAATCTCGTTTTGACATACCGAAACTGCTATTTTGACCTCGTTAATCTGTACTTGTTACGTTTATGAAGAAAAAAAATAAACTGGCTACAAAAGTCCAAGGTATTGGTGCCTCAAAATGCATGTAGGCTACCGGTAATTCATATTTAATAAAATTTTTGTTGTTACATCTACAAAAACAAATACTTCAAATATCACTTTACTGGTTCATGTTTACATTTTCGCGAACCCCTAGCAAATTGCGGACCCCAAAAACTTTTTCACGGACCCCCAAGGGGTCCGCGGACCCCAGGTTGAGCAACACTGCCGTAATGTCTGTCCGCGCTACCTACCACAAGATCACCTTGCAGGTGCAGTGTCCATGCCAAATCTTAAACTTTTTTTACCTGCCCTACTAGTGTAATAAGCACGTCTTAACATATATCGTTTTGTCGCTGTTTCCTGATTTTTTGCCTAGCTGTGGTTTGTGATATCGATATTTATTATTTTATGACCGAAAACATAAATTTACTACTGCTACTACTACGGTTGGATCTATTCATAATTTTGAATTGCTAATTTCAAATTTACATTCCATTGACTTCGCAAAACTGATTTCAAATTTCACCGTTTCAAAATTCATAAAACTTAACAATTCAAACTTCTCAGAATTTGATAAAAAATGTATCAGATAGGCTTGAAAACAAAAACAGATATTTTTGAACAGTTCTAAGTCTGTAAGTAACTGCAAAAAGGTCAGTACCAGAAGCAAAAATCATAATTTTTAGCAAAAAAACAAAAAGACATAAAAGGGGTGGAAAGTTAACTCTTGCAAAACCAACACACAAGCATAATAAGCTTCACATTTGCCGTGACAATAATTGTCATGACAATAATTTGCCGTGACAATAATCCGTAAAGTTCATCAAGCAAACAGAACAATTATTGTTCTGTTTGCTTGATGAACTTTACGGATTGTTTGCAGTGTAGTGACGTACAGCAATAAACCAATGGCAAAATTATACTTTACTTCGTATGTTTTAATGTGAAAAAATCTAAATTCATCGAATCTTTAATTAAGAAAATTAAGTTCAATAACTTCACAAAGGCATTCAAATTTTTATTTATCGGATTTTGAAAACCCACGTTCAAATTCATCAATAACTTGGCAGTGAATTTAAATTCAACCCAACCCTGCTCCCATGCAAGCGTCGTCAAACTCACAGTGCTAACAAATTGGTAGAAAATGCTGTCTACGCCATCCTCAAAGATTGCGTTAGCTGACAAACTATTTTTTGCTGTCTACACAATTTTGTGGTTGACGTGTATACCAACTTGTTCGTCTCGACGCATTTTTTCTCCATACGATATCGTAGAGCGAGACAAAAAGTGAGCAGTATACCGCCCCAGTGCTATAAATCGAGCCCCTATACCGTAAACGGCCTCAACATAAACATAGCCCAAATATAAAAGGAACAGCCTGATTCCGTTTATTTCATTACACGTAGAATAACCTTCTTAAAACAAGCTACCAACATAATGCTTGCGCAAGTTTGCTAGTGAAAAGTTTGCTAAATACTAGTAGGTAGGCTTGATTGAGTATCCTACAGTGACTTCAATCGGAGAAACTCCTTTTGCTATTGGTGTTTACCTGTCGTAACATTGATAGCACTGCCGAAAGGGCTTTCATCCGCAGTAAAATTAACTGCATTTTCGTCGGTGAAAAGTTGACTGACTCTGGCTCTCAGCGTGTATTTAGTATTCGGCAATAAACCAGTAACACTAAAATTATAGTTATTAAGTTTGAACGATTACTGTAATCCAAGCGCAACATGACTTTAAAAGCCAGCTTCGCCCGAATCGTTAACAGTACGGTTTATTTTATGCAGCACTTCTAGCTTATCGTAGAGCGGGACAGCGCTGTTTCGGGCTATTAGCCCTCATCAGACAGTAGGCCAGGAAGGACATTGCATTTTTAAATATCGATTTTCACTTAGGCCACGTAAAGGATTTGGCTGGCGTGGTGACGTAAACACACGAGTGAATACGTACCACAAAAGTTAAATTCTTTAAGATATATTTACCTGAAGGGATGAGTGGTCCTTAGTGTTGCCAACTTAGCTACAAACTGGCTTTGCGAGTTCGATGCTCAACTAGGTCATTTCCATGATGCATGTACTTCACTACCACTAAAATCTTAAGCCGCAATTAAGTGGCTCGAAATATAAAAAAAAAAAAAAAAATAGAGGTGGCCCGCACGTGCCCGCGGAAAATTTTAGAGTGGCCCGCGCGAGTTTTTCAAAATGACCAATCATATCAACTTAATTGCTACGTAAATTATGGTGAACTTGCATTCCGAGAAATTGGCATTAATTTTGTTGATTGCTTTCTTTCAAATTGATTTTATTCCACCACAATCCAAATTGTTTTGCATCACGTTTCCCATATTGTTACGTCCGCATCCTTTCCACACAATCGTGCTCGTGCTTCAAGAATCAGTAGTCAGTAATAGGCTAAGTTTGGTCGTGAACTCGTGATCCCAATTTATGTTCGACGTGTGAGAAGTAGAAATAGTCTGCAGCGTGGCTGAGTGGTTTGGAGCGTCGTTTTTACGACGGCCATGATCGCAACGTTGATGGTTCAACTCTAACCCAAGCCTCGTTGTTGCGTCTTTGGATAAGACACTTCACGACAATTATCTCTGGTTGGCGGAATCTAACAAGCAGCAAATTGAAAAAGTCAGAAGCAAAATTCAAGCGGAAAACTCGGAAACAAGGGCAACTCCTAAGCGAGTCTGGATTCGTCCTATGCATAGCACCTCGGTCGCTTTATCGTGACAGGAGGATAAAAATGAAGAAGAAATCTCGAATTTTTTGGTTGGAAACCGACTTAGTCGAGAACAGAATCGTCCGATAACCGAGGTTTGGCTGTATCTTTTGCACTCTGCAGTGACAAAGAAAATGTCAAATAGGAAACGAAAAGCAAGCAATGCTAAAAACTTTGTTGACTTTAGGCCTACCGTTGGTATGTTTATTGTTCTTATAATAATATTGTAAAAGAGGATAATACACATTTTTACGATGAGAATTTTCGTGTGAAGGTTTGTCTGTCTTAGCAGTAACCACTCAAGTGGCCTGCGCAATCATTCGTAAATTGCATGTGGCCCTTTGGCCAAAAAGGTTGGACAGCCTTGATCTAGATACTTTTTAGTCCTCTTAGATACCAACTTCTTCGTCTAGATCCCAGCTACCAACCTAGATACTTCTATAACTATCCAGTTTGTTTATTGTTTTATCCCTTTGCGAAAGAATACCAGAAATTATCACTTTAATTTTGTGAGCCCTTCTTCCGAGTGTTCAGCTCAGTACCCGGTAGGCGTACTTGCCTACAGGAATTGTAGAAATAGGATTTCAAGTATTTGTCTAGTCTAAGGCAACTTGCAGCAAAATGACAATTTGTGTTATGCGGAGATGAACATGGCCCAATTCTCTGATACAATGGAGCTCCAAATTTTATGGTTTTAAATCATTAGAATGATAAGAGGGTAAAGTTAATCACAAGTATCGGCAGGCTGCTGAGACTGTAAGACTAATAAATAGGTAGACTAATCTGCTGATGATATGGTAAAAGCAGTTTGAGTAGCGGAGCAGGCTACTACTGTACTGCTTAGGTCTAGCTGCCTAGTGTTTATGCTGGCCTAAACATTTGACCAATTCAGTACCGGTACAATATTTTGCCTGTTTGTACTTTGTAGATCTGTAGATATATACGCAGTATAGAATAATTGCCTAGCTTGGAAAAATTTTGAGTAGGCCTACGGTATGCATAATTCACGTCTATGCATAATTCAATTCACGTATGATGTGTTTAAGGGTGTTTCGATGTCACTGCGACTAAAATGTGTCTTCATTAGGCAGAATATTTCTCGAAAAACTGAATGTGTGCTATTATTAAAAGTATATAAGTTACTTCATGTCAGACTCCGTAGTATCGCTTGTTTTTTGTGGTATTAACCCACTTTATAGTTCGATACTAATCGAGATACTTTTGTTGTTTATGGTTTAATCAAAAATCTAGCTACTTTCTAGATACTTTTGGTAAGCAATCTAGATACTTGAGTAAATTGAGATCTGGCAACACTGGTGATCCTGGCTAGGTCATTCGATCTGGAAGATGAATGTATTACCTGAGGGCGGCTAATGAGGGCTAATAGCCCGAAACAGCGCTGTCCCGCTCTACGGTACGTTTGACTGGAATGCTTTGCACTGTTGGTGATGGAGAGCTGATATAGCCTCCGACCCAACAAGAGGAAGTCGTCATGACTTCCCGTCCAGTAGGCCAGGAAGGACATTGCTTTTTTAGTTACTTCTAGCCTATGTTAAACTAACGTTTAACCTTGAAATGTTTAACATCCTTATAATGTGAATGTCAAACAGCTGCAAATATCATTTGGGACTTGTTCATTTTTAGCAAAACCTATCTATTTTGATTCAAATTTTGTAGAAGTTACAATAAAAAGCGGTTCGTGCCGGTTTGCAGTTCGTGATAGGTTCTTCATCTGTGCAATTAAAATTCATTTGGCCCATGCGATTCAGCTCTCATTCAGGATCTTTCACCAGTTTGAGTGTAGTTCATCTTTTCAAAAACATAAAAATTAAGATTTTGGCTCGGTTCAACTTCCTTATGCATTCTCGGACATAAATGTGCCGGTAGCTTACACTGCTTGGTTTTCATCTTTCAGAAATATAAAATATAAATATAGATCGGGCGAAGCAGCAATACAAATAGGAAATGTACGAAGTGTTATTGTACAGTAACTCACTGCTTCGATCAACCCTCAATGGTTTACAGCCGTTTTTTGACGTCTTGGCAAAGTATAAAAACTTTACAATGTGCTTACATTGCCACATACGATGCTGTTAAAATGTCCCCAACACCAGTCAGAGGAAAGGTCACTCCAAGCTGCTGCTGCCGTATAAGGTTTTGGGTGATGATTGCTTCAACTTCCCACCCAGTGGCACCAGGTGTTTGTTCGAGAAAAATTGTGATGAAGTTAGGTGTTGAGATGGTTTGAAGTACGGCGGCACCATTTGGAGCTGTGTTCAAAAACAGTAGGAGCTTTACATGTAACAAACTCTGTTTATAAGTGGGTTATTGCAAGCAACATTTTTCGTAGATTTTGTATTATGTTACAGTAGTTGCATATTTATCCTCCTATCACGAGAAAGCTATCATAGCGCTGTTACGAGCTCGCTTAGGAGTTGCCGGCCACCTGTTTACCACACCAAGATGGGGAAATTCCGCTTAGTGTCCTTCCCAACGGCACAACAAGTAAACTTGCTGGCTTGTTCTCCGCACTGTCCCTTCAATGCTGAACGTCAAGCAGGGAAGCTGTAAATACCAATTTTAAAGTTATTGGTTTGACCCGACTCGGAATCAAACCCGAATCTACAGCTCCAGAAGCGAACGCTCTTAACACTCGGCCATCTGAGCGGTTGTTTCAATTTGATCCGATCGCAAGGGAAACCGTAGTTGTCTCACAAACACTGTAATTTCTGCAAGCCCACTTGATCGCGCGTAATCGCCTGCTGACTATCAAATCAAAATCAAATCTTCATTACACTCGTGGAAGTACGTCAAAGAGTGTAACGAGTGGCGTGGCCCTTCTACGCGACTTAGCGCCGGGGCATCTTCGAAGAGACGTCGCAGCGGTGGCGAGCCGTTGGTGACACTGTGTCCGATTTAACCGACCTAGGTTTCCAACCCCAGACCTCCCGCGTCTACAGTATTGTCTTATCAACTGGGCTAACTGGCCGGCCACTGCTGACTATTTTAAAATACTTTTTCAAAAAAGAGGTGAAAATATTGCTTCACGACCAAATTAATACAACTTTTGTGATCAAGTTTCTTTCTCACCGCTGGAGTTTTTACCTGTTCTTGCCAAGATTTCTTCAGTAAAATTTCCAACGTTTTCTCCGTCACTGACTCTGACTTTGAGAAAATAGTTGATGTTGCTGCGTAAGTTTTGAATCTGAAACAGAACAGAATGTATTGCCTGATAATGATTGTAAGGTTCTACTTCTATTGGGTACATCACATTAACATGCCGCCATGCAGGGATGAGTTTCTGTGCGATGTTATGGATTTATTTCAGAAATTGAAAGATGAATAGGCTAATTATTCAGAAATAGATTATATTTCACATTGCACGGTAAACTTGCACTAGATGTCGAAGTCGAAGTGCAATTTAGGATGTGATGCTAATAAACTATCATACAAAATGTTTGGTCAATAAGTTATTGCTCTGAACTTTCGAACCACGGTTACCGCACTTCGTTACTTGGTAAGTCTTTTTGAACGAGTAAAGAAAAAATGTTTGGTGCAACCATTCCCCACATACAACCGCTACTTTAATAATGCCACCTTTTTGTGTAAAAGTTAATAAAAGCAAATGAAGCAAATTTTAATTTGCTGCAATGGTGCAGCCAGGATCGTCTCCCTTGTCGATTCTACGGTGGTGTTTTTTTCTAATCCTGCAAAACCACAAGCATAACCCTAAAGAATAACGTAAACTTACAGCAACTGTGAAGTGAGAAGAAAGGACATTTATCGTTTCATCATCTGAATGCATGGTACCGTTGTCAGACAAGTCATGCTGAGCAACATAGGTAATTTCGTACGCCGCAGCTCCAGATACGATAGTGACGTTTACCGTGACAGAATTGTAGGTTGTTGAAACGACGTTCAGATTAGGAGCTGAAACACAATCATTTTAACTTCGAAATCGAATAAAAAAATATTAGCCTAACCAGGTCCTAACGTGGAATGAGCTTTAAATTACGACGCATTTCAAAATTCAAGTCATTTACACCGGCGGCGATGAATATGAAGTATGGACATTGGCGTTGCGAGAAATTTTAAAAGCGAAGTGGTGGGAGGTATAAACTGAAAAAGTCATCAAAAGAATCTGGCATATATCAGTTACTTAAAAATATTTGATCTTTTGTGTTAGTTCCATACTCAGGGGCGTATTTAGGGGGTAGGGGTATTGTTCCATGACCCCTCCCCTTTTTTTGACTTTGTTTTATAGTAAAAAAGTGAAAAATTGGCAAAACTACTAAGAAGCAAAAGCATGATTAAAGGCAATACAAATTTCCATTATGAATGTGAAGCACGTCACCGCTGCTGCTTTTCTCCACTTGCACGCTGACTGACTAACACAACTATCTCAGCTTCGCTCTACTTCTAAGTTAATATGTCCTCAGCGGGTGTCGAAACGGAAAATTCCTGGGAAATTTCGTGCAGTAAAATTTCCCGTTTCCAAGGAAGTCGGGATCTCGGAAAATTTTTTCAGTTTTTTTGTACGTATGCCTATATTTCTTAACAAAAATCGTCTTTGCGAGGGAGAAAGCGTCTGGTTTTTCTAAAATATAAACTTGTGCAGGTAGATGTTGCGCTAAATGGCTGAAATGCATTAGGTTTGAAATTATCGGTAAAAGTCCTCAATGTGAAAAATCATTTTATCTAAAAGAACTGACGCGTTTAAAAAATTACAAATTTACTTTTTCGTTTCACACTAATTTTAATCACGAGGGTAGCGGGAATCGAAAATAATATCAAGCGTCTTTCGTCTACATGCCCTTTCCAAAAATACTGTCGTGATATACTATATCATAACGGCCCATAAGCGAGTTCTCGTTCAATCCTTTTCTCTAGCAAAAATAAATAGTCTAGAGAAGTTTTATTTTGAATTGTCTGTGAAATCAAAAAGAATTTAATTTCTTTTCTAATGGTTTGAAATTTTAAAACCCCGCCTTAAGCATAAAATCAAAAAAAAATTAATGTCAAAAAAAGAAAAAAAGCTATGGCAGTGCAAAACGGGAAATTTTTCCGGGAACTTCTCGAATTCCAAAATTCTCAAAGTTTTTGGGAACTTCGAAAATTTTCCGTTTACCGCGAGGTTAAAAAGTCGGGAAAGAAGGAAACTCTATTCTGAATTCCTCGTGGAGCGAAACGATAGGCCCAAAGCTCTCTACTCCGCGCTCCACCACTTCCAATAATTTTCGTATAAACCACCTACTTTTACTTCAACGCAAGCTAAACACCATTTCCATTTCAGCTACTTTTTACTAAGATCCGTCATACCATAGATCAGGAGTAGAGAACCTCTTACGCTTAGATAGCGGTATTTGAAATTATGTTAGTCATATGGCCCCCCCCAAAAAAAACTAAAATATTAAAATAAAGCTGTTTAGACCTGCTAATTCTACTAAAACCTAAATGAAGGGGATAAAACGCACATTTACCAACTAAAACAAACGATTATAGCCAGGGCCGTTGAGAGCCAAGCACGGAACCAAAATTAAATCTAGGCTTCCCACGCAGTGACAAAAAGGATGGTCTGCCAAAAATAATGACAAAAGGTGATTTGCTTGAAGAAGCACTTTGTTATACCGAAATCGATAAAAAACCAAAAGAGGTCAATAAAACTCTTAATCAGGTGCTGCTTACTGTTTACAGTCGAATCAAAAATCATTTTATCGTAACAGCTAAACGTATATATAGCCAAATCACATATAATCAGTAATCGACTTCTTGTCATGAGAGCTGAAGAGCCATACTGAGAGTTGGGAATTGCTAAGAGCGCACCGTACCGATACATGATATGTTTGTCCTGTAGTCAAATCTTAACCCAAAACTCAGGTGTGATCTTTACCAAACCCATAGTAAGCAGTCAAATTTAAAGTTGCTCAAATCTTTCTGTCTGTTGCTTTCTTTTTCTACATGGCTTTGTAAGTTTGAAGTAGATAAATTTACGAGGTGTGGTAAATGAGTTGATATGCCAAGAAAGCAGCAACACACCAAAAAAATAGCTTTACTCCAGTATACCACACTCGTTACTTAGATGTGCAGTATGGAGTCAGAACACATGTGACGTTTTTGGTTGGTAGGCTGCTTTAGCTGTGGCATTGCGTGGGGGAGGGGTAGTACTAGTGGCGGCTCGTGTAGTACAAACTTGGGGGTGCTGCAAGAATTATATTCAACTTAAAACAGCAACATTTTATACACATAAAGCAACTATGTACAATACGCAATCTCCGTTTGGGGTACTGCGTGTAAAAGTAGACTACAAGAAATTAGTGTTAAGTTGAACAATATTGTGAAAATCATTACCTGGAATAACAAATTTGTGCACGTTACTAAATTGTATAAAGAATTAAAATTTTTGAAATTGAACGAAATTTATCAGTTGGAACTAGCCAAATTTATGCATTAGCTAAATTATAACCGACTACCTGATGTCTATTACGATCAATCAACCAAACTTGAGGAAATTCACTCACACGATATCAGACAAGTCAAGAAAACACTCCACTCTTTACCTCGGGTAGCAAAATCTGTAGGAAAACTTTAAATTGCTTATGGGTGTACAAAATTATGGAGCGAAATAGATGATGACACAAAGAGCATGCATTGAGTTTCTTTCAAAACCCATTAAAAAAACGTTTTATTGAGTAAATATTGAAAGCGTTTGTTAAATTTGATTGGCTTGCACCAAAGTCCGTATAACTCCGTATAAGTTCCGCGGACAGGAATGGAGCAGAGATAATGGAGCAAAAAATGTGTCCAAAAAGACAATCGCCTGCCTATCTTTTATAATGTGAAAACGTTTGAAAGTGATGCAAAAAAAGTCATAACTTTAGTTATACTCGTTTGATTTTAAAAAATTCAACTGCATCGTAAAGCTCTTGATTTTAGCTATCGTTTAAAACAAATTTCAAGAAAATTGATGGTGTTTTAAGCACTACACATGATTAATAATTTGGACGTTCTTAGTAATTTTTGAAGCAATTTTTACGCTAGCAGCATTTCTTGCTATTTTAAAAGCATAAATATAGCGCAGATTTGCAAAAAATAGAAGTTATTGTTTGATTTAAATTAAATAGGTTCAATTACAAAAATTTGAACTTCCGTATGAAATTAGCCTAGCTATAATGGTCGTAGTTTTCTAAGCCGTTAAAGATTTGTTGCAAGAAAATGATTGCGTAAATTGTTTTAAACCTCATGTAAAAGCAGGCTTCACTGTTAGCGTATATAGATTCTAGAGAACTAGGTTTTTACAACCATAGTAGATTGGAGTGAGATTGTTAACTTTTGTCATGTTTCATCTTTGGATCATGTGTAAAACGAGCCTCTAGTTAATTTTATTCTGGCCCACAATATTCGATTTTAAAAGCCCAGGGTTTGAAAATCAAGCAGCTGCGGCCGTGAAACGACGTAGACGTATGCTAATGCATAAATATGAAAGAGTGAAATCAAAAAGTAAAATAGATACCGGTATATTTTTCCCGCTTGAATTTTGCTTATTGAATTTTTCGTTTCGCAAATGGTCCAAAGTCCAAGGGTGAAGCACGACACAAGTTAACAACCTCACTACCAATCTAACATGGTTGTAAAAATTTAATTCTATTCAGTGAAGTCTTCTTTTACATGAGGTTTAACACAATTTACGCAATCATTTTCTAGCGAAAAAGTTTTAAGGGTTTGGAAAACCACGACCAATAGCCAGGCTAATTTCATATAGAAGTTTAAATTTTTGTAACTGAACCTATTTAATTTGAATCAAATTAACCCTTTGCAAATCTGCCTTATATTTATGTTTTAAAATGACAAGAAATGCCACTAGTTAAAAAACCGCTGCAAAAATTTATATCTCTGTCCAAATTATTTACAATGTAGAGTGCTTAAAACACAACCAATTTTCTTGAAATTTGTTTTAAACGATAGCGTAAGTCAAGAGCTTCATGATGCAGTTAAAATTTTTATAATTCAACAAGCATAACCGAAGTTATGATCTTTTTGTAACACTTTCAGGCGTTTTTACATTACAAAAGATAGGCGGCGATTGTCTTTTAGGACACATTTTTGCTCCATTGTCGCTTAATAATGTAACGAATGATTCGCTCAACTTTTATACGGACTTTGGCTTGCACTACTCGCGGTGTATGTATCTTCATTTACTAGTTTTTTCACTACTGCACTTTCCTTTGTCCCGCTGTTTTGTTTATGTTTTTCATTTGTAAATGTTGTACTATGTTATGTTTGATTATGCTTGAGTTTGTTTATTAATAACCTTCATGTCTTTTCACATAACAGGGAGCATCTTGACTTGAAAACCTTACGGTTATTCGATGCTCCTTGCTGGCTTCAAGATTGCCGATAATAGTATGGGTATTTTACGCTTGTGTTTTTATTGAAGCGAGCAAAAAAAAAAAAAGGATAAACTCAAACTCAACATCCAGCATTGACGCTGACACGTTGCAAAGCTAATGCAAAATACATTTTTGCAAAGCTGGTGCAAAATGTATTTTGCTTCACTGGAGAAGATCAGCTCACATCAGTACAATCATGAAAGCCGAATAGCATGCAACTGATGTCGATAAAATGAAATTATTGCAATAATCACACCAAACATCAATGAGGACAGGTGATATTGCTTTTAAACACAATTTTCACATAGGCGGTAGGCGTACTATACAGAACTGCAATGGTTCTCAAACTTTTTTAGCCGTGACCCCTCTGGAAAAGTTTGCTAGGCATGCGACGCACCACTGATAACAAAATTTTAAATACCTGACGAGGGTCAATGTGGAGCCGAAAACGTTTGTAGTATCTTTGTAATGCTGTAAATAGTGTAAATAAATTAGTGAAAATGCATCAGATTTTTTGGTTGCTGCACCTTGCGGCTTTAAATTTAAACTTATAAACGACGCTATATAAACGAATATACTAACACTGCCATCTTCAAACTTGATTTTACGTTTCTTGTTTGCATCCATTTTACTTTCTAAACTGACTGCTGCATCTTTCATTTACGCGCGCAAAATGAACATAGTGCAATGCTTTTAGCAATCAATTACTAGTATTACTTAACAATACATTGAAATACAAAAAAAAACTTCTTTAAAAATGCATTGTTTAATTATAATTAGATAGACATATAGTGATAACACGACACAGAAATATAATAACTTTTACTTGCAATAATTAAGTACCGTTTTGCTAGAAATGGAATTTTTTATGCGACGCCCCTGGAAAAACAAAACAACGCACCAGGGCTTCGCGACATACAGTTTGAGAACCACTGCAGTACCGGTAGATAACGACAGCGATGGGCACGATAAACCTTTCTGTACTAAAGCGATAACGATAATCGATAACTTCAAAAATGCTTTGGGCGATACCGATAATCGATAAATCTCAATCTCTTAAAGCGATATCGGTAATCGATAAATTATCGCCGATAAATTTTTCCGATAAATGTTGCGGTAAAATTTCAATGTGTTTGACGAAGTTTTATTTCTTGTAAGTCAAATCACAAAAGTGTTTTTCTAGATTTTTCAAGAAAAAAAGCAGTTCACGGACTCCGCCGTGGGATTAAACACAGCAAAGAGAAATGTTTTTAATTGCAACAAGACTTTATCGATACCGCGAATTTTGCCATAACGCCAACTCTCTAACTTTAAACAATGTGTGCTTAAAGAATTGTTCATCGCGATAATTTATAGGTGATAACATGTAATCGATAAATCCAAACTAATTTGAGCGATTATGATAATCGGTAAAAAATTATCGCCGATAACTGTCGCCGATAAATTATCGCGATAAATGCCCATCTCTGGATATCGAATATGCCTAGCTTCAATTACACCAACATGTCTGCTGGTCAGTGGTATATGCTCAGCATTATTCCCAAATTAGTTACGGTAGCTACACGTGAACGCCATATTCTAATCAGTACCGGTAAGCCCAGAAATACTAAAGTCCGCCGTTAATTTTTTTGTAAAACCACTGGACCATGCGGGACAAGCACACCTGTAGAAACTAAGCAGCTAAGCGATTTGTAACTTTAGTCTGAATCACAGCTTCTACTGTTTCAACTATAGGCCTAGATCTGTAAATTTAGTTATTTGAACTACCAGCAGTTAATACAGATTATATAACACTTGAGTTATTTTTCAAATTGTACATTTTTTCAGAGCTACCGGTACCTGAGAAACTAGCTGACTAGCCTATACGGTACGGTACCTGTAATGTTTTACCTGGCCTCAACCAGACAGATAATAAGATAATCTTACTGCTTGACAACACTGAACATACACCTGCTGGGGTAATGTCTAATATCAGCCGCCAGGTTCGGTTAGGGTTAGGTTTGGTTAGGATTAGGTTCGGTTAGGGGTAAGGAACTTAGGGTTGTAATGAACCGAACCCCAACTAAATTTATTAACCCTAACCGAATCTAATCCTAACCGAACTTGGGGACTGATACTAGACGTTACCCCACCTGCTGCAACTACCTATAGCTAAACCAGCACCGCTAACAAAAACCTAACCTTTAATTTGTTCAATGTTTTCACACACACAATCTCATGCTGTCTGACAGCGGCACCTGTCATTCAGAGGTGTGCAACGGAGCCGGACCCGGATTTTAAAAACCGGACAATCCGGCTGTCGCTTCGGATCCGGATCGGAATTGTGATTTTTTGCTTTTTCCGGATCAGGATCCGAATTTAATTTTGGATGATATCCAATGATTTTAATTAGCTACTAGTGGCCTATTGGGTACCGGTATATACGTAATTTGTATATAATGCCAATACAGGATTTGGATTCGGAGTCGGATTCTGTTTCCTGAATTTTTTAGGATTCGGAGTTGGATTCGGATTTTAACGCTTCGAATTCAGATTAAGATTCGGATTGAAATTTTTAGACTTCGAACACCTCTGCTGTCATACAGCTTACAAACGTATTGTATCCATTATTACGTATCTATTTGTACCATTGTAACTGCATTGTCGCTGCAAAGTCGGAAAACGCTTCTGCAACTCCAGTATTGCAATATAGCAAAAAGAAGTACATTCTGAATTCTGATCAACGCTTCCTTTTACGTTTTGAAAATTCATGGCATTAGTGAAAAAGCCCCTAAGTATAACATTTAATACTTTTAAAAAATAACTTGGTTTAGTATTGATCTTGTTTTTGCTCTGAAGTGACAAAAAAATTGTTAATCGAATAGAAAACTAACAATCAAGCATTAACTTGCTTTGAAATGGCAGCATGAAAACGCGGGAATTGGCGCTGAGTAAATCAATGTTTCCATTGCAGCCTCAGAAGTGTTGCCATTTTTAAGCAATTTTATCAAAAATTACTAAAATTAGAAACATTACTCGTTTTTCAAAAAAGGGGTAGAGGATGTGCCCCCATCTTTTTTTTTTTTTTTTTTTCAAAAAAACTTCAACAGCACGTAAACATTGAATGATAACGTTGAAAAAAATAATTAAAATTTATAAATTTTTTTGGGATTTTTTTGGGGGTGCTGCAGCTTCACAGCTCCTCCAGACGAGCCGCCCCTGGGTAGTACGCCAGGTGTGAGTGAGGGTATTACCAATTGTTGGTGACGACGGGTGACTTTGTCTGCTTTGATACAAGAATTGCCCTTTCAAACCAGTACCACATGTCAAATTTTTACGCGTGGCATTCAAAATTACTGAGCCCCCATGAAATTACAGCCGGGCACCAATGGTATCCCCGGGCCCCCATCTCAACTGCCCCAATCATAGCAACATTATGACATAACAAAGTGAAACAAGTAGACTTATGACATTAGGTGCCACATAACAGAAGGTTCCACTGCTGAAAAAGTGTTGTTTTAATGTTTCAAACGATTTTCTTCGCATTAAAAAACTCAACCTCATCAAAGTTTTTCTCTAATTTAGTTTACTTATTCAATTACTTGATACAAGACTTAATACGTATTGAGAAATTAACACTATGTATTTATTTACGAAGCTATTTAAGGCTGCACATGAATTACTGTAAAATGGCCGCAGGTTCCCATACCTGCTACAGATCGTGCAAATATTCTATTACTGGCATTGCCGTTTGCCGGATCGATCTACATTTACAATCACAATTCCGTCAATTTTTGCTAAACCGCCGTAAGAACTTCACTAAGCGTAGTAAGTACCACAAACAAAAGAAACTACACCGCGTATAAAATCTCTCAATGCGCTGAGTGACTACCGCAATGACGATACTCTCATGGGCGCTTATCTGGTGGAAGCAGTTCCGTACACATGCGGACCACTGCGTAACTTCATCTTGTGAAATGATGCGATTGCCATCCGCGGAGCGATATGTAATACAGAAAGGTCGAAGAGTGACGTTATGACCTAGTCGTAGAAGTACTCTGTGATAAAAGATATGGAGCACTATACTGAGGAAATATCACTTGCCAAGCACGTCGAAGAGTGACGTGTATGACCTAGTCGTAGAAGTACTCTGTGATAAAAGATATGGAGCACTATTCTGAGGAAATATCACTTGCCAAGCACGTCAGTAGAGCAAAATGTCTTCAATTTGTGCTGTGTCACGTGATTTTTGAAACTTAAATTTTATGAACACTGATAAGTTTCAGTCTGGAAATTGTTTTGAGTTGGCGCAATTCTTTAAATTTACACAAAATATTTTGTTCTCCCTGAATCTAAACGCTCAGTTATCGTAGGTATTGCAGAACAGGGGTGTCAAAATCATTTACATCGAGGGCCACATCAGTCTTATAGATGCTATCAGAGGCTTGCTGCAATACAAATGCGAGTTTTTTTCTGCAAATATAATGAATGCATCGCTACATGAACAAAGCATTCCATACGCAATGAAACCTAAGCAAAAAAAGGATGAATGTCTCAGATCACAACACTATGTGAGCAAGTTAATGCTACCTGTCCTTATGCGAAATAACCACTACTGTTCCAAAAAACGAGTACAAGGCTAAGAGTTTGCTCCACTAATCTCATAAAACGATGCGGCGGGCCACCATGCAGTTTGACTAATACTTACCGTACGTAAGCACCACGTGTCAAAGGGTTTAGCATCGAATGTACGTGAAAAATAATTCGAAAAAATGTCCTTAAAAATAAATCACATATTTATTGCTTGAACAGAATAGTTCATTTTTTCAACAAAACCCATTCTTACCGTTGCGTTACACAAAAATATTAGTCTGCTGTGAGTACTTCACACAAATGACTTTTAAGACGAATCTTTTGCGAATGGATCGTAGCTTGCTGTTTGCAAAAATTCAAATTTTATTGAACCCTGGTCGAATTTCTCCAGTTACGCTACACTGCGTGCTACAGTATAGTATCACGTCGCATAATTCTTTATTAATTTAGTAATGTTATTCTCAAGCTTTGTTAGTTGCTGACAGTCTACTCATATCCGGTATTCAACTATGCTCAGTATGAACAAGTCTACTTTATGCCAATACCTGATAATTCCGCCCAACTTGTGGGATACATCAGCAATAAAACGCCAAAAGTTGATGCAAACCGACAGCTCAACATCATTTTGAATAAATTTACAAACTTGAAGCAACATGTAACTACAATAGCATCTACAAATAATGACAAATGATGGGGCAAACTATTTCAAGTTTGCCAATAAGAGGGGTTTCATATTCTCGAAGCTTTTCGTCTGACACTTGTCAAGGGAATCGTCAGATTTCGGAAACAAGAAATCCCTCGTATTGGTTATGTCCAGATTAGTTCTGTACCACAAACCAGCTGTTTTTATGTTTCACGTTGTGCTTGCCGGACAAAACCATCATCTTGATCAAGAGGTTCTTAGTGCTCGCTGCGGTTGAAAAAGCGGGTTTGAAACTAGGTGGAATTATTTTATAGACTTCAAGAATGACAAACACAGTCTTGCCACTTGCCAGTGATTCACCACCCATGCACTACGGCTTGCTACGTTCGCATACTTTCCAGCCTGGTTGCTAAGCAGTGAGATGGTAAAAATGGCGATTTTGGGCACCTCGAGCTCCTAACATGCCCGCGTTTAAGCAATACAAAAGAATTAAAGCAACCTGTGAGGACAGAAAATTACAGTATAATAACGTAATTGTCAGCAGCTTTTACAAGCGGTTCTCTGTGAATATTACAGCAGCATCACATTCAAAACGACTCTTGATCCCCACAGGTAAAACCTTGATCCTTGCCGACAAAACTAGCGTACGCTATTGAGCTTTCTATTTGGTAATGAATTTAAATACAAACCTTGTTCACGTTCAACAATACAGCAGAAGCTTTTTTCTTGTCTTTGGAGGTTGGTATCTCAGGTGAAAGAATGAAATGTTGAAATGTTGTGTGGTTTTATGGCGCTTTATAACTACTAAGGTCCTTTAGCGCCATGACTCAATTTTGTCAAGAATTCACTGACGTATTTTTATTTTCTGTTTGTTTCATCCTCCGCGTTACACTTAATTGCTGAGCGTTTAGCAAGTGTAACAGCAGATACCAGTTTTAAAGTCTTTGGTTTGAACCGACTGAGAATAAAACCCAGCCTACCAGCTTTCAAGGCGAACACTCTTAACCACTAGGCCATGGTGAAAGAATGTATTTTCATATTTAACGACGAGTTTACATCGGCGGATAAGCGTTTTGCTTTTCCACTTCTAATTAGTAACAAACCTGAAAACTCTTATCGACGTCGATTTCGGATTGCTAGTTAGTTGCCTTGTGGCCAAATGTTGAATTAACGTAGACGCAAGCTAGTACGAGGTATTGCTGGCTGCATACGCTTGTCGATGTTTGACGTAAGACTAATGACCGAGAAACGAGTCCACTCACACGTAGACAATGATCGAACCAAGTTAGACCTACGCACCACTCCAGCTAGCTGGGATGTCTTACTCTTAAAGAACTCGACCAAATTTTGTTTTACAGTGCATTCCTGGTATGTCTCATATTAGAATGGTAGAAAAATGGCTCGCAACTTCACTTATTTCGTTTTAGTTTTGTTTGTTTGTTTTTTTCCTGGTGTCATGGCCGTGCGTACCCTGTCATTATTTTTCTCTCTCGTCTTTTCTTTCTTTCACATGTTTCAACGGTTTTTACGTTGTGTCGTGTCTTCCTTTTCTTGAATCTCTTCTCTCATATGCCGTCGCTTTATCGTAATATTCGCATCTTCAAGAATAGAAAGCATTGATTGATTGATTGATTCGCAGACAATAATACTGCCCAAACATGGCACTGTCGGTGGTTTACCATCGCGGCAGCATTCTGCGTTCGCAGCTGTCTTGTCCAGGTACGAAATTGTAGAGATAGGAATCGCCAACTCCTTACACGCTCTTGCGTAACACGCCAGTATAATGAAAATTAATGACAGTGCGAAGTAGCATATTACACCCTGGCACTACCACAGGCCACAACACGCCGTTAACTCGAAACAGACTAGCCGAGGGGCATTATGCAATTGCAAGTAGCCTGCTGTAGGCAGGGCCGGATTTACCAATAGGCTAAGCAGGCTGAAGCCTATAGGGCCTCGGAGAAATAAGAGGCCTCGTCACAACCAAGGAAGACCTTTTTATCAAGACCTTTTTTTGGAAATCGACCATCAAGACCTTTATAGGCCTAAACGTAGAAGTAAGAGCGTATTTAGGGGGGTCATTGTGCCATGCCCCCCCCTTTTTTTTGACTCCGCCTTTTAGCAAAAAAAAAGCAAAAATCATCGTGTCAAGTGACTAAAATATGCTAGAATTTTATGATGGTTTCTATAGTTTATGGCCAGGGAGCAGGATGAGGGTATGCATCCTCCCACCAACCATTTCGAAAATGTTATTGATGTATATAGCCCACAATTTTGCTATAATTTCAAACCTCTTCCATAGCACTAAGCCTTACGCCTTCTGCCCGTACATCGAAAACGTGCGAACAAAATGCATCATATTTGGCAAAGCACTTAGAATTAGGGTCAAAAAATTTAAACAAAATTTGCCTGAAAATTATTCAAAAAGCACTAAAATAACCATTACAGCATGTAAATTTTCAAAAATTTTCCGGGAGAGCATACCCCCGGACTTCTCAAGACTCAAGAGTCTTTTCTGTGTCTCAATCAGCTTCACATCAGTTCTGCCGAAAAAAATACGCTTGAAAAAAGTGTGGAAATTCTTGCCCCCCACCCCTTTCAAAATTTCTCGATTCGCCACTGAGTAGAGATGAGTCTGATCGTTGCTCATTAGCGCCTCATTGATAAAATAGCCTAGGGCCTCTCATTTTCTATATCCGGCCCTGACTGTAGGCCAGTGAGCTCACAGTTTATCAGCATTTTGCAATTGTTTTTTCGCTCTTTTCCACTACGCTACACATTGATTAATTTTTTGTCGTAAAAGATTTGGCCAGCACCGCAGTTTAATCAGAAAAATATCTGAAATATCTGCCGTACACCCTTGCTTGCAATGATTTCTGAGGTTCGTGAAGTTCGTTCTGAGAGACCTGAAGAATTTTTTATGTCATTATGAAAGATTGGGAATGTCAAAATAATTGTATATTTAACTATTGCTAAAAAAATACCAAAAATCAAAATGAAAAGGCCTGCAGTACCTTGTAAGCAAGCCACCAATATCGAAGTTTTCGAATCCCGCAAAATTTTCGATAACATTCACCAAATTTCAATTCGACTTTTGTCACTGCTAAACAGGTGCTATTTAGTGCAATTTTTTTGATTAGCGGAAAAATCGGCAATGAACCCAACCAGAATGAATTTGATCTTGGCCAAAGAACCAATGAAATCAACCCCATACAGTAGGTCGAAGTAGTAGTAGTAATACTAGTAATTTACTTGCCATTATAATAAACACACAGACGCCACTTACACGCAACAAAAATATTTACATTCCATTATAATGGCCAGGAGGTATCGAAAAACCTTTCGCTTATCGAGTCAAAATATCTCCTGGTTGGGTTGCATTGTATTAGTTTTGTAAGTGAAGGAGATTAACGGATAATTTATATCAATGGGTCAATAATAACGATAAAGGTGATTTAGTGAGCGATAGCATAAATTTGGAATAATTTGCACAGCAACCGGCCGTCCGTTAGCTCAGTTGCACACTGGCTGTTAGCTCAGTTGCTAAGCGCACGCTACCGGTGCGGGAGGTCTGGGGTTCGATTCCCGGGCCGGTCAAATCGGCACAGTGTCGCCAACGACTCGTCACCGTTGCGGCGTTTCTTCGGAGCTGTGTAGCCCAGGCGCTAAGCCGCGGAGATGGGCCCCGCAACTCGTTACACGCTTCGGCGTAATGCGGCGAGTATAATGAAGATTTGATTTTTTTTGATTTTGATTTTGCACAGCAACGTCAGATCGACTATTTTTACATACAAATTTAGACTTGTCCATCGTAGTTCTACTGTACTTTCAAACTGTACTTTCTTTCAAACTAATGAACTGAAAAATGATCGAGCATGAGGCAAATTGGTAGTGAGCTAGCGCTTTTCCAGTTGACTGTCACTCGCTACTCATACCAAACATAAATCTTACTAGTCACGAAGGATCTGTAATCTGAGCGTGCTAACTCTGGCTACAAGGCCTAGACCACGGATGGCGAACCTTTTCTCGTAGTTGGGTGATATACGAAGCCTTAATATGATATTAATGAGAGACTTGTCACAAATGAGCAAAAACTGGTCTTCGCTCTGCAGGAGTTCCCGCAAACGGTGGGTGTGCGAGCAAAAAAAGGTCGTGAATGCCACAGAAAAGAAAGTGACATCTTTCGTCACTTCTCAAATGTTTGTTAGCATTTTCCTGGAAGTTTTGAAACTACAAGTGGGCCACTGGAATCTGCAAGTGATCGCGGTGTGACCCGCGGGTCAGTGGTTCGCCATCCCTGGCCTAGACAATACCTCACCGTTCGCAGCTTGTGTTCAATTACCTCATTTCGTTGCTCTTATCACTTCAGGTAATAGTTCTTTTGTTCTTACTAGAAGAAACTCCCACGCAATATGCGGTAAGTTCCTGAAATATGACGCAGACCTTTTTGCATTGAGCAGAATGTCGTGCATTTGTTACAGTATAGTTGACAAAATATCTTGCACCAACTACCGTTATACTTTGTTTGCTCATTTTTTTAACTTTTCTTGCGTTCATGCTTTTGATAAAAGCACTGGATAAATTGTGTAGTGTAGGTTACTGTTCGTGGAGTATTATCAACAAAACAGTTAATAACAATTGCCAGCGATAGGTCTGCAAAGTGCAATACAAAGTTATAAGTGCTGACACGCGTTGCGGCATAGAAACTCTTATTGCCTCTGTTTGGCAGCAAACTAATTCTTGACTTCCTGTTACATTCTGTATTTATCGTTACATCACCTAATATTAACAATAGGAAAACAAAAGGTTTCAAAATTAGTGTCGTTGCTTCCGCACGTTTTCAATTAAACTCTGACCGCCTATGTGGTACCATAATGCTAGGGTACATTCTAATCATGGATTCCCAACCCGAGACCGTAGGAACATTTTGTGGTGGGCCACAGAGCCTTTGGAAAAATCGGATATTTGGTTAAAAAAGTTTTATTTGATCTACAAAAGTTTGTCTTACACTTCTACTCTATTCAACCTTTCTTTCCCGCCCAATTGCCCATACATCTTCATAAAGAATTTATCGATTTAAAAAACGATTCGACCATGAAGACCGCATTTGAGAATTCTGAATTACAGTAACCTCGTTCTGTTGTAATGTCAGCGCTTCTTATCCCCGAGTATCCAAATAGGCTTACATGATGATGAGCAAGCTACTTCCATTTGGGTCAACCTACTTATGCGAAGTCACTTTTGCAGCTCTAGTTTCATCGAAAACAAGATCTGGAAATACAATGTGTGTGGAAATGACTTGATTTGTGCACTGTCATGCATTGAACCTCGCATCTCCCTTCTGGCAAAGAACAAACAAGCTCAACCATTGTTCTTTTCAATTTGTTAATTGTGCTCTAGTCTAGTGCTAATTAAAGCGCCATAAAACCACACATTTCATTTCCTCGTGTTATACGCTTTAGATTAGCACCAATTAATTGCTGTATTATGACACTGATGCTTCGTGGCAAAATAGTAACCTAGCTACTCAAGGTTTTATGTTTATATGAATGTGTGTGTGTGTGTGTGCGTGTGTGTGTGTGTGTGTGTGTGTGTGTGTGTGTGTGTGTGTGTGTGTGTGTGTGTGTGTGTGTGTGTTCTTTATTCTGGGATATGGAAGTTCCATCATGACCAATTTAAGCAGAAATTTAAAAAGTAGGCCATAAAAAATTTTCAAAATGAAAATGGGCCACGGTCATAAAAAGGCTGGGTACCCCTGTTCTAAATTCTTTAGCCCAGACTTAATAAGTTGCTACGATTATCTCTAAATTGCTCGAGCGTTTTATCTTGTATCACATTTCGTCTTTTATGTTAACTGGTTTAAATCAGTTTGGCTTCAAGCCCAAACATACTACGGATATGAGAGTTTTTTGTTTAAGCAAACTGTCTCATCGTATGTGAATCAGAATACACCAGTATTTTCTGTTTTTTTTTTAGACGCTACCAAAGATTTTGAAAAAATTAATCACCAAAATTTATTCAAAAAACTAGTATTACGAGGTGTGCCTACTTATTTCGTTAGGTTGTTACAGTACTGGTATAAACCACAAAGTATGTTATGCAAGTGTCTTGAGGTGGTCAAATGTCGTCTTCTTTTTCTGTCTCTAATGGTGTTTGACAAGGAGGTGTCCTTAGTTCATTCCTGTCTGCAGTGTATATTGATGACCTATCTTAGCTGCTAAATTATGTTAGAGCTGGTTGCTATGAGGGTAATTCTTGCATAAATCATGTTTTTTTGCCGATGATGTTTTGCGTTACATTGTTTCGATATTGCTGACTCTGATAAATGCTCGTTTTGTAAGACTGAACGCGAAACTCTTTCACATTTGTTTTGTACTTGTTCTAGTTTGGTTCTTTTTTGGGAACATGTTTCAAGTTGGATTGAAACTAAATTGAAGTTGCAGCTCAATTTACAACCGTTTAATCTGTTATTTGGTGTTGAAAAAGATCATGACCACCATTTAATTATTAACTGTCTTTTATTACACGCTCGATTTTTCATCTACATATGTAAAATTGCCAAGGAAATTCCAAACATACATATGTACTTTCTCTCCATTCGAAATGCCACGACACCAGGAAGAGAAATTGCGAAGCAAAAATGTAAATTTGATTTGTACACGAAGAAATGGCATATGATTTCTTAACATTGATAAGCAAGTAATGTTCATTAGAATTTGTTGTATTTGTTTACTTTTACGTTTCAATAAAAAAAAAAAAATTATGTCAGAGCTGGTTGCTATGTGCGTAATTCTTGCATAAATCATGTTTTTTTGCCGATGATGTTTGATAAGTCCTAGTTGGCAGGTTTACAAGATCTAATCGATGCTTGCAGTGCATTTGCTGAAGTCCATGATTTTGTTTTCAATAGCAATACGTCTTATGCTATGTTGTGTGCTTCGAGGCATTTTAGTTTATCCTGCATGTCTGTTCTTAGACTTGGTAGTGATGTTACCATCAGTTTTGTAAATTCAGTGGGGTATTTAGGGGTACAACTTAACAGCAATTTGCTTGATGACGACGACATTCTTAGGCAAGTTAGACAGGTTCTTCGAGGGTCATCACCGCTAGAGTTTGACTTGTTTCTCAATCAGCTTCAAATTTGTTCTGCCAAAAAAATACGCATGAAAAAATGTGGATGTGATGGCTGATACCCCCTCCCCTTTTAAAAATTTCCCGCAACGCCACCGGTGATGACCCTCGAAGAACTTGTCCTCCTTTTGAGCAGTGAAAACATGGTGATCCTAGTAAAAGGTTAATCATACCACAGATTTGATATACGTGAATCACGAGAACTTGGTTGTTCAAGTGTGACCCTTTTACGCTTCTGCTTTCAATGTTTGCTGATGTGTGATACGAGCTGCTTTGAGACTAATTGGTCAGGAAAAGCTCTGCCGTTTTTTCATAAAACCTAACAACTACAGTTGTCAAGTTTTCGACATAATGAAGATTTTATGTCTTTTTAAGCTAGCACAAAATCCTGATGGTAAAATTTTCCATTTCTTTTTCAGAAAGAGTCCTTTTAAAGACATGAATGAAAATTGATTTATAAAAAAAAACTATCGATTAGTTTTTGAAAAAAATGACTTGCTAGGCTTTGAAAAAAATCTTCGTTCAAAAAGTTAAAATTTTTTTTTTTTAAATCCAAGAGCTACAAATTGAATTATGACGTAACAGGCGTCTCAGTCAGGACTTGGGTTCAGTCACTTTGTTTCGACTTACAAAAAGTTTGGGATAACTTTGGACCATTTTTTGTTTTAGAAGGAAGATTGCAAAAAAGTCTAAAGCAATATGGAGGTGAAACTTCTTTTAAATTAGGGGCTTGTGACGAGGGAAAAGATATACGTTAGCGCATTTTGCAATTTCCAAACAACATTTCCGTTTTTTAAAAATAACCTTAATGGCCAAAGTTACCCCGCTATGGGGTTACTTTGGCCGCGTATGGAAAATGCATTGAATGCCATATTTAAACACCTCTGGGGTTACTTTGGCCATCACAAACTATTCGAAAGATGCTTTATTGAAAACTAGCCATGAAAATTTGCACGCGTTGCAGATAAAAAGAGTAGTTTAAGCACACAAACCATAAAAATATGAAAAGCATAAGCTCATTTGTAAACGAAAGTCACATCATTTGGCGCAACTTTGTTCTTTCCGATGAAATAGTCTGGTAAAAAAACAAAAAGGGTTTTTATGAGGAGAGGTTTGGATTTAAGGATCCCACTCAGGATCAGATCCAGACACTGAAATATCCTCTTCGCTTGATGTATTTGCGATTTCAGCAAGTAGCTGTGATGCTGCTCTAGCACATGCTGTGCGATGCCGGCTCTTCACTACTGGTACATCTATAAAAAGCGACGTTCATCTTCCACTTGTTCTTCCTCTTATTTCTACTTGTTTTTCCTCACTTTCTACTGGTCCCTCATCAACTCCTGCTTGGTCGTCTATCTACTCTGAAGAGGAAAGAATAGACGACCAGGCAGGAGTTGATGAAAGAATAAACTGGTATGAGTGTCCAAGTTTTGGTTTACATTATTCCCTTGAATACTTTTGCCAGGCGCTACCTTCAATCGACGTCTTTTTCTTTGGGGAGCTGATGCTTCCTCTTCTCCACCATAGAGCATTTCTTGCAAGTGGTTTATGAATACTTCTGTAGCTAGCAAATGTTCGGCGATAGATAATTCTTCTTCTTCATTTAACACAGTTGGGCGACCAGGTTTTTGAGTGTGTTTCTTTTTTAATTTATTGTATAATGTGCTCCAAGGTGTATTAAGCTCTGCACACACAGAACGTTGGCTTTTTCCAGCAGCAACCCGATCTCGAGCTTCCTGGAGTTTTGAATTGTCACAAGAATTGTATCTTCTTACACCTTGTTTGCTGGTTTTGTATTTTCTAAGCATCACTTATGTAAAAGTTTGTTAACCTGAAAATACAAAAAAAACAAATTGGATGTCAGTATCACCGACTCTTAAGATAGCCGATTCTATTGACTCAAGTGGCCAAAGTTACCCCAATAAGATGGTAATTCATGGGGTAACTTAGGCCAACCCCTTTATTTCTTGCAAATTGGTTACATTCACATTTTTAAATATTTAGTAACACTGCCACACCATAAAAGTTTAAGAAATAGCAAATAAGCACTTACCACTCTCACTCAGAAATATCGTGGATATGAAAGTTGGAACTACACAAAACTGATGTTTCAACAGCAGCTTTCTTTGTTGTGGAAATATTCACATTTAAGAAATTACAAAAAACACAGTTACTTGGAGAAATAGCAGTCTAAAAACATACGCAAGGTTAGTTTCCTCCAATATTTGTCGCAGTAGGAAATTTTGCTTTTTCAAACAAAGTTTGAACGCTGGTCCAAAGTTACCCCGTATGGCCAAAGTTTCCCCATATCACGGTATTCGAAAGAAAACACATAATTAGATGACGTCATAATATGCCTTATAATATTGAAATAAAGTTGTTAGGTTTCGAAAAAAAATGGATAAATAGTTGGCAAATTTTTTTTTGCGTATAGTTGTTAGGTATCCATATTAACATAACTAAATAAGTAAGTTGATTTTTGGACACATGATATGACATTGAATTTCAAGTCGACAACTGCAAAAAAAACTTTTTTTAAAGAATTTGCAGTTGTTAGGTTTTGTGAAAAAACGGAACTCTTATGCGAGTATGACGTCATAATAGTTGTGCTGTATCGACTGATATGCTCTAACAACAGCCTAATTGTTTTTTGGTTTTCGAGGGATCGAAAACAGGTTTTAAACCAAGGAGTTGAACCGAACCCGAACCAGGGAGTCGAACCGAACTCGAAACCAGAGAGTCAAACCGAACCCGAACCGGAGTTATATAAACCGTCTTTACGCTATTTTTGTCAAACCTTAACTGAACCCGAACTGTATTTTTCAAATTCGCAAAGAGCGAACCGGAACTGAACCAAATAATGTGAGTACTTGCAAACCTTAACCGAACACGAGCCGATTGAATAAGCGGCTCGCTCCGTGAAGTCACTCGCGTCACTTTGAAGCTGGTTCGAATTCGAAATAATAGTCATTTATGCAAGTAATAATGCATGGTGAAGATGTCTTTTACGTTTGATATACCCGGTCCGTAAGACATGCGTAACAAACTAAGCAAAGCGCTTCAGCACTAATTTAACGCTACCTGTGGATTGAATAGGCCGCCAATGTCAGAGCATAGTAACAATTTAATTATCTCAAAATTGGTTTTACTAAAAGTATTTTATGCATTATAGTGGCCAGTCAATGCGAAGAAAAATTGCTTTGTACGTTTCATTTTTTAAATTGTGTTACTAGAATTATACCATTTTTTCTGCGAACCTAAACCGGAACTTTATAAACCGGTTTTGAAATATTTTTTACTGGAGCGAACCCAAACCGAAACGTTTTGATTTATCTGAACCTTAACCGGAACTGAACCAAAATTTGAAACCGCTGTTAAACTCAAACCGAACCTGAACCAGAAAAATTAAACGGTTCGACTCCCTGTTTTAAACCTTAATTATCGTACCGGAGACTGTTTTGTTTGAAAGTTTGGTTTTAAAGATTAAAAACACAAGATCCCTTTAGTATTTAAACCACAGCGTCGTTTTTTCGTTGCAACATTGATTGAATTTCAAGGTGTTGTGTCCGCCAACTGGGAAGTTGACTCGATAAAACAAAAAAAAAATTTTTATTCTTCTCCATGACTGTACATAGTTTATTGGTTTGTGATAAACTCAGAGCCGGATTTAAACAATGAGAGGCCCTTGGCTATTTGATCACACTGATTGAAAGTGCAAGAAAAGGTCTACACGTCCTCAGAAGTCCTGTTTTACTGAAAATATCGGTGGAGAGCAAGAAAAGGTCCACACGTCCTCAGAAGTCCTGTTTTACTGAAAATATCGGTGGAGAGGAAAAAAGATCTTCGTTGTCATTGATGAGGCCCCTCGTTTTCTCCGAGGCCCTAGGATTCAGCCTGCTTAGTCTATTGGTAAACCCGGCCCTGGATAGGCTGAATGCATAGTCGCATTCTCCAACATTTTTACCTCAAAACAAAGATTGAATGCCAATGACGGTAACCAGTGATGTGCGTTGACGCCGTTAATTTGGCGGCGGTAATTCAATTGACGCATTCAACTTTTTGTTGACGCTAGCCGATGCGCCGTCAATTTTCAAAAAGTTGACGCAGACCGCTTACGCCGTCAAATTTTTAGCTTTTTTAGGGTCAAGCGCCAAGCATTAATTTTTTTAGATTACAACACTTTTCCTTCGATCTTTTGCAAAACAAGCAAAGTGTTCTTTAAAATAAAAACGCTAAAATTTTTTTTTTTTTTTTTACGATCAAAACGCTGAAATTACGATCAATCGGAAAGAATAGAGAAAATTAGCTTCAGTTAACAACCGGCCGTTAGCTTGTTGCTTAGCGCACACCCTAGCGGTGCGGGAGCTCTGGGGTTCGATTCCCGGGTCGGTCAAATCGGCACAGTGTCGCCAGCGGCTCGCCACTGTTGCGACGTTTCTTTGGAGCTGTGTAGCCCCGGCGCTAAGCGGCGGAGATGGACTTCGCCACTCGTTACACGCTTCGGCGTATACCGCGGGTATATGAAGATTTGGTTTGATATGAACTTCAGTTAATGGGCACGCAACCGGTTTTGAACGTAAAATATTTCAATTATTTTTCTTCTATACCGAATAACATCGCTTTTATTCAGTTTTGTGCGTTTAGATAATGATGGTTACACCAGAAGGATATGAAGTAGCGATAAACTTTTGGCTTAAACCAAATTTCGTAGTAGTTACTGCTTAAGTTAATTATCATTGCGATATCCGATACAGGAATGAATGCAAGATTAAAAAATAAATAGCCACGCACTCTCAAAGTTCTGCAAAAGAACGTTTGAAAATATTGCGCGCAAAGCTTGGTAATGACCGTGTTGTAGCCTATTGCACTTGTAGCCTACATACGTATTTAACCATTTAACAGACCGATATTTAGCTGCAAATAAGTAGACCTTATGTAGTAAGTTCTGGCGAATTGTTTATTTATTACAGATCGTTGTTTTGATAATGGAAAATATGCCCCCGCTCAGTGGCGTTGGAAGTGCTTTTAAGCATGGGGGGTGGGCTGAAATTTGTGTTACCATGCACTTTGCTTCAATAAAAGCCACTTGGAGACTGCTTAATTGATGAACTCCAGCTTTCCTCTGACTGCCATAACACACAGTCTCCAGACCGACGTTTGCAAACGTGTTAACCTCATCTAAATGAACTTATTATCTGTTTACAAGCTCCTATAGTCTCAGGCAGTGTGCCGCGTCCTCTTTTGACTCTGTCTTTTGGTAAAAACGAACAAAACTAATGGTGCCAAGTGACTAAAATATGCCACACTCTTTTGATGGTTTCTGTATAGTTTATGGCCAGGGGGGTCCAGGAGGTAGGATGAAGGTATGCAATTATGCATCCACCCATCAGCCATTTTCAAAAGTATTTTTGATGCATTTTTCATAATTTCGAACCTCTTCGATAGCAATAAACCTTCCACCTTAAGCACGCATGATCGAAAATGTGCGAACAAAACGCATCATATTTGGCTAAGCGCTCAGAATTAGGGTCAAAAATTTTAATCACAATTTGCCTGAAAATTCATTAAAAAGCGCTAAAATAGCCATTACAGCATGTATCATTTTCAAAAATTTTTCGGAGGAGCGTACCCAATGACACCTTAAAGCTTTTCTTGTTTCTCAATCAGCTTCAAATTAATTTTGCCGAAGAAAAAACACGCTTGAAAAAAATGGAAATCATGGCCCCCTTCTTTAAAATTTATCGTTACGCCCTGTTCCTGGGATAAGCTAGCTAATTGTAATTTGATATTTTATTGTTTCACAATTATTTTCCCAAAAGTTTCTTTTAAAATTGAAGAAAATTTAGCTGTGACATCGTAATAAAGCTCTAGAAGAGCTTTGCGCACGAAGTTACCAGAAAATTCAACAGTTTTTGCGATTTTGTTGACTTTTGTCACCAAGTTGCAAATGTTAGTAGCCTACATTGGTTAGATGGTATTAATGAAGAAAAAAAAAAACGAATGGAAAGTGATGCCATAAGCCATCGTTGAAGTGCTATAAGGTGAACTGTAGTTATAACTTTTTGAAAGACGGAACTGAAAGGTGGCTCAAAATTTCCATAGTGGGCTGAAAAAATGTAGGGGAGGCTTCAACCCCACCTTCCAACGCCCTTGCCTCCGCTGTACATTGTTGAATCGCAGGCATTTCTTTTTTATGTTTTTCTTTTCACGGAATCTTTAATTTTTTTACCATAGTGAAGTAGGTATCATGGTAGCTGACTTAGCCGAGCAGCGAACCATAGTTTGATGTTTCAAGATATGACTGGGATTCGACAAACGTTTATGAGTGTCTCGGTCTCGCCACGTTAATGTCTCGTCTACAACTCGGACCTTGCAAGTCTTGGAAAATGGTCATGTCTCAATCGAGACATGAAGAAACTTTGGCTTTGAAAGAGTGTTCAGGTCTTTGATGCCTAAGCATAGGGTTACCATATTTTCACTACGCAAAAGGAGGACAGATTTTTTGAGGGTCATCACGTCCGCAGATGTCCAGTTTTCTGCCTAAAAAAAGTGAAGACCAAAAAAACAAGGTCATCACGTCCGCAAATATCTTCTTTGTCCGCCCAGAAGCAAGTAAAGATTAAAAAAAAGGTCATCGCGTCCGCAGATGTCTATTTTTCCGCTCAAAAGCAAGTGAAGACTAAGAAAAAGGTCATCACGTCCGCAGATGTCTATTTTTTCGCCCCAAAGCAAGTGAAGACCAAAAAATGTCATCACGTCCGCAGGCCCGTAATTTGCACGGAAACTTCTCATAATTTTTCGTGACAAAATGATTTGACATGTTTTCACTGTTCATAATTCCGAAAAAGAGGACATTTGGCCATTTTTTAGCGTCCTCGGAGGAAAATTTTTTTGGTCAAAAAGGAGGACATGTCCTCCAAAAAGAGGACGTATGGTAAGCCTACCTAGGCACCAACAACAACTACCCGAGGTGTATAAAGTAAAAAGTTGTGCGTGATTTTGCATTTTTGAAAAACATTTAGCCCCATTTCTTTAGTACATGTTGCAACAGCGATTTGCAATTCACCTTACCGAAGCTTTTGTTCTGGCCGACAGAATTCCTCATGAAGTCTCTTGTCTCATCTCGGTACTTTCAAGTCTCGTCTCACCTCAGTTTAAACAGAAACAGTCTCGTTTTGGGTCTCGAAGCTGTGATCTCTCTCGATAGTTTGGGTCCTCGTTCTAGCTCTGCATCGAACCCGCGAGACCAGCTCCTCAATTCAATGCGCCGACTACTCTATACTGAATAAATTGTAAGCATTTAACACTTTCTTAGATTTAAATCCGGGACATAATCGCAATTCAATGACTGGAAAGAAAATAATGAAAAGAATAAAAACGTTAGGGCAATTAGCGCGCCTCGTTGCACCGGTATAATGTGATTTATTAGGCAAGCATACGTCCAAGTTAGTTATAAACTATTTGTCGGTGAGTGGACTAACCAATAACCATACTGTAGATCCCTTAGCCTATATTATACAGTCTGCAGAGGCGTACGCAGTATTTTTTAATGGGACGGTTTCAGTGACGTCACATCGTGAGGACGTAATGATAGTACAGTAAGGCTACAGTAGTTCACAAGTACTAAAGTGCATCGGACTGAAATGTTTCCAGTCTAAACTATAGCGCAATTGCAGTTAACCATGATTAAGCTATATAATGCCATAACTAAGGAAGCAATCAAGATATTTCATTCGCATTTTTGCTTGATTCTTTGCGCTTCATCAAAGGAGAGCAAAGGTTTGACAGAAACTCAATCTGTCAAGCCGTGGTTAAAAATTTACTGAAAAAATTTTAGTTGACCTCATTTTTGGCCATTAGCCATAGGAAAGCTAACAGCAGGCTAGCTTTCGCACCGTCACAAACAGGGTGTAGCCAGAGGAGTAAAACAGGCAATTGTTTCCTAACAAATCTTTTTTCAAGAACCAACGTTGATACATAAGCAATGCATATAAATCTTGATATAAGCATTTAACATGCGATCACTATGAAGGGGGTAGTTTCTTCCATCACTGTCTTGAAAAGTGAAAGGAGTGGAGCATGAAAAAAAAACTGCCCTCCCTACCGAAACATTTTTAAACTAAAATAAATTACGCGCGAAAGGAATACCTAATCATACGAATGCGATTAAGGTCAGAAACAGAGTCGATATTATCTAAGGCATCATTTTTCACCGGAGCTCTGAGACAGTTACGGTACGTAAAAAGATTTTGTTCCCCTTCCTCCGTTCCGCCCCTGGGCCTCTTCAAATCTTTCATTGGTCTGATCTTCTTGGCCAGTATTTTTATTGTATTGTTAACACTTGGGGCAGTGTCAATTGAAATTTTTATGTTTTAATAATTTTTCAACAAACCGGCCAGTTATAGCGCAGTGTTAAAGATGTTGCTATCGATGCGGAAGGTTTGGGGTTCAATTTCCGGGCGGGTCAAATCGGACTCAGTGTAGCCATCAACTCGCCTCCGCTACGACGTTTCTTCGGAGCTGCCTTGCCCAGGCGCTAAGCCGCGGAGTCGGGCCCCGCAACTCGCTAACACGCTTTGGTACTACAGCAAATTTATTGAAACGAGTACAGTGAAGATTTAATTTGATTTAAAAAAAAAAATTGTGTGCAGCCATAGTAAGGCCCACTGCAGATTCACCGTATTTAAGGAAACTCCTACTTTTGCTACTTATTTGCTTGTAATAACACAATTGCTTTACAGCAACATCAATGACAAAAACGCAGTTCATGCAGAACGCATCAGAAAAGTTGGAATACCGGTATTGTTGCGTGGTTGCATCGCATCGTTATGAAAGTTTCCCGAGATTAAATTAGAAAGTTGAGCAGAACAGAAAACACATGACAGCAATTTTGGCAAGTTCCGCACGAAGAAAAGTCGGTTTCGTTTCTAAAAAGAAAGGTTTCGTTTTTTTCCATCGTCAAGGGGGGTGTTAACTCCCGACCCCCTCCCTTGCGTGCGCCACTAGGGCCCATCTTCGCGACTTATTGCCTGGGGAACACAGAAACGTCACAGCGGTGGCGAGCCGTTAGCGACCCTGTGCCCGGCCACTCGCTAACACGCTTTGGTATTACAGCGTCACAGCGGTGACCAGCCAGGGAATCGAACCCTATATCTTCCGCACCGACAACCTGTGCAATTAACAACTGAGCTAACGACCGGTACTGGCACAAAAATCGAACCCAAAACCTCCTGCACCGATAGCGATGTCTTTAACCACTACCCCAACTTGCTGGTTTGGTTAACTCAAGATTGTGACATCGCAAGCGGAATATCTGCTTGCGTTGCAACTATTCTCTTCCGAGAGTGCCTTCTGCGCTGAAACGTTGTCTTAACCATAGCAGTTGAGAACAATCGCTTGATGACATCACAACACGACTCCAGCTTTAACAGTGCCCATTGACTTTGTCCAGGCTTACATTTTGAATTATTGACTGCGGATATTATTGCATCACAAGGAAAGTTTCTCGAGATTATTAAGCAAGTTGGAGAGCACAGAAAAACATAATAACAATTTCGGCAATCTCTGTGCGAAAAAAAAGGATCGTTTCAAAAAGAGATTTTCATTTCTTTTCCAATTGTCAATAAGGGGGGAGGGAGTTTGACTCCCGAACTCCCCCCTCGTGCGTACGCCACTGATAGTCAGGGAACTGCCTGTGAAAGGTTGTGTCATCACGTGCTCCGTTGCGACTCCTAGTGGACTTAATGAAGTATTAAAAAGGTAAAATGGGCCTTACAAAGTTCGTAAATTGCTATTGGGGCATATGGGCACTGGAGCAAATGAGAACTGGGAGTCTGGGACAAATGGGCACTTACGCTTACGGTAATTGGAGAGATGGGCACCTGGAGAAATGAGTTCGAGGGCAAAAATGAGTCCTTAAGCTGATAAGCGAAGCCCATGAAAGGGGAGCAGGAGGGAAAATGACTCCGGAGCCCATGCTGTTCTAGGGGCTTATTAGTTCATATCTAACGAAATAAATAGACCCAAAGCAACTAAAAAGCAATTAAAACAGCATTTGAACTCAATATACTTCAAATAATCAAGCTTATGGTGGGCGTGGGCCCCCAACATTAGTCATCATACTATTTAAGGGACCCATTAGCCCATATCTTGCAGAATAAATATTGCAAAGAAACTTCCAAATAATCAATTTTATAGAGTGCATGGGCCCCCCAGCATGAGTCAAGCTGTTCTAGGGGCCCATTAGCTCATACTGTATCTTACAAAATACAGCAATTTTTTTTTTACATCAGGCCTATAACAACATTCGAGCTTAATATGCATCCAAATATTACCAATTTTCCGGAGCGTATGGGCCCCTATAAAGTTGCATCATTTTGATGCGTATGCTGCGCATAAATGCGCATTATAAGCTGAAAATTAAAATTTTTTGCTTCATCTGCATTATTTTTGTTAAACTTCGTTATAATGAAAGACAATGTTGAATCATAAATGTGTTTATCTGAGATTTGTAGCTGCGCAACTGCGAGTATGCGATTGCGACCAGTTATACTACAATGGTTCTCACACTTTTTTAAAATTTCGGCGTTGCGTCCTCCAAAATTTTTTTAATCACTCACGTATTTTATTTTTAAGCATAAATTTCCACGCAAAACCAAGTGAAAAGCAAAAAAAAGATTATCCAGTCCGCAGATGTTTAATCAAGCACAATTTAATGCGACGATTTATCAGAAAGCCGCGACCTCTTGGTGGTCCCCCTGAAATTACTTCACAAACCCAAAGGAGACCGCAGTCATCAGTTTGAGAACTACTGCGTTATAGCATTGCAACTGTAGCTTAAGGCATGGAGAGATCAGTGGAATATTTAGGTTTCATGTATGCAGCGTTAAAACATTTTTAAACAATTGAGTAGATGTTGTGGCTCAGGTATAAGCTTGAATTTGATGGGAGCACTAAAAGTTTCATTTAAAAATCAAAGCATTTTGAAGCGAGAAGATGCTGGCAGTAGCGTATTTAGGGGGCCATGCCCCCTCCTTTTGACTCTGCCTTTTAGTAAAAAAGAACAAAATTAATGGTGTCAAGTGACTGAAATATGCCAGACTCTTTCGATGGTTTCAGTAGCTTATGGCCAGGGGCTGATCCAGGGGGCTGGGATGAGGGGTATGCATCCTCCACCAGCCATTTTCAAAAATATTTTTAATGTATACAATTTTTTCATAATTTTGAACCTCTTTGATAGCGATGAGCCCTACGCTTTGAGCAAGCATAATCGAAAATGAGCGAACTGAATGCATCATTATTGGCGAAGCACACAGAATTAGGGTCAAAAAATTTAAACAAAATTTGCTATTCAAAAAGCAATAAAACAGCCATTACAGCATAAAAATTTTCAAAAAATTTTCGAGGGAGCATGCCCCCGGATCCCCTAGAGCCTTTTTTGCTGCCCAACCAGCTTCAAATTTGTTCCGGCGAAAAAAACGCCCGAAAAAAATGTAGAAATTACAGCCCCTCCCCCATTTTAAAATTTCTCGCTCCGCCCCTGGATACTGATATAGCATATGCTTAAAGTAATCGGCAAGACAAGACAGCAAGACAGTGCACAGCACGAGATCAACGAAACACAATTTTAATTATCCGTGAGTTGCAAAGTTTCGTGGTGCACGGGTAAGAACACTGTTGGTTCGATAAGATGTTAAAAAATGTGATCTCTCACGAGAATGCAATTAAAACAATCCAGCTTTTATGGCTCCCTTAGTCAAAAAAGTTGCCGATCCCCGCGGAGCCGTAGCAGCCGCCCCCCAAACCTCCCAATTGGGGGGGGCCCACACTGCCAAAAGGGGCCCCAAATTGTCTTGAAGGACCCGAAGTTGCATCAATTCAAAAACAAAGTTTTGCTTGGCGAATCGCGTTGAATGGGATTTTTTGCGCTCAGATTCTATATATTTCAGTTTTAAAATTTTTCGCTATCGTTTACTTTCAAATAGCGTCATAAACTGCATAATGATGTCATAAACAATACACTGTGTGTAAGAGTGCGCGTAGGACTTGAAAAAGGAGGCCGGTGCAGAGTTGGATGCAATCATTTTTCAAAGCTTAAATTCAAATTCATTCCTCTTGATAAAATTAAATTCAAATTCATTAACACCTTGTGAGCAGATTTAAAATTTTATCTGTTTATTTTTTATTTATTCGCAATCTTATTCTCCTATCATGAAAAAGCGACGGGGCGCTATACGAGCTCGCTTAGGTGTTGCCGACCATCGGTCTACCACACCTAGATGGGGTAAACCCGTTTAGTGCCTTTCCCAACAGCACAACAAGCGAACTTGCCGCTTGTTTCGCGCTATCCATTATGCTGAACGTCAACCAAAAAAGCTGTGAATACCAATTTTCAAGTCATTGGTTTGACCGGACCCGATTGAATCCCGGAGTCCACCAATCTAGAAGCAGATGCTCTAACCACTCGGCCATCCGATCGGTAAATTAAATTCAATCCTACCCTATTTCTGTGTCAGCAACCATAATCTGACATCGAATACAAAAGTCCTTTGAAAAAGGATTTGCTAGTTTGAAAACGTGTGCTTTTGAAATAGCGCAGGAATTGGACATTGGTCCGGTCTTCCTCAATCAAAAAGTAAAAACAGAGAATGAAAATAGAAAAAGAGAATGTTTAGTTACGATGCAAATCTATACCGTACAGCTTCTGAGGAAGAGATTCAAAGCAAACTTTTTAAAACAACTGGTGGACCAGGCTATTATGTCGATACTAGAAAGTTTTAAGCTGACATGTGATGTCGCTTCTGTCTTTGCATTGCTGTTTACACCCAGCAGCTTCGTGCATGAACAGCCATTGTCAGCAATATGATCTGGCAATACCGCACGCAGGTTCAGATTCTTTGCGACGGGTTCGATTTACGGCTAGAGTCTATTGCATTTGATATTTATATCAGATGGTTGCTGATTAAGAACGACACAAGCTCGTTTGGCAGCCTCCCTTCAACACCGTTGAACTTTGAATTCAATAGTAATACCTGTAAGTGCTCGCTTGCCTTGCTTCTAGAGTTTACAAAATGCGTTGTTACTGTTACCAGTGCTGAACAAAGCTTCAGAAAACTGAAATTTATTAAAACGTTTATTACATCTAATATGGCAAACAGCAGACTATCTTTTTTCTTTCCATTTGTTGGCATTTTTATCCACCTATCACAGAAAGCAATGGGGCGCTACACGAGCTCCCTTAGGAGTTGCCGGCCATCTGTCTACCTACCGCACTTAGATGGGGGAATCTCGTTAAGTGTTTTTCCCAACGGCACAAGCAAACTGGACGGCTTTCTTAACACTATCCCTTTAATGCTGAATGTCTAGTTGGAAAGCTGTGAATACCAATTTTTAAGTCATTGGTTTGACTTGACTAGTGATCAAACCCTCAGTCTATTCACTCCTTCAGGCTCAGAAGCACACGCTCTATCCACTCGGCCATCCGATTGGTTTTTCGCTGGCCATGTTGTCAATCGAAAGTTAATGCGCCCGATCTCCAGATTATGATGCTGTCAAAAGAACATCTGTGTACGAAAAAGTGCGCTCTAGCTAGACCGGAGGTTTTCAACCTATTGGCCATGGCCCAACAGTGGGCCACAGAGCTTGACTAGAGAGCGACATCAGCATTCCCTAATCATGCCGTCACGTTGACTTTGTACCTTTTAGCAAAAGTTATTGGGCCACCATCATATTTTATCATTTTAGTGGGCCATGAGCAGAAAAAGGTAGAAAAACCCTTAGCTAAACGATTTTAATGCAAAATGAATTGGGTGTAACAAACTTGTCTTAAAATTACACCTTTTATTTTTACACAGTGATAACGCGTTATATGTTTTAATTTTACCACAGTATTCGCATTGTGGTGAGAAACTGAGTTGTTACCCCTGGAAAAACCTAAAACAATTCATATCGAAAGCTAAGTATTGGGGACTTGAAAGGGTTTTTGGGGGGGGCCCAAAGTTGAGCTGCTACGGCACTGGATCCCCGAACTGGAGCAAATCTTTGCGATGATCGCATGCGCAAGAAACGAACCTTTGGACGCAGTGTTTTCGAAATAAATGCTGTAAATTGATTGATTTGGTAGAACAGGTTTTAAAATTTTTTTTGGAATGTACTTAATTAGTAGTAGGTATATTTTTGTAAATGCATGTTGAGAAATGATAAAACATAAATCCGGTGCACGAAAGCGAAAAGAAAGGGTCATAAGAAAACGATTGCAGTGTAAAGGGCAGCAAAGACTTGAAAGCTTTGATATAGTTGGGAGAGTAAGTGCAAGAAAAAGATCTTGTGAAGATGCTCCTGACCAGGAAACTGCTAATGAAGTGTTAAGTGTCAGCGAAAGTAGTCTAGATAATAATATTGAAGTTTCAAATGTAAATTTGGTATCTAATCCGAGTGATGCGGGTGATGATACGCAAAGTCGTAATTTGAGTGTCAATATTGTAGCTGATAAAGCAAGTTTAAGTTCTACTAATCCAAGTGCTCATAGCCTACTGACAATGGAGTTACTACTGTACGCAGCACTGGTAGCGAGACTCCTGATCCGCACCAAGGGCATACATCTCGGGGGGATGGATACCCCCAATATTTTTCGAGGGGGGAAGATAATCCATTTATCACATCCAATATTGGAAGAAATTGTTACGCGATTGCTATAAAACATTCAATGTCAGGTGACGGTTGACAGAGGTGCAAATCTATGTTGAGCATTGGAGGAGGTGATTTAGCAAAATTGACCATTTTTCGATATTGGGGAGATGATTTAGCAAAATTGAATATTTTTTGGATAATTAGCACTCGTGCGTCTTGGATGGTTTACGGACAACTAGTTTATGGTTTACGGACAAATAGCATGGCAGTGTGGAATCTGTGACTCTCTTAGCTGTCTTTTTTATCTGACCGTCGCTTTTTTTTTTTTTTTTTGTGCTGTGTGTGTGTTCTTTTTCTTTATTTGATAAATCTCTATTGTCGGGTGCTGCAACCATGCTTCTCATGTTACTTTTCTTGATCTTCCATTCTCCCCTTGCATGTTACAACGTTTATCGTTTTGTTGCTTCTTCCCTTTTCTCGTGCTGTCCAATTATACTGTATGTTATTTATGCATGTTCTTCTTGTGTTGACGGTACGGAAATAAAAGACACTAACTAACTAACTAACTAACTAACTAGGCACCGAACAACTGGGCACTAGGACAACTGGGCACCGGACAACTGGGCACCGGACAATTGGGCACCAGGACAATTGGGCACCAGGACAACTGGGCACCAGCACAACTGGGCACCGGACAATTGGGCACCGGACAACTGGGCACCAGAATAATTGGGCACCAGGACAACTGGGCACCAGGATAATTGGGCACCAAACAATTGGACACCAGGACAACTGGGCACCAGGACAACTGAGCACCAGGAAAACTGGGCACCGGGATAATTGGGCACTAGGACAACTGGGCACCAGGACAACTGGGCACCAGGACAACTGGGCACCAGGACAACTGGGCACCAGGATAATTGGGCACTGAACAACTGGGCACCAGACTACTGGGCACCGGACAACTGCGCACCAGGACAACTGGGCACCGGACAACTGGGCACCGGAAAACTGGGCACCAGGACAATTTGGCACCAGGATAATTGGGCACCAGGACAACTGGGCACCAGAACAACTGGGCACCAGACAATTGGGCACAATTATGTGCCCAATTATCCTGGTGCTCAGTTGTCCTGGTGCCCAGTTGTCCCGGTGCCCAGTTGTCCTGGTGCCCAGTTGTCCTGGTGTCCAGTTGTCCTGGTGCCCAGTTGTCCTGGTGCCCAGTTGTCCTGGTTCCCAGTTGTCCGGTGCCCAATTTTTCTGGTACCCAATTGTCCTTATGCCCAGTTGTCCTGGTGCCCAGTTGTCCTGGTGTCCAGTTGTCCGGTACCCAGTTGTCCTGGTGCCCAGTTGTCCGGTGCCCAATTTTCCTGGTACCCAGTTGTCCTTATGCCCAATTATCCTGGTGCCCAACTGTCCTGGTGCCCAGTTGTCCTGGTGCCCAGTTGTCCTGGTGCCCAGTTGTCCTGGTGCCCAATTGTCCGGTGCCCAGTTGTCCGGTTCTCAGTTGTCCTGGTGCCCAGTTGTCTGGTGCCCAGTTGTCCTACATTCTCTTGGATGGGTAGGCTTACTATACATCGCTTGGGAAATTTTCCACTTCCATAAAAAATATTGGGAACGGGATGCTGCCGAACTATTGGGGGGATAAATCCCCCTGGATTTGCACCCATGACGGTTGGCAGGGGAGGGAGTAATCAGCGAGCAATCGCACTAAGTGCGCCGGTAAGATTAAGCCGATAACGTATTATAACCGATAACGTCCAAGATTTTGTTGATTGTTTGTCACTACGCAGTAGTTACATGAATAATGACGTCCGATTATTTTACTGTAGCAATAATTAGATTATTACAGTTCCATTGATTTGATTTTAGTGAGGTAAAAGTTTCGTCACAATTAGTGACCATTTTAATTAATCAATAGTATTTTGATTCATCACTTTTCGCGGCAGCTATCAGCATATTAGCTTTATCTTTGCTGTCAGCTCGTAGCCTAATGTAACTTTGGGGGAGAGAAGATCTTTGATATCCATGTTGTAGCAACAGATAATAAGTTCAGATCATAGAACATTTTAATTAGAAAATAATTGACATGCAGAAAATATAACAGCTCAGAGCAGAAAACATAACAGCTCAGATGGCCGAGTGGTATGGAGCGTCTGTTTTTTGAGCTGTAGACTTGGGTTTGATTCCGAGTCGGGTCAAACCAATGACTCTAAAATTGGTATTCACAGCTTCCCTGCTTGACGCTCAGCATTAAAGGGACAGTGTGGAGAACAAGCCGGCAAGTTTACTTATTGTGCCGTTGGAAAGGCACTTAGCGGGATTCCGCCATCTTGGTGTGGTAAACAGATGGCTGGCAACTCCTAAACGAGCTCGTATAGCGCTTAGATCACTTTTTCGTGATAGGAGGATAAATATGAGACTAAATAATTAAATAAATATGCTGAGAGTTTTCGAATAGCTCGACCGTCCTTGATGATGATGATGTCCAGGAGAAAGCGACGGAGGCGCTATCCCAGGACGAATCCAGAGTTCCAGACTCGCTTAAGACTTAAGAGTTGCCCCTGTTTCCCCTTCTGACTTCTCCAATTTGATTCTCATTAAATTCCTCCAAGGATAATTGCAATGAAGCATCTTATTCAAGGATACAACAACGAGGCTTGGTGGGAGTTAAACCATCAACCTTATGACCGTCGTAAAAATAACGCTCCGAACCACTCGGATCTTTGCTACCGTCCTTTATCAGAACATGATCGAAAATGGAGAGCTAACCCACCCAGGGCAAACTAATACAAGCGAAAAGCAAAATAGCAAGGGTACGACACAACTCGTACCCTTGCTTGATACGACACAACTCGTACACTTGCTGTTTTGCTTTTCGCTTATATTAGTTTGCCATGCGTTAACTTTTTATTTCTGATCATGCTGTAATGAATAACTGACGATTTGTTTGAAAACGATCAGCTTATTTTCTGTACCGGCATGTTATTTTGTAAATATTGTTCAGTTTATGATAGTTGAAGAAATTCATGCTCATAGTCTCAAAACTCTTGACACGAGGTAACGTGCAAAGAAGAACAGCGGGCTCCGCTCCCCAGAAGTTGACACGGTCTTGACGTTTTAGTTAGTGCTGCAATGATTCATCACCCTAATAATTTCTACAAATATACGCCACTGATCCGCACAATGACTTTGACGTTGGCCTTGTCCTCTCGGAATTTTCATCTATCTTGAAAATACGTAGCGCGATTCATCGTGGTCATCAAAAATATCCTCAAAAATTTCCCGAGGATGAAACAAGCTTTCTCGTTATATATATCACCTCAATCGCTCTTTCGCTATAAAGGAAATAAATTAGAATCAGAATCAATTTGTTGGTTTGCGCTAACATAGTCACCGTAATTGCAATCAATGAAAAGAGTGCTTGTGTCTCACATGACGCATAACACATTAGATTCAAGCAGCAATGCAGCAACAAACTGGACAGCGAAAGAGCATTTTATAGTCGTCAGAAGTCGAGCTGCCCATTAACAGATTATTTATGTCTTGTATTTAAAAGGTGCAACATAAAATACAAACAAAAAACAAAAAAGCAACTTAACGAAAAAGCTCAAAAAGGCACAAAAAACGTAACAACACTCTTTTAAAACTTGTAAGAGACTGCACAATTAATAACTACTTACTATTTGCTTCTTGAACCGTTTGTTGAAGCCGTACCTTGACATATTTTTTATTTCTGACGGAATGTTATTCCAAATTTCAGCACCAATGTAAGCACATGTAGATAGCCCATATTTAGTATTAACCCTTTCTATGAAGTAATTTTTGTTGGTCAAAGATCTGGTAGTGTAACTGTGTTGGTTATTAGCTGATGAAAAATAGTTTTTAAAATTATCAGGAAGATTTTGGTGGTAGAAGGAGTGCACGAATTTTCCCATTTCAAGTTTAAATATATCATTTAGTAGAGAAATAATTTTACACAACATCCTTGCCGCATTTGCAAGTTTTTTTGTGGCATACTCAATATGAATATTCCACTTTAAATCTTTATCAATAATCACTCCTAAATATTTTCCATTATCTTTTTGAAGTAGATTATGTTTCCCTATTTTAAAACTAAATGCTTATAAATGTTTTCTTTCGCGTTTGGGAAAAGCCATGAAAAAGGTAGTTTTAGAATAATTTATTGATAATCGATTACATTTCATCCACTTGTCGATACTATTTAATTGCTCATTCGCTTGCTCTTGGAGTTGATCAATAGATCTACTTTTTAAGATAAGTACCGTGTCATCAGCGAATAGGCAGTGATGCAGTCGATTACTCAACCTTCGAGTACGAGTACCGAGTACTTGCCTTGAGAATCTTCGAGTACGAGTACTGGTGGTTGGCTTCGAGTACGAGTGTTACAAGCTCGAGTACGAACACCGAGTACATTTTGATTTTTCGCAGTTAAACTTTACACTTTAAAATCAATAATAAAACACGACGTTGTGTTTTTCCATTTCATTTCGCTAATATCTCAAAAACTAAGTTATATGCGATAGAAATTTGATTTTTACGTTTAATAAAGAATAGAGACTAAACATCATATGTATGCAATAAAAAAAATCGAAAATTTGGCTACGTTGTATTCTGCCTGAAAACGGCAGAAGTCTTGGGTCACTTTCATTTAAATCACTTATTTTGGCGAAAAAAAAATGGAGCCGGAACAAGCCAGCAAATGTCCAGGGGTCGGGGAATACTCTAAAAATCGCAACAACGTTTATTTTATTAAAGCCACGATCGTGATATCGTCTCGGAGAAAAAATATTAAAGTACTCGTGTACTCGACTAATTTTTAGACCGAATCCGAATACTTTCAGGTTCGAGTACGAGTACTTTTTGAGATTAAAAGTTTCGAGCACGAGTACTCAGAAAAGCTGTGCTCGAGTGAACTCGAGTACTCCATCACTGCAAATAGGCAGAATTGAGAATCCATACCCAAAAAAGTAAAGAAATAGTTGATATTCGATAGTTCACCAAAAAGTAAAGAAATAATCGATTTCGATGGTAGTTTAAAAATGTAAAGAATATTGTAATCGATATTACCCTGAGCATTTAGCGGTGGACGCCAAGCATTTGTTGTGATGTCCTCACATTCATGCGGTAACTTACAGACAAACGACGGACGTAGAATATGCAAAGCAACTTTGCTATTAGAGATTAGAAATCTTTTTTTTTGTTTTTTTTTTGGCACAAAAAAAATTTATCAGCAAAAACAAGATAATGACAGACCGACGATTATTTTGAATTTACTAAAATGAGATAAGGTAACCTGAACAAAAAGAATCGAATATGGAATATCGAATTGCGCCGAAAAAAAAGTAAAGACAAGGCCATATTCGATACTCATTCAAAAAAGTAAAGACTCCAGTGCATTCGATAAACGAAAAGTAAAGAATATCGCAAACGAGTATCGATTACAATCGGATTTTCCCAACCCTGCAAATAGGTTAACATTAAACATGGTGTGGATTGGTAAATCGTTAACGTACAAAGAAAACAACAAACGACCCAAGGTTGACCCCTGATGTGCACCACATTTAATTGAAGCAATCTCTGATCGAACACCATTACATTCTGTGAATTAGTTTGTTAGTCTTTTATTTCCATAGCGTTAACACAAGAATAATATGCATAAATAACATACAGTATAATTGGACAGCACGAGAAAAGGGAAGAAGCAACAAAACGATAAACGTTGTAACATGCAAGGGGAGAATAGAAGATCAAGAAAAGTAACATGAGAAGCATGGTTGCAGCACCCGAAAACGATTTGAAAGGTAATTAGCAAGAAGAAATGACAGAATTGGGAACGATTTGAAAGGTAATTAGCAAGAAGATTATGCTTGTTGCCTCTAATGCCATAAGTTTGTAACTTTTTCAGAAGTATTTTATGATTGACAGTATCAAAGGCCTTTGATAATTCTAAGAATATGCAACAAGTGTAGTACCCTTCATCAATACTCTGTTTCAGAGTATCGGATAAATCTGTTATGACCATCTCAGTTGAATAGCCTTTGCGAAAACCAAATTGCTGGTTGGTAATGACATTATGCAAAGAAAAGTATTTTTCTAATCTCACATAAAGTAACTTTTCAAAGACCTTTGATACTGGTGACAAGAGTGATATCGGTCTATAGTTACTAGGGAGGTTTTTTGGGCCAGACTTGTACACAGGGATCACTTTGGCTTGTTTCAGAATGTCCGAAAACATTCCTATTTCAAAACATTTGTTAAAACATTCGTTAAATATGGCGAAATTATAGGTGATAAAGAATTCAAAAATTTATTAGGTATATTCTCAGGTCCATCAGCTTTTTTTGGATTCAACTGACTTATTTCAAGAACAACTTTGTCACATGTGATTGGTTCGTAAACAGAAGATTTGGCTATGCTTGGAATTCTGAAAGTTTCATTAGTTTGTGGAATTTTAGCATCCATAGTTTGTCCTATATTCACAAAAAAATCATTAAGTGTATTACAAATTTCTGATCTATCTACTATATTTTTATTCTCCGAGTCAATAAGTAAAGTTATCACCTCTTGATACTTTCTTTTGTTGGATAAAACTTCATTTATGCCTCATTGCTTAGATATGTTATTTTTATGAACAAGAAGCTCATTATGATAGTACATTTGTTTAGCAGCTTGTTTTAGTTTAGTCAGTTTATTCAGATATTTCTTATACTTAGCTATTAATTGTAAACTTTGTTTTTTGTAACATAGGTAAAACCAGTGGCGACTCCAGCTTTTTATGGCTACTCGGGCTCGACATAAACAGTGTTAAAAAAAACGGTAAAAAAATCAATAACATAACAATTTATACAGCCGTTAAATTATTGCAAAATACTTTCATTCATACATAAAGTTTAATCTTCTTAATTTGATTGCAAACTTACAGAAAGTTTGTTGTGTCGCTCTTTGTTATCAGCTAACCATTTTGAGTCAGAGAGGAGCAGACATTTATGACAAAACAAAAAGCCTGCATTTACTACATGGCAGCATGATGGCAGACGTCCAACGAAATCTTTTTTCTATTCCTCTCCAATTGTAGCTCGGGCTATTCCTCGTGGGCCCGAGTTCCACAAACGTAAGGAAAGAATTGTGTGAAACTACGTGACAAACGTTTGCATTGTCTGGCTCAGGCAAATACGATCAAGCCAAGAGCCCGAATAAGATTTAATAGGGAAAAAGGCTTTTGCCACGTTTGTTTCTTTCTTTTCTCCGCAATGCGGCTCGGGCTATTTTCCTCTATAGTCCAGTCGCTGAACGAAAAATATAGGCCGAACCCGGAAAAAAATACCCTAAAGCTGAAACTTTCACAGATGGTTCATTTGGGTCTGGATAGCCACCAAAAAAAAAAGCCCCGTCGGTCCGACGTGGTAATAACGAAATATACGCGATTTTAAAAAATAGGTGATGACGTCACATTTCAATGAGAAAAAAATTTTTTTCTTCAAGTACGGTCCAGTTTGGGCTCATTCGAAAGATTTTTTCATGCTAACTACTTTCATATCAAACTTTACGCGTTAATATCGATGAATCTCTCTCAATAAGTACCGGTAGTTATAGCATATTGTTACAGCAAATCATTGTCTTTGCAGCAATTCTGCCGTGAGACTTAAAAAACTTCGCAAGGAGCGAGGGCTGACAATTGACGTTGGTTGCCATACAATGAAAGATGCATTAGTCTGATTTCTCTTATATTATACTATGGCAGAGATAAGGTGAGTAAGTAAATAACTCTTGCTCTGTAAAGTGAGGCTATAAGAGCCGATGTAAGTCTATGTAGTTATTTATATAGTTGTGAAAGTAGGCCTAAACAGTCTTACTGAATAACGTTGTAAAAACAATTCTACGACTAGTTTCACGGCATAGCTACGAAATGAAATATCCTAAATATATTATACGATTGAAAATATGCATGAGAAATTATTTAAAGTTAAAGCCGGTTCACACAGAAGGCATTCGCGATAGTGGAAAGCCTTTGGCCTTTTTCCGCAAGGCTAACGCAGAGCGCAGAGTAGAAAGCTAAGGCTTGGTCTTTAATGTTCACACACAAAGCGACGAACACCTCATATCGTTTCCATAGAAACAGGTGACTGCAAGCAACACTGCTGCAAGTTAGAAGTCATTGGTATCATCTCTACCAATAATCGACCTCAATCCTTCTGATGAATCGTGTATTTATTCCACTCTCCTCTTCATCATACGACAAACAAAATGAATATTCCTGTCCCATGCGTTACGTTTGATCAGCCCCTTTGGCTAAAGGCAGCAGGTATAATAAAAGATGCAAATCTGGTCATTGTTTGTCGTCTTGGTGGTTTTCATATTTTGATGAGCTTCCGGGGCAGTTTAGGTAGCATTATGAAGGGATCGAGTCTTGAAGAACTGTTTGCAGAAGTTTATGCTAAAAGCAGCGTTGTTCACATGATAGCAGGAAAAGCTGTTTCCAGAGCGTTGCGAGCTCATTTTTTAACAGAATCCGCTTTGATGACTCTGTTGATGACCTTGATCGTGGATGAGGGTATAGCTGACGCGAACACCTTTACAGTGGTCTTAAATACCTTTTCCGAAAGCCCCAAAGAAATTAAAGGGACTTTGGCTGCCGATGAGTTTTCGAAATTGACTGATTGAAGCAGTTGCAGATACCAAAAGATTGTTGGCTTTAAAATCGAGAACAGCAAGATTATGGATCTTATATTTGGATTATGTGGCCATAATCAAGAAGTATATTTTCGCTGAAAGAACTTCTAATTGGGAACTGCACCTGCACAGCACAGCTGAAATGTTAAATTTGTTTGCTGCTTTCGGGCACATTAATTACGCCAAGTGCACAAGACTCTGCCTCCAACAAATGTGGGAGCTTGAAGATACCCAACCTTGGTTGTACCATAAATTCATTGACGGATTCCATGCTGTACGTCGATCTGATCGTTATTGGGCAGGATTATGGCCAGATCTTGTCATCGAGCAAACCCTGATGAGATCCATTAAGAGTCGTGGAGGTCTGACAAGAGGCCGTGGAATGAATGAGAGTGTGAGGCATTTATGGGTGTTGAGTTTAAATGCTGTTGCAAGTATCGATCATGCTATGACCGATCTATCCGGGCTTGCAGTTAACTCAAGCCAACAGCACGTCGATCTGGGACAGACGAGGCGATGTAAGGATCAATCGGATTGCCAGAAGTTTGTCCAGTGGCTTAAATAAAGGAATCCTTTTTTGTTTGAGGATGAACATTTACATTCTTTATCACTTGGTTTGGTATCAAACTGTAGAGATGGCGTGAACTGCGAAAATTCGGAAGAAGTAGGCCTTTTAATGCAAAAGCAATTGGACAATGTGAAAATGCCAAAATGTAAAATTAAGAGAACAGACCAAGTAAAATCGTTGATTACTTTACAGCACAGCTTCAAAGTCGATGGGAAACCTGTATCGTTTGATCCAACAACTTTATTTATCCGACTAACCGCAGTGACGCAAAGAGAGAGTGATGACATCGAAGGGTTTTTTGAATTTCAACTCTCCGAGGAGCCGATGTCCTTATTTAGCAAAGGTTTCCTGAGAAAGCCGGATAAATCGTGTCTCCGGAAATCAATTCTGCAAGATGAAGCCGCCATTACAAAGGAGCAGTTCTAAGATAATCCAATATTTGTAATTGATGGTGGTGCTCTGCTCCATAGAGTACGGTGGAAAAGATTTTTACTTTTAACGAGTTGTGCGATATTTATGCAACATACGTTCGTAGCAATTACAAATCTTGTTTTGTAGTTTTCGATGGGTAAGAGGGTAAAAGCACCAAATCTATCGAACATTTGCGCAGAGCTTTTGCCCATCCAATATGTCCAAACATTAATGTTTAGGGTGCAACAAGGTTGTTTTCACGCAAGAAAGATTTTTGAGCAATAACGGTAATACAACAAATTTTATCAAGTTACTTGCGAAAAAATTGACGGAAGAAAGTCACACTGGGAAGATATGCAAAGGCGATGCAGACACAGCTATAGTGTCTACAACTTTAAAGACTGCGAGGATGAGCACGAAGATGGTTGTCACAGTGGCAGACGACACTGACATAGCAGTTATGCTGTTATATCACTGGAAAGAACACCATAGAGATATTGTCTTCTTTCAGCCAAGATGGAACAGAAGTTGGGACATAAATTCTTTGCAGAACAATGTGAGCCATTCAGAGAACATCTTTTGTTTATTCACGCATGGTCAGGTGGTGATACCACCTCAGCCCTTTTTGGCAAAGGAAAAATCATATTTCTAAATTCTGTCTAAAAAAATGCAACATTACAAAATGTGTCTGACGTGATGAATAACATTGGGGCACGACAAAAAGAAGTTGGCGATGCTGCGATCAGAGCATTTCAAATCATCTACAGTGGAAATATTACAAACTCACTGCGCAAACTCAGGTGCAGTAAGCAGTATTGTTGTTTTAATTAATTACTTTTTCTGCAGTGGAATCTTCGTAGCACTTGCTTTATAAACCTTAATTTTTGCGGGTATCGAAAATATCTTGACATGTGTTGCCAAGTAAGATTAAGCCTGCGAAAATGCCACCGACGGAAAGAGCAGTTTTCGTCCATGGACTGCGTGTGCATGCTCACATTAGTCAGTGGAGAGTATTGGTTAATGAAAAAAAGCACATAGATTAAAACCAAAAGATTGAGGGGGGGGAGAATCACTGCAGACTACAACATGATACCAATTAAGACAGATAAAGCGGTGGCACCAGAATGTTTATTAAAAGTGATTCGGTGCAAGTGCAAATTAAGTTCAAAAAGAGTATGCTCAACTAATGTGTGTTCGTGTCGTAAACATGGATTACCTTGCATTTTGTCATGCGGAGAATGTCAAGGGGATTTTTGTAAAAATGTAGAAGTAAGTATGCCTGCCAAGCTAATTATAACACATTGTAACAGTTCACCGAGATAAATAATAATCGTTGCGCTTTTCTGATTTTGAAAAATAATATCAACTTATTTCGAATTTCGTATATTAAAGGTTATTTGTTGCAGGAAGTCGAAAAAAGCGTTGCTATGGAAATCGAAGGTGCAATTGATACCGATGATTTTTGCTGTCTAAAAAGATTGTACTTTCAATACGGAATATGAGAAGTATATGCACTGCGCTGTTTACAATGTTACTTTATACTGAGTTGTTGCATTTTGCTGAAGAAATGAAAAATTAATCACAACTTTTTTTTTTTTGCCATAATTGCATCTATAACTAGCTACTGGCTCATATATCTTAGTATAATTGGACTCAGCATTAAAATATCTTTCGAATGAGCCCAAACTCGACCATATTTGGACAAAACAAAATTATTTTAAACTTACGTGATGACGTCATCGCTTAGTTTTTTAAAAATTGCGTATATTTCGTTATTACCACGTCGGATCGATGGGGCTTTTTTTGGTGGCCAGAGCTTCTGAGCTAGACAAATCGTTGAGCGAAAACGGCAACTGCCACCGCACACTTTGGTGTTTTTTACGATGACTGTTTCTTTTAATGAACTTGATACGAATTAAGCTAAAAAAAGCTTTATGAGTATTTGATATTAAAGCAAACAGTTCTTCTGGTGTAAGGATTGAAACCGAACTGGACTGATAAACTCTGAACTGGACTGAAGAGAGACTAACTGTTCAAATTCAGTTTAATAGATCTGACGTTTCGCTGGTCGGAACAACCAGCTTCTTCAGAGACACTCGAAATGATCCACAAAACAGTAGAATAACTAGGCAAATTCAAATTAAAAATTATTTCTAATGAGCTCATTATTACCAAATAAAGAAAAATATTACTTCAGAATAACAAATTACGTCAAAATATCGGTACGGATACTGAAGAATAGACTAACGGAAAAATAATGCATTAAATCGCCAGAGATGAAAAAAGAAATTACCGTAGAATCACAATTGGAATGTCGAAATTAGAAATTTGAAATAAAGGAATCAAAAAGTAAAAAGAAAAATTAGCTTTTAAGCAGCTTCTTATAAACCTAAGGAAAAGCGTGGCCGTCATTTCTGTTCATCACTTCTGGCTTCTCATTGATGAATCAACTTTCAGCAAATAATCGTTTGGAATAGTTAGTTTCCGTTTTAAGAATTTCTACTTCAGACCAATTGATAGTATGATTTAACGAAATGGAGTGTTCGCGAAGAGCCGATTTCTCAGGACGTTGGAATTTGATGGCTGTTTGGTGTTCACATACTCGAGATTTAAGATCTCGTTTAGTCTGTTCAATGTATATAAAACTGCAATCTTTGCAAGGAACCTCGTACACCAAACAAGATTTTTCTTCTGCAACCAAGGGGTCTTTCAGAGAAGGAAGAAATTTACCAATGGTTAGTAAAGGTTTCAAAGCCACCTTCACTCCAACTCCATTCAAAACGCGTAAATACCTATTTCTGTGTGTAGGTTTCTGATAGATATTAGTCCAGAGTGTGTTGTCCAAATTGCGAGAAACCTTAACATCCAAAAAGGCCAAGGAGCAGTTCTCTTCAATCTCCACAGTGAATTTGATAGTTGGCAAAATTCCATTAATATGATGTAAAAAATCATCTATAAACGAAACCTTGATGACACAAAAGATGTCATCTACATACCTTACCCAAACTCTAAGTGTTTTTTGAAAGGAATCGATAGCTGATCGTTCAACACTTTCCATGAAGATATTAGCTATAACTGGAGATATGCAAGAGCCCACAGGTGTACCAAAGGTTTGGCGGTAAAAAACAGAATTGAAAGAAAAGATGGTGGAATGAAGACATAATTTGAGAGCCTCCATAATGTCTTGGAAAAATAATTTAGTGCGTTCTGATAAAAAATTATCATTCAAAAGCAAATCTGACACTATTTGCAATACATCAGGTATGGGAATAGAAGTAAATAAACTCACCACATCAAATGAAACAAGATTTTATGGGATCATTTCGAGTGTCTCTGAAGAAGCTGGTTGTTCTGACTAGTGAAACGTCAGATCTATTAAACTGAATTTGAGCAGTTAGTCTCCTTTTTCAGAGGTTATCAGTCCAGTTCAGTTTCAATCCTTACACCAGAAGAACTATTTGCTTTAATATCAAATATGCCTGGTGTACAACTCCATTACATATTGATGAGTAGGCCTATTTCTTAGAATTTAAATATAACAAGCCTTCCATCATATCGTAACTTGGGCTAAGCCCGAGTAGCCCGAGTCGCCTCTGGTTGAAACAGTTTATTTTTGTTGCAATTGATTTCAGTAGACCCTTGGTTAGCCAAGGTTTTGTTTTAATTTTCATTTCTTTATGAGATAGTCTCATTAAGGGCAACACTGAGTTTACTAGAATGTTGTCTTTGTGCTTAGAGACCGCAAAAAATAGGGGTCCATTAAAAAATTTGCCCCGGGTCCATTGGCGGCTCTCGGAGCCCCTGCTAATAAGTACCTATTTGCCCCAAGTCCCCCGAAGCGCATTTCCCAAGAATTCATCTGCTCCGGACCTATTTTCCCAACTGTCCATTCCTTTGAAGTGCGTGTTATGGCTAGTTAAAACATAGTAACTTTTGAGTTTAAATGAGTTGCTTCTCTTCTCGAAAGTCAGATTATCTTTCGTACATCGTAAATTAAATGCCTGTCAATTTTCTAAATGTTTTTGTATCATCGACAATTAAATTGTTTCTTTTAGGCCTATATATTTATTTTTATTCCTTTTATGTGTAATATTTTTCCAGTGTGTTAGTAATATCCGAGTATTAGTCACGAGTAGTTTTGGGAAATTTTTATCGACAATAACAAGTCTCCCCCCGCTGCTTTCGTTGGAACTAGTTTTGTGATGTGTTTTTTTTTCTCTTAACTTTTCGCTCGCTTCAAATACCCCTGGGTTAACAACAACTTTTTTATGGATATTTGGACTTAACTGTTGGAAAGAGTCGACCTCATGTGTTTACTGTTTCATTCCATCTTGTTTAGTAAGCTGCAAGTTCTGTTAGGTCGCTAAAACAGTTGGTGAGTTGACTAGTATTTTTTCGGTAGGGGAGACCGGGGCTAAAAGTAACAAGGGCAAGTTGTAACAACGCTGATATTTTCTTAAAAAAAAGAAAAAAATTAATTCAGTTTTTCCAGCTATACCACTTATCGTTTTTGTAAGATATTCGGCAAGTATCGTTTTTGTAGCTGCAAAATTGTTGGCGTGGTAACGAAAAATAAAATTTGGCATATAAAAGTCAAATTTTTGAAATTTAAACTTTTATTTCATATTGACTGATCCGGTGACATACAGCGACACCGGTATCGTTACTGAATACCTTGTTGAGCTGGTTAGTTGTGTTGCGACGGTCAATGAAATTGCTTTGCTTTCAAAGATCAATTTTTTGATTTTTTTAGCCTACCCGCTATTGGGGTAAGTTGTAACAGTTCTTGTGGGGAAAGTAGTAACACAATGGAAGCTCTTATTTCAGGCCTGTTTAAGGGTAATTATGTAATTACTTTTTAACATGTAGTTTAACAGCTGGCTTTCTGGGGTAATGCCCTATTTCAGGGACGCATTTAGGGGGGAATTGTGCAATGGCTCCTGTTTTTGACTTTGTCTTTTAGTAAAGGGGCAAAATGTTTCCAAGTGACTAAAATATGCCAGACTCTTTTGATGACTTTTGCAATTTAGGTTATGTTCCTCCCCGCAGGAATGGATCCAAGGGGGGGGGGGGAGGGGTGCAATGGGTGCATCCCACTTCCAGCCATTTTGAAAAATGTTTTTCATGAATACAATTTTTACATTATTTTAAACCTCTTCGATAACAATAAGCCTTACGCCTTAAGCAAACATAAATCAACAATGTGCGAACAAAATGCATCATATTTGGAGAAGCACTCAGAATTAGGGGCAAAAAAATTAAACAAAATTTTCCTCGTCGTCGTCGTCGTTTGGCGGGGCATCTCTTCCAAGACAGATGGAAGGACCAAGGCCGAGGGTTTATCCTTTTACCACCCTGGCCACCAAACTGCTTGGGTCAGATGCTGACTGTAAGGGACTTCAGCCAGCATCTTGTTTCGTCATCCAAAACCATTAGACCAAACATACCTCGGGGTGCTCGATGTATGGGACACTGTGAGATGATGTGATCTGCGGTTTGTTCACTGGCACCACACTCACAATTCGCTAGAGGAGCGAGACCCTATTTGTACATGGACGAACAGAAACGTCCAACACCAGAACGCAGACGGTTGAGCTTGACCCAGGCTGCCCTGGGCAGACCCATACCCAAGGGTCTGGAGCTAGCCTTGGGAATGAAAGCGTGGAGTGACAATGCGTTGGCAGAGTACTCCATGTCCCATTTCGTGTTCGTCCACTCGGCTGCACGGACGTCCATCTCAGAAAGACTGTCTAGTAATTTCTGAGCAGCAGGTTCAAATGAGCGTCTAGATTTCAATCTCTCCCTACATACGTCCTGTGACTCATGAAACTGGCCATGTAAGATGTGGTCAGGGTCCAGGGAGCTGCGGTTGGCTAGGGAGAGTGTCGCTCCTTGGCGGCGAAGCTCAGCTGGCTGGATGCCTGAAAGAACCGGAAGGTATACCGATGGAGTGGGACGCAGGCACCCAGTGACAATGCGCAAGGCGTCATTTATTACACTGTCGATAAGCCGTATGTGCACGCTGCGGCACCAGACTGGTGCGCAGTACTCGGCAGTCGAGTAGACCAGAGACAGGGCAGCTGTGCGTAATGTCTTAGCGCTAGCACCCCAACCTGTTCCGGCAAGTCGCCTCAACAGTGAGACGCGAGCACTTAACTTCTTGCGCAATGCTTCCAGGTGAGGACGATATGTGAGCGATCTGTCCAGTTTGACCCCAAGATAAGTGGGAACTGGACAGAAAGGTAAGGTCTTACCGATGTTACAGACCTTAAGCTCACGCTTAGCCTCTCGATTGTGGAGGTGAAAGGCCGCCGTCACCGTTTTAGTGTGGCTAAGCTTCAATCGCCAGGTCTGGAGATATTCCGAGAGTGTAGTCATGTCCTGGCTTAGAGTCCTTTCCAACTCCTTCCATTCTCCAGATGTATGAAGTATCGCCAGGTCGTCGGCATAGGCGAACTTATTGGAGGTTATGGAGGGGATATCATATGTATAGATGTTGAAAAGGAGGGGGGCCAGGACCGATCCCTGGGGGACGCCGTTTCTCAGGCGTCGTAACCTGCTAGGCTTGCTGTCGCCAGTTGTAAGGTGAAGCTTCTGTTGCGGATCAGCTCCATAATCATACGAACCATGTGCTTGTCCGGCAGAAGCCGCAACAGCTTGCAGGTGAGGCCACGGTGCCAGACAGTGTCATAGACAGCTGTCAGGTCAATAAAGACGGCACCGGCTTTCTTTTTCGCTTCGAATGCATTCTCAATGCTTTGCGTGAGCAAAGTGACTTGATCCACGGTGGATCTTCCGCGTCGAAAACCCGCCTGTTCCCGTGGGAGCAGAGGGTCAATAAGAGGTTCGACGCGGGCGTAGATAAGTCGCTCGAGAATCTTGTAGGGAACACAGAGCAAGGAGATCGGACGATAGCTCTTTGGGTCCTCTACAGGTTTCGAAGGCTTCGGGACCGCTACTACTAGCGCTCTTCTCCAGATCTTAGGAATTTTGAGGTGGTGCAGGCAGGAAGATAGGAAGCCACGTAGCCAAGATTTTAAGCTGGCTCCAGCATGGATTATTAGCTCCGGACAAATGGAATCATGTCCAGGAGCTTTGCCTGGTTTTAAATGTTGGAGGGCAGCAGCGAACTCCCGATGGGAGAAACTCCCAGAGACATTCGCAGGATGTAATGGATCAGCCCTCCAAAGGTCAGACACTTCCTGCAAAACGAGCCGAGATGAGCGTCGATTCACACCTTCGTATTTCCCGTTTTTAACCAGCTGAGAAGCAATAGCATCAGCTGAAATGGGACATTGACGAGGGGATTGTCGTGACCTACCAGTCAAGTTGTTTATAGTATTCCATGCCAGCCGGCTGGAGTGCGAAAAGTCAATGTTGCGGACCGTCTCTGACCAGCGATTTCTCCGCTTCCCGTCGAGCCTTGTGAGTAGGGCTGTGGCAGCTCTATCCGAATCAGGGCCCCCAGGTGACTGCAGGAAATGCTGATAGAGGTCTTCACACTCCGCATCCCAGCAAGGTATGTGGTTTGATCGTCGACCACGAGGGATGCATTTCTTCGCCGCAGTGCTTATTACCTTGCAAAAGCACTGGTAAACCTGATCGATGTTTTGAGATTCAGGTGGCGGTATACTCTTGGCCAGTTTGTTGGTTAGGTTAGAATAGTGGTCCCAGTTGGCCTTGCGGAAGTTCCATCGCTTTACAGGCTTGCTCGGTTTTGGATGAGCAAGTTTGGGTGGACTTATAAGCGAGGGTCGGTGCTGTGACCTTGGGAACTTTCCTAAGATACGTCTGTCGGGTAAGCGACTGTCCAAATCGACACTGGCAAATGCAAGATCTGGGTTGGTGTCTGTTTTCCAGCGGCCAGAGTGGAAACTGGCGGCCTCCTTGGGGCTATATAGCAGGGTGAAGTTGTTGGCACTGGCCCAGCCAGCCAGGCATTCACCATCTGGATTGTTATTATTATAGCCCCAGTCAACATGGTGGCAGTTGAAGTCGCCAGCATAGAGGCAGGGATGGGGGAATGCTGGAAGATCAGATGCTTGCATCCGTGTTGGAGGGGGTTTGTAGACGTTGACTATTTTATAGTTATCAACATCCACGCACACCCACTCGATCTCCGATGTTGGTGGGGACTGGTCGATTAGGATCCACTTCAGACGCTCATGGACAAACGTAGCAAGACCATGCTTCCTGCTCAAGGAAAACCCAGCTAGATGGTAGCTCGGAAGATCTAACCTTTCTACCGAGGTGCAATGGGTTTCCTGTAAGAGGATGACGAGTGCCTCACACTGTAACGCAAGATGATGCAACACGCTCATCTTGCTTGCAGTGAGGCCTTCGATGTTCAGTTGGAGAATGCTGGGCCTTTGGAACTTGTTGACGGTGCGCCGAAGATGCGCATCGCCCCGTCCTGAAAAGGACGTTTGCCGCTGCCCAGCTTGAACATCGTCAGGTGTCTCGCCGTTAAGGCAGATTCGGTTTCTGTCAGCCAGATTAAATAGCGTAGACAGAGTAACGCTCCGGGCTACGGGAAAGCATCTGCCATCCGGAGCAAAATTTTCCTGAATATTGTTGAAAAAACACAAACTTGGCTATTGCAGTACAAAAATTTTTAAAAATTTCGGGGAAGCATGCTCCCGAACCCCCCTAAAGCCTATCTTGTTCCTCAATTTACTTTAAATTAATCTTGCCGGAAAACTACACTTGAAAAAATGTCGAAATGTGGTGCACCTCGTTGAAGAAATTTGTGAATAGGCTTCTGATATGAAACATTCTTTATCAAAAAGCTTATTTGCGCTATTTTTCCGGGTCAAACACCTAACATCTCTGTATTTAGTTAACATTCAACCTAATTCAAACTTGCATCCCCCTACCAAAATTTTCTAGAGCCGCTCCTGGTTCCCTCCTTGAAAGTTTCTCGCCACGCCACTGCCCTATTTTAAAACATTTCAATTTCGTGAATGCAAAAAAACTGATGTTCCCATGCCTCGTTTCTGTAAATGATTAAAAAAATCTCAAAATATGAGCCACCACACGTTGTGTTGTGTATGACAGCATTAAATTTAATCAATGGTAGGTATAATGAATTAAGACTGCTCAGTATTTTGCTGAACTATAGATAAAATATTACCGTTACAATGTAGGCCTACCCCGGGTGGTGTTACAACTTACCCCACTATACGGAGCAAGTTGTAACACATGACCACATTTTTAAAAATCCATTATCTCCTAGATGCGACTTCGCCTTCGCAAGATTTTTTGAACATGGTCTACCAACGTAGTTAGGTTGCATTAAACGCTTCAACCGGCTCGATATTCCGTCTTGTTATTAAATTATAACCCAAAGTATGAAAAATGTTTCAACTAGCCCCGGTCTCCCCTAATTTAATTCGCTAAATTCGATTGTGTAAAATTTGTTTTTAATTGTTTTAGAAAACCGCTACGCCTCATTGCTTATCAACTTGTGTATTATGTTTGATGTGTTGTTGACGAGACGTAACACTGTTCGAATATTACGTTTGGAGCTGTAAACTGGTGTGCGTGTTTCTTGGACCTATCGGAACTCAACTGCAGTTACAGTGCCCGATTGCCCTGCTGCTCATTTCACCAAAATCAATTCACCCCAAGTGCCCATTTGACCAGAGCTCAACTGCTCATTTGCCCCAAGTATCTACCAACAACACCGCTAGAAGCCGCCACGGCGCACGTTACAACACAGGATGGTCAGCGCATTGTACTGCGAATTTACTTTCACCGGGGTTGATGTTCGGCTTTGTGATCCACCATGGTGCACACACTTCACTATAGAAAAATAATATCATAGCAACGCAAGCTAGCTAAGTGGTACCACAAACTTAAAATGTCGCAACAATCACTACTTTATAAATCAATCAGAATGTTGGATAATTAAGGCTGGCGGGGCCATAATAGGTCACTAAGTTGAGCATCGACGACGGCGGGGCGGTCCATGATTGCCCCCCACCAACGCTAACGCCTATGAAGAGAGCTTCCTTTGTGCTTCATTTCAAACTTTGCCCTCCCTTAAGTCGATTGCTCCGGCGCCGGTTCTGTGCCCGGACGCCAGGAGCGCTTTACACACGAACGATTGTTCTTTTGACGTTTGGCTACATTGGTGACCCCAACGTGATCTGGACAACGCAACCTGTGCACGACGCAATCTTCAACTTGGATTTTAGCCGTTCCCTCTTTTCGTCTTTACGGATACCACGATGCCCAGCAACCACGCTTCCAAGCACTTCTAACAAACTCCACGTCTTTCACCGAGTCAACAGGCCTGCAGCATCAAGCTTCACTCACAGCGGAAGGAGGTAAGTATTGTAGCAACGCTACCTAGCTAATGGGTACCACAAACCTAAAATCTCGCAACAATCAATACTTCATATATTAATCAAAAAGTTGGATAATGAGTAACGCCCCTGCGCCAGGAGCGGTTCACACACGAACGATCGTTGTTTTGACGTTTCGCTACAATATAACAAAAATATATTCGCGGTAAGTTTCGAGACTAGGTAATAAAACGACTATGTAGTTTTTCATTGCTATCCAACTTCAAAAAATTGACGTTGACGCCGTTAATTTTTCTTTCGTTGACGTGCACGTCACTGACAGTAACCAAGTTTACACATCAGTCTGGCAAAATAGTATCACCGAAATAACCATTTCTTACGTACCACAAATAAAATTTTGCTTCGATTGGTTTTATTCGTTGAAAACCATTGAAGTTGCTACTTTGCATAGGGTACTGACTGTACCTGCGAATCCAATCTGGATTGCAGACTCGTGATGACGTCGGTTTTGTATGAGTACAATCTGACTTATAACTAGCCGAGCTCGAATCATGCTGACGCTGTGGTTCGCAGCAAGTCTGAAAATTGACGCCAACAGTGCATATCGACAAACAAATTAGGCAGCGCGAAGGTAATTTTAACTTTACGTGATAGACTACCGTTACATTGTGGTTGTGTCATGGTAGAATGAGTCAAACAGCAGCAGTGAGATGAGATCGTAAATATGTTTGCACATTTGATGTCTTCATGAGCAGATCTAAGACATTCTGTAATCACAAACTCATACCACTTAAAAAGTCGTGCCTAACCATACTGAGAATACTCGCTGACGTTAAGTAATGCAGGGGCTCATCTAAGTTAAAAAGGGAAGAGGAATAACCCGTACGATGGACATTTCAACTCACATAGTTACATTCAGATGTTTTATGGGCACAAGGAGTGGTGAATAAAAGGGTTCACAGTCACCTTCTTATGGCAGTTAAATAAGCACATTTTTGAAGGTCACGGATATTACCAATAGATGGATACAAAATTGATCGAAATCAAATCTTCATTATACTCGCTGTATTACGCCAAAGCGTGTAACGAGTTGCGGGGCCCATCTCCGCGGCTTAGCGCCTGGGCTACACAGCTCCGAAGAATTGTCGCAACGGTGGCGAGCCGTTGGCGACACTGTGCCGATTTGACCGGCCCGGGAATCGAAGCCCAGACCTCTCGTATCGTTAGCGTGCGCTTAGCAACTGAGCTAACGGCCGGTCTTACAAATTTGATAACAAACTAAATTATTATTGCAATTAATTTGCATAAATGCTAATGACTACCACCCCTAAAAAAATAATGCCGTCATTGGGTACAGCGTTGGTACATAACCGAATAGACTCCGGTACCACGGCGATAGACAGACGATGTTAAAGAGGGGCTGTAACGAAATCGAAACTTTTCATGTTTTTGGTTTAAGATGAAGGAATTTTTTGTCTCTACAAAATGCAATTAGTTTGACAAAAAAAATCCAACTATTTTTTGAGTTACTGAGCTTTGAAAAAACAGCCGATTTTCGTAGTAAAAAATATTGTTTGACGTCAGAGGTACTGACACGTTGCGTTCATTGATAAATCGCCGATCCACCATTGATAAATTTCTGTAGAATCATTGTCGAATGACGCTTACGCATTTACACTAGGATTTTGCAAATCAAACCCGTCACTTATCGATTCCGGTACTGGCTCTTCTATTCCGGTACCGGTGCTTGAAAAAGAATCTCTATCTCTTATTTTTATTTAGTTGCATATTTATCCTCCTATCACGAGAAAGAGATCAATGCGCTATACGAGCTCGCTTAGGAGTTGCCGGCCATCTGTCTACCACACCAAGATGGGGGAACCCGATAAGTGCTTTTCCCAATGGCACAACAAGTAAACTTGCCGGCTTGTTCTCCACACTGTTCCTTTAATGTTGAGCGTCAAGCAGGGAAGCTGTGAATACCAATTTTAAAGTCATTGGTTTGACCCGACTCGGAATCAAACCCTAGTCTACAGCTCAAGAAACAGACGCTCCATATCACTCGGCCATCTGAGCTGTAACATAACACTCAGTATCGGTTTCACTCAAATCGCTCACTCTTTTTAAGTTATATACCTTAGGCTACCGTACTCTAATGAGTCTCTTAATATCTAAAACTAACGACTGGGTTAAAAACTAAACTTCAGCAAAAATTTTTCATGTTTTCATCTTAGACATGGCTTAGTGGTACCGCGCGCAAGTGACAGATCCTACGTGACGGGTTCGATTCACGGCTGTAGTCGATCGCATTTGACATATATATTCTGGGTGGCTGCTGACTCGAAGAGCGCAAGCTCATTTCGCAGTCTCCCTCAATTACTGTTGAATTTTTCAGTTCAATATATAATTTGAAAATAACCTCAGTCATTTATTCTTTATTTATTTCTTACTTATTGTAAGGCCTAGCCCTGGTAGACTAATCACTACACTTTTCCGACAAATCATAATGTAAAATATATAAAATGCCTTTGCGTTGCGTAGTCTAGAAAATGCACGCAGTGATTCGCACGCGACACACACAAACAATGCAAAACTTGTATGGGGCGCCGTTTGGAAAAAAACTATTCGTTTTGTGAACCATGTTTTTTGAGCTTATTTAGACCATAGTTTGTCCCATATGTATATTGGAAATGTCCTACTTATATATCGGACAAAATGTACTCTAAGTCGGACCAAAATACACGCGCAAAATAAGTCGGACAAAATCGTTTTTTTCCAAACGGCGCGTCACACGCTTTTTGGAAAAAAACGATTTTGTGACCCCTGTTTTTCGAGCTTATTTGGACTATAATTAGTCCGATATATACATCGGAAATATCCGACTTATATATCGGACAAATTGTGCTCTAAGTCGGACCAAAAAACACACGCAAAACAAGTCGGATATTTCCGACTTATACAGGGTGATCCGAAAGTAACTCCCTATTCTATAATCAAAATGGTTTGTTTTTGAAGTGTAATTTCTTCATTTATTAAACACGAGAAAAAAGTGCATTGCATGGACTTCCATTTAAAATTCAATATCTTTTTATTTGTTTATTTAAATGTGGTTGAATTTTTTAAAAATTATTATTCATCACAATTAGTATGTTAATTTACAAAACCTGATTTAACTTTATTTCAAATTTAAGTTAAAATTATTAAAATATAGAAACAAGAGCATAGATGTAATTGCCGCAGACTGAACAACTTACACGCAAAAACTGAGAAAGTTGTCAGTAAATTTGAATAAGTCATAGTTATTTTAGAATAGGGAGTTACTTTCGGATCACCCTGTATATCGGACAAATTCGCCGTTTGGAAAAAAACTACACATTTGAACCATGTTTTTTGAGCTTGTTTAGACTCAAAAAGCATGGTTCACAAAACGTATAGTTTTTTCCAAATGGCACCCCATAAATATCGGACAAATTATGGTTTAAATAAGCTCAAAAAACATGGTTCACAAAACGTGTAGTTTTTTTCCAAACGGCGAATTTGTCCGATATACAAGTCGGAAATATCCGACTTGTTTTGCGTGTGTTTTATGGTCCGACTTAGAGCACAATTTGTCCGATACATAAGTCGGATATTTCCGATGTATATATCGGACTAATTATAGTCCAAATAAGCTCGAAAAACAGGGGTCACAAAATCGTTTTTTTCCAAAAAGCGTGTGGCGCGCCGTTTGGAAAAAAACGATTTTGTCAGACTTATTTTGCGCGTGTATTTTGGTCCGACTTAAGTACATTTTGTCCGATATATAAGTAGGACATTTCCAATATACATATCGGACAAACTATGGTCTAAATAAGCTCAAAAAACATGGTTCACAAAACGAATAGTTTTTTTCCAAACGGCGCCCCATAAACTTGCGCATGCGAGCGCACGCATAAAATTTTGTTCTGCTAAATTCCAATTGTTTACCTCAAGTTGCGGACGTCAGAGGTGGGCATTGTGACATAATTTTTCTTGTAGTAAAAAATGACGGACCAAATTCGGGTATAAAATGGCCCATACTATGAAAACGGGTAATTATTTTTTTGAAATTTTTGTGAAAAGTCCATACTAGCAGTTTACTTGCATGAACTGTTGAAAAAAGGCAATGTCAATTTCCGTTACAGCCCCTCTTTTAAGGCGTAATAGCTTTCACAGGGTTCCCCGACAATTTTAAAAATCAAATTACAGGACTTTTCTCATGATTTTGTTTATGATTTTCCAGAACAAATATTGCACCTTTTTTACGCTATTTTAAGTAAGCTACACTACACGTATGTGGATTCTGTAAGAGAAATTATTTTTTAGTGAAAGCGAAACCAAACTCGGGTGTTGTGTCTATAAAGAGAGCTGGAAGCCCCGAAAGAATAAAAATTTGACTGCTTTCACATCCCTGATGCATACGTCTAGCATTCGCATATGAAACTTGAGCAATTAGCGTTAGCCATGATTTAACTTCTGCGAACTTGCTCGTTGCGCATTAGCGTTGCAGAATTGTAGCACGTCAACCAAACCAACATTACCAGCTACATTTATCTGGATTTCATCAAGTTTATCGTTCAACTATCGGACCAAAATAGAAAACACCATGCACTGTAAACAACTAAAACCAGGTCGTAAAAACTGCAAAAAGTGATGTGGAAAAACGCGACAATAGTTTCAAGAAAAGGGTTGGTCACTTATGTCATTCAGTTATTTTCAACCACTCTGCAGCGTTACTCCAGAGTTCACGTCATTGGTATGTCGCAGGATTTTGCTCTTAAAGGTTGAAAATCACTGGGTTTTACCACTGCAAACATTGCGTTAAAAAGTAAGTTATGTAAAGAAGCGTTTCCGTCTCACGGCGTGATGTGCTGAGAAAACTGGGCAAGATCACAGCTACACAGCTGATTATGCTTAAAACAGAAAAACGATATTAATGCTAAGATGTCAAAAATACGTAAACACTATCGTCATGCTATTGTTACTGATGCAACGTAGTAACTAAAATTTAAATTTCGTTCCCAATTACTTTGCTGCCATTGTCACCAAGTATTGACAAAAAGCATTAGCAGTAGGCCTACTGTTAGTATACCACACCACCCTATAAATTCCACATGCGATCAAAACTTAACTTTCACATGAAACAACAACTCTCGTAGTTAACATTAAGCCATTTTGGATTCTTGCTTAGACTCTCAATTATTTGAATAATAGCCTATATGAATGATACCAGTAGCTGTAAACACTCACGGATACCGGCAAGGCGAAACTCTTGTCTGACGAAGTAATTCTATTTCTAATCCTTTTAGCCTCCAATAAAACTAACCACGCATAGCCTATAGCATAATAAGACTATAACACGAAATTTAACCATCTAAATTCACCAATAAATCAAGGAATCCTAACTAACAAATTATGAAATAGGCACTACCAAAAAGGTGTAATTGCAAATGATATTCGATACAAAGAAAGCTAATGTTATTGTAGTTAAGGAATTGCTCATTCGCATCGGAGAGTGAATTACGAGACTTTTTTCAGTTTTGTGGTATACAGCACCAGTAGTGAGAAATAGAAAAAGCAAAACTGCACCAACACAAACAACTCCTTTAATCTTAGTGCTGAAAAAATACTACATTCCATATCCTTTTACTACGTATCCAGTTGTCAATCTAAATATCCACCGTTTCGAGAGCAGAATAGTACGTGATTCACGGTACTAAAGAACATATGAAGCAGCTATATCCTTGATCCATAACAATCTAAATATCCGCAGTTTCGAGAGTACAGTAGTACGTGATTCAAGGTACTAAAGAACGTATGAAGCAGCCATATCCTTGATCCATCCCTAATCTGCTAGTAATATCTGAAAAAGCAAGAAAAAACAGTCAACTAAAAGGTAATCCTTCATCCTGGCTATCAGTTGTGTACATCGCACCTAACGGAAAGAAGGCGAGCATTATCTAATGATTAATAAATCTTGAATCTACCAAGTGGATTAGTAGGCCTATACTAAATTTCGATTTCCAACCTAAAAATGAAATTGATGAATTCAAACCCGATCTCGAGCAACAACACACAGTGGCCACAGAACATTAACTCTCAATAAATCGACCAGGAAATTCAATCAATCGATCGGTGTAGTTTACCACGACACAACAGGCCAGGGTGGTTCAAGGTTGACAGTGTCGCGGGCCAGATTATTTTTTGTATATTAATTCGCGGGCCACACAAAGCAACATCAGCGCGAACAATAAACAAAATATTGCGCACTTCTTTACGGTTTCTCTGTCTCTGAAACCTTTTCCATTTTTAGCCAGTATCAGAGAAACTTCGTAAGATACCTTCTTGTCAGAAAGATTAGTTTTTCTGAAGTTGGTCATTAGCTTATAGTACTTGCCTTTTAAGTCTTTTACAACTGCTATTCTAGCATATCCGTCGTATTGTTCATACTGACTCTTATGACGTGTTTCCTAATGCCGTTTTAAGTTGTATTCTTTTGGCACTGACACAATTTGCAGACATGCCAGGCATTGTGGTTTACTCGTACCCTCAACAAATACGTACTTTTCCTCCCATATTGCGTTAAAATGTCTACTTAGATTGGTTAACTTTCTTGTCACACTCATTTTTGCCAAAGAATTGTAAATGTTGAAGTTATAAACCACTGCAGAAACAAATGTAGGTTTTAGATTTAAACTGATTCTACTTTTCTGACTATCAAGAGTAACTTTACAACCTTACCGCTAGTATGACCCTGGATTGAATACTGATAGTGAAGTTGTTACCATCCTTATGTTGCAACGTAACAATGCAAAGATTGCGACATTGAAACGAAACAACGCGAAAAACAATTAATGACCGTACAATTGTTGCAACGTCATAAATTGTTTTTTCGACTAGTGTTAATTTATACTGCTTCACGTGCGTTTTACTATCCTGCTGAAAATGAATCAAGCCTTAATCGAAATGTTCAGGCTCAAATTATTTCTTATACCTTTGCCTAGACTTAGAGATTCAGGAAACCGTGTTGACTCCGGCTATGTAACGTTGGAATGCGTGTAAACAGGAAAAGTAAGTAGATGACCAGCGAATCGTAAACGAAGCACAGCGGGGAGTTCGGTTCAAAACGCAAAACTGCAAGCGTTGAGTCAAAATAAGTTCGTAACGTTCCTTACCAATAATAAATGTGACTGATTGTACGTTGTAAGTCGGTAACTTTGTAACTCGGTAACGTTGTTACGTTGTAAGTCGGTAACGTTGTAAGTCGGTAACTAGTGGCCCGCGGGCCTGGGTTTGGACCACCCTGCAATAGGCTATTCTACTACTACGCAAAAGGGAAGCAGCCAAGACTGTCGGGTCCGAAGCCTGTGCATGGTAATGACAATGGTCAGCGTGCACGAAGTCAAAAGTAAGTTAAACAAATTCATCGATCAAATTATTTCAAAGTTGGAGGAAGAAGACTACAATTATTGCTTCACGATGATACGTGTCCTCAACACCAACCCTCGCCTTTCAGATAGCTGCTTGAGAACACAGTTAGGTTCATTTTAAAACAAAGCATACAGTATTCTTGTTTTTGCGCAACGATTTATCCAGCAGTATAACAATTTTTCCTTTGGGTTTGGAAAACACTAAATACTAGCTGATAAAATTCGTGTAGCCTACCGTGGTTATACAGCATTGCACTGTGTTGTAACAGCGCTTGATTTTGAATGTACTGAGCACTCTTTTTGTTATATAACAATAGGCATGGGAGTAGTTATGCCTAAGCTGTGCATTGCGTTCGTATGTAAGCGCGTTCCTACGTGGCATGGCACATGAACTCAGACTCTGACAATCAAAAACCTCTGTCCTACATCGAATGTCTTTCTTCAAACAGTAGCATATCAGAGACATTGTTCTCACAGCCCAATGTCAGCGTGACTGCTTCTTCCATATGCCGCTCAGTGTCGCTGCCAAGCCTCCAGCAATCGCTTGTCCCCCTCCTTCAGCAAGCTTCCGAGCTTTTGGTCCAAGCCGAAGAGCAAAGCAGCTAAAGATTACGTCAGTGCAGAGTTGACAAAGCCTATCAGCTAATGCGAAAAAACTTACAAATGCCACAACTCGTAAGAGTGTCCTTAGGATATAGAAATTATTTTTAAAAAATTCTTAGGCAAAAATTTTTGACAAGTTTTAAATTTTTTTCCATGACTTTCAACTTTTTGCAAGTTTTCCATGACTTCAGGAGTTTCCATGATCGTGGAAACCGCGCTTTCAATCCTTGCTGTTGCCCTGGACTGCAATTTCCAACTCTCACAAGCTGCAGTAACTTCGAGCAAAAATCTTAATTTATCGGCATATTGAAAAGAAACATAATAATTAGTCTGAACAAGGGACATCTTCACTCCCATCAATTCAATGAACAATTTTAAACAAGAGCAGCGGTTTGGTATTATGCGCATTCGATTGCATTTAAGGGTAGACGAGTTAAAACAAAAAACTTGTTTCAAAATAAATGAACTACGCAGAGACACTATGTTCACTGTTCAGCATTCGTTGCTAGTGGCTTCAGTTTCCATAGGCGTCGCTTTTTCTCCGACAGTAACCGAAGCTTTCACAGTTCTATCACGTTTTTCCAATCGCCGAGGTCCATAGAGTAGTACATAAGCTATATGCCAGTCGCCACCACCAGATAGCTTCAAAACTTCTTCAGACGAAACAGGTGATACAGTCTCGTCATCGCATTTCAGCCAATTATCTACAAAGAGCAAAACGTCTCAAAAGTTGTGTAAACAAAAAACAAGGCAGTACAAAACTGAAAAAGGTTTACAACTAAGTCCAAATCGAACTGCAAAAAGTTTCAGTTGTGTAAAAAGCTATTTTAGTTTCGACTCCGCCCACAAAATATCCCCTACCAAGCCGACATCTTGCCTGTAGATTTTCTTTATGAGGCTTCACTCTATTTTCGCAAAAGAAAATTACGCGAGAAGAGAATATCTCGTTTCTCACGCATTATGATTCATATTGTATTGGCTTGCAAGCGAAAAAAGAAGCAGGCCTAAAACCAAGCAGAGCATGCGTGAAAAAAGACTTCATGATTAATTTGGAAAGCACAACAGCAAAAACTCGCATCCTCGTAAGCACACTTACCACCAGATTTACGTATCCAGGAAACGTAGTGTCCAGAGGAACTCGATCTACCCTGATGAGTGATCACACCGTGTAACTCATAGTAACCGCAGTTGTTCGAACCGACATCTGAAAAACAATTGATTACACATTTAAACCATTTCCAACGCTACAGAATTTACAAAAAGTCATTGCTCTTGGGCGGTTAATTGTACTGGGTGGTTTCAACTTGTGTTTTTTTTTTAATGTTTTGGTTAAACTAAAGACCACTTAGTTACGGACACATCGAGGTTCGTCTCCGGACCAGGCTGTAAGCAACATTTAAATACAAGACATGCAAACATTCACCCTTTCTGAATGGTCGAATTCGATTAACCACTAAAACTATAACTCAGCCTAACCACTAAAACTATAACTCACAACTGCGAAGAAACATAGTACAGTGGACGCCGCCTAATGTGATCACATTTGTTCACATCAGAAATGATAACAATAACCGACTGATAACACTAACCGAAAAAATCAAAATTGATATTTTATCGTTCAATAGGTGTCTCAAAAATAAATTTAAATACAGTACAACAGTGAACGAAATATTTAATAAACAGTAAAACTTACAATGGAGCCAGTAAATACAGTACATCATTTATTTAAAAAATCGTCTCTGAGAAAAAACTCACTGCCACACAGCCCATTGTCTTTGCACCAGATCGCTTGTCACAACTGGTTGTCTTGTACAGTAACTGAGTACAATAATTCAGCTGACAGTTGTAAAAAGCAGGACACGAAGAAGAGCATTAATGCCCTTTATTGCCAAAACAATAAGACTAACCAAAATTAAGTAAGCTTTTCGCGGCAAGCATTAATCTCCTTTTTCCAAACTCACTAGATTAAAGCTTGCCGTGAAAATATCACCAGTTCATTTGCTGTTTCATCGTCCCGACAATTCCAGACTCAATGTTTACAAGTTTTTCAGGCCGCTTATCTTCAAAGCTTGGCATTTATGTAGGAAGTTAACAAAATTAGTCTCAACGGTTGGGAAAAAACTGATAATAACCGATGTAGTGATTGCAATAAGCGGCATGTTTGTAATGCATGTTGTACGTTCGGGCGGGGATCAGGAATTCCGATAATATTAACCGATTGATAACATTATCGGTGATTACATTAAGAGGTATCCACTGTAGTACCAAAAGCTCACCATCAGCAAAATCAAAACGTTCGTATTCTTTAGGTGGCCCATCCTTCTGGTTAACGCTAATATTTTTTTGTTTAGCTTGACCTTCCTGCTTGCCAGCTAATTGAGCTTCAGCTCTAGCCTCGTCATCAGCTTCGAACATATCACGGACAGGCTGCAACTTCTTCTGCAGTTCAGCACTGCACAGTTCGAATGCATCAAACGACATCGGAAACTTCACATCCTAAAAGTAAAAAAAGCATACTCTCACCATTAGGGTGTTTCATTGTTTCAACATTTTCGAAATCGAAAATGCCTGGGGTCTGATATGGTGGTTTTGGGGCACAATAAAAAAATTCGAAATTACTTTTTGATTATGACGTCATATTGTGGCGGTCCACGGCCATTGAAATTTCGGGGGATCTAATTTTCATTGGTTTTTCGTATCTCTGAAACGGCTCATCGTAGACTAATAAGATTAATGTCAAAATGCGCTGAAGGGTTGGTTTTCTATCACCATTTAAGAGAATCTAAAGCTCTATCTGCATTTTAAAAAAAGTTATTTGAAAATGACGTATTTTTGCCGTTTTCCTTCCATTCTGTCATATTGGACCATCATCTACGTTTAATCACTAATTTGCAAGCATATTTTAAATCATATATTTGTTTCGTAACATTACTGCCGCATTTCCCAACACATATTTAACCTGCAGTATTAATTATGTGCTACTGTAAGACCGTAAGACCAAAATGACTCAAGAAACTTATTTTTCGTTCACACCAACACCTAAATTTAAGAGTGTGTATAATTTTCTTCCTAATGTTTAAAACTCAACTCTTGCTTTTTCTGCTAAGTTTGCAAAACACACCACACTTTTGCCAACATTCCACTTTTACACTCAAACTCTTCATTTTTCCATGTTACACAAATAAGCTCGTAAGCGTAACTCACAATGGTTAATCTCAGAAGTATCAATGGTCTTCTCATTTACAAGATTTTTCAGTCTTCCGATTCTTCTTTCAGTTGAGCGGTTGTGATTACCAATTGATTTCAAGATAGTAGAATTTATGTTGGCAAGGCATGTATGGAGTTTCTTTACTCTTTTGGGTGAAAAATGTTTCAGACAAGTTGAGCGATTTTGCAGGAGGAAGACCACATCAGTAGTGCTTGTGGTAAATTCGTCAATGTTTTAGTTGCTTCAACGGTGTATGGTGGTACTTAAAGCTAAGCTAAGTAAAGCTAGGGTTAATTTAGCATATACACTCATGGCAACATTCTTCCATGAAAGCCACAGAAATGCGTGTCGTACATAGTATTTCATCACATCACAGGTGATCTCTGGCGCAATTTCTTGATAACCTGCAAGCAATTCCGTTGAAACAATATATGAAATGGGCCTTCAGGAGCTTTGGGGTCTATTTCAGAGCTTTTGTCATCTCCGAACTCTGATTTTTAATATTAGCAATTTGTCTGGATATCCAAAAAACTAAATTGCAAAATATAGTTTTCCACATCATTTGAGTGCATGTTCCCACATTTTTAATGTTTCTTTTGAACCCCAAAGCTCCTGAAGGCCTATTTCTTACATCTTTACTTACGTCTTAAAAACATCGACGTCTTTATCACAAGCGCTACTGATGTGGTCTTCCTCCTGCAAAATCGCTCAGCTCGTCTGAAACATTTTTTCACCCAAAAGAGTAAAGAAACTCCATACATGCCTTGCCAACATAAATTCTACTTTCTGGAAATCAATTGGTAATCACAACCGCTCAACTGAAAGAAGAATCGGAAGACTGAAAAAGCTTGTAAATGAGAAGACCATTGATACTTCTGAGATTTACCATACTGATTTAAGCTCACCTCCTTACTTGTGCAACATGGAAATTTGAAAAAGTGTGAGTGTAATAGTGGAATATTGGCAAAAGTGTGGTGCATTTGGCAAACTTAGCAGAAAAAGCAAGGGTTGAGTTTTAAACATTAGGAAGAAAATTATAAACACTCTTAATGCACTTAAACTTAGGTGTTGGTGTGAACGAAAAATAAGTTTCTGGAGTCATTTTGGTCTTACATAGCACATAATTAACGCTGCAGGTTAAACAAGTGTTGGGAAATGCGGCAGTAACGTTAAAAACTAATCTATTTATTAAAATATGCTTGCGAATTAGTGATTAAACGTAGATGATGGTCCAATATGACAGAATGGAAGGAAAACGGCAAAAAATAAGTTTTTGTCAAATAATTTTTTTTAAAATGCAGATAGAGCTTTAGATTCTCTAAAGTGGTGATAGAAAACCAACCCTTCAGCACATTTTAACATCAATTTTATTAGTCTACGATGAGCTGTTCCAGAGATTAAAAAAAAAACATGAAAATTGGATCCCCCGAAATTTCAATGGCCGTGGACCGCCACAATATGACGTCATAATCAAAAAGTAATTTCGAATTTTTTTATTGTGCCCCAAAGCCCACCATAACAGGCCCCAGACATTTTCGATTTCGAAAATGGTGAACAAATGAAACATCCTACACCATTCTTTATTGTCATATGTCGACAACAAATTATACAATCTGAACAAAGCTAGGGTTAATTTAGAAGAGATGTCTTAACAACATGCTAGCAAAAACTGTAGCATTCCGAGCTAAACTAAATTAATAACATCTTGGCATTCCAAAACGCCTTCTGCGTGACGGATTAGCCTCGTAACAACGGAGATTGGAGAATGCCTCGAAAAACAAATGCAACAGCAAAGATATCTTAAATATTCAGATCATTGCCTACTTTCGTCTACAAACTTCCATTAACAAAAAAATGCATTCAATATTAAAATACCTGTAATTACCTTCAAAATTTTAGCATTAACTTGGCCTTTTTCTTTGTAGTAAAATCGAACCATTTGAACGCACAGATACGCAGGAAGCCTTTCAATTAGACTCTAGAAATTTAGAACCTTAATAGATACCAAATAGAAGTAGTCTTTGAAACGCATTAACAGGAAAAAATCTACTTTATTAAAACAAAATTTCTTAAGATAAAATCACTGCATACAAAAATACTACAGCCTGTTTCACCGTTGGGAGCTCTTTAGATGGTATAAGTTTGTCTAACTACGAATGTAAAATATAAACTTGTATCAAAATTAGTCTAGATACAGTAACGGTATGGATAACTACAGAAAATGTGCTGCTGTAAAACACTGGGGAACTGCGTCGGCGCAAAATAAAGTTGCAGTTAACGAAGACGAATTTCCGCTCAAATTGAGGGTCAATAAGAAGGGTTCAAGTCTTTGGAAGAACAGCAAACAGGTAGAGTTCCCCAGTGGTTTACAGCAACAGATTTTCTATAGTTGTCAATGCCGTTACTGTATCTAGACCAAGATTAGTTTTAATACAGGTATATATCTTATATTTATGTTTAGACAAACTTATACCACCTGAAGAGCCGACAACGACAAAACAGGCTGTACACTGTGTACAGTGCTTTTTTATATGTAGTGATTTTATCGTATAATAAAAGCTCTATCAGCTGACAGTCATCGAGCACTTGGACAGAGAAGGTTGAGCCTTGCTTTTACGGAAATAAAACTAAGTAAATTTTAGTTTTTGTACAGTCTGCTGTGGCTTTCTGAGCAACAAAAATTATCAATCCCTCCGACAAACTATATAAATTAGTAGGCCTAGTGCTAGCACTTGGTTAACGTTTAAAATCACAACAGCTGCTTCCATAAACGACTCACAGTCTTGGAATACTTCGCATCTCGATCAAGGACGGGCGATCGTTTAGTTATTTCTTCTTTTAATCGCGATTTGATTCCAGTTAACATGTATTTTACCTGGAAATGAAGCAATTAATTGTCTGGAAATCAACTAGAGAAAAAAATATAATCAACCTAAGCAAACCAATCACGCAGGGTTTATCAAATCACTGCATATGTTGCTACTATTAACTAGCTATATAAAGATATATTAGGGTAGCTATTAGGACAGGATAGGTAGGTCGGAAGACTATTAATAAACGCTGCAAAAAAACAATTTTACGACTTTGGTTTTTACAGCGGTTATTTAGTAAGTCTTCTGGCCTACCCCAATACTAGGGATGTCCATTTCAGTATATCGAATTCTAGGAACCGGTTCCGTTGTTAGGATTCGGTTTAATTGAGAAGAAAAATTGCGCGTGATAAATCTTTTCAGGCGTTGTGCATAAACGCAAGTGCGCGCTGGGCATCGTGAGTGTGATCATGCGGTGTTCGTCGGAGGCCGTGAAACGCTTGTGCGATGCCATGAGTGTAATATGCAGCACTTGCATATATACTGGAACCGCATTTTTTAATGTGTTTCCAAAATTTAAGAGGGCATGCCCGCGGTTAGATCCATGACTACACTACGCCACTGCGTAAAAATAGCTTCGAATTTATAGTGTTGTAATCCTTGTGCTAAATTTAAAGTCACTAAAAATGAAACAAATGGTTGATTTTTTTTTGTTTTGCAGTAGTCGAGCGGTTGCGGGCTGAACTGATATCAAAATAGTACTAACGGCCATTTTATAGATTTAGGACTCGGTTAAGGATTCGAAAAAAAAAAAAAGATTCGGAATTATTCTAGAATACTTAATTATTCTGAAATGGACTTCCCTACCCAATACCTCTTTATATATTCATATACATAGACTTACAGCGACTCCACATATTTCAATATTAACTAGCTGCAATGCATTAGTAAAACAAATGAAGCAAGTAATTTGCGACACTTAACCAAGTCTCTTAGAATCTTACATCGTGTGATATGAAACAGTTCAGCTGTAAAGATGAATCAGTTGAGTGGGTCTCCTCTTCATCCTTAGCGTCCTCATCAAGACATTTGTAGCTGTAAAATCAAAAATAGCGTTATGGCTATTTCAAAACAAGTTTGCTATCAAAGCATCTATCAAAATTATTTGAAACGTGTATCGCTGTATTTCGCGATAATAAAACTTCACATCGGCAAGTCCATACAAACAGTCATTCTACTAGGGGTAAAATTGCATCACACGCAACCTGATAGCATAGTCGATTCCAAAATACTGATCAATAAAATTGTCTCTCTTCGACTGGCCTGTATCACTTGAGCCTTGCAGAGCTGGTGACTTTAACTTAGTTTGACAGATTCGCAGAAGCTCAGTCAAAAATTCATTTGCATCCTAAAAAAGTAATTTTTGTGTTAAAAATGGAGAATTTGCAATATTGGCAAAAGGTGCAGTAAAAATTTAGAACTTGTAAAATTCTAATGTCGCCCTGCATTTAGTAAGCGACACGGCGTATCGGTACCGCGCGCAGGTTACAGATCCTAGGGTTACTGATTCGTGACTGAAGTCGATCACATTTGACATATTATACCGTGTGGCTACGTACTGGAAGAAAGCAAGCTCACTTTGCAGTCTTTTTATTCCGTTGTATTTTCAATTCAATATAATTTGAAAGTAATCTCAGTTATTATCGCAAAAGTCGATGTGCATCATCAAAAGATCTACAGGTTTGAATAGTTATGAGACGCCTTGGCTGCCCCTCTAAAGGCTAATCAAACCCAGTTCTAGTCTTTATCATAAATGTTACAAACAGCATGCTTAAGTTTCCAGTAACCTTCAACTGCTCATACTTGCTGCATTGGTCTTCCATTATCGTCTTTCTGTGCGAAGTGTGGAAAACGCAGAAATATCAACTGAAGAAAAGCGAAGGGTTTCACTGACATCTGATCGTTGTTTTTCAATTGTTTAATTAAATCTCGAAATCCAGCTGCTACGTAATCGTCCATTGCAGCGCCTCCAGCGCCAAGACCGATTAGTGCTGAAGCATGATTGACGGATGAATTGAAACTAAAAAGTTTAAAAATTAAGCAATTGTGATAGTTTCCTTATAAATGTTATGACAAACGGCAATAAAAAAAAGCTTGACCAATAAAAAATAAATTTTTGAGTCGAAATTGAAACAGGGTCGGAAGCAATTACACGATATATATCACAAAAACTATTCTTTAGCATAAGCAGTTACTTCTGCAAAGCATCATCCATTTCTGGCACGGACTTTAGCAGCTGAACTGTGGCGTTCATATAACACGTGTTTCCGAGATTGTCCAAACCAGTGATCAAATCCATCTGAACAATAGATGATGATAACGTGCTGCTAAATCATACTTGTGATAAGTAGCACTTAGTCCTAATATGCAATTGCACGGAAGCCCTTTTCAATTGCCAAGCGGATAAAAAATTAAAACCGACATCTCAAATAAATAGAAATTTCATCCAAAATCTACTTTAAACTATTTAACCCAATCACAGTCGTAACGCACAGCAGAAGCAAGCTGGTCTTCAGTCATGTCTTCAATAAACACAGTCTTTTCAACCGGAGCAGAAGGCAATTCTTCGGCAGTGCCCATCAATAATAAAGTGGTTCCCTGAAAAAATCACAAAGCATTTCAAAACACAGCAACTGAAATCTTGGCCTACAAAAAAGTTGCGGAATATTGATATTGTGAACATACTAATCATGCCTATAATTGAGCATAACTTCTGCTCAATGTTTCACGGCATGGCTCCGTAGTCGTCTGTAATGAATTAAATTATCGACCAGAAAAGAACAAAATATACAGTACCAACAAACAGAAAAACAAACAACGACAGTGCAACGTAAGGTGCCCTTGCACCAGATTTTTGCAAATTACGCTGTTGTTAGCTCCATTCAGGAATAGTTTCAATAAATTATTAGCGCAGTTGCTACTGCTTTGTACACTTTTGAGGTTTAGTTAAAACGTGTAAAACTGTAACAGTAAAAGAAGTGAAAAAATTTATCATAACTGTGCAAACTAAGCAAAAACAATGTTGTAAGATGGTCAATTAATTGAATTACTTATGATGAAGGAAACAAATCAGCATCATAAACACGCAAAATAACTTAGTAGCTTGCAATTAATTCATACACTAAAACTCACATTTTTAAACTTTAAATTTCCCCAGTCATCTTTCACAGTAATTCCTTTCAGCATAACTTTTTGCCGCTCGGGAAGAACATTTGTCAATGAATATAGTTGAAGTTTAAACACTTCAGGAGATTCATCAGTTGATAGATCCACCTCGCTGTATTTTTCTTTTCCCCATTTTACGTTCACTTTAAAGAAAAATAAAGCCGAAAATTTGTAAAACACTATCACACAAAAATACGACACTCACCTTTAAATGTAGGCATTACTATTATCCCGAAATTTTGCTTTTACAATCTAGTAAATTATTTTTAGTAGCAAAATAATTAATTCAAACGCGGTAAATCTAAAGCATAAAGAGCAAACAAATTACAATTCGAAACAACATTTCCACACATTATCTTTGTATAGTTGCACAAGTTGAATTTTCCATCATATATTTAACTACAGTTTTAAACTTTAGCGTTGTGTCATGCAGCGTTCAAATAAACAAATAGTATCGTTAGCCAAAAAGATAAACGATGTCGCCAAGCAGAAAGTTAAATTTTACTTTGTTTGCACAGTTGTGATAGTTTTTTTCACTTCTTAAGAACAGTTTAGAACCATATAAACCAGTAACGGTACAACAAAAAGTAAAGACTGGCTCTATAAGAGCTTCGCAAACTTCAAAATCGCAATGTTATTATTAAAAGAATCCACAGGTGTCACCATAAAAATGATAAATACCATGCGGTGATAAACACCCTCTTCTGGGAAACGCACAACAACAGCAAAACTGCACATTTTCTTTAATGGACATCACAATTTACAGATAAAACCACTATGAAGCATCATTATGTTTGATATAAACGCACGAGGTTAGTATCACTGGACTATGACAAATTCTTACATTTTGGGAATGCGAGGACAGCAGAAGCAAAACTGGATCGTAGTTAAATAAATGATTCCAAACAGCATTGAACAGTTCAAACATTATATATCAAGCAAGCAACTCATGTCATCAAAAACATTGTGTTTTGTTCGGTTTTAGACTTTACTGGTGATTTCTTTAATATAATCAGAAGCCTGATTTCGATAAAAACTGAGAAGTCCGCCAGCTAACAAACCCATTCCTGTACAAGATAAAAACCTTCCCCATGCAGGTAGGCGCATAAAGTTTCTTCTAATAATACCGAGTTTTTCAATTTCTTCTGCGACTTGAGGGCTATATTTTTTGACATTTAGCACGCTTGGCAAAGAATACAAAGCCCCGGCTGAAGCTCCACCAATTATCGTGTTCCATTCATCTTCAATACCTCGAGACTTTTCACAAATAACAGAGCAAGCACAATACAAAAAAGCAATAGAACCAAATCTGGAAGCTACTCTGCCTCCATTTTTTAAAACAGCACTGGTAGTTTGCATTCTACTGGACTTTCCCTTGAACATTTGTATGCCTGTGTAGCGCAAACTTGCAAGACCACCAACTGCAGCACCAGTCACAGTAGCAGTTCCTACCATTGCAAACATTACTTGAATTCTTGATCGAACAGGTGCAGCATCTTCCAGAAAAATATACTCATCAGAACCACGCAAGTAGTTGGGATCAATGTTCAAATATGGTGTCTGTATGAAAGAAGAGCCAACACTTGGTGCATTGCCATCGTTGTTGTCTAAATTATTTCCACCAAACATGGCAAAAATTAATGTCAAAACTGATATCAACTATCAATTCTTCACTATTATATACTGTATTTCGTTGTCTAAATATCCTACCGATGTAGAAGATAATCTGAAATAAACAGTATATAAAGCTTAGTGAACAAGTAATAAAGGTTTGATTTTCATGCTTGAATGGCCCCGATTTCATGTTTGATAGATCATTTCAATTTATCATAACGTCTAAGATATTTCTTTCATAACTTATGCAACCCTTTTAGTTAAGTAAACATGGTAACCCCTCTTAAGGCATCATTCGACTATGTTTACTGCATTTCAAGCCGTTAAAAACATTAGCATACTCATGAACCCAATTTCTGGAGCAACTTTATACACGTAAAAACATAAACTTTCTAGATATTCCAAATAACAACCTTGAAAAACAGATCTCATTTTGGAAAGCGTCAAAGCAGAAAATTCGACCGATTTTTGAATGGGTTTCAGTATTTTCAATCAAGTTCAGTGAACAAGCAGAGATTTACTTTAAAGCTTTGCGGCAATTGCAAACAAAGAAGATTTTTTAAGATGAAGTTGATGTTCTGCAAAAAAGACAATATAAATCTGCAAGCTCATAGCCCCACATAGGGATCGACCGAAGCCCCGGCCTGGAATGCCACTTTTTGCTCCGGTCCGGCCCCGGCCGGAGGGGTCATAAAATTGGCCGGGGTGGAATTTCAAGGTTATTTACCGCATATTTCGGCACATAAAACGACCTTTAAAGAGCAAAAACCTGCCCTTAAAAATTGGGGTGCTCTCATACAACGCATATAAAAATCATATCTTAATTTTCACATAAAGATTTTTTTATTTCACACGAAAAATGCGATGGTGCGTAAAAATAAAGAACGTGCATGCTTAAAGCGTTTTTGAGGTTCGTCATGCACTAGTGAAAAGCTTAATGAAAAGCGTGTACAATATTACGAAAGCATCACGCAACACCATTAACGGCATTTACATGAGGAGTGAGGACGCAAGTAGACTACGTAGCTATGTATTCTAGACACAGTACAAAGCATTACATAAACCCCGGCCCAGGCCAAAATTGTCGCCCCGGTCGTTCCCTAGCCCCATAAAGCAGTTACTTAATCCTCGAAATAGCGGTTTTTTTTTTTTCTTCAAGAACTACCAAAAGGGTCAATTGACCCTCGGACTTAATATTGTTTGAAAACAATTTCCTAAACTCTTTGCTGTTCAAATCATCCTAATTTCATTGCATCTGAAATGAATTGACGACAAAGGAAGTCAATTACGCGACCAAACGATATTAAATTAACACTTTAACTGAACTACTGCGAGATATCTTATTGAAAGCGAAAGGAGGTTTGAACTCTGCGGTTTTGTTTTTTTTCGGTCATTGACTGATTTTTCTACGAAATGGCATAAAATTTTCACGTCATTTCGGACAAGATGTCCGAAACATATTTGACTGCTTTATTACGTGTATACCCTTTGAAGAAAACGTTTTGAAAAACTCGATGAATGATGTCGTGAAGACTTTTAACAATAAAAACAAATCGTTGAAGTTTCATCACTCTCTGCATGTTGCCTGAAGAAAAGCGAGTCGTTTGAAGTGAAGTTCGAGAGTTGCTTTGGGCTGCCACTTTTTCGACAAAAAGAAAATACTTTTTTCTATTTTTGGAAAGGGAGTTCGAACGCATGTCTAAAATTTAGTATGCGTTCCAAAGGCCGATTTGGCACCGTTTTGAAATTTCGCCACATTATTTACATGATTCCCAAAGCATCAAAAACAACCGGCACTTCTAACAGCTTTAAAAACGACGAATTTTAATAGAAGCACTTAATAAATATGTCGGATCATTTAAGAAGTCAATTTAATAGAAGTCATAAGGCAATAGAATCATTCTATCAAAAAAATTGAAAAAAATCGATGGCGTATATCCTATAATACTCCAAAGATTATTTGGTAAACACTTAACGCAAAACTTAAAATTTAATCAGAAAATGGAGCACGATACACAAATTCGGAAGATAATGAAAGTTACGTCTGCTTCGAAGCATTATAGTAGACCTTTTTCCATGAAAACTGCTGATTTTTTATTCCCTTTTCATCAAAGTTTAAATGCATTAAAACTAGAAGTTGTGTTATTGGTTAAGTTGCGATCTAACAAAAAAGTTGGGAATTTGTCACTAATGAGTAGACCAAAGTAAGCCTGTAAATTTCAGCAAAAAAACACAACATCAAATGTGCCAAACTAAATTTAAAATTTCAGAAATTTCTTGAGTAGTTTCGGACAATTGTCTGAAAAATTTTGATGAAAAAAAAACAGGTTTGAAAGGGTCGTATACAGCATTAGCTAGAAAAGTTGCAATGATGTAGAAGTTAAAAAGATCGCAATCGTTATTTTGTCGGTCGCTACTAGTGTTTTGAGTTATTTTTTCAAAATCTGACTTCGGTCAATTGACCTAACTGTCCACAAAAATTTCGGTTATTTCAATTTTTTGGTCATGCTTGAAGAAACAAGACGTAGATGCATATTTGAAGCAGGCGCTTCATAAACACCTACTCCTTTGCATCGCAACACAAACAAAAAATACTTTGATTAGTTTGATGTTTGTTAAACCTGACACTGTGACACTAGAGGCAGTTCGTTTGTAATTGTTGCTTGCATATTGACAAGATATTTGTTCCGGTCGATTGACCGAAATGGCCTTATTTTTTAGGTTTTAACGAATCTAATTTGGACTATGACCGAAACTTTACCGAAAAAAAAAAAGAAAAATACAGACTGGTGTAAATTAATTCTTAGATAAGACAACAGAACAGCATTTGGGGTTGGGTCACAAAGAACGTTTTGAAAAACATGCTGCTCTTTATACATCAAAGTTTGTTTTCACTTTGCAACCACAGAGCACCTTGCTGCTGAGCTACAAAGCAAAAAAAATGGTAGTGTTTTTTCTTTCCTCTGGCTACAAAACAGTAGAAGTTCAAGAGGGGGAGAAGAAAAAACTAAAAGCAATTTTGGACTATAACAACAACAAAAATGGAGTTGACACTGCAGATGAAATGCTTCAGTCCTACTCTACTAAAGCTTTTTCTGGAAGCGATGGCCTTGGGCAGCATTCTTCAATCTGCTGGATATTGCCTCAATGAATACGTATATTATGAGAGAGGATATTTCCTTGTCCAGCCAAAACCAACGCCAATTTTCAATCAAACAGATCCAGGCATCGGATCGGAGTCGCCGACATGAAATGCTTCATTTGCTGCGATTGAATTGAGTTTGCGATGAAGGTGATGAAGATTTACCACCGAATAAACGGACAAAGTGCAGAATTTGTAATTCCAATAAAACTCATTCAAAGTGTGTTAACTGCTCTTGTTATGATTGTAGCATAAGTGCAAAGAATGCATCTATTTCAAATAAAACTAATTTTCGGCATCTTTTCAGCAAGCAAGTAGCCATGGGTATCAATTGACCCCTTTGCTAACTTGGTTTGCGTAAAGCTGGACAACATAGGTAATTTTTTTGTCAAATCGTTTCTTCGCTCAATTGGGAGTGGGTGATCACCAAAATATGTAAAAGTCAAAAAATCTCAACCTGCTATGTTATGCATGTTTTGCTTATTAAAAAAAACAAGGCAAAAAGGGTCAATTAACCCCTTTGGGAGTTCTAGGGTTAACAGAATAAAACGCAAAACTCATCAAAAAAGTTGTCAAATGCTGGCATTAGAGATCTACTGTATGATATAACAAAGACTAAAAGTGTTGTTCAATTTAGAGGAGAAAATTGATTGAAATAAATCAGTCGACCCATTACAATAAATATAACTGGCAGTCTGCATCATTGCATATACCAATACTTCAATTTTCTGAACATGATAGAAAAGTCAATCGCTTTACGTTTGTAAAAAAGAAGAAAAATTTTTTCATGCAGTTTAGCATGCATTTGTTGCTTCTTGAAGTCGTGACAACACATTTTCGACGGCTTGGTACTGGTATATGGTATATTTTGTATTCAGTGTTTACCAGTATTAAATTACTTCAAAAACGTTCAGGTTTCGGTACAGAAATAATAGTCGAGGCTACTCATGAAATATTACAATTATGTACTCCGAGAAACGTTGCATAATAAGAACCGATATCTCATAGAATATTAGGATTTGCAAATTGCAATTATACACAAACAGCACTTCAAATTTGTGCAACAATGCTTCACATATTCCAGCAAAAAATTTTGTTATTACGCTAAACTGTCGTACAAATCAAAACACACAGTAAGTCCAAAATCCAAGTTTTGAGAAAAAAGCAAAAAACTGTTTGGGTTCTAAGTTGTTTGATTTGAAACAAAAAAACCTTACGGATTTTGCTGAAATTTTTATGAAGTGATCAATTGCTCTTCCTACCAAATTTCATAAAAAAATTGCTCGTGGTTAAGTTTTTAAATAGAGTAAGTCCAAAATACAGGTTTTATGCATTGTTGTTTTTTTTAAATACAAAACAATTTGATAGTAAGTCCAATACAGGCTCGATAATATTAAGTCCACGCAGCCCTTTTTTATTACAACGAAACAAGACAAAAACACAATAAGTGCATTGTGACAAAAAAGCAGTAAGTCCAATTCAGCCGCTTTTTTGTTACATTAAATATGATTAACAGAACGCAAAAATAGCAAGTCACTGGAAAATTGTGACCAAATAAAGAAAATGACAAGTTGTGTAATAATATTGCTGGAAAGCTTGAGGAAACTGGAAAAATAATAGCTTTAAAGTAATATTGTCTTTGCTGAAATCATGCATGCTTCTTTCTCTTTAGTCTCTAACAAGTGGTAGACCTACGGCAAAAATGTATATGAAATGTGATTTGTTCGCAGAAAAAAAACAGTAAGGTGGGAAGTGATTTTGGAAGGTTTTATAAGACTGTATGAAAAGCTGGGTTTCAAGTTTTTTTGTGCTTCGTAGAAAATTATTACGCCAAGGCCAAATTTTCCCAAAAAATTGTTGATATTTTTGAATTGGAAAAAAAGAAAGCAACAATTAAGGTAGCATTTGTCTTTCACATTAATTCCACTAGGCCTACGTTATTTTCAGTACATATATGTTGAAAACTCGATTTTTGCAAATGTTAGAAATTCAATGTGGGCAAAAAAAAGGATACCAACAAAAGTTAAACAGATGCGCATTGTGAATTAGATCAGATGGCCAAGTGGTATAGAGCGTCTGTCTCTTGAGCTGAAGACTCAGGTTTGATTCCGAGTAGGGTCAAACCAATGACTTTAAAAATTGGTATTCACAGCTTCCCTGCTTGACGCTCAGCATTAAAGGGACAGTGTGGAGAACAAGCCGGCAAGGTTACTTGTTGTGCCGTTGGGAAAGGCACTTAGCGGGATTCCCCCATCTTGGTGTGGTAGACAGATGGCTGGCAACTCCTAAGCGAGCTCGTATAGCGCATTGATCGCTTTCTCGTGATAGGAGGATAAATATGCAACTAACTAACTAATTTCTGAAATTGTGAAGAAGGAAGATTGCTAAGATCGTTTTGTCATCTTTATTACAATCTTTTCTGTCAGCAACATGGCCTAGCGGTACCGCACAGAGGTTACAGATCCTACGTGACGAGTTCCATTCACAACTGGAGCTGATCGCTTTTGACATATATACCAAGTGGCTACTGACTCGAAGAGCTCAAGATCACTTCGCAGTCTTCCTCAATTACTGTTGAATTCTCAGTTCAATACATGTAATTTGAAAATAACCTCAGTTATTTATTATTTATTTATTTATGAAATGATAAAATTAAAGTTTCAATTGACAAGGACATATCTAGTACAAATAAGTGATTGCTGCATACTGAGCATAACTTTTAACAGGGTTTCCACACAATGATTTTCGTTTTCCGTTTTCGTATTCCAGACTTTTTCAAGACTTAATTTTTGATGAATACAACAAAAGTTACAGGTTGCAGCTACCACATTCAATTACCTTATCAATGCTTTCACCGAATTAACAACTATCAATGGTTTAAAGAAATTAGCAGAAAGCATAGAACACACAAAATCGCTTTGCAAAGAATAAGATGCATACTTCTAGCATAAGCCAGGGATGTCCAACCTGTTTATTTAATGGGCCGCATTGCAAACTGAAATAATTAACTGGGCCGCAAAACCACCAGAATATCTCAATGCAATAGAAAAATTACTTGGATCAAAATTCACAGTGTTTTTAGCTTGAAGAACACCTGGTTGTTTTTACAGAAAACGAAAGATTGCTATAGTAATCAGAGGCTCACCCAGATTTTCATAAAGAGACGGAGCCCCCAGACCACGAAAGAATTTTTTGCAATTTTTACACCCAAAATACTCGTTTTTGCACACTTTCTTATCGAAAGAGGACATACCGATATCTGCAAGGTCACTATAGACAATATGGAATACAAAAATAAATCAGTAGTCAAAAATAAATCAGCTTTAAGTCTGAGAGCAGAAGTTCGACTAAAATAAATGAAAGAAGGCTGCAACCATTATTATTTTGAGTGTATAATTGTAAACTAAAAGTTGGATTTTAGCAGCTCATTACAAATTTCTTGAACGCCAGAGCCAAGGGGGCATGGCGCTATGGCCCCCCAGCGCGAGTCCATGTAATCCAAACATTGACGCTTGATGGATTAATGCCCAGCGTCAACATTTTAAAAATCGATGGCACATCAGCTAGCGTCAACAAAAAGTTGACGGCGTCAATTAGCAACGTCAAGTTAGCAGCGACAACACCAGGGTTGCGAACTCAAACTTGAACTCGATCATTTTGCCAAACTCAAACTCGAAAAAGCATTTTTTCTGAACTCAAACTCGCATGAAACTGTTTGAGTTCATTAAAGAGATATTAAAATTGTTGAAAAGAAATAAACGATCACTATGAAATACAGTTTGTTGTTCAAGTATCAATAGTCACAATCCGTGCAAACTGAAGTTATGATTTTACCAAAAGAAAAGCTGCATGTCATTTATTTGTTCATGCCATTGCAACTTACAAAGTCAACGACTGCGAATTCAAACTCACCAAAGTTGGTCATTTTTGCCGAACTCAAACTTGAACGCAAAATATAAAATTTTTAGAACTCGAAGTTGAACTCGGACTTGCAAGTATTTCTTGAACTCGAACTTGGTTAAAAACCGATCGAGTTCGCAGTCCTGGTCAATGCATACCACTGCTATTAACTATTTCAAAAACATTAATACAGTTTTAGTAAAATGGCCTTCACTCAAAGGCATGACGACCGTTGTAGCCACATGTATTACAGTAAAGGTTGAATACGCGAAAGTTGGTTAACCCACGGTTAACTTAACCGCAGGTTAAATCAAAGGTTAACTCAATTTTGGTATGCACCAACTTTAACCGCTAGGTTAAATTGCTGAATTTAACTGGAAAGTTAAGGCGAAGTTACCATGTGGCGAAGTTACTGGCAACCGCTGGATTAACTTGTGGTTATCTCGTGCTGGACATGCAAAAACACATTTTTTAGGCTATAGACTGCTGGGTATGCGAGTAATTATTTGTTGTATTAACAATTAACGCTTGTATGCTTGAATGGAATAGATTTTTGTGTAGTTTGCAGACTGTAAGAGCTTGGGTAGGTTATGGTAGCAGTCTACTATCACCATCCAACCTTAGCCTAGTCTAGTGACTTAGGCTGTCACTTGAAAAACACCAATTAATTGATAGGCTACTGGTAATTTGGTAGTTAGCAGACGTAACAGAAACTCATCACGGGTAGTCCTATCTTGCGTAACGTACCGGTAATTGGCGGCGTAAAGTGGCTAGCCCACCTGTCCAAAATATCATCTTCTACACTGCTGTAACTTGCTCATCATGAACCCACCCAAAGCCTAAATCAAGGCAGCAGCACAAATTTCGTAAAGAGCCAGGGTTGAAAATATGCCAAAATGTTTTGCTTTAAAAACCTAACGGTGTTCCTATTTCCATGGCTTATTTGCAACCCTATGAAAATGAACCCAAGCGTAAACTGCTAGTCTATTTGATTTGTATGAAAATACATAGCCCACCGGTATCCACTATCCAGTAGGCTACATTACACTAGCGCTTAACCTAGATTTGCAAATAAATAGATTTTTATCAGCAGAAAAAAGATAGTTGTTACGCAATAATAAAGGTTTTCTTCTGCCTTCTGCTAATCTAAAAATGAACAGCAATTTAGCCTATGGCTCTGTTTAATGTCGTAGAAAACCTATCCTGACTTAGCAATTTTTTGCGCAAAACCACGGTTAGCTAACCCCAACCTCAGAATATTTGGTGCATACCAGTTAACTTTAACCACAGTGTATTTATTATTACTAACAGTCGAACCACAGTATACTACATGGTTGTGCAACTTCTCTTTTGTGTTTCTTTAGTTAGGCGTCACGCTCTGTTGCAGCTGTACGCGCATCGTGGAAAAAGACAATCAACGCCTGAAAATACCCGGTAGGTTGAGTATACACATCTAAAACGTTAAAAAATAGAGTTTAGTAGCTAAATGCTAAGGTACAGAGTTTTAACCTGGTCAGTAATATCCTGTCTTTCGTATCTAACACCATAGAACTATGCTAACACTGCACTGAAATCAGTGTTGCCAGATCTCAATTTACTCAAGTATCTAGACTGTTTACCAAAAGTATCTACAACGTAGCTAGATTTTTGATTAAACCACATCTAAACAACAAAAGTGTCTAGATTAGTATCTAACTACAAAAAGTGCGTTAATACGACAAAATACAAGCAATATTTCGGAGTCTGACAAGAAGTAACTTATATACAACATTTAATAATAGCCCAAATTGAGTTTTTCAAAAAATATTCTGCCTAATGAAGACACATTTTAGTTGCAGTGACATCGAAACACCTTTAAACACATCATAGCCACACATTCAAGCAAAAAATAATTAAAAATAAACACAACAGAAAAATATCATGAATCTGCTAGTCAAGTCATATGATCAGCTTTCAGCAATTGGCTCTATGATGGTTTTAAATGGACAGAACTTTAAATTCAGCAGTTTGATGAACTCCCTGGTAAACTTACGCACTAACGGTGTAGGCTGCAGAGAGTTTTTAAATAACTAAGGTTATTTTCAAATTATATTGAACTGAAAATTCAACAGTAATTGAGGGAGACTGCGAAGTGAGCTTGCGCTCTTCGAGTCAGCAGCCACCCGTTATATATGTCGAATGCGATCGGCTCCAGCCGTGAATCAAACCCGTCACGCAGGATCTGTCACCTGCACGCGGTACCGCTAGGCCATGTCGCTGACGTACCGCTAGGCCATGTCGCTGACGAGAGTAGCGGATTTATTTTTATGAAAACTCTAATCCGATCCAAATCCAAAAACTACAATAAATGAAATCCAAATCCGTGTTACTTTATTATATGCTATTATTTCATGCACTGTGAAAAAACTGCCATTGAACTGGCGACTTAGCCGAAGTCGACTTAGGCAAATTCTACTGTACTAATACAATTAAATCCTAATTCAAATCCAAATCCGCAAAAAAGAAAACTCTAAATCCAAATCCGCAAAAAACTCTTAAATCCGGCTTTTTAAATCCTAATCCAAATCCAAGCTACTCTCTGGTAAGCTGTATATATTAGCATCAGCATCTGTGAATCTTGTGCACAGCACACTATCCTTTTCAATACTGTAGGCTTGCTCCACTGCAACTTTACACAAAACAATCTAAAAAATTAACTGCTTAATGAGCTCAAGCAAAGTTTTTCAACAAAACATCACAATATTCCAAAAGTCTACAAGACGAATGTGTATTGTGTAGGCCTACTGTGTAAAGGCGAAGCCTAAAACATTTAGTAGTTTAAAAAAAGGTTCGAAAAAGCAAACCGTTCACAGGATTTTAAATAAAGGACTACACTTCCTAGTTGTCTTTTTTTAGGACGCGCTTTGTTATACACATTTAAAATTGATTTTCGTTACGCTGCGGTTAAAAAATCTATCATTTCCGGTGTTTATTGGCTATAACTCGTCATAATGAAGCTAACAATGCCAAAAATGTTCAAAAAAGCAAACCGTTTACACGATTCCTACTATACCTGTAGGTTAGCAGGCCTACCTGTACTGAGCGGAACACTCGGAAGAACGACTCACAAAATTAAAACGATAATTTCTGGCATTCTTCCGCGATGGGATAAAACAATGAATAAACTGGATAGTTGCAGAATTATCTAGATTAGTAGCTAGGATCTAGACGAAAAAATTGGTATCTAAGGGGACTAAAAAAGTGTCTAGATCTAGATACTAAGTAGCTAAGTTGGCAACACTGCTCAACAGGGGTCGCTGACTGGATTTTCGTCACGCATGAGCAACGCTCAGAACTTCTGCGAACTGTATCAAGTTATGCATGAGAAAAGCCTTAGATTGCAAGTAAAGTGGATGGTTCTGCGGATGTAAGATGGCCCAATTGAGTGTGTATGTGCAAAAAGTATATCTTCTTGCCCCTAACCAAGGGTTTTGAGAATGCAAAGACAGTTTTAAGACGTACATTGATTAAGTTGGCAGGATAAGCTAAGATCGGCCCAGGCCTAATCGGTTTGTCAGTGAATTTTAGTTACCAAGTAGAAACATGCTTTTATATACCCATGCAGCTAGTATGCAGTATGTGCTGATTACGAGAAAGAAAATGTTTCTATAAGCATATCCTGCTATGCGGTAGTGAACTAATGAAAGGTTCTTCAACCACAAAAGAGCAGTGCAGGGCTCCAATCTAGTCTCGTTTAACTTGTAGATTGCTGTGTAAACTCAAATGCGCACACCAAAACATGCACAATATGAGTTAACATTAAAACGACCTGAGTTAACAATCTACCGGTATCACTAATCGAAATTGTTAGTCAAGGACAAGTTGTATGCACAAATTGTAAAGTAGTTATCATCAGTATGTAGTAAATTGAAAATGCATTCCGTCGGTTAAAAACTGTATACCTGTACTGTAAAATGAGAATCTTTCAATTCTCATAACGTGCTTAGTCATGTTTAATGGAGAAGTAGGGTGTGATTTTTTACTGTCTTATACATTGAAACAAGCTAATTACACTATTTACTGGTGCTGTTAACTTGTAAACCCGTTTCAATTCTTTACACTGTATATTGAGCAGAGATGGGCAGTATCAAGATATGATACTTGTATCGGCAATACGTATCGCGCAATACTTTTGTGTCGATATCGAATTAGTGTTTCACCACAGTATCACATATCGGTATCAATTAAGCGTGTTTTTGTGCATCGCCGATACAAGTTTCTCGATACTGTTTTTGAGCTCAAGCAATCTTACCAGGTGTTGACTGCATGCTCATTAACGGTTTCTGAAGAATGTGAAAATAAATTGAAGCTCAATTCCCTCAATGATTTTAAGCGACGTTTTGTCGGCAAATTTCTCTTCTCTCTATTTGCAACTGTTTTGTAACGCCATTGACGTTAATTGTGAAATTGGAGCATGTCCAATACACATGCTATTTTTACAGTTTGCAATTGTATGCAGATTGCAAACTTGTAGCAGTTTTTTTAATTCATTTTTGAACCAATTTTTTCTAATTCATTTGTTTTTTCTTGATATTGTATCGAGATGCTTGTATCAGCATTATTTGTAAGGAAGTGTCTATTTCACCGGAAATTGTGGTTACCTAACTTCGAAAATCGTAGTTGCATAATTGTTGTTTGGTTCCCGTAGTGCGATTCTCACAATAGGGTAACCGTAAGGGAAGTTTCTGGTCACGCATCCACGATTTTCGAACTTCGGTAACCAGAAATTTCCGGTGAAATAGAAGCTTCCTATTTAAAATTTAAAAAATTGTATCAGCGATACAAGTATCGATATTAATTTAACACCTCTTCAAAGTATCGTGCATCGGTATCGATTAACTCTATTTTCAAGTATTGTGTATCGATATTGATTAACTCAAAAATTGAGTATCATGCCCATATTTTCAAGATCACAAAGTTAGTGATCTTGCTCACCTCTGTATATAAGCATTTCCAAATGGTACCGGTATTTTTTCTAAATTAGCATGTTTTCGGAATAACATCAACAGTTTTTTATATAATATGCTAGTTGTAGTCTGGTGGCTGGTTTCATTATTCTATGAAACTAGTGTGATTGTGTTAAACAGGAGAACAGAAGTTATCATGTCTAACAACATTCAACTTGAAAATGATTGCATGGAGTTGATTGAAATAGTGTTTGGTGATGAATTTGAGATTATGCAAGAATGTTTGAATTTAAATTGTGCCGAGATGACAGAGTCTTTGTGTGCTGCAGTCTTGCCAAAAAATCTTACTCTTTCTCCATACGGAAAAAAACAAATTTTGGAATGAGTAACATATTTTAACTCCACTAAAAACCCCAATGCCATTATTTTTTTTTACCCTAAGCTCTGTCGTGAAGCCTACCATCTTTTTCATAATCTTGACCAACAAGTTGCTGCAAAATACTTACTTTCTTTGTTAACTGCTATCATGAAAGACCCAAGTTGTAGTTTCAAAGAAAATTCTGGAATACTGCCAGTAAGAGAAAGCGATATTACCAAAGATGAACAAGAAATTTTGCAATATATTGGTACCTATAATGAAAGTAGTCAAAAAATTTCCAGATGATGAACCATTGATATGCAAATTGAAGTCCTGCCAAGTCACATCACATCCTGGATTATTAAGTCTACTAGAAAAAAATAGCAGTTCTCTCTATATCCCCGACAAAAATTTCCTTTCCCTTTCGATTCATATCTACGGTCGTGTCAAGCAAGAATGCTCTAAAAATGTGAAAGATATCTCTTTTGATGCTTTAGAAGATGCAATTCCTCGCAGCCCAAGAGTGCTTAAATTTGTTGAAGATTTAGTTGGTGATTTGATTGATAACAGTACAATTTCTTTACAAAATTGCGAAGAAAAAATTTTGAGAGCTTGTTCAAAGGTGTTCGCAAAAATTCTTGTGGATTTCGGGCATCATTGCATGGAAAAAGCAAGTAACACAAAAAGAGTCATTATGTCAGGCAACGTCCAATTTGAAAATGATTGTCTTGAGTTAAGTAAATTTGTGTTTGATGATAAAGTTGATGTTATGCCAGAATGTTTTGATTTAAACTGTGCAAGGATGGCAGAATTTTATTGTGCTGCAGTCTTGCTACAAAATGTCAGTCTCTGTGTACTTCATATGAAAAAAACAACGACATATTTTGGAATGCGTAAAATTTTTTAACTGTCATAAGCCAATATTTCTTTTTACTCTTAATTTTTTGTCACGAAACCTATTATTTGTTTCAGAATGTCGATCAACAAGTTACGACAAAATAGTTACTTTCTCGGTTATAACTGCTACTATAAAAGAATTAAGTTGTAACAACCTCCAACTTGAAAGTATTGTATTGCAGAGCTGTAGTGTCTCGAGACATGTCTCGGTCTCGAGACTCGATTTTTCAAAGTCTCGGTCTCCAAGGTGTGAAGTCTCGGTCTCGTCTCGATAAACTCTTGCAATGCGACCCAAACCTTACTAATGGTAAACCAGAATTTGCGCAGTTAAGCTCCACAGATGAGTTAAATTTGGCTTCTTTCATAAATCAAAAATCTTGGTTGCTGTTCAGTTTTTTCAAGAGACCTTGCAGTTTCTGGTTGGCGACATCTGTAGAACTTTGGGCAAATGATGAAGGTTACAAGACGTTGAAACTTGTGGTACAATCTTTAAATGTCGTTAATGACACTGCAGAATGATGCATCAAACTTAGCCTACTCAAGATTTTTCGGCTGAATTTTCAAAAAATGAAGAGGAAAAGCAAGACATACTTCAGTGCGTGGAAGTGTGGAACATCACAGAAAACAAACTAATTTGACCAAAAAGCAGTCGCTACACCAATATTATTTTGCTAAAATAATGCTTAGTTCATGTGCCTTTTTGAAGTTGCTGCAAGTTCGGTTAGTCAAATAGTGTACTACCAACAAGAAAATACTTTAAGAAATCTGAAACTTGACGGCTGTTTGGTATTCATAGTTGAATGAACCAACAAAATCACTAAATTTTGCGCAAATAATTTTCTCTTGCTAGGTTTTCATGCCAGCAGAGTCAAATTTGAGCTTATCATTTAATTTTCTGCCTTGATTGTTGTAGCATTCTTCGACATGGAGGCCTATTCAGTAACAGTGTGAAATGTGTATGAATTTATTATTTTGTGTGCAGGTGCTTTGTGATATGCACGGCACAAATTTCAAGAGTTGAAATGCTTTTGAGCACCTTATTTTGTCACTAAATTGAGACAAAGAGATCTAGCTAGTCACATATGCAATTTTTACTAGAAGTGATAACGTCATCTAATCAAAAAAATTGTACCGGTATTACTCCCAAACCAATCACGTAGTGACAGTAATAATAGCAAATTTGAACTTTGTGAGTAATTCTGAATTCGGTGATATGTCACTTGACTCACTTGTATATAATTAATGCAAATTTTTTTTGTAAAATTTTGATGACGTAGTTAATTAAAATCGCGTTGAGCATATCCTAAACAACAAAAGTTTTTCCTGCAACTTTGCCAGGATCATTTTTTAGGGTCACATAAAGGGAAAAGCCGTTTGCAGCATTTTTTTTCAAAAAAAAGTTTTTTTTTGAACAACCCTAATGCCCACCTTGACAGGTCTAAAAATTGTAGCGCAATCGCTTCCGCAGAGTTCGAGAATCATAGGCCTATGTTTTCGTGAGGCCACCCGTCGAGATTAAAGATTGAGATCAGACGCTCGTAGCAAGATGATAGATAAATTCTAGGCTCTATATCAACGAAAAAAAACCAAAAGATCTAAAAGTTAGAACATTTTTGTTGCAATTTCTCGAACGACGGAAGCGCTTGAGAATAAGACAATTGCAACGACCCGGTAATGAGTGATTAATACATAGCAAATTTTTAATGAAAATGTAAGAGAAGTTCTCGTTTAAAAAAGTATAATGATTTCGAAATAATCATTATACTCATACACATCAAAGTTTTTGTGAGTAAATACCAGCTGACTCATAGGCGTAGCCAGGGGGGGGGCATGGTCTGGCGTGGCTTCACACATTCTTATACTTTTAAATTGTATGAACATCGCCAAACGCCGAAATTTTTCTGCTACGTTACGGTAACTGGAAGGAATAAACGTCACGTTGAGCGCACTGTTGCAATAGCAGCTGCGAAAACATCCCTTCCTTGATCAAGAAGTTTAACCTACCAATGAGCAAACAACAACAATTCTTTATTGACCAAGTGGATATCAATTCAATGCAAACGGAAAAATAATAAATACGGCCACTTGGTAAGGAGACAGCGAAAAGACTAAAGAGTCACCACGTCAGCTGCCACCTCACAAGCACTTAATACAAAACACATAATTATGCAAACGAACATTCACAATACCATAAATACAAAAACTGACCACACTTACAGCTTAGTAGTATGATAAATTCTCAGCACACTACCATGTATCCTCTGGAAATGAATTTGACCAATTAATTTACTTGCAGTACAGAAAGCAAACCCAAGCATTTATGATTCTTGTTAAAATATCATAGAATTTGGAAGCGTCTATATTGCCGTCAACGGCAAAACATAAACATCAACAAGCCAATCAACAGTCATGCGTATATAGACGCTAGCCAATCAGTATTTCTCCAACAACAGCGATACAACAGACGCTGCCTAGAATTTTATTGCTGTACAGTGCAGGTTACTATTGTTTTTCACTTTCTTAAAAATCAAACACCAAGTTTTAGACAAACACAGAATGGACTGTGAAGACAATATGATACACTGATAACTTGACAGTTACAATTCAATCAATAGAGACAAAGCAATACATAAACATGGAGTTAGTTACTGCGGAAATACTGATTAATTATAATTATTCACCGACACTACACATGAATAATGGAACCATTTATACAACCTATAACCTAATTTATCTTTGTATCGTAAAATGAAAGCAAATATCGTTTGTATTTAACTTTGAAATTTTCAAAAGAATGGGTTTTGATATCACTAGGTACCTCTCGCCAGATCTTAGGACCATAAAATTGGAAAGATTTTTTACCTGTTTCGATGCGTTTCCGGGGTAAAAAGTAATTCAATTGAGTTGAATGACGTGTTTGATATCCATGAATTTGAGCACTTAATTTCAACTTTTTGAACTGTAGCTTATCATTTCCAAGAACAGAGTGCATTAATTTAGCAACTTCTAATTTGATAACATCATCAACTTGTAAGATATTTAATTTAGCAAATAGAGGTAGAGACGGATCTCTAAAGCCACTGTTAGTCATTATTCTAATAATTCTTTTTTGCATTAATTTTAGAGGTAGGAGAGCATTATGCGATGCTTGACCCCACGAAGCTATGCAGTACTGTAAATGGGAATTTATTAGCGCATAATACACATTTTAAAATATTTTCACTTACATATTTCCTTAATTTGAGAATGGCAAAAGATCCTCTGGATATTTTGGAACAAACCTGTTTTATATGCGGTTCCCACAACAAAGCATCATCAATTATTACTCCAAGGTACTAAACATGACTTTTCCTTTCAATTTTACGGTTGTTCATAGTTATATTAAAATCTACGTTATTTTTCTTTTTGGTAATGAGCAAAAATTCAGTTTTAGTGTAATTTATTGACAATTTGTTTAGACACATCCAATCATTTATTTTCTTCACTTCAGTGTTTACATCCTTTTCTAATTGTTTAATATTGCTATTTGACAGAGTTAGACTAGTGTCGTCAGCAGAGAGTCGCGTGCGAAAGTTACTCGCTAGTGGAAGATCATTCATATAAATAATGAATAGAAGTGGCCCAAGCGTGGAACCCTGCGGCACACCACAAGTAATGTTTCCTACACTCGACTGTTTCCCATTAACCACTGTGTATTGTTTCTTATTGGTTAAATAACTTTTCAGTAGCTGGTGGGGTAGGCCTCTAATACCGTATTTAGCTAATTTTGATAACAATATATTATGGTCAACTGTATCAAATGCTTTGGCTAGATCTAGAAACAAACCACAAGTCGTATATCCTTTGTCAAGATTATCAAAAAAATCATCACAAATTTCAGAGACAGCATGAGATGTAGAACAGTTGGGTCTAAATCCATACTGATTAACATTAAGTAACTTCTTTTTATCCAAATACTGGGTTAATCTGTGGTGGATACATTTTTCAAAAATCTTCGAAAAGGGTGACAGCAAGGAAATAGGTCGGTAGTTTTCACAGATATCTTTAGGGCCTTTTTTATAAATAGGCTTGACTTCCGCTATTTTTAAAATATCAGGAAATGTACCTTCTTTTATGCAATAATTATACAATTTGGTTAGTGTGGGGGCAATGATGCATGATGTCATTTTTATGTACCTGATTGGTATTCCATTACTTCCTACACTTTTAGATAGTTTTAGTTCATTTAAGTGATTTAATACTTGATTAGCACTGATTGGATTTACATAAAATGATGTTAAACTGTTGTTAATCAAGGATCAGTTTGTAAACTTGCAAGTATTAGATGGTGGGCAAATGTTTTGTGCCATTCTAGGTCCAATATCAGAAAAGTGATTATTTAAGGTCTCACAGATTTGCTTAGAATCATACACCAGATGATTACTCTTGTCAATAATTTTGTTAATAAACAAGTCATAATTTTTGGTTCTTTGAGTTATGTTATTTATTGACTTCCAAATCAATGCAGAGTTGTGCTTGGATTTAGTGATTAACTCATTGTTGTACAGCTTTTTGGATAGCTCTTTAATATGAGTCAATTTGTTTCTATAAACTTTATACGTTTTTTTGGTGTAATTGTCACCCTTTAAAGACTGTTGATACAACTTATTTTTATGATTAATGGATTTCAAAATTCCTCAGGTAATTCAAGGTTTTTCCCTCAATTTTTGCTGCTTACGACTAGCCTTTTTAAGAGAAGCATGTTTTTGAAGAGATTCTTTGATAATGTTAAATTTATGAAATAATTCATGAGCTGTTTGAAGCAAAATTTTTTTTTCAAACTTAGATAATTTGTCTTCTAGATCTCTCAAAAAATTTTCTACAGTTAAGTTTGAAGCATCTCTTATTAGTGAAGTTGGAGGTGTATTGTAATAAGGTTTTGTACCGCGGTATTCGCGGTACTGCCCACCTATGCTCATTGGTAGGTTAACCACCTATGCTCATTGGAAGGTACTGTACCGCGGTACTTTTTTAGTACCGGTACCGTCGGTACTTTGGAAAAAAAGTACCGGTACCGAAGTGCCGGTACTTTTACTTCTCAATTTTTAGGCAATACTCGGTACTTTTGCAAAATCTGTTATAATGAAAAAGGAGAAGTCTGCACAACTACACCTTCCACAGCAATCGTTTAAAAGATTTGTTTTTAAAATACAATACTGCCATCCTTTCAAGCGCGGCAATAGAAAGATTCTTTTCCACAGGAAAAGATATTTTGAAGCCAAAGAGGAGTGGTCTATCAGAGTTAGACGACTTTTCCCAAATGGTTTTGTTTTTGAAATGCAATTCAGAGTAAAAGTTTTTCAATAGTTTCGTCTGTTCTTTTTTGCGTCACTGTCCGTTGATAAGGTTGTTACCAGGGTAGGAAATATCGATCGATATTCTCAACTTTTTCGTCATCGAATGCAAAAATTCTTCACTTTTTTTTCTTTATCGATTGGGGCTTTTCCCTATTTTTTTGCGTGGTAAATTGATATTAATTAATCCATATTTTTTTTCTGAATAAGTTCTTTCAAAAGTTTTTATTTTTTGTTATTTTTAGTAACTTATCTGGTTTTTGTGGTGTTTGCAGGTAATATTTTACTTTACATCCTCAAAAAAACAGTTGGCGTGCGGAAAATTCCGCTCAAATCATCGAGTAGTGCGAGTGTTGCATCAAACGCACTGTCATTTTTGAATCCATTCCAAACTATAACACGAGAAAACGTTTCACTTTCATTAGCTTGTTTCTTGTACCAAATTGAGATACCAGTATTGACATTCCAGTGTATTTTGAATTTTTGTTCACCAGCTTTTTTTTAATGCAACTTGAAACCTAAGCTTAACTATGAGAACAAGAACGACAAAAATTTAAAGTAGTTTTGAGACGTCTTTTTTGCAGATTTCAAAATTCATTTTTTCAGATTCAACTCGTTATTTCGCTAATAATTATAAGCTTTTTTTAAACATTTGATTTTCTTTGATGTGATTTCTTCTTCATTTGTATTCTCTTGCCACGAGAAAGCGACGGAGGCGCTATGCGTAGGACGAATCTAGACTCGCTTAGGAGTTGTGTTTGTTTCCGAGTGTTCCGGTTGAGCTTTGCTTCTGACTTCTTCAATTTGCTGCTAGCTTGATTCCACCAAGCAGAGATAATTGCCGTGAAGCGTCTTGTCCAAGGACGCAACAACGAGATTTGGGTGGGAGTTGAACCACCAACCTTGTGAACATGGCCGTCGTAAAAATGACCCTCCGAACCACTCGGCCGCGCTGCCGACAGACATTCCATCGACTTACAACTCTTTGCAATAATGTTTCTTGAGTGAATCTCCTTAAAAAAATGCAAAATTATAAAATAATTGTGCGCTTTTTCTTGTGAATCCGATGGCATTTCAGACGTAGAACATAATATTAGCCAGCTAATATCAACTTTATTTTTTAAAGGCTCACATCCTAAACATGACTGGCCTGAGGTCTACCTTAATAGCAAACTATAAGCCTATTTGGTATTACATTTACTCGTGTCAACTCGACGAGTACTCATAAAAATGTTTCAAACTAATCGTTGCTGATTATGACAGTCTACTGCAGCAGCTCTTCCCATCTTACTTCGTAGCTTATTCGCCATCTGTCAGTTCCGTTATGAGATTATTCCCAACTCCTAATGCGCATATGCATTTTTGCTCCAACCATTTTTGCTTGCTATATCTTAATTCATAAGATACTAAACTTACAAAGCAAAACGTGTGTTTGCACTTACGCAGCCCCATCTTAGAAAATGTCTTCGTACGGCGTACGCTCTTCTTAAAACTATTTTCCTGTTAAGGGGGTTATGAAAGTCTTCAACTTCCTAAAGGAAGCGGTAGAACAAAAATGTTTGAGAATCACTGCTCTACACTCAGGATCTCCAGTCTCGTGATCATGAGTTTTCATATCGTCCTCGTCCGTGGTCGCACGAAGTATTATCTATTATTATGATTACGTGAATGTAACTTAGAGCTTTGAGTGCTTTCTGATAATCAGTGCTAGAGAGTTGTAAAAACACTTATGGGGGGATGGTAGGCCTACAATTTTTTACGCAGACGTTAGGAGGGATGGTCATCATAGGCCTACTTGTAAGGGAATGATTTTCGCGAAAATATTTTATGGGGGGATGGTGCTGTGTTTGGGGGGGATGGCATCCCTCACATCCCCCCTTAACTGGAGTGCTGCTGCAAATTACAGACCGCCCGATTAATCTTGGATCATCGCTCTCGAAAGCTAAAAAGTATCGTAATCCATCGGCTTTGAAAGCCAAAAAAGTACAGACTTTCGGACTGTACAGATGATCGTTTCGGCTTTCAAAGCCGAAAAAGTACGCTTTGGCTTTCAAAGCCAAATTACTTAAGTAGACTAGCTAGGGTTAGGTTAGATTAGTAGACTAGAGAGGGTTAGGGTTAAGTTAGGTTACGATCAGGTTAGGGCTAGGTTAAGGTTAGGTGAGCACCAGGTTAGGGTTAAAAAAGTAGATTATTGAGCTGGTACCAATAATCACCTTAAAAGTTTTACTAAAACTTCTTTGGTCCCACTTAGGGTTGGGGTAACTCTAACTTAACCCTGATTTGATTTAGTAGCATATTTACCCTAACCTAATTCCTACTTAACCCTAACCTAATCGCTAGTCTACTTAGGTAATTTGGCTTTGAAAGCCAAAGCGTACTTTTTCGGCTTTCAAAGCCGATAGATTACGATACTTTTTAGCTTTCGAGAGCGATGATCCAAGATTAATCGGGTGCACAGACGCAAAAAGTAAGCGCCATGAAAAAGTTAAAACGATTTATCCAACGTGAAGATCCGCATTGCAACAAATTTTAAAAAATAGCGAAGCATAAGGCCTACCTTAAAATATTATTGACCCTCAACTCCTGAATCCATTCTGTTCTAATTCTTAACTGATTCTATTTTTACTGTTCTAATTCTTAATTTTACTTTTACTGTTTATTTTACTATTATTATTTTACTGTTCTAATTCTTAACTGATGATTTCATCAACAGAAACGCATGTTTTTCAGTGCTTTCTTCTAATCGTAGCTTCGCTTTTTGCTTCTTCGTTTAGATCCACTTAATGTCATAAACATAAATCAAGCGATAACGTGTAAACAAAATATTATAGTTTGCCGGTTCAGGGAGTTATGCAGTGTATTGCAGTTGAGTTTAAATTTTGCAATTGCAGTTATGAAGCTATTGTTAATTAAGAGTTTTGATTGGTATATTATTTTTTTATGTCGATTCTATTTGAATAAGAACAAATTTTGAGTGTTAAAACTTATTGAACTTTTGTAAAAAGGAAATTGTCAATTCACGCTGGTTGTTACGCACAATAGCCTGCTGTGGGTATTTTCTGCTTGAATTTGATATTTTGCATGCTGAATTTTGTCGCTTATTTGTTTTCTTTATTCGTCGAAAACGCTTTTTAGGCTGCACCAGTGGTGAAATTGGTAAGTTAGAAGTGCCGGAGCTCTCCGGTTTGCAGAGAACGAAATGAAATATTAGGTTGTTTTTAGGCGCTTTATAACTACCAAGGTCTCGTAGCACCAGTACTGAAGTAATTCATAGGACAAAGTATGTTTTTACCAATTTCATTCTCCACACTACCCATGATGCCGAGCGCTAAGCTGAGTAGCTGTGGATACCATTTTTAAAGTCTTTGGTATGACTCGACGGAGTATCGAACTCAGTCTCCTTGAGAATCAACTACGAGCATAACAAAAAAGACCAGTAGAAGCAATAATCGCTAGGGTCAAAGTTGTCGGTCTTCGGGCAATATGACGCGGCGAAGCTTTCAAGCAACATATCATGGCTTGGCAGTGCATATCGGTATGAAGGCAGAAACTCGCCACTTGGGTTATTAACTGAATCCTTATCAGAAAACTAACAGTGTTCATGTACGGCCATGTTTTATTAGGTGATGAGCATTTTTTAGCGGCTAAAAATAACTGTTTATCGTAATCGCGATACCGGTAACGAAATCTTGACACGGAATTATGTTTCCTATCACAACTTCCTACGCGTTCATTTTATGCTCAGCACAATGAGCACACTCTGGAATAATGGTTATGGACAGTGCCGAAACTAGCGCCGCCCCGAACCCCCCAACCGGGGAGGGGGGGCCGCACAAAAAGGGGGCCTCGTAAATAGTCAGTACGTAGTACTATTTACTCAACGTATGATTAAGGTGCCGTAAATAGGCCTATTCTAAGATTCAATATATTTATGTCTTTACTCGCGCAATATGGGGCCCCCATATCATATTTATGCTTTTCGCCATGGGGGGCCCCAGCAAGTTTTTCGAAAAATAGCAGTCGCAAAGCTAGCAAACAAACGTTTAATAGCATACCAAGGGCCCCTCATCCTCAGGTGAAAGGTGCAAAAACAAGCCTTAAAAACGTTTTTTTTTCGCATAGGTAGCAAAATGTTAGAGTAGGATTTGCTTGCAGCGTTATTTTAGTGGGTTTGCAAGGGACCTAGTAAAACAGACTGCCTTGTTAAAACTGAGGAATTTTAAAGGCTCAAAACGCACAAAAAGCCTCCAAAATACGGTCAAGTTCCGCAAAATTTTCTGGGGGGGCATGCCCCCAAACCCCCCTAGCATGGCATTGCCCCTTCGGGGCTCGCTCTTTTGTATCATCATTCAAGAAAAAGTTTTTAGGGGGCCCCCAAAGATGATTTTTTGGGGGGGCCGCATTGCCTAGTTTCGCCCCTGGTCGTGGAGCATGATATCAACAAGCTGAGAATTTAGAATTTAAGCTGAATTTAGAAAAGAAGCTGAGAATTTAAAGGCAAAAACGCCAGCATTAGTGATTAAGACTTCGTCTATTCCTATTGCTTCATCACACAACATCCCACTTTAACCATGGTATATTATTGCTACATAAAAAAATCCTGTTATTTTTGTGTTAATACAAATAAATAAACCCTTCCGTTTCATGCAATACGCTCGTCACACATATAAGGTACCGTGCCTCAACTACTCATTTCCTAGTCCTTGCCGGTGAGCAAGAGAACAGTAAGCCTACGTCTGGTAGCGCAGTATTCGTTCTACTTTACTTCCATTCACAAAGCATTTTGACATCATAAACGTAGTATGATCGACAGGTTTAAAATTGCGGTTTTAGCAAATAATGCGCCTACAGTAAAGCCTAGCGGTCGTGATGTGAAAGACGGGGATATCAATGCGACGATTACTTAGTTTCACAGAGTGATTCGGTTGATCGATCCAGTAACATTCGTTGTCCCAGGAACTGCCGGAGCTCGCGCTCCGGTGGTAGTGGAGAAGTTTGGGGCGGAGCTCCGGCCCAATTTCACCACTGGGCTGCACGGATTACGATTGTGTATCACGTCCGCGTCAAAATTGTAATCCAAAATACAAGACAAAAAGTGTAAACGTTTTCTGCAGTGGCAGCGTGTCAATTCCCAACTAGCACCAGCTATATAGTCGCCAGACGAATTCGCGATCTACCCCTTTCCCCAACAAAAATTTTAAAGGAGCGCACATGGCTAAATAGTTCCAAAGCCGAATATACTTTGCAATGCTGATTGCAAACCGAAAAAAATTACCCGGAAAGCGAAAAATACCGACACCAGAAAATAACTGGTCCACAGATCTTTTTGATTCGCTGAAACAAGTAAGACAGACCAGAAAGACAAAATGAAATTAAATTTAAATAAAACGAACACAACAGTAACAAAAGCAGTGATTAATCAATGTCCAATTTTACGTTCACATCAATCGCACGACTTTTGTCTTTGTTTTGTTTTAAACCAAATCCATCAATCTTATTCCATTCTTCCCACTTTTCAACAGCGGGAGGATAAAAGTCCGGATATTTTTTAGGAATTACAGCTCGAGCAAACTTTTCAAATTCACGCTTTTTGTACAAATCTTGATCCTCACTCTTCCAACTGAAAAAAAGTGTTATTGTGCTAAAATTTTACTATTTTTTAGATTATTTATTTTGCATTAACACTCAACAACACACTATTAGCAGTGTATTACAAATAGGCAGACGTAGGTGATAAGCTACACCATCAAAAACTCAAGACTTTTTTATACGTACATACCAAAACGCTTTTTGTGCTTAATAACGGTGAATGTTACTTTACAACGCAGTATCACCAAATCAGCCTTACCACGCTTTACAAAATTTCGTTCTGAAAAGTGAAAACTAAAAAATTGGCACTTGACAGCTTTTTCCGCTTGATATGTAGACTAAAGGGGCTGTGTGGCAGACAACCGGGCTGACACATACTACTACTGCGCTGTTGGGAAGACTATAACCGAAATTCCCTTTGTTTTATTGTTGAGCAAGCAGTGTTCGTCACTGCCATTATACAACAAATTGCCAAGAAAACGCTGTTTAAGAAAAAATTATTATTGAGTAGTAGAAATGAAGCTACAACTGACAACAGTTCTTCTGTCACATATTTATAATTTGCATTCCCGCATACACACTAACCCATCAAACTGGATGACAGCTTAATAAAAATATTTATTTCGTTGCAGCGTGGCGCAGTGGTTCGGAGCGTCGTTTTTACGACGACCATGATCACAAGGTTAGTGGTTTAACTCCCAAACTAGTCTCCTTGTTGCGTCCTTGGATAAGATGCTTCACGATGATTGTCTTTGCAAGGTGGACTCTGGCAAGACAGAAGTCACAAGAAATTCAACCGGAAAACTTGGAAACAAAGGCAACTCCAAAGCGAGTTTGGACTTTTCTTACGCATGACGGCTTCGCCGCTTTCTCGTGATAGGAGCATCAAGATGAAGAAATCAATTAATCAATCCATATTTATCCTCCTATCACGAAAAAGCGATACAACGAGCTCCCTTAAGAGTGGCTGGCTATCTGTCTTCCACACTAAAATGGGAAACCCTGCCAAATGCTTTTTCCAATGGCCCTACACGTAAATTTGCCAAATCGTTCTACACACTGTCCCTCCAATGTGCATGAGTGTTAAGAAAGCTGTAAATACCAATTATAAAGTTGTTGGTTGCAGACGCTCTTAGCACTCGACCATCTGAGCTATGAAACATCTGAGCAACTTCACTGTAAAAACGGCGGTTTAAGCATTAGGCAAAAAATCAGAACTGTAACTTTCTCACATTTTTCAAGTAGGGTGAATCGATGCCACACCCCCCTAAAAAAAATTGGGGGTAAAAATGTCTTTACTGATTTTCAAAAAATTATGTATTCATTTATTTCCATCTTAGCTCACTTGCTACTTGCAACTTTCAAATGTGACCATCTGTCTTCAAAGTGTACATTTGGATGTATGTTTATGCGGTACTTCAAATTCCTATATTCATAAGTTAATTTCGTGTCGATTCTTTGAACCGGATTTCCTTGAGTTTTTTGGATGAATTTAGTTGAAAGATACCTATGTAAAACAAAATTAATATGTCACATCAATGAAGTAATAACAATGTAGCTGCCAACAACTCAGTATTATTCACATGACTACAAGTTTACATCAGTTGTGACTACTGCAGTGTTAGCAAATTGCTACTCAGGAATTACACCAAATAGGTACAAGTATAATAATTACTGATGGGCACGATAACCTTATGTATGAAGCGATAACAATAGTCGATAATTTCAAAAATGCCCTGGGCGATACCGACAACACTATGCAACAAAAAAAAATTGTAGTAAAAGGTTTTTTATTTATTTTGGGGTATATTTGGGACGCTAAATTTGAATCTGTTGTCCATTCTTATCCATCACATCAGGGTTTTAAGTTGTATCCATTCTAGGTCTGCCGTAATTCGCAAAACTGCAGGAATTTCGAGCACTGGTTAAGGTTTTCCTACGCATATTTTCGTTCAAATCGACAATCAAAACTAATAGCAATAGACTGTAACTAGAATGGAAGAGAGAGCAATACCCTGGAAAAAGTTTGCCATTTGATGGAATGACTTTGTATGCATATAGGCATTGTAGTGTAGCCAATTATTTTTCTTTTACTCCAAAAAAATATTTTACCCCACCAACACGTTATTTCAAGTTATTACTCCACAAGACAATACAACACCATCACACATGTGCTTGAAAATGCTTTTGGATTCTCGCTTTGCGTTCATTTGGAGCATCAGTTTCTCTGTACAGGTACCAGCAATAGTCGGCTATCATTCTGTCGCTTGGCTTTCCTTGGGAATGTGGTCCAATCTCAAAAATGTCTTGGTGAAACCTTTCACCGAGCTCATCGCTGACGTCTTACAAATTGTCAGGAAAAAAAGTCTAAGAGTGAATGCAAGAAACGGTTCTTTAAGCACATACGAGAATCAAGCTTCTGATTCCGAATCAACATGTCTCGCACAACATCGGCATAATTCTCGCTTTTTTTGCCATCTAGAAAATTGCGTATTACTTGCTTGAACGATTTCCAAGCACCCAACTCCAGGCTATTCAAACGATGATCAAATTTTTCGTCTTTTATGAAATCTCTGATATCTGGTCCAACAAAAACACCTGCTTTTAACTTGGTATTGCTCTTCTTACTGAAAATCTTTTGCATGATGGTCCATTGCTTCGACAAAATTTTTCATAAGTCCGAGTTTTATAAGCAATGGTGACAAGTACACTTTTTGAGGTTCAACAAGGGGTATATGCTTTACGTTACACCTCCCAACCGCAAACTCATCAAGGGAAGGCCAAAGAGTTTTAGTGTAGTGATTAGTATCATCACAACTATCCCTAAGACACAATAAGCACATATTCTTTCGTGTAGCCTAGCTGTAGGCCAAGAAGTAGGGAAACCAATTTCAAATCTTTGTAGATGCTCCTAGCATAGTAGTCAATTGCTTCTAAAAGAGTTTTCATAAATTTATAACTCTTTCATATTAACTGCATATGTCACCGGCACAAAAGGTTTTGTGTTGCCATTATGAAGTAAAACAGTTTTAAGACTGGTTTTACTGGAATCAATAAACAGCCTCCACTTATCAGAAATATGTTCGTAGCCCAGTGATTGCATCAATGCACATATATCATTGCAAAAACAAAGCGTGTTTTTATTCGTTAAAAACAAAGCCAGCTCACCTGGTCGTCGGCGATAAAAGGTAATTTTAGTGCCTGTTTTAAAAAGATTCCATTGCTTTAACCGCGAGTTTAAAAGTTCTTCTTTCTCTTTTGACACAACTAGATCTCTCTCTAGGTCAGTGGTTCTCAACCAGTGGGCTATGGAAACATTTTGAGTTGGCCACAGAACTTTTTAAAAAATTGCTAAATTTATTGAAAAATTCTGTTTCATTTGCGTCACTATAGTTAAGTTTACACTTTTGTGTTTGTTTAGTAGTTTTGACAGTAGTAGCAATGAATGACACTGCTGTTTTTTTGCTACAGAGAGATAATTTTCATTCCAATCATTCAATTAATAGTGTGCAGTTTCGTGGAAAGATTGTGAAACTAATCTAGGCGATTGTCGTAATAAAACTTATTTCTCGTTGTGTTGGTGGCGTGATGCAATCAATGCCTTCTTTCGCGTCCTGTATGGACTTAGATTTTAAGCGGCTACAACTACAGTGTGGTTCTCAAAGCAAGCCACTTGGCTTCCTAAGGTGAAATTTGCGAGTTGAAGGGATAAACAGGGGTGGATCCAGGGGGGTGTGGGGGATGCACTCTCTACCACCAGCCATTTTCCACAACGCTTTGGATAAATAAAAATCTGCTACAATTTTGAACCTTTTCATAAAAATATGCCTGAGTCGCCTTAAGCAAGCATAATCGAAACTGGGCGAAAATGCATCATATTTGGTAAAGAACTCAAAATCAGGGGCCAACACCATAAACAAAATTTACCAGAAAATTGCTCAAAAAGCACTAAAATGGCCATTACAGTATGCAAATTTTCAAGGGAGCATGCTCCCGGACCCCCCTAGAGTCGTTTTTCTTACTTAAGTTGCTGAACTCAACTCTGCTGCAAAAAAACTATGCTTGAAAAGGTGACGAAATTTGATAACCCCTCCTTGAAAAATTTTCTAAATGCGCCCCTGATATGAAACATTTTAAAAAGGCTTATTTGCGCCCGTTTCCGGGACTAAACGTCTGAACGTCTTTGTATTTAGCCAACATTCAACCTGATTCAAAATCACATCCCCCCCATCAAAACTTTTTGGATCCGCTCCTGGGGATGAATACTCGTTTAGGAAGGATAAAAAGTTAATGGGCCACAGAACTTTCGTGCAACAAAAATGGGCCACGAAAGAAAAAAAGGTTGAGAACCACTGCTCTAGGTCATTCAACATAAATTGATTCATAAAAATTGAAGAATTGGACTCGTTTTCGTCCATAAACATTTCTGAATGCAAAGCTTCACAAGAACTTTGAGAGTGAGAAGATAGGGCATCTTTACCCCAAGCACGAATTGGAGGGGGTGGAGGGATGGGGAAAGAGAAGCCTTAGCAAAATTACATCATTTTAAACAATATAAAAACATTAACATAACGTATTTCTAAGTAATTTGTTGAAATTTGGAAGATGGAATACTGCATAATTACGTGCCTTTCTGGTTAAAAATGAGAGCTTTTGAAAGCATGCAATGTGAAAGCTAGCACAGAAATAGCTAATGATCAAGCAGAGTATAGAACCACACCAGGAGGCAGTATTGTAAAACCTGACGTAATTGAGCAAATCTGACAGCAAATTTGAAATCAGCGACCCCAAATTACTTTAAATCAGCCATTGCTTAACAAGTCACCAAAATTTTGTTGTGCAGTGTAATCGATAAATCTTCCTTTCTTAAGGAGATATCACTAATTGATAAATTATCGCCAATAAATTTTTCCGATAAATGTTGCGGCAAATTTTCAATGTGTTCTGACGAAATTTTTTTTTTGTAAATCAGATTGCCCAAAGGTTATTCTAGATTTTTCAAGAAAAAAAAGCAGTTCACGAACTCCTCAGATGACATTTAACAAAACAAATAAAGAATTTTTAAAAATTGCTACAAGACTTAGCATAATATTGAAAACGGTGCATTTTTTCTGTAGAACCAATTTACTGACTTTTAAGTTTGAACACTGTGTGCGTAAAAAATCGTTTATCGCGATACTTTTTTGGCGATAACAAAATATATGTATATATATATATTACAGAAGCGATATCGGTAGGCCTAATCAATAATTCAAACTATTTTGAGCAATAACCATATATATATTCGTTAATAAATTATTGCGGATAAATAATTTTGATAAATGCCCATCTCTGATAATAATAACTCGAAAAATCTCACATCAAAAAAGATTATATTCTGCATGCACTTTGATCATTGATCAAACTCCATATTTTTATACGAAGGAGCACTGTTACCTCTATGATTTTAGCAAGGACGAATTTGCTATATTTTAAAAAAAGTTTATTTTATTAAAAACTATGCCCTAAGTTTTTAGGGGTTTTGAAGTGGACAGAAAGATTGACCCTAGTTTCAGCCTTAAATTGAAGTTTTTAAGGCATGATAGTTTCAATGCGTAGCACATGAAAAGATATAAAACATTTTGATTGAAATTTGGCCCAAAATTACTAGTCCAGATTGACACAGTTAAGAAAAACTACAGGCACAGGTGCAATGGTGCACTGCAGAACTTGTTGTCAATGTCAAATCTTATAAAAAGCATGTACTGATATAATATATATACCAGGGGTGGCCAACGAGTGAGATGCTAAGAGCCACATTTCTTTCCGTGTTTTAGCAAAGAGCCATGTTATACATAATCGCCTACGATTGCATTAACGTCACCATACTTCTTTTTGATACACAGTTACACATACTTTTGTTTGGCTAGATTAGTAGTATGCCGACCGGTTTAGTTGGTAACGACATTGCTATCGGTGGGGTGGTCTGGGCTCGTTGCCTGGGCCGGTCGAAGCGGACACAGTGCCGCCATCACTGCGATGCTTCTTCAGACTAGGAAGCTGTGTTGCCCAGGCGCAAAACCGCGAAGTTGGGCCCCGCCACTCGCTACATACCTCGTCGTAATTCTCTCAACAAAATACTATCATGTGATAATGCACCTTTATGCGTTATCAAACGCAACATGATTGCAGAACTATAATGCTGATAGAAGAAACAAGCCATATGAAAAGGAGCCGCATCGAACTGGGAAAAGAGTCGCATGCGGCTCGCGAGCCGCAGGTTGGCCACCCCTGATATATTCAAAGCCCATCTCATAAGTTTGTTTCTCGAAGTCACTACAGGTAGATTTTAAAATGGTATCATTGTGCATTCAAATCTAGATACAAAACAAAGCCTTTGTATTTTAAGCGCATGCTGAAAAAATAGAAATTGATGGTATTGTTCAGCAGGGCTATCAACCTAACCGTGCATAAACAATAAATAAAAGAAAGTTTTCTCGAACACCAGCAGCCTTTTATAGAAAAAAACAAGCAGTACACTGCAGCGCGAGAAAACCGGTCTCACGTGACAGCGACATCATTATAGAAACGAACATTTAGTTTGGTGCAGGAGCGTTTTGCTTATGGAAACCGAGCCGGTGCTCTAAACACTGGCCAAATAAAATGACTTAAGAATTACACGCACCTGGTATACAGTACGCAACTATTTGAACTGATTTGACCTGAGACAATTTGAAAAGACCGACTTGTTGTTGGAACGACTACACGCAGGACCCTAACCCTAATCACCTTGCGTCAAATCGGTCACGCTGAATAGTCCTGCTCCGCCTGGTATGTACTGCATAAAGCAATCTCCAGTACAATAAGTACCTGCACAGATAAAGACCAAAGAAAGTATAAACAGACACATGTTATCACTGCATCAACCTAATTACAAGTGCAAAACTTGAGATGCACGCAAAATATTATAAAAATCACCATATGAAATGATTCATACCATAATTATATACCAGTACAAGACATACGATACCTTTCTTGCTTTCGCTTCAAGTATGGCCTTGTAAGCCACATTTCATTTGTACATTCTTGCAACAAACTTTCGACATAATCTTTTCTTTCAGCAGTTGATATTATATGAGGTTCTTGATGTTTTCCAGTTTTTTTATTGCCTCGTGCACCACCACGTCTATTGGCACGACCACTCAAACGTAATAAAGTCAATCTCATACTAGGTATTTATCATGCTTTAACAAAAAAACATACCGGTACAGTACTCTACTGGTGGTCTAGCAGTTGAAAACATTTTAAAAAGCAGTGTCTACATTTTTCCATCAACTATCATTTTACCGGCAGCAGTCTAAATCTTGATTGGCTAATTCACTCAAAACCAGTCATGCTTAGTTTAGGCACAAGCCACTCAACAGTCACGCATATAGACGCAAGCCAATTAGGATCTACTGGTACTGGGCAGCCATTAACTGCAAAATAGATACTGGCATTTTAAAAACTGGTTTTGGTAAAAGTCAATGCAGAATGAAATAGCCTACTGGTACTACCTCTTTGGAATATCATAGCCAGTCAGTCTAATCAATTGCAATGTGTGTTGCTTTGCCATTATATAAAATAACTAATGGTACTGTACGTTGGTCTATTCTGAATTAGGATAGGGTTACCAGTACTATATAATTACTGCGTAAAAGGAGGAGAGGTTTTTTGAAGGTCAACACGTTCGCAGATGCCCAAAATAAAATGAAGAGCAAAAAAAGGTCTCAACACGTCTGCAGATGCCCAATTTTTGAGTTTCGCTAAAACCTGCAAGAGCACAAGGACTAGAGGATCGTTTTTGCGTATTAGCAGTACCACAATTTTCAATCCAAAAACAAGTGAAAAACAAAAAAAAAGGTCATCGCGTTTGCATGCCATCTGGCTGTACTGCGTAGTGTGAACTAAAACTTCCCAAAATTTTTCAAGTATGAATCATTTAGCATGTTTTCACTGTTCCTAATGCCAAAAAGGAGGACATTTGGGCATTATCAGAGGACAAATTATTTTTTGTTAAAAAAGAGGACATCTCCTCCAGAAAGAGAATGTATGGGAAACCTATATCAGGAAGAGTTCCAGTGCTGTACAGGGGTACCATTTAACTAGACAATACCAGCACTAGTCTAGCATTAATTCCCACTAATTTTACATACAGTTTGACATATTCCTTATAGTAGGCTAATAACAATTCTGATTTGAAATGGCCTAGTCTAGCACTACACCACAAGATAATTTCTGGGCCCAATAATGCACTATCATAGGCTCTGGTATCCTATTTACTCCAGAAACCATTCAAAAAGCCTTAATCTTTGTTTTTTACTCTACTCTACAATGTAAGCGCACAACTTTTTGATACCAGTATTTGTTCAGTCTAGCCTGGACTAGTGCAGACAGACTGCACTTGCCATCCTTATCGATTAAATTTTACTACTTTACACTGTCTCATTTTGCTTATAAATTTCAATGTTATCAGCAGTGTTTATTTTTCCAATGCATAGCATATAACATAACAGCAAGTCATTCAAAAAAATACCGGCAAACAGGGTGACTTTTCTTATCACCTAGCTTTATAAGTACAAGGCCAAACTTTTTTTCAACTGGTCTCTTTGGGGTCCTACTAAACATCGCAAGAAACTACAAGGTACTTCTAAACCTACAAAATGCTTGAAAACACTACAAGGAACTAGCTACTATAAGGTAGTTGAAAACACTGCAAGGAACTACAAGGCACTTTCATGGCAACTATGCTACAAGGTATATAGTTGAAAACAGCACAAGGAACTACAAGGTTTTAAACCAAGTACATACCGTACCGATACAAAGTAGCTGAAAACACTACAAGGTACTTTTAAAACCAACTACAAGGTAGTTAAAAACACTACAAGGAGCTACAAGGTACTTTTAAGCCAAGAAGAAAGTAGCTGAAAGCACTACAAGGACCTACAAGGTACTTTTAAACCAACTACAAGGTAGTTGAGAACACAAGGAACTTTTAAACCAACTAAGCCTACAAGGTAGTTGAAAACACCGCAAGGAACTACAAGGTTCTTTTATATCAACTACAAGATAGTTGACAACCACGAAAAGAGCTACAAGGTGCCGGAACGTTTAAACCAACCCCACCCTCGAACCCCCCAATACCCCATCCCAACCCCCTTAACCCTCTCCAAACACTCCAACTACCCAAACTCTTTATCCCCCAAACATTCCAACCCCTTACTCCCCCTATCCCTTACTCCCCAAATTCCCCAGCTCCTCCAAACACCTAACCCCCGAACCCCCAAACACCACACCCCTTGAACATCCCAAACACCAACCCTCCTCGGACCCTTAACCCCTCAACACCCCCACCTCCTAAACTCCGCCCCTTGCTCCCCCCTCCAAACCCCCCAAAAACCTCCAATCCCATCCAAACCTTCAAACACCCCAATCCCCCTTTTCTCAAACACCCCGAACTATGATCAACCCGATCATATCAACCCCAACCTCTTCTGAACCTCTAGACACATCAAACCTCTGCAGATTGACACCATTACCCCAGGTTAGTCAGGAATTTTTTGCCAGCTATAACTGATATTATTAGATCTACAAATTTAACAACTAACAGCTGAGATGGCCAAGTGGTAAGTGCGTCCCCCTCGGAAGCTATAGACTAGGGTTTAATTTCGAGTCAGGTCAAACCAATGACTTTAAATTTGGTATTCACAGCTTCCCCTGCTTGACGCTCAGCATTAAAAGGACAGTGTGAAGATCAAGCCGGCAAGTTCACTTGTTGTGCCATTGGGAAAGGCACTTAGTGGGATTCCCCCATCTTGGTGAAGTAGAATAATGGCTGTCAGCTCCTAAGCGAGCTCGTATAGCGTATTGATCGCTTTCTCGTGATAGGAGGATAAATAGGCAACAAAATGAAAAAAAAAATACCGGTACGTGATAAATTTACCTTTTGCAATTGTCCGCAAATTGCAAACTTGTAGCAGTTTTTTTAATTCATTTGTAAACCAATTTTTTTCATTGATTTTTTTTCCTGATATTATATTGAAATTCTTGTATCGGCAAAGTATCGTGTATCGGTATCGATTAACTCTATTTTCAAGTATCGTGTATCGATATCGATTAACTCAAAAACTGAGTATCATGCCCATCTCTGCATCTACCCACATTCTGCATTCTTTGATCTAACTACTACAGAAATAAAACTAATGTCAAACTAACACATGGCATGAAAAATTTTAATGCAGAAACATACTGTGAAGATGTGTATGATCAACTACAACACTTGCCTTCTCATGCTGACCCAAACATCGACATGAGCAATTTATTACATACCGGTATCATCCAAAAAAAAAACATTCAACCATGCTCCATTACAAAAATTATCTCGGAAAGAAATGAAAGCAAAATCAATATCATGGCTTATGAAAGGATTATTGAAATCAATATTAACAAAATATTTCAGTTATGTTATAAGCAACAAAACAAACAGTTAACTAGAAAATATATAATATATCTAAATAAGTTGACTAAACTTAAAAGAAGTAATTTTTGACAAATGAACAATTTGTAGTTTGTTAAATGATTTTTTTGTGAACGTTGGTCCAACTATGGATGCTAAAATTGCGCAATCATGCAAAAATTTCCATACCAAGCATTATGAAATCGTTTGCTTATGAACCAATCACAAATGAAGAAGTTTATTTAAAAGTGAGCCAATTAAATTAACGCAAAGCTAGCAGACCTGAAAACATACCCACTAAATTTCTGAAAGTATTGTTGCCAATAATTTCACCTTTTTTAGCTAATACATTTAACAAATGTTATGATGTAGGCAAATTTCCTGAAGTTCTAAAACAAGCTCAAGTCATTCCTATCCATAAATCTGGTCCTAAAAATGTAGCCAGCAAATATCGACCAATATCACTTTTGTCACCAATTTCAAAGGTGTTTGCATGACTGTTTTAGTCTATCTGTCTATGTAAGACTAGAAAAGTTTTTCTCTCTGCAGAATGTCATCACTAAACAACAGTCCAGATTTCGCAAACGATATTCTACAGCAATGGCAATATTAGATCTAACCAACAAATTGAGACAGAATAAAGATGAAGGGTATATACTTGTTGCATTTTTCTCGACTTTCAAAGCCTTTTGATACTGTTAACCATTTAATACTTTTAAAAAAACTACCGTACAAGCGTATGGCATTAGAGGCAACATTCCAACTTGTACAATCCTCTTTCTAGTTATTTATCAACTTGATGTCAATTCACTTAATGTAATCATGTTATTCTAATTCGAAGCTGATTAAATGTGGAGTACCACAAGGCTCAACTTTAGGTCCACTGCTGTTTTTGTTGCATGCGAATGATTAACCATTCCACCCAAAATTTTGTGTTAATATATTTGCTATGACACTGTTTTGCTTCTTAAAAATTAAAATATTCACGAGCTTCAGGAACAATCGAACGAGGCACTGAAAGAAATTGATGAGTGGATGAAGTATAATAGGCTGTCAGTAAACTATTCCACATCAATATTTTGTTTCTCATCCGAAATGTAAAATGTCACCATTAGCTCAGTTTGAACTAAAAATAGGAGAGCATGCTCTACTTAAATACCAGTACCAAATATCTAGGGGTAATCATTGATCAAGATTTAAAATGGCATGTGCATACGAAAATGTCATAAAAGCTTGCTGCTTCAGCTAGAATATTGTGCAAAATTCGACACTATGTTGATAAGAAAACCTTGGTTAGCCTGATCTTTATTACGCTTTTGCATACCCACACTTAAGAGTTGTAGGCCTAGTTGTTTCATAAGTACCTTGTTATTTTGTTCAGTACTTTCAAGTTTAGTTGGCTACAACAACCTTGTAATTACTTGTAGTTCTTTGCACTGTTTTCAGTAGGGTAAACTGGGGTAATTTCGGACAGTCAGCAGGCCAGGGGCACTGGGTAATTGCGGACGCTCAATTGAACTTCATGTTTTGGCATTACTGCAATCATGCAATACTGAATCTATTTCATGCAAAATCTATAATGCAATACTGAATCTGAATCTATTACCATTACTAAGATTTATCTAATTCTTATTTTTCAGGTTGCATTGAAGTCTTTCTCTCACTCAATTAAATGGTTTCGATTAATCCAGATTTGCCTTTGCCACAATGTACTAATAGTTCTTACAGTGGATCCACTTAACAAAAAAGCATTGTTACGTATGTCCACAAAAATGCAGCAAATCCTGTGATGTAATAATTGCTTTTTAAAGAAGTTCATCTGCTTTATTGGCGTACTGTTGCCCTTTCCAAAATTTGCTGTTTTTATTTTTTGTTTTTAAAGCTTTCAAGGAGCCATTGCAGATTGTTTTAACTGCGTAGAATAAAAGAAAAAAAAGTAACACGCATTTTATAATTTAATAAATACAATGAAATTGCTCACCAATTATTTTTTTTATTTCTCAGTATAAGAAGGGGCAACACGATTTGAACAGATGAACTCTGAACTCTGACTTTCGTTACGGACACTGAACACAGAGAGTGGTTCTACTGTCAATTATAATGGATACACTGTGCCTTTGCACAACTGCTTGGCAGGGTTGCCAGGCAGCGAAAACAAAAAATGCCAAACAGATTGTCAAATAAGGCCAAACGGTCTAAAAAAAAAGGCCAAATTAAACAGCTCAGATGGCCGAGTGGTATAGAGCGTCTGTCTCTTGAGCTGTAGACTCGGGTTTGATTCTTAGTCGGGTCAAACCAATTACTTAAAAATTGGTATTCACAGCTTCCCTGCTTGACGTTCAGCATTAAAGGGACAGTGTGGAGAACAAGCCGGCAAGTTTACTTGTTGTGCCGTTGGGAAAGGCACTTAGCGGGATTCCCCCATCTTGGTGTGGTAGACAGATGGCCGGCAACTCCTAAGCGAGCTCGTATAGCGCATTGATCGATTTCTCGTGATAGGAGGATGAATATGCAATTAAATAAATAAATAAAAAATTGTTAACAGTTTTAGGATTTTTCAATATCCTCATAAATATTGGCATCGAAGAAATGTAAAAGTCAAACACCATTTTTCACTGCCAAACCACTTCAAAAAAGGCCAAATTTCTGAAATTTGGCGTTGAAAAGGCCAACCTGGCAACCCTGGCTTGAAACCAAAACTCCAAAAAATTGCTGAATGCTTAATTGCAGTCAGATGCAAAAATGCTAGGAATAGAAAAAATGTATTTGCCTGATCCATTTTGCGGTTGAATAATAGATATATTTGGCAGGAATTTGTGCTGTGGGCTGTGCTTATCAGTTAAGCACATGTTCTTTATAAAAAGTGTTGCCAAATTCCTTTAGTTCTTCCAAAGCAAGTTGAGCAACTTCACATAGGCGAGAATAAGCCAGCAGTTACTGTATAGATGTTAGCTTATTTTGGTTTTTAGCTTACTGTAATAAGCCTACTTGCATTCAAAAAAATCGAAACATGTCACTTTTGAACAACTCCGTTCAGTGACACTTTAGAATCCATTCTCAACAACTTTTTTTTTGAAACGATGTGAAAATTTCAAACTAGAGAACTTCAATGCACAATTGAAAGACAAAAAATGTGAGGGTAGCAAGCACATTAAAACTATGAAAGAAAACAATAGATTTTTGTCCGGAATTACCGCAGTTTACCCTAGCCTACCTTGTAGTTTCCTGAGGTGTTTAGTTGGTCCGCCGAAAAAACTCTGCACATGGTAATCCTGATGCTCTCAGTCGTCTACCCGTTGGGCATGACCAAAGACATGACTAACAATTCGATGACGAAGATGACATCAACATCGTGAGTGCTATCAAAACAATCAGTTCACAGCAGAGGTGTACAATAGAGATGGCTCGGGCTCACTTTTTTGAGGCCCGGACCGCCCGCGGCCCGGAACCTCTGGCCCAGTAATCATTACCGACCCGGCAACTGGTACCAAAAAGCCCGGCCCGCCCAAAGCCCATTCTTTTTATGAACCTTCAATCACATTAATCAAACCCAAAGGTATCTCAAGAAGTGTCAGCGGTCCAGAAATAAACAAAGATAGAACAGGGCCGTTCGCGGTTAACGGCTCGTTGGGGGGTCTCTCTCTAAGCGGCCCATGCCATCTCTAGATCTACGAGAAGCTAAATACGCGAAAAATCATTTTCAACAAAACCGCTACAGCGTTTTTGAGAGTAACGTGATGCGTAAAGAAAGCGTAAGTACAAAAATTTTACGACCTCATGGCAAGGGTGAAGTGGTGTAGGGAATAGTGTGATGGACTCCCACTCGCAGGGCAGGGGATAAATGCCCTCCTAGGTTTTGATTTTTTGTCAGCGCATTATGCTGAAGTCGCTGTAGCGATTCTGTTGAAAATGATTTTACGCGTATTTAGCTTCTCGTTGGAACTGTTAGAAGATTCTTTTACACATTTTGGATACCCTCACAGTTTAGTGACCGACAATGCAACCATCTCACTGTGGCACCATATCACCCAGCCACAAATGGTGCCGCAGAAAGGCTGGTTCAAACTTTTAAGCAAGCAATGCGAAAGTCAACACTCGCTTCCAAAACAGCACTGCATGAATCTCTGATGCAGTAGGCCTATACGCGAGCACCGTTATCATGTGGATACTCGCCATTTGAGTTGCTTAATGGACGCCTGATTAGGACCAAGATTACGTATTAGTATCTTCGCCTGCTCACACAGCCCAAAAGAAACAAGTCATGGAAAACCGTAGGTCGGCAAAGGGAGAGATTGACAACGGCATTAACCCTGTAATGCCTGTGGTATATTGCACCCCTTTCACAATGATAATAATGCGGTCAAGTTGTCATTTGACTATCAAATAGCAGATTTTGCGCAAAGTTTCTATTATAAATTTTATAGTTTTGAGGGTGAAAATATGTCTACATGTGGGGACAATGGTCGTTTGCGGCAAGAAAAATATATAAACTTATTTAAATTTTCGCAAATTTTTTTCGGTATTGCTAAAACCTACAGGAGCACAATGAGCCCATGGATCACAAGGACCACCCTTCGCAAGAGCACAAGGACCGCTAGAGACGCAAGTGAGTTATTACTGAAGGTCAGTTAGTCTAGGGTAGGCCTTAACCCTTAGTAATAACTCACTTGCGCCGTTGGCGGTCCTTGTGCTCTTGTGAGGGGCCCTAACCCTTAGTAATAGCTCACTTGCGCAACTAGCGGTCCTTTTGCTCTTGCAAGGGGCGTTCCTTGTAATCCTCCAGGTTTTAGCAGCACCCATTTTTTGCAAAATTTACCCATTTTATCGCTGTCAATGAAGATATAATCAATTTTACGGAAAAAATACTGAAACAGCTGTAAACAAAGCAATATTCGACTTTGGTACCAGTACTTTATGTTATTAAAATTTATTGACAAAGTTTCCTAAAGAGCCCACAGTCCACTTTTGAGGACATATGTCAAATCACCTACTAAGTAACTTTTATGCACTTATTGTCAAAATATTAGTTCTCTACCACAATAAAAAAGATGAAATTATATTTTTATAAAAATGAGTTTCGAAAAATTAATAGTTTTGCAATAAAAATCTTTAAATTAGATTAGCCCCACACTGAGACGTAATCCTTGAACTGAAAGCCATTCTCTTTTCACGAAAAAGGCAGATAGAATTGCCACAAACGTGTTTTTCGTTTTCAATATTGCTTTTGTGGTACTCGGGTTTTTCACATTTTTCAACAAATTAAACAAAAAATTTTCGATCTATCAAGCATTTGGTCGGAAAAACTTTTGGAAATTTTGAAAAATAATTTTTAACGAATAAAAAAAAAATTTTTTCAACTGTACGTGCACGCATTTTTACGTCGGAATGATAGATACTGGTACCACTGAAACCCTTAAAATGGAAGAAAAATTCCCGGGATCCCGACATAAATTTCCCGGGATACGGAAAAAATTTCCCGGGATACGGGAAATTTCAAAACCCCAAATTTCCCGGGAAATTTTCCGTTCCGACTTCCCGGGAGGAAACACTACTTATTACTAATAAGTAAGTTTCAGAAAGCTACAAACTCTTCGCTTTGGCAAGAACGCTGAGTCAGACATACTTTTTTCGAATTTAAAATATCGCTGAAAACTGCTCTACGCAATTTGACGTGTATACCAACTGTGTCTGCAATCGCCCGATTGCGATATGCACTGCATCAACGATAAGTGCGCAGACAGCACTTTTGGCTGTCAACGCAATATTGACAGAGATGGGCACTTATCGCGATGATTTATCGGCAATAGTTATCGGCGATAACTTTTTAGCGATTATCGTTATCGCTCAAAATAGTTTGGATTTATCGATTACCGTTATCGCTTTTGTTATATATTTTATTATCGCCGATAAATTATCGCGATAAACGATTTTTTATGCACGCGGTGTTTAAACTTCAAAGTTAGTGAGTTGGCGCTGCGGAAATAACACGGTGTCCATTAAGACTTGTAATTTTTAAAAACTATTTCTTTGTTTGGCTTAATTTCACGGCAGATGAGTTCGTGAACTACTCTCTTTTCGTGGAAAATCTAAAAAATATATTTTTGCAATTCGACTTACAAAAGAAAACTTCGTCAAACACATCGAAACTTTACCGCAACATTTATCGGAAAAATTTATCGGCGATAATTTATCAATATCGCTTGAAGAAATTGAGATTTATCGATTATCGGTATCGCCCAGGGCTTTTTTGAAGTTATCGATTATCGTTATCGCTTTAGTAGAGAAAGGTTTATCGTGCCCATCACTGAATATTGAGCAGTATGTCGCCCCAGCTTTTCTAAATGCTTGTTGTTTTAAAAGGAGCATGCAATCAATCAATGGAGTTAAAACTTTTTAACGCCGGTTGCGACCTGCCTTCATCTTTTAACTTGCTTCTACTGGATTTTCAATCTGTGTTTTATTTTCAACGTATTCTGATTATTTCTTTTCTACCTGCTTTTTGTTATTCACTAAAAAGCTGACCATCGGTTCCTATTTACATCCAATCAGATTTCAAAATCAACTTCTCCTCCAAAAGCCCGATATCTTGTTGGATGAAATGGAAGCCGATTGTCGGCTTTTTTGTCACTTCGTTTTAATTTTGATTACTCGCATTGCTATGCTACTTCCGTCAACAAAGTTGCAATTTTACCTGTAGGCCTACAATATTAAAATGCCTTTGTGCTTTTGATTTTTTTTTTTTCCTTCAAAATAGCCGCAGCGCCCGTTGTACTCACTAGCGGCAGCGGTTTCGGCGCTGATTTTGTAAACAAGCAGCGGTAAGCGGCAGCGCCGCTGTTTTTTTGGTTAAAAAGCGGTAGCGGCAGCGGCGCTACTTTTCAAGTAGCGGTTGCCCAGTTCTGGTAACACCAACTAGATACCGGTATGTAGGCCTAGTAAGGTTAATGCTTGTGTTATGTTCAGAGCGAGGATTTCTGCATGTTCTTTACTGCAATCAACTTTGCGGCTTGATCTTCAATACAACAAATCCCTTTTGGTTACCTCTTGGTTGGACGTGGGCATATTCCCTAGGGCCTCGAGGGAAGTTATAACAACCTGGTAGTCAAGTTATTCGAATAGGAATCAGGGTTGTGTGGGACTAATGTTGTTGTGTGGTTTTTGCGGCGCTTTATAGGTACTAAGGTCCTTTAGCGCCGGGACTAAGTTTTGTAAAGAATTCACTGACGTATTTGATTCTGTTCATTTCATCCTCCACGCTACACCTAATTGCTGAGCGTTTAGCAAATGTAACAGCAGATACCAGTTTTAAAGTCTTTGGTGTGACCCGACTAAACAGAGGATAGATAAGCTACGCTAGTGTAAAATCACAACCCGCTTACACCTACTGACTACCTTCATTAGGATATTGTTCTTGCTAATCACTGCTGCAATAAAACCACTTTGTTCTGAATCACCGAGGTTGCGTAAGGCATTAGATGCAAATAGACCACAGCGCTGCGCAATGTGCGCATGTGCATTGAAAAAATGCAAAGAAGTATTTTAATCGCACCAAAATTGCTGCCCTGATGAAGTAAGAATCTGAGAGGAGCGTTTTACACGCGTAACAAAAAAAACATTAGTTTCTTGATAAAGGACGTATGCTGGGGGTGAATAAAGATAAAAAAATACGGTAAGTTCAAAACTCTGTAAATTTTAAGAGTGGGATAGCGATTAGTATGAGCACATTGTACAGGGTGGTTGAAAAGTAACTAGGCATTAAAAATTTGTAATAATTTCCAAATTTTGACTTTAAGCTTCATGAAATACAAAGGAGCATATTGAATATTACAGGAGAAAGTATAATTGCTCAGTTGAATTACTTAAAATTTGTAACAAAGATCAAATATTCATATTTCAACGTATGCACCATTTGCTTCAACTATAGCTTCATTAAACGACCAGGGATAGAACGAACAACTTTTAAAAGAATGTCATTGGGGATAGCATTCAAAACTTGTTGGATTCTTATCTCCTAATCTTCCAATGTGCGAGGTTTTGTCTTGTACACTTCCTCTTTTGTGTAACCCCACAGGTAAAAATCACACGGTGTAAGATCTGGGCTTCTCGGAGGCCATTCATGAGGTCCGCGTCGACCCAGCCATCGACCTGAAAAGTGTTGGTCTAACCACGCTCGCACAGTGAGAGCAAAGTGGGGTGGTGCACCATCTTGCATAAATATTAAGTCATCGATGTTATCCCAACCAGACACTGTGGGCCACACAAAACTATCAAGCATGTGAAGGTAGCGCTCCACATTCATGGTATCACGCTGAACATATGGACCAATAATTCTGCTTGCCGTCATTCCGCACCACACAGTCACTTTTGGACGAGTTTGCATTTTCTCAACAGTTTGTTTAGGATCTGTTTCATTTGTTCCCCAGTAATGGCAGTTGTGGCGATTTACGAAACCACCGACATGGAACACTGCCTCGTCACTCCAAAGGATATTTTCGAACAATTCAGGCCAATCTTCATACCAACCCAACATTAATTCTCCGTATTCCATTCTTCGGTCACAGTCTTCAGGCTTAAGTTCCTGCACATAATGGGGTTTCCATGGACGATAATTCAGTTCTTTGTGTAACACTCTAAGTATTGAATGCCTTGACAGTCCACTTTCACGAGCTGCTTGACGAGTTGATTTTTGCGGGCTCTGATCAAACATTTCCTGCACTTTTGCCACCTTAGCTGGCGATCGACTTGTGGATGGACGCCCTCTCCTTCGTTGGTCGTGTACAGATCCTGTGGTCATCAATTTTGCATGACAATTTCTTATTGTCTTCGGACGTAGTGTTGCACGACTACCCTTCAACGTACGCCACCATCTCTGCACCTCAACTACGGAATTCCACACCTCATAACATGCTGCAATTTTGGCTCGCTCCTGAATGGTCAAGCGAGAGGTCATTATCAAAAATGCTATGTAACATATCATAAACAACGCAAGCTATTATCAAAATCTGAAAAATATGTAATCTCCATAAGTATTGTTTCGACTAATACCATTGTTTTTATCTGGAATTTGGCGGTAGGAAAATCACACGCTATTTTTATTGCCTAGTTACTTTTCAACCACCCTGTATATGATAGTAGGCCATTCTGAAGTGACAGACCGTTACCAATAGCTATCATGAATGACTGAACACTCTTAGTGCGATACAAAACAATCAGCAATACGCTTTTGACCATTTCAACTTCCAGTTCGTGCCGAACATCTGTTGGGTAAGCTGCGAACTATATATTTAAAGTCTTTACTTTGATCCAACCGCGAATAAATTTTCAGCCTTCCGGCTACTTAGCGGAACGCTCTTAATCGATGCGCCGATAAGCGCCGGTTCCAGTTTAACATTCCGTATTTTAGCTAAAATTACCTTCAACGGCCTGGTATGATTGGATCGCATTGTAGGAAATTCTCCCCGTTTTAATTTTAGCCTATCCGAGTTTAATATAGATTTCTTTAAATATGATAATGGTCGTGTAGTGAAAAGCGCTAACGTCAAAAATCTATTCGTGATACCACAAAACGCAACTACTTTCGATGAAACTTTCCATGTAGTAAATTTTACGAACTTAAAGTTTAAATTTTTTTCGCCTAATTTGGAATTGCTGCGAGAGTTGATAGGCTTAGCTGAAACGAATTTTTTTAGTTCATGCGATCACTCATAGCATTTAGATCAAACAGCATCAGTCGGCCATGTGTTAGAGCGTCCGCCTTTGGAGCTGTAGACTCGGGTTTGATTCCCAGTCGGGTCAAACCAATGTCTTTGAATTTGGTATTTATTCACACTTTCCCTGCTTGACGTTCAGCTTTAAAGGACAGACGAGTAAGGAAAACAAGCCGACAAGTTTACTTGTTGTGCTGTTGAGAAAGGCACTTGGCGACATTTCCTCATGTAGGTGAGGAAAACAGATGGCCGACAACTTCTAAGCGATCTCGTTATAGCGCTTTGATCGCTTGCTCGTGATAGGAGGATAAATATGCAAATAAATACAAAACTGATTAGTTCTAATTGTAAAACATAATTGTATAAGATAAGGCTAAACATTAAAAAAAACATACTAGCGTTTGCATCAGAAATTTTTTTCAATGTGCACTGGCAACTGCGCACATTTACCAGGAAATGGCTTCATTGAAATGCCCTGGTTGCGGTAGTAACACCTGTTCAATCGGTTCAGATAACATGCAGCAACCCTGGGGCGTATAGCCCAGCGATGGAAGTCGGGTCGGGTTCAGGCCGGGTTTCGGGCCTAACTTTCCAAAGAGAAATCAGGCTCAATCGAGGGCACACTAGCACTAGAACTGTGGAGACACTAGAACTACTGAATTCTGCTTACAATTGATTGATTTATTTGTGCGTTTTTGTTTTATTTTTTTCTAAGCAATAACACATAAACATCCAAATATCTAGCATAGCCTGCTTAATGAACAGGAAAAACTTCTGTTGGCCCGAATCGGGCTTCTTTATGAGGCCTCGGTTTCGGGTCGGGTTTGGGCTTACTTCGTCGGGTTCGGGCTGAACCACTCGGCTCGATTCCATCTCTGGCATAGCCTGAGGAAAAATTAGGAGGTGTCCAAATCACAATAGGCGACAGATTACAAAAATTACAGTAGGCTATTTTATAACATATTTGAGGCTTGCTTAAGATTAGAGTTTGTCAAAAGGGAAAGCGTTACGATGGCAACCTAGCATGTGGGTAACACCACAATGATGTAATTTAAAGACATGAGAAGTAGAAGATTGCTTTTGTGATTGTTTATAAACGTAATAAATAAGCCTTCCTTAGCACAAGTTACGCTGAATAGCCTTATAAGACCTATGCAACAAAATCGTTTTGAAGTTCTTTCCAGTTCTTTACATTGGTTGACGTAAAGAGCAAAAACGGATTGTAGCTGACGATTTCGGATAGGCTGACGGAAAATTTTTTCAACTGACCGATTACGATTAAATTACAGTAATCGTATTTACCTTATTGGGGCGTCTATAGAGAATAATAGATTCAAAACAAAGCTACAAGCAATTGGAGGCCAGGTCACTCTGTTCGTAATAGCGAATAATCACTCGCACATCAAACAAATTGGGCTTTTTATTGTTATTTTCGTACACAATGGATGAACAAGTTTCTTGAAAGGAAGAAGCCAAAAATGTTACCAACACGTAGTTAATTTCACAAGTATCGGGTAGCGTTGATGCGACTGCAACTGCAAGCATATCTTAAAAGAAAAATACCGTATCTAACATTGTTTACTGTTTCATGTGCACTGTGGTTATCATTGCCGAACTTGTTGTGTATATCGACCGGTGGTAATCCCAAGAAATAAAAAAAAGTGGGTTTAGTAGTCCTCTTGTTGACAACAAAATATGGATTCATGCTAACGTAAAATACTTAATTGCTATACTATTCACTTGTAACGAATTAAGTAACCTATAGTAAATGGGAACTGCCTGAAGTCAACTAATTTGACGTGAAATGACGTGCAATGATTGATTTAGGTGCTAACGTTTGCTGGCATTTAGATCAACCTTTTTTGATCATCTAAACAATTTTTAGAAGCGACCGTGTAAAAACTAATGCTTAATAGGTTGGTACAACAACTGATTTGGCCCATGATGTTTAACAAACAGTCTTTTGAATTTTCAAGCTTCTTAGGAAAACCCCTACAGACAGTGAATTGTTTCCTTTCTGAAAGTAATTTCTATAAAATTTTTTGACAGCGAGCTTCTGTAGTTTGTATCGGCAGCAAGCGAACAAGGATGCCACATGACTCATAATTTAATTGCATATTTTCTTATTTTAGGTAACTCCACTTCATTTGACAAAACTCGCAATGACGTTAAATTGCTGGAAATTTGGCTTGAGTTCGCCTTCCGTATGTGGGAAAATTGTGATGACGTCATATGAGGCGTGACGGAAGTGTGTCAAAAATAATGATTTCGTTTCGTTATCGTACGTATTAATCAACCGAGGGTAAAAAATGCTCATTGTTCAGCCTAAACAATACAGGGGTGGGCAACCTTTCTTTGGTTCAATCACACTTAAAACACTTGCATTCCTAACATTTAAGTCATAACCTAGGCCTAGTTCTAAAAACAGATGGCCGTGTGGTAAAAGCGTCTGCCCCTGGGGCTCTACAGACACTGGTTTGATTCCGAGTCGGGTCAAACCAATGACTTTAAAATTTGTATTCGCAGCTCCTCTGTTTGACGCTCAGCATTTAAGGAGCAGTGTGGAGAATTACAAGCTGGCAAGTTTCCTTGTTGTGCCGTCGCGAACGGCACTTAGCGGGATTCCCCCATTGTTGTGGTAGACAGATGGCGGACTACGCTTAAGCGAGCTCGTTATAGCGCTTCGATCGCTTTCTTGTCACAGGAGGATAAATATGCACCAGAGAGAAAAAGTGCTATATAAGTATGCAACCTTATGCCCATGGTCACTCAAGCCCTAAGCAATGGATGTTGTGGTCGACTTGGATTATTTCAACGCAACCCATTCTTGGGTCCTTCATTCGTTTGTGTTCTATTACTCTATCTAGCATCTACTGAAAGATGAAAAACATCTCACTTATTAATTATTACCGCATTATACAGTAGACTAAAGTACAGTATAATTTAGCATAAGCTGGTCTTCACCAATTGCTTCAAAACAACACATTGTATCTACTTTGGTCAACCAATTATGACGCTGAATTTCCATTTGATACCGGTAGGCCTAATAATTGTTTATTCGTCCTGCTTTTAACGTCACATGACAAGAGACATGTCTCATTTGAAAGGATCTTCCTCGACACTGTCAATGTGCCTAAACTTACACATTTTTCGCCTGGTGTTACCAACACATTGCGCAATCAATCACGTGACTTCCAACTCGACTCGTGACTGGGAAACACCGGACGGCGCCTATATAAGCGATCGATGACACAAACAAGCTATTCGGTAACGAAAGCTGAAGCTGAGAACGCGCAAACTGTTTTGTATATTTTGTTATGTACAGTAGTGCGGCTGTAGGCATATGAGCCGGCCAAAAAAATTTAATAAGAAAGAAATAGCAAGAAAAAACTTAAAAGACAAAATTCTTACCAAACAGAATTTTTGAAGCTGCTACGAGATGATGACACAAGTGTTGTTACAACTGGATGTATTGAAAAAAGGAGAGACTCCGAAAGGTTGTGGTCTTCAAGTGGTATCTCAGAGAAATTGCGAGGAATGCGAAGAAGCAGGAGCTTTGATCAGGAGCCACAAGATCACATGAACTGTTGGATGCTTGAGCCATCGGAGCCAAAAAAAAAGATAAAAATATATAGACCTCAAGGAATCATATGGATATGAAGAGAGGTCGTTGTTATAAAAACAAACCCAGCTATGTATTATTGGGTTTTAAATGCTGTGTATTTGCACACTTACTGCCGATTTTCGTTTCACTTGAATTATTTTCGACAATTTTTTGCCTGCTTTGGGCGTAGCTTAGTGTTGTGTTTGTTTATTCATCAATACAAAATTGTGTTGTGACGAATGCGTTGCTGATCAAAAATAAGACATGAGCTTTGATAAGAAGTATAGTTGGTTAAACGTCATAACCTCAGGCTAAATTTAGCAGTTTAAACTAAAGTGCAGTCACGCGGTTTGTGTAGTTAAGGCAACGCAATCAATCATTTATGAAGAAATGCTGTCGCCGCAAACAATAGGTTATGACGTAGGCAAACATAAAAAAAATCCAGGAGAAAAGCTCCGTGGTTCACTATGACTTCGTGATACGATAATAAGTATAAACGCCCGCGCTTTATGCCATGCCACATTCTGCCCAGAAACGATAAGGCTATGCTGTAGTCTATAAACCAGAAAATATTGAAAATGATTTTGGAGGCAATAACTCTTCTACTATACCGAGATATTAACAGTACTAAGCTTAGTAAAAATTACATGAAAATGTCGTTACAACTTACAATCAAATCAGTGACAGCAGAACTTTTACCAAAGACAAAGATCGTCGCATACAAATAAAAATTACGCAGACTCGCAGTCGAATCTCATAGATTCTGCCGCTCAGGCAAGAGCCAAATTTTGTTGACGACGATTCAGTGTTGCGGCAGCTGCCGTCGAGGGTAGGCTCATGTAGGCTTAGCCTACCTACTTTTTTTGCTAGGGTAGGCTCAGGTAGGCTCCAAATATTTTAATGTAGCTATAACGTAAAAACAAAAGCCTATAACCCGAACAGGGGTGGGTACCATCCTACGTCCAAAAATCTTAAAAAGACTGTGCGCCTGTTTTGTCAAAATCACAACATTGGGTGGTCGGTGTTGATGCTCCTCTATTGCCATAGGCGTCCGCAGGGGGGGCAAAAAGGGAAAGTTGCTCCCCTAATAATTGTTTGGCCATATTTTTAAATCGCTCGAATCCGTTGAGTTTTTTTTTAGGGCTGTACCCCCCCTACCCCTCCACTTCAAAATATTTTGCTCTTGTTCAAAATTTTTTGCTGCAGTGTTCATCATTTTCACACCAATCGCTTGTTTGGTCAAAATTGCCGATATATGGGCGATGAAGCAGCTAGAACTCTGCCTCGTCTACCATGGCGAAGATTTCAAAAACTATACAAAGCGTGTCTCGACAAAATTGCCATGATTTTTATCATGCTGAGTTGTCAGAGCGATATATCGACCGGCAGCTGAGAGGGTTTAGCTGTCCCCATCTAGGTACCAATAACCCAGCATATCGCGACTTACTACGCCACAAACCGTCGGCGATAAATAAATTCTGCCGGGTCAAATTGGTTGCGTTTGGCCGTAATGGGGGCTCAAACACCCCAAAAAAATCCGCTCGCAGTCCCCAGCTAGGTACCACTTGAAACCTAGTGAAAACGAAAGCTTACATTGCCCAGATCACGAAATAGTGGGTGACAGAAATTTTTTCGGTTGCACTACCCCGGACAAAAGCCCCCAAAGTTCAAGTGATGACGTCATCACGAAAATATGCGTCAGTTGATATTGACTGAGAAACGCATAAAATTCACTGGAAATGAAAGCTTACATTGTATAAATTATAGATCACGAATCCATACCTGACAAGAGCTATTTTCAGTTGCATTACCCTCGATAGAAGCCCCCAATAAAGTTCGAGTGATGACGTCATAGAGGTATGCTAGCGGTCCCCCACTAGGAACCACATGAAACCTAGTGAAAACAAAAGCTTACTTGCCCAGAATACGAAATGATACGTGACAGAAATTTTTTCGGCTGCTTTACCCCCAACAGTAGCAAAACAACAGTAGTAAAGCAGGGGTGGGCAATTATTTCAGCCGACGGGCCACATGTGGGAAGACCAAGTCCTTCCCGGGCGGAATTATTAGATGAACAGAAGCGTGCCCAGTAATTTGAAGGGGCCGCAATTTTCGTCGTCCAAATTACCACCCGAAATCTAGTGAAGACTAAAAAAAAAAAAAGGTCTTCACTTCTTTCGACGTCGTGAAGAGCAAAAGAGGTCTTTATATCCTCGCATAACCTGTTTTCCACTGGATGTCTTGTGTTCGCCGAATATATAGATGAGGAGCAAAAGAAAAAGTCTTCGCATCCTCAGTTGACCTATTCATTTTTTTGCAACTGCCGGCGGGCCGCATAAAATCGTCTCGCGGGCCGTATTTTGCCCACCTCTGCCCTAAAGTTACAGCGAGACGTCACCACATAAATATGCATCAGTTGATTATGAACAAACAATCGCACGAAATTCACTGCAAACAAAAGCTTGCATCACATTGATCACGAATCCATACCTGACAGACCAGTTTTCGGTTGCATTACCCCCGACAGAAGTTCTAAACTTTCGAGTTATGACGTCACAGGGGCACGCTAGAGCTGTACCCCAACTATGTATCACATGAAACCATCCCATCATAATTACAATGTACTAGTTTTGGTCTTGTAAGGGCGTAATCGACAACTACTAAAACCGACTTATGTCCTCGCATCTACTCTATGTATGTCGTTACTTCAAAAATTACGGAAACTGGCAAAAAATTTCCTGTTAGTTACTTGATATTGCGTGAATGTGATTTTCTTAACAAGTGCGTCTGCAAGCTACTTTCTTATGACTTTTGATGTTCTGACGTAATGCAACGATAATGCGCAAAATAAATTTAGTGAGGAAATGAAAGCGAGAAAAAAAAAAACAGTAATTCACTCGTTTGCGAGCATGAAGACAATTAAGCACCAGAAGCGTTTAGAAAACACAAAATTTCGGAGCTTTTGCAGCTGATATAAATGTTCTTTTCAGTGTTTGTTTTGCTTCATTTTCGCTGTCACTGCTTTAAGATGAATTTTCCTCGTTTGTGACAATTAAGGCAGCGTCAGAGACATCGTGCACAAGATTTTGAGCTTCACTTTCAAAAGTAAATATGTTTGGTTCCTTGGTTTCACCAAGCAATGTCCAGGTAATGACGGTTTTGAATATCATTCCGGTACGAGGCAGCCATTTCGAACCACCCATCCGTATTTTAGGGGATCAATAAGCTTATTAAGGCCTGGAAACGGAGCGTCGCAGCATGTCCCTGAATTCTGCCGACACAAAGTGCTCTTCATATTTTTTTAAACACTTTTTGCTCGGTTTAAAGTCAGGCCCGCAACTAGGGGGGGGCCAGGGGGGCGGCATTCCCCCCCCAACGCAATTTTACCCTCAAACACAGTTTTGTCTCTCTCCTAACGATTTTTACTCTCCACACAACAATATTTCTTTTGTTCTTTAATTTTGCTTAAAACAGGTTATCATTACAACAATAATATGCGTCGTATAGTGGAATTTCAAACATTAGCACTTCACAGGTTTACTTGTAACAAATTGCTTTCTTTTCGCTAGTCAATTATGATTCATGAGCGACGGTGTTTTAAAGCTGCGAAATTGCGTTTCGTTATCGCTATAGAAAAAACCAACAAACTTTGTTGGAACAAAGAGAGCGTAATAAGCACGTATGATGGTAGTATAGGTTACATTAACATGACTCAAAACCAGGAAGAACGCAGGTGAAAAATTAATTAGCATCAACCTGACATTACTTTGAAGAAGTATATGGATGCCAATAGATACTAAAACTACAGTATTAAATTTTTTATGAAATCGTCCAAATCTGCAACACCAAACACAACTTTATACCTTCCTAATTTCGTAAACACCGAAAGTTCTGAATATGACAGTTGACAATACTTTGGTTGGTTTCCTGAATCACCCTCAACTTAGAACTCCACAGTAAAAAAGTGATGATAAAATAGAAGCGGTTTCTCAGCATTCGTATCATGAATAAATCTATATCAAGTAAAACTGAAAAACCAGCTTCAGATAAAATTTGTAAAAAAGTATAAAAATCGATTTCGACCTCAAAAGTCATCGTCAGTCATCTAAAAAAATATATATATATCTCAATAACTAAGTACACTAGAACAATATGTTATACTCAAAACTGAATACACTGACTGGTCAAAACGTTACACTCAATTTGGTAAAAAAATATCTAACCACAGTAAAGCCTGTAATCTCGATGTGTCACAGTTCAAACAGCAGGTGTCAAATTAAGAACGGAAACACGAAAACAGTGCGAAAAACAAGCGGAAACTATTTGATTTTAGGCAATGAGGTCTTAGCAATGTTGATTTTAGCATCCAAGTTCGAAACCCATATACTTTCAAAATAGTCTAATTTATCGACTGGAGGTTCTTGTAAAAAAATGACTTCGTGGCATTCGTAAATTTTGGTATTGAAATCAATGAAATTATTATGTTTGGATTTGAAATGTATGAGTAGCGCTGCTTTGTCCCGATTCTCCAAACAATGAGATCTCCAAGAAGTACGGTGGCCAGACCAACGTACGCTAAAACGATTTTTGTTCTGACCAACATAAAACTCGGCACAAATACGACACCTTGCGACATATATCCCAAAATTTGTACAATCAAGACGCCTTGTTAGAAAACGAAGATGTGGTAACCACCATGTTTTTGTAATTTGCAAAATTACCGCATAAAGCACATTTCGAACATGGTCCAGACTGTCCAATATTGCCCGACAAGTTGAGGGAGATTTGTTTATAGTTCGTAAGTATGGTTTGTAGGGTAGAGGGCTTTTTGTAAGTAATCATAGCATTGGGGTTTAGTTCCTTTTCTTTGGGTGTAAGGGAAAGAATGGTGCTGTATGGGGAGGCCCAAAACAAAGGCTTGTTGACTTTGCGAAAATTTTTTGGTTTAAAGCGTTCCGTCCATGTGGAGGCTTGACTGAGCAGATCGTCTACCATATTCATATTAAAAGAGGAACGAGCACATTTATTCCGAAGTTTTAAAAGACTTTCATGGTAAGTTTCATCTTGTTCATTGAGTCGTCGGAGTCTCACAGCTTCGCCGAAGACTATGGATTTAAATACTGTAGGAGGGTGATGGGATTGACCATGAAGGAAAGTACGCTCCATTGCGGTAGGTTTAGCATAATCTCGGGTGAAAAAACCAGCAACTGATTTCCTGTCGATTTGGTGTTCTACATCAAGGAATTCCATGCGTGATTGTTGTTGATTTTCTTCTGTACAAATCCGACGAAAAAGAACTTCAAGTTTATTTTCTTCAAAAGTAAAACTCACTAAATTTTGTATCTCATTGGTAGTGTCCAGATCGTAGGACAATGACAGTTGACGAGTCGTAGGACAATGACAGTTGACGCGTTTTTTGCGTCCTGAATAAAAACTTATTAGATTAGATAAGAAAACTTTTGAACCAACTTTTAACCAACAAGTATTAGATTAGATATAATGTGCTTTCAAAATTTTTGAAATGTACTCGTATATTCGAGCTTTTTTATACTCGTACTCCAGTACAATTTTAAAAATCTGTACTCGTACTCGAGCTAAGTTTTTGTACTCGCACTTGAAGGTTCAGTACTCTACTCCATCACTGAGTACCAGCGTAAAAAAACGGATAGCATGCACCGAGTGAGTGAGAGTGATTCGAGTGAAAGAGCTGCATATTAAAATCTCGAGTTGTGGTTCATTTAATAGTGTGTTTGTTTTTCCTGCTGATGAAGGTTTACTGATTAGACCTAAAAACGTTTGACGAATATACATGCAATGACTAATGGCCTGGTATTTACTTAATATTAAAATACAGTTGATTTATTGTTTGACTATTATAACTACGAAAATTTTTATACATTTTAGATATCTTTTCATTTTTAAAGCGCTGCACTAAATAAACAATTATTGCAGAGACTACGCTAACAAAACGAATGACAAGTTGGTACACTTGTTTGAGTGTAAAATATTTTGCGTTGGCCTAATGGATAAATTTGTTACAAGAATATCTAAAGCTCCTCGCCTCAATCCGAATCCTATTCTTCAAGAACTTCCAAGACTCCTTCAACTTCATCCTCCGTTTCCACAAGTGCTACCACCTGTGCTACCAATGATCTTAACCTTTTGGCCCCTTCACGACCAAAACTGAATTCATTCCCTAAAGATAAAATTAACCGCTGCTTTCGTTCCGTGTGGTACAATAAATTTTCTTGGCTGGAGTATTCGGTTAACAAGGATGCAGCTTATCGTTATCATTGTTGTAGATTCCTCCCACATATCAGAGAAACTGGATTTACAACTGAAGGCTACAATAACTGGAAACGTGCTATTGGGGACAAAAATAAAGGTTTGTTGAAACATGATTCAGCACAATCACACATAGGCCTACTAGCAATGGCGAAGTGGACAGCGTTTCAATAACGTACTGAAAGCAATGCCAGCATATCAACTTTGGTCAACGACGAAGCATTAGAGCGCAATAGATACTACGTTTCCTCAATAATCCAAGTTGTCCAATTTTTAATAGTAGGCCTACATGAATTGGTTTCGCGAGGCAACTGGGACAAAATCCAACATGTGGACACTGGGTTATTTACCAGCTTATTCGAGTACACATTGAAAAAAGATGCAAAGCTAAAAGCAGTTTATGATACAATCCCACAGAACGCAAAATACACTTCATGGAAAATTCAAAATGAAGTCATTGAGATCATGAAAAGTGTGGTTGCAGCAAACGTAGTTGAAGATGTTAACAATGAGGATGTGGAATGGTAAGTGTGTAGCTGTAACTAGGCAGTGCATTTTTGTATGTAGGCTAATTTTGCATGTGTCTGGTATTTGGACTTTAGAATATCATTATTAAAAAATTTTTACAACTAAACTTAAATTAGAATATGTACTAAATAATTGAAATAATCTGCTCCTTACTACGTTAGTTATAAGGTGAGTAGCATTTCTACCAATTAGAGCAGTGGTCTTGATTGAAAAAATTCCCGATAATTAACTTTTTAGGTATTCAATAATGGAAGACGGAACTAGAGACAAAGCCAACGACGAATTTATTTCCATTGGTCTTCGTTTTGTGAAACGAGGCAAGGTGTTTGAAAATCTACTGCATATCTCTCAACTGGAAGGTAACCGCCCCGATGCAGCATCACTGACTCAATTCACTTTAGAGACCTTAGGTGCACTTGATCTTCCGACCAACCGGATACTATCACAATGTTATGACGGTGCTAGCGTGAAGTCAGGATGCAGAGGAGGTTTACAAGCTTTACTTCGAAGCGCTCGGTCGCGAACTACCAAACTTGCATTGCTTCAATCATCGTTTACATCTTGTTGTAGTCGACTCTATATCAAGTGTATCGAATCTTGCCGATTACCGCAAACTACTGTATAATTTTTTTCGGAGACCAAAAGTGTATGCACTTTATGCTAGAACACATCTTCATCGCCTAATGGAGCACAGATGGAGTGGACACCTTAAAACTACAAGCTCTATCATAAAGAACTATGACAAAATTTGCAGGCTCCTCCAGTCTATTTCTGCCGGAACTGTTATACGTGATAGTATTGTTGATGCACGTGGTCTCTTAAAGCGTAGTGCATGCAAAATCATTCTGCTTCAATAAGCCTACTGCACTTGCTAAGCTAATTTTAAATTTAATATCTCCTGCAGACAAAGCTTTGCAAGCTCGGGAGTTTAATTTGGCTGAAGCATTGAGGTTACACCATTCGCTCTGAATCGCAAAAAATTCCGCAGCGATGATGGCTCTACGTGTTGCAACGATGACGCTGAAGCAATGATAGTAGGTATTACGCCGCAAGAGGTAGTAGACACACCTGCAAATCCAACCAAAAGGAAAAGAACCTGCACGCAAAGTGTCTTATTAAATGACAGTATTGTTACTGCGCCTACTGGAAGTCGTTATGACTCTGACAGTGATATTGGCTTTAAATCCGTTTATTTTGAGGTAATTGATACTGTTACACTCAAACTTGATCTGCGATTTTTAAACCAGCCCCTTTATGAAGCAGCAATGGCATTAGATCCACGCTCCGAAAACTTTTTATGCCCAGAAAAAATTGATTATCTACAAAAACTCAATATCACACGTATTCCTTCAGTTGAAGAACTAATAGTAGCAAAATCAACATTTTTGCGGAAGCTAGCTGCTACTACGAATAGCAATGCTTCGACTGCATCCAGTGTACTAAAAATCCCTTACCGCTTTAAGCAAGCTTTTCCTGATACGTATTGCATGGCTGCATCAGTTGCAACTTTGGGTTGCCCGACGGCCAAGCTCGGCGGTCCAAGAAAAACTGATAAAAACCAGACTTGTAAATTTTTTCAAAAATAATAATGTTCTCTACGAGTATCAATATGGTTTCAGAGAAAACCATATCCCTCCTTGACGTAACAACTACCTCGAATGATGCGATATAGAATAAAAATTTTACTGCTCTTCTGTTAATGGACCTTTGAAAAGCGTTTGATACTGTTTCTCATGAAATTCTGCTAAAAAAATTGTCTCATTACGGCATCAGAGGGCGAGCATATGACTTTATTGAAAGTTATCTAAATTCACGTACCCAATTCGTTTCTATTAATAACTGTCAGTCCCAAACAAAACCCATAAATATCGGTGTACCACAGGCACTAGCGTATTTAGGGGGGGATAAAGGGCGATGGCCCCCCCAAACAACTTTACAAAAAAAAATAAAAAACGAGCAAAAATAAATGTAACTTAGATATATTTGAAAGTTATTGTAGAACTGGGTGACAATATAGTATCAGAGGGAGTGGGGGGGGGGAGGGTCGGTTGAAAATAACAATGAAATGCAGACATTTTTAGTGTAAACTAACTTTAAAAGGCTTTAGAGATGTAAGCGGTCGGCGTTGGGGTATCGTGAAATAACAAGAATGAATAAAGCGCCTATAATGTGCTTACTATGCCTTGTTCGCTACTTATTGCAATTTAAAAGTGTTTGATACCGATTTGTATGTCCTAGCTTAGATGAGCAAACTAATATAGGGCGAGGATACAAAGTTATAAACAGATAACGCGTTCGTGACGTGAGCCGAAATTTAATTCAAATCGGTTTAGGGTGCTTTTTTTGCACCTTTACCTCATCCAAATCCGAACTGGCACGAATTTCAAAGCAAAAATTTGTCACTGGTTTTGAGTTTTGTTTATTTCTAAAGTGAAAATGATTATCTTGATAAAGTTGTTTGATTTTACTTGTCATGGCGAAGCCCACTGCTGCTATTCGCCTTTAAAAAAGGCTATTTTGCCTAATGTAGAAGTTAGTGCTTTTTTCAATTTCAAGGCCGGCCTCTTGTCAATGGCTATTTTTATTGCATAACAGGCTTGCTAACTCAGTTAGCTTTGGATAAAGACGATAAGATCCAAACGCAAATCAAGTTGTTGTTGCTCTGACTTAAAGTGACAAAATTTAGATCTAGATATGGATTTTATAACGACTCTATGCAACTATGCTTATAAGTCAGTCTTGACTTGCATGTTTCAGCGCCTCCCTGTTTTGTTCCCCGCGCCCTTTTCTAAGCCTTCATCAATTTTAGGGTGAAATTTGTGTGCTTGTGCTATCGTTACTTTTCAGCGTATTGGCGTTTAGAAATGAAATGATTGATTATAATAGGCCAAGAAAAAATGTATAGTAGCCAGACCTAGTAGCCTACTGGGTAAAACAAGAAAAAAATTGGAGTTAACTAGTTTTCCAATGCAAAAAATATACGACCGTTTTGGTAAAATTTCGACGGTTGGTTTTAGCTGTAGAAATAATACGTTAACCAAGTGCGTAGGCAAGGGGGGTTTGTGAGTTCAAAGCCCCCTTCCCTATTGGTTCGTGAACTTTTCAGGTTTATAGATTGACCTTGGTCCTTAATCTGCGGCTGTGCCGCTGTAGTAACTATGTACAAGAACCACAAACATTGCTCGATTCCGGAATGCCATTTATTGCGTCACAATTTTGTGAACCATTCTTGCCACAATCGCAATCACGAAAAAAGTTCGCTAGAGTTGATAGCAGCTTGATTTAATTTTGAACTTCCGAGTCCGACTGTTCCGAAATGGTCAGGTGCTTATCAGTTGAGAACAACAGGTGATGCCTTTGGTAGTGAAATGCTCTGTGTTTTTATATTTAATGAGCTAATTCTAGAAAGTTCTAATTAGCATCGTGAAGGATAGCAAAAGACTTCCGCCTTACATACGACGGTAATACTTAGAAGGAAGGAATTAGAACAGAGGGCGGTGGCGGCTCGTGAGTCTAAAACTAGGGGGTGCTACCAATGTTCAGAAGGGGCACGTGATCTTGCTCCTGCGTCTGTTTATGATAACGTGGTGGCCTGGCTGAGAGACAAGACGTGCTGTAGCACGCAGTTCGGTCTGGCAGCTTTAAATCAAATCAAATCTGCTCTAAGCGAAGCAGCTGAGAGCCTACATGTTTAGTTCAGATAACGAGGATCACAGATGTATTGTTCTGCAAGCTGTTAAATTTTTTAGTTATTCATTGTGAGATTGATTGTCAGTTTACACATAATTTATTATATTTTTTTTATCTTCGTAAAAAAAAAACTTATCGACGAGAAAGCGACGAAGACGCTATGCGCAATACGAATCCAGATTTTAGGTTTAAGGTGTTGCCATATTTGTTTCCCAGCTTCTTGGTTGAATTTTGCTTGTTGATGCTTTAATTTGTTGCTTGTAAAGAAACCATCAAGCAGAGATAATCATCGAGAAGCATCTTATCCAAGGACTCAACAACAAAGCGTATTGTGAGTGTTGAATCAGTCACCACCTTTAACGATGGTCGACGTGGAAACAAAGCTCCACCCATACGTCACGTTCACTTTATTTGGGTGTTGCATCGTTATGATTAGGGCAGGGGTCGGCAACCTTTTGCACTTAAAGAGCCAAATAGTCCGTTTGTTACAATACGAAACCCAGCGAGAGCCGCAAAACTATCGTCAGGTCCAATAACTGGTTATTCCGAAAATGATTCCTAAAAAAGGTCTTTTTTTACCTTCAAAAGGAACCACAATTGGCGGTTCAAAGAGCGCAGGTTGCCGACCCCTGGACTAAGGCAACCAAAAGTCGCTTACGGATTGTGAGCAAACCAAATTTCAGAATGATTTTTCAGAAAGCTTTCAATGCATTGTTTCAGATCGTTGTTTCATAAGTCAAAAGAAGCCAAAATTCAGCGTTTCCGCAAAATATTTTTACGAAGCTCTCTTCCTTTTTTTCGTGTTTCTGTGAAATCATTCATTCATTTATTTTTGACAAAACGTGCAACGGTGCAAAACATCAAACATGTGAGCGTTTTCCAAACTGGGAGACGTGGACTAGTCTAAACAGAGGCGCAAATGTCAGTCATGATCATTTAAAAATATGACTGGTGTATTATTTTGTGAAGGAAAGCGTCATGATTAATATTTTGTGAGGGAGGCGTAGTAACACAAAGTTTGAAAACCACTGCTTTAATGTGTACGCTTACGGGCGATATTGCAAAGCTTGCTATCTTAAAATATGCGAGAATTGTGCAACAGAAAAATATTTAAAATGAAAGGCTTCAGCACAAAATCTCAACATACCATAAAGAACAGGGTTTCCCAACTAGGGATGCTTGCACCCCTTGAGAGCGCGAGGAAGCATTCCAGGGGGTTCAAAACGGCTTATAGATTTTCATCCTGTAATAAGAGTGTTTTTATTTTCGGTTGCGCAGTGTCAATTTTTCAGCGCTGTTACGCTCTAGTAATATGTAATTCGCAAACATCTAAGTGGCGTAAAACCCTTAGCCTCTTTATGATTGGTTAAAATCAAGCTCTGAAAACGAAATGCGTCTGATTCAGCAAAAGAGCAGTGACTGGTTTAACTATCCTATACCTTGCATTAGCGACACTTTCAAAAAGGCCAAATACTCTAAAATTGATTGCTCCGCTGGGGGAGCTTACAGCGTTGTCCCAGACCCCCCAGCTGAATACCTGCTGGGTTTTTGACGCAAAGTCATTACAGGAAAATATTTAAAGTCAATAACACACATGAATTCATTTCAGCCCCTACCATTACGAACATTTGGTTTGCGTGGCTGATTGCAGTCGCATATTTTGTGAGAGGTGCAAGAACATATCAAAAATTTTATATGAAAATAATTGGGAGTATGAAAATGGTTGGGAACCGCTCTATTATGAAAATGCTTGGGAACCGCTATATTATAAGATAATACAAAACAAAAGAAAAAGAGTGTTCCTAAAATGCTTAAATGTGAACACTTATGTTCAAATAAATTTTATGAAGTTACTTACGACAATCGACAGACAATAATTAATTAACAGATCCTGACTTTCACGTTAAAAAATCAACCGCACTCCAACTAAAATCTCAGTTAGTGATTCAACTTTATTGCAACTTTTTACTTGTCAAAAGTTGGCCCCCCCCTTTTAAAAATTCTAAATACGCCACTGACCACAGGGTTCTATATTAGGCCCCCTTCTGTTTCTCATTTATATAAATGATCTCCACAATGCCGTAACCAAACCTCGTCTTTTTGCAGATGACACTTGTCTTGAGCAATCCTTCTCGAACTGCTTTAGAAACAAACTGCAATCTGGAACTAAAGAAGTTACAAAATTGGTGTAATGCGAACAAACTTCAAATTAATCAGAAAAAATCTGCTTTCATTTTAATTCCCCCAAAATTAAATAACTTAAATCCCGAAATCAAACTTTCCTATGGTGATTCTACAATAACCGGTCTAGACTCTATTAAGTATCTAGGAGTATCTTTAGACAAGAAACTTGATTTCAAGATACACGTTGAAAATATGGTCTCAAAACTTTCTAAATCTATAGGAATCTTGAGCAAGCTTCGTTATGTTCTTCCATCTTCTACTCTGCATCTCCTTTACTTTTCTCTTGTACATCCCCACTTACTTTACGGTCTCCCACTTTGGAGTAGCACATTCTCTTCTTGCCTTGATAAACTACAACGACTTCAAAATAAAGCAATCAGAATCATCTCAAACTCATTTTCTTTCTCTATAACGCCGCAATTTCATAAACTTGGCATTTTGAAAATACACGATTTGTATACGTATGAAATTTCTAAATTAATGCACCAACACTCGAAGCAGTTACTTCCTTCTGGTCTCCTTTCCTGTTTTAACAGCCTTACAGCAATACACGATCGACATACTCGTGTAGCGGTTCCCGCTACCATTTGTAATAATTAACATTATACGCAGGACGTTATTTTTAATCGCGGGAATTCCCCGGGTGACTTTCGCTTTAAGCATTCTGTTCTGCAACACGAGGTAATGGTGACTGGTTTTTCTTGTTGCAGCAAAGAATAGCCTAGTTTATTTTAGATTAAGCATTTTTAGTTTCTGGTATTGTGGAAAAGAAGAGCAAGCAATAGAATTCAAAGAAGAGCAAGCAATTAGTGAAAGAATCAAGGTACGAATTTCTATGTAGGCAATATTTCAAGCAAATCAATCAATCAGCAGATCGACTTTGTGTAGAGTTGAGTTGGCAGTGGATGGATGAACTCCACAAGTTAGCAATACTCTACAACCTGGTGACCCCCTCTGTTTGAACATTGTGCCAGCAGGACCAAAAGACTGCAGTAGCCTATTTTTTCTATTACATTCCAGTATAGGCTGCTTGGGATACAGCTTGCTGAACTACCGGTATATATTTTACTAGACTACACAATTAGGCTGTTGCACATACTGTACCGGTACATTTCATTTGCCCTTCTGACTTCAATCACTGCACTCGAGATATGTCAGAAGCTGTTTCTAACATTGATGATAGGCCTATGTATACAAACCCATTTACACCTGCTGATATGCAATATTTTGATGAAACGGATTTGTTTAGCCCATCTATAGGTCTACTTGGCACAACTAACATTATTACAACCGCAAATACTTCACCTTCGTCTGATCCTTTACATTCCAACATTAACCACACCCATTCCATTACTCCAACACAGGCACCCTCAGCTACTGTTTTCACAAAAGCACCCTTACCAAATGTTCCCAATCAACCCACACCACAACAAAGCACTATGCCTTCAAAGCAATCTTCCTCACCCTTCCTCGCCCGAATACCCTAAATTGTCATGAACTCTCCTGCACCCCAACTCACCTTTGACGAGGCGAATGTTGACCTTTTTTTTCAAAGATTCGAGTCACGCTATCGACACGAACACTTAAATGATGCCGAGCTTTTTGATAAATTGCTGCAGTGCCTAAACTATGCTCAACAGTGCAGGATGCATTGTGTTCTATCAACAAATAATTGCAGCTATGTGGCTCTGAAAGATGCACTTTTTCATACACATGGTAGATCACTAGAAAAGGCCCAAGAAGATTTGGCCTATGCTCCTGAACTGGGTGACAAATTACCATCCGAAATGCTGGCTCAATTGCGGAGTATATTGGGTAGACACTTGAAAACCCACCCTCTTCTGGAACACTCCTTAAGAAGAGAATTTTTACATCGCATTCCCACATATGCTCGTGATCTTCTCACTCTCATGGATGACCCCTACCTTGATCAAATGGCTGCAAAAGCTGATATTTTGGTAAATGACAGGAAACGACGCAATTTTTTATCGGCACCTCATCGTCACTATACCAGAGACCTTGTTCAGCATAACGTTTTCTCTCCAACCTCGGTGGCCCCTTCTCCCACTGTCCCTCTCTCTAATGATGTTATGCAAGCATTATCTGCTATACAAGACAAACTAAATGCGATTACTTCCCTTCACGTACATACAAACACTCCTTCTACTCAAACCCCTTTGCCGCAGCATACCTACCGTTCCTTCCCACCATCCTTTCCTTCACAAGCCACTCAGCCACGTTTACCTTCACCAAGCATAACCACCTTCTGCAACTCTTCTCAAGTTACAACTCGCCCTTCTATCCATAATATCAGGAACTCTGATATGTGTTGGTACCATACTAAGTTTGGACCTAATGCTTTACGATGTTTACCCGGGTGCAAATTTTATGCATCTTCACAACATCCTCATTCCAACACTACCTATTCCAGGCCTTTAAACTCCAGAGGCTGCGCGCCACCCAGAGCTCCTCAAGTCCTTCAGTCACCGTGCACACGATAAAAGACGCGTCGCCAATTCACGATAATCCCAACTATGTTCATTTATATGACCTGCATAACGAGATTTTCTTTATTGTTGACTCTGCTTCACCCAAAAGCATATTGCCTGCCAATGAATATCGGGAGCAAGCTCAAACTTTGCACAACATTCCTTCTTTATTTGCTTCTAATGGTCAACCGCTATCAGTGTATGGTTGTGTTGATCTGCTTTTACAATTTCAGGAACTACCACACCAGCATGTCACTCATACTTTTCTTGTCGCAGATGTGCAGTGCCCTATTCTTGGTTACGATTTTTTAAGTGAGTTCCATGCCGTCATAGACGTTATAAATAAATCTGTTAAGTTTTCTGCTCCTCATCTTTTGAAATCAGAATTGCCTCTCATGCCCTCACTAGAATACAATGATTTGTCTTGCAGTGACATTTTAAATCTTTTTCCAAATGTTGCATCTGGTGAGTTCTATCCAGCAGAATTGCTGCTTCCGGTAGAACATACATTCACTATCAATGGCCTTCCATTTTCACATGCAGCTAGAAAATTAGGACCAAAAAGCAACTTGAATGACGTCGTCAAATTGATCATATGCTGACCAATGGCATTATTGAGTACTCTCGCTCACCTTACACCAGCCCCGTTCATTTGGTGCCTAAAAAAGAACCCAACTCCTATCGCTTTTGTGTTGATTACCGCACCTTTAATGCGCGAACTGAAAATCAATCCTTTACTCTTCCACGCATCTCCGATGTCACTCATCGCTTATATGGATCCGAAATATTTTCTTCCCTTGATCTAAAGAACGCTTACTGGCAAATTAACGTCCGCGCATCGGACAGGAAATTTACCGCACTTTCTTGCCCTCAAGGCACATTTCAATTTAGGCGAATGCCCATGGGTACCAAAAACTCTGCTTTCACATTTCAGATGGCTATTTCTCACATTTTACATGGCATGGAAGATTTCACCTTTGCGTATATTGATGATATTTTGATATTTTCACGCGACCTAAGAGAGCACAAAAATCACCTTCATCAGGTTTTGCATCGTCTTAATGCTTATGGTCTTTCGCTGAATGTGCGTCAGTCTGTTTTGGCTGTACCTGAGATTGAATTTTTGGGCCACAAATTGACAAAAGATGGCATTGCTATACTTTCACATCGAATCGACGCAATTAGCCGTCTTCCTGAACCGGAGACAATTCGAGGGTTGAGACAAGCATTAGGCCTAATAAACTTTCAACGTCGATTCATCAAAAACGCTGCCAAGATTCTTGTCCCACTGACCAAGTATCTCCAAGGTCATGTCAAAAACAATGATAAAATCCACCTCGATGAAGAGGCGAAAAATGCCTTTGCTACCATTAAGACTGCGTTAGTTAAAGCAGCTAGCTTAGCCCATCCGAGAAAAGACTCCTCACTGCGTCTTTATACTGATGCGTCTACTGAAGCCATTGGTGGTATGCTAGTACAGAAGTTACCCAATGAGTCCGAACAAACTTTAGCATATTTTTCAAGAGCATTGAACGATAGTCAAAGGCGATATTCTGTTTTTGATTTGAAGTTGCTTGCCATATTTGCAGCTGTAAAATATTTCGAACATTTTCTTCTCGATCAGCACTTTGCCATCGTTACCGATCATCTTTCTCTTGTGCATGCTTTTAAATGACCAAGCCCTTCACATTTCCCGCGTCAAAGCAGACAACTCTCATATTTGTCTGAATTCAATTGCGACATAACGCGCATTCCGGGATCGCGCAATGGCGCTGCAGATTGCTTATCCAGACTGGTGGTGCACCACATCTTTGAACAAGAAAACTTAGATATAACTCTTCAAGACATAGCTAATGCACAAAAAGCTTGCATCGCCCAACAACCCGACATTTTCCAGTTTCCCCACAATTCTACTATACTTCTTCAAGAAATTGAGCTTCACACAAAAGTTGGACCTTGCAAACTTTTCGTAGACACCTCACAGGCATCTTATCGCATTTTGATACCCCCTCAATATGAAAATGCAATCATTGATCACTACCACAAATTGAACCACTTAGGAATCAGAGCGTCACAACGCTTTATAACTGCTCGATTCGTTTTTCGGGACATGAATCGAAAAATCAAAGATCGCGTAAAAGCTTGCACTGCTTGCCAGCAATCTAAGGTATACAGACACTTCGTATCGCCTATTACTTCTGCTAAAATGCCTGATGCTAGATTTGATACGATTCATGCCGACTAATGTGGCCCGTTTCCTGAATGTCAAGGCTTCTCCTACTTACTGGTATGCATTGACCGTTTTTCAAGGTTTGTAACAGCTTATCCACTGCGAAATGCGAAGAGTGAATCCGTTGTTTTGGGTATTAACTCGTTTGTGAGCATGTTTGGACAGATGCGTATCTTACGGGTGGACATTGGTGTACAATGGAATTCTACATTATTTCGAGAATATGTATCATATCTTGGATGTGACCTGTGCATCAGCAGCACTCGGTATCCTGAGAGCAACGGTTTAGTTGAACGGGCGATTAAGAATATTAAAGTTGCTCTCACTGCTAAGCTTGATAGAAACCACTGGCTTTTTTACTTAGGAACCATTGTGCTGTCTCTCAACACCATGTATCGAAAAGAGCTTAGTGGTTCACCATCTGACCTTGTCTTTTTTCAAGCTTTACGTCTGCCTGGCGATTTCTTTACAACAGCTGCCCCCTCTACATCCCCCTTTTCACAAGAGCTCATTACACAAATGAAACACTTTGCTGCTTCTTCAAAACCTACCCCTACCCGCTTTGTGCAATCGACAAAAGTGTATCAGCCACCAGAGTTAAAAACTTGCACCCACGTCTTTGTGAAAGTGAATCCTATTAAACCCAACCTACAGCCTTCCTACAAAGGACCGCACTCTGTAATTTCTCGATCTGACAAAACTTTCGAGATTTTGAACAATGACTAAGTTCAGCCAGTCGCCATTAATAATATCAAGCCCTGTTTCACCCTACTGAGTTCTCCTGACATCACCACTCATTCACCTATTTTTGCATTGCCTAACACAACTTCTGACAATGTTCACGATCCTACACTTGCCCCACTTCCCAATGATGATGATTATCAAACCCAATCTGCGTCATCCACTGAAACGAACAACAACGCATGTGATCCTTTGGCTCATCCAGCTCCTGATAACACCATCTCACCTTTGTTATCAGCCTCAAGACAGTCTCGTATTCGCCGACCACCGCCTCAGTTGAACGATTTTATAATTTATGTTTAGGATTACTTTTATAATTTATGTTTAGGAATATTTCTGGAATGGTAGGATAGACTGGCGGAGGCACATACTAACAGGCTTTCTATTTTACGGCCTACCCAGCTATAGACTACTGCTTAGTAACCATAGCCTACAGCATCGTAGAGTTACCGGTGCTACAATTCACTCATGAAATGTACAGTAGTAACCTACCATACTGTAGCCTAGTCTACTAGGCTATGGTTACTGAATACTGGTTACTACCGTAGCCTACCGACGCTTCTTTTGTTGCTTAGTACGCATTTTGAGTAAAGTTTCAATCCTCAAAACCTTAAAAAGTTGCCAATATGAAGCAATTATGCCACAACAAGTACCGTACACTGGTACTGCAATTTGCCCACTCACATACGGGTAGCTCAAAATCAGTTCTCTTTCCTTCCGTCATTACGTTGAGATAAATGTTTTTTTATCTCAACGTAATGACGGGAAAACCAAGAAAATCACTTACGTCCCGTCACCGCCAGCCCACTTTTTTTGTGTTTGAACACCCTAACGTAGTCGTAACGGCAGACGCAACGGTAACGGCTTCGGTGTGAAGCCCGCTATAATCGACGCTGTTTTTGACCTTAAACACATGATTAGAGACTCCTTTCACGCGTAATTTATTATAATTGAAAAATGTTTCGGTAGGGAGGGCAGTTTTTGCTCATGCTTCACTGTCTTCAGTTTTCAAGACAGGGAAAACTGCCCCTTTTATAATGAAAGCATATTAAATGTTTTTATCAAGGTTTATATGTGTTGTTTATATCAATGTTGGTTCTTGAAAAGGTTTTTTGGAGGGAAGCAATTACCTGTTTCACCCCCCTGGCTACACCCTGTTTGTGACGTTGCGAAAGCTAGCTTACTTTAATCAGTTAACCTTCATATGGCCCAAAAATAAAGTCGACTAAAATTTTTTGGTAAATTTTTAACCACGAATTGACAGCTTGAGTTTTTGTGAAACCTTTTCGCTCCTAAATGAAGCGTAAAGAATCAAGCAAAATTGTGAATGAAATATCTGAATTTTGCACCAGACGGGATACGTTTCGACTATTAAATAAAGTCTCTTCAGTGGTGCTTAAAACTTCAAATCCATGAAGTAAATCCATCAACATACAATGCATTCTACCTAGCACCTTTAAAGGTTACTTCTATATAAAACTCAAGTTTTTGGCCTCAAACAACGATACCCAATGAAAGAATCTATAACCACTAACCCACAACTAAGTTCCCGGTAGCCTAACTAGCCCACATCACTAGTAGCCCCTATGGCAACCCACTCATTTGCAGCTGCAGACGCGTTTCGACCTTATTATGGTCTCATCAGTGCAGCATAGCAACCTCCCACCTTCCTGAAAAAAAAAAAAAAAATTCTAACCTTCAAAAGAACTACACGCTCCAAATCTAAGCCTCTACTCGCTCTGCTCAAGGTAGAAAATTTGAAATAAAACCTTCAAGAAAATAATACAGGCTGGATAATGATGTCACAGATTCCCTGTAAACAATCAAGGATTGTGACGTCATGCTGATGTTGCAGTACAGTCAATCTTCATTAAACGAATTGCTGAATTCAGATAGGCATGTGGACCATGACAGGCACTTGCAAAGCCAGCCAACGTCAGAGGGCGCTTACACTATGCTTTCTCTAAAAATTCCTCAGATCCTTGTGGACCGTGACAGGCACTTGCATAGCCAGCCATCGTCAGAGGGCGCTTACACGAAGGAACCTTGGAACAATCCATCTAAAGAAGGCATGGATCTGTGGATGTAGCCAGGCGATTGTAGTTGAATGGAGCTACTGTCTTCTTGCGGTTCTTTTGAAGGTTAGAATTTTTTTTTTTTCCAGGAAGGTGGGAGGTTGCTATGCTGCACTGATGAGACCATAATAAGGTCGAAACGCGTCTGCAGCTGCAAATGAGTGGGTTGCCATAGGGGCTACTAGTGATGTGGGCTAGTTAGGCTACCGGGAACTTAGTTGTGGGTTAGTGGTTATAGGTTCTTTCATTGGGTATCGTTGTTTGAGGCCAAAAACTTGAGTTTTATATAGAAGTAACCTTTAAAGGTGCTAGGTAGAATGCATTGTATGTTGATGGATTTACTTCATGGATTTGAAGTTTTAAGCACCACTGAAGAGACTTTATTTAATAGTCGAAAATATCTGAATTGTTTCCTTCGTTATGGCATTATAATAGCTGTGACGTCACTGAAACTTACGTCATCACGATGTGACGTCACTGAAACCCCCCCATTGAAAAGTCCTGCGTACGCCACTGAATACATGCCTGTGATACCATTGAGCAATCCTTTTCAAGGAAAGGATAGACCTAATGAAGAACTAAACCAAGATGAAATGCCGAAAAAAAAAAAAAAAAAACAAGAAAAGTCAAGAACAGGGTGAAAAAGAATATGAAAAGTTGATCACTAATGCAAAATTTTTGAATGATTTGGCAGAAAAGTCAATAAACATACTCAAGAAGCATACATTATACCAAAAGATTTTGAATCATATCGTGGATATAAAGATAAAAAAAGGTCTCAAGAACTAGAAAAACAACTTTCATCGATAAAGCAAAAAATTGAGGCACAAGAACAATATACGCGAAGAAATTGCCTAGTATTTTATGGCATTGACAACTCTCCTCACACTCACACTGATGAATTAATTACAAAATTTGCATGGGAAAACTTGGATGTTGAAATCTACGACACTGACATTGATCGCAGCCATCGACTTTAGCCTAAATTTGAAGCACGCAATAAAGATAAAGTTTATCCGATAATAGTGAAGTTTGCAAGCCATAATATCAAGCAGCTTGTCTATGAACAAAAAAAATACTTGAAAGGAAAAAATGCATTTATTATTGAATCCCTTACATCTTCTCGATTACATTGCATAAGAGAACTAAAAACTTTCAAACAATCCAAAAAAGTGTCATCGTACTGGACAAACGACGGTAATATATACTACCAGAAAGAAGAGGACATTAAGGTACATCTGGTGGCTGTGACTGAATTTGAAAATCTGTCCGTTGCTGAAGTAAATATTATGGGCATTGTCTAACCCCTTACGTTGTGATTAAACTGTGTGCTATCACGGGTTGGTTTCTACAAATCTCAACGAAGATTTATTTTTCTTTTCAAGCAGTTTCATACTGTAGGCCTATTAATTCTCAAGTTTATTATTTTTTTGATCCAAAATGAGAAAGTGATAATCGATCGGTCTACATTGATTTTTTCTTTCATCCTCGCGTGATCATTTTATATTGAAGATGGCTAAACAGGCATGTCTCCACTGTGACAAGTCATACAAATCAAACCAAAACTTAATTTTATGTGACTTGTGTAATAAATGGTTACACCTAAAATGCTCAAATCTGTTCAAAAAAGATTTTGTGTCTCTGGGAACAACCGAAATGCCATATTACTGTTCATGCTGCCTAACTGAAGTCTTTCCATTTCAATCTCTGATAGATTCAGAATTTTATGAAAATTTTTCAAACGGAAACTCTATTGTGAAATCTTGTAAATTTAATATCATGACATTCTCCACCGAATCCCAATATTGCTTACCAAAAAATTTCAATCGCCTAAATCCCAAGAAAAATAGTTTAATATTACTTTATGTTAACACTCGTGGTCTTAGTAAGAACATTGATAAGCTAGAGGAACTTCTAATTGATATTAAAGTGATGCCTGATTTAATTGCAATCTCCGAAACGAAGTTTAAAACTGGAGTACATATTACAGTCACTTTATCAGGCTATGATTTTGTGCACGTAGATTCTAACACTTATGCTGGAGGAGTAGGATTGTTTATTGGATCTGTCTACTCTTTCAATACAATTAACACTTTTAACTTAAATATGCAGGGTGTGAAGATCTTTGGATTGAACTCCTTCTTCCTAAAAATAAAAAATGCATTGTAGGAACAGTTTATCGCCACCCTACTTCTGATGCAAGATTGTTTTCAAACAAATATGCCACTATAATTGACAAGTTAAACAGAACTAGTAATTATTTTTGTATATGTGGAGACTTTAATATTGATTTAATGGATTCCAAAAGAGATATTATTAAACACTACCAAGATACACTTCATAGTCTTGGGTGTAACCAAATCATACAAAATGCTACCAGAGTGTGTTCTACCTCTTCCACCCTGCTTGACCATTTTTATACTAATAATGCACAAAATGATATATATTCTCGCATCTTGCTGAGTGACGTGTCTGACCATTTCCCTATAATAATAGCAGTTTCTGGTCTTAAACCTTTAAGCAAAATGTGTTCAAGTTTGTTTATACGTGATAGTAAAAACTTTGTTGCTGATGATTTTTTAACTGACCTAAATAATGATATGCTTAGTAATCTCAGTACTAATAATGATGACCCAACACTATGTGTAGCAATTTTATTGAGATATTTTTAAAAACACTAAATGTACATGCTCCATTGCCCAAGAAAACTAGAAAAGAACAACAGGTACGCAAAAAACCTTGGATAACAAAAGGTATCCAGATGTCCATCAAAACAAAAAACAAACTGTACATTCAAATGCTTAAAACCAACAATGAAGAGACTAAGACACAGTGGAAAGTCTACAGAAATAAGCTTACACATCTCAAGAAGAAAGCAAAACAACTTTATTACTACACTCAAATTAATCAAGTGCAACACAACAGTGGTCTGTTGTGGAAAATAATCAAAGCTATAATAAAATACAAAAATACGAAGCAACAAGATATCACTGTCTTAAAAGATGATAATGATGAGTTGACTGACAATCCTCAGCATATGAGCAACATCTTTAATGAATACTTTTCAAATCTTGGTCGTAATAAGGCAAGCAAAATACCAAATCTATTTTCACAATTACCAACGTCAAATTTACAAACTTATAACAAGTCCTTTTTCCTTAAACCTATCTCTGTAAAAGAAGTTTTTAGCCAAATAATGTATTTGAATCCTTTAAAGAGCACTCAATCAAATAGCCCCCCCCTAAAGGTTATTAAAATGGCAGCATCTATAATTGCCGCCCCTGTTGCTGACATATTTAATTGTTGCATATCATCATCAACCTTTCCTGATATTTTCAAAGCTGATGAAATCATCCATATATTCAAATCTGGTGACAACTTTACATGCAGCAACTACAGGCCAATTTTTTAATATCACCCTTTTCAAAAATTTTTGAAAAATGTCTCTATAAGCAATTAAATGAGTTTTTCACAATTAACAAAATTCTCTATACATATCAGTTTGGATTTCGGAAAAACTACTCGACTGAATTGGCAGTATCACAAATATGCGATGACATCATTTACAGCCTAGAACAAAAAAGTATAACCTGTTCCATTTTCTTGGATATAGCAAAGGCATTCGATACTGTCAATCACAGTATACTGCTATCTAAGTTAAATAAATGTGGCATACGTGGTCCCCCCTTGGAATCGCTTCAAAGCTACTTAACAAACAGAAAGCAATGTATCATCATTAATGATGTGAAATCAAGCTGGCTCAACTGTAATTGTGGAGTTCCCCAGGGCTCAACTTTAGGACCTTTACTTTTTTTAATACATATCAATGATCTACCTACAGTTTTAATCTTAAAATACAACTATTTGCAGATGATGCAATCTTATCACATACCAATACAAATCCCTCCAAGCTGCAAAATGAAATTAATAAGGAACTAAGTAAAGTAGACAATTGGATGAAGGCCAATCAGCTAACAATAAATTACAAAAAAACGAATTATATGATTTTCACTGAAAAGAGGATTAAACAGCTCACTTTTACGATACAAATAGGACAAAACAAGATTGTTCGTGTGAATAAAATGAAATATCTAGGAGTGATGATGGATGGTACCCTTTCATGGAAAGAACATGTAAATTACTTAAATTCAAAAATTGCCAGAGGATCTAGGGCTATCTCTAAAATCAAACCATATGCTAACATTAAAACTTTGAGAACATTATACTTTTGCGTAATCTATCCCCATCTTCAATATTGCATCTCAAGTTGGGGAAGAGCTTCTCAAGCTACTCTTAGACCCCTGAAAACCACTCAAAAGCCAATTTTAAGAATTATAACAAGAAGTCCTCATTGCACGCCATCTACTCCACTCTTTAGTGAATTAGAATTACTCAAACTAGATATATATAAATTGAAGATTGCTATAGCTGTCCGTAATGAATATAATGACAATTTGTCTGGTAAGCAAATGTTAGTAAATCTGACTAGTCTGCATGATAATAATACAAGACTATGATCTAAATTAAATTTTTTACACCATCAATCCATACAAACGCAGGCAAATCCCACTCAATATTTTCAGGAGCTTAAATATGGAATGATGTCCCCAGAGACATAAAATCTTTGTCAAAACTCAAATTTAAGAAAGCCTTTCAAAAGTTTCTACTTCAAAAATATCAGGCAAAATAATACCTGCAATTGCCTTGTGCATCTTAAACTGCTTGTTTTGTTAAAATTCAATTGGTTTTGGTTTTATTATCAGTGTCTTAATGATGTTATTGTCATAATGTACCAGTACGAATTGTGTTGCAATAGACCTACGTGTTTTAGTGGCTCTTAAATTACTTAGTTGCAATGCTTTTTTTGTCTTTTTTGTGTTTATTTGCATTTTGTGTTTTGTTTTTCTGATGATTGCATTATATGTGTGATATGGTACTATTTTGTTTGGCAGGTGGCAGCAGACTTGATGACGATATGGTCTTTTCGCTTTCTCCTGACCAAGTGAATTTCAGCACTACCATTGATTGTTTCTTCGCCTTGTTGCTGTTGCTTTCACTTGGTAAATAAACTAAAATGTGAAAAAAGTGTTCGGCCTAACGGTATGTGTGTACGACGTGGATACATGGGAGATGCACGAACATGAAAAAGGTAACCTGCAGTTCTGCGAGACATTTTGTTTACAGGAGGCACAGATATTGGAGATGGCACGGAAGAACCAGTGGAGGTATTTTGCGATGAAGTGAAAACTGTAACATAGAAGACAAGCTGAATGCTAGTGGTGGATGTGAAACTGCAGTGACATCAGGAGTTAGAATCGGATGGATGAAATTTAGAGAATACGGAAAGTTGTTACGTGAGAGAAGGTTTTCTTTAAGAATGAAAGAGATGGTTTAGCGCAGTTGCGTAAGATCAGCAATGTTACATGGAAGTGAGTCATGGTGATTGAAGGAGACTGAAATGGCAATTTTGAGAAGAGCTGAAAGAGCCATGGTGAGGTCAATAAGTAGAGTGAAATTAGTGGATAGAAAGAAAATGGAGGACTTGATGGAGATGTTGAGGAGGCCTACGAAGGAAACGTTGGATAAAATGGCAAAGGCGAATAGAGTAAGATGGTATGGACATGTGATTAGAAGGGATGATGATAATATACTGATGAAGGCAATGATGATAGAAGTGAATTCGAAGCGAAAGCGAGGACGGCCAAAAATGACATGGAGAAGGCAGGTGGAAGAGAGTGTGAAAAAAGTCTTCAAAGATCGAGGAAGTTGCAGATCGAACGAGATGGAGGGAAGGTGGGAGAGAATCACGGAGGGGACGAGGTGTATCCGGCCACCTTCGGTAACGAGAAAACCGGGTTGAAACTGGATAGAAGAAGAATAGCGTAATAATGAAAGTCCCCAGGAGCACAGAGATACGATCCAAAACACCACTGAAAAACAAATAAAATTTTGAATACAATAAATATGGGACGAAAATAGCTTAACGAGGAAAAATAAAGCCGCTGTAAATCTCAAAACTGGACGTTTCAACAACATAGATTTAGCTGTCATTATCAGCAGTGTAAAACAGTTTTGTATTGCCTTGTATACACTGCTGATGATGACAGCTGAATTTATGTTATCGAAACGTCCAGTATTGAGATTTACAGCGGCTTTATTTTTCCTCCTTAAAACATAATTCTATTTGAACAAATTCAAAAGCACTTCGCTGGCACATTTTTACCGTATGTACACTGGAACAAATTGCAAAAATTTTTTCATCAAATCATATTTTGGGTTGTCTATGCATCATCTGCAAAGTGGTGTCATCACTCCGTGAGTTTTGCAGACGCTTGATAAAATTTAAGTAGATTTTTTAACACTCTTTAACGCAATAACTTAAGAGTCTGAAATTAGTACCTCGCTGATTGGTTATAAAGGCTTACGCAAAGCCATGGACGCTTTTTTAACTATAGATCAAGCAATTTACTTCTTCAATCCGTAACTATTCTGCAATCAGTTAAAATTCAAGAAAGATCTATGCGTCCACTTGATCCTCCTTAATTTTCAATCCAACATGAAAACCACAAACAATGGTCAGTTACGTCATAGACGGCTTAGTGGCGTAAAAATGCTAACAAAACCATAATTAGCGCATATAATAATAATAAGCAAGATAAAACTGAAAAATGTAAATCAGGTAAACAACCAACTTTCAATGTAAAAATGTTTCTGGATGCATTTGGCAATTTTTAAGCTTCTAGCACTCAATGTGAAGTGGAATTTTTAAGCCTAGCATTCAACCGTAAAATGCTAAGTTCAATCAACATAAACTTTGAAACAGTAAAGTACAAAGCAACATGGAATATGTGACAGATCTTCCTGTTTATATCGCATCTTTTGGTAAGAAAATGGTCAAAGAGCGCATTGCAGAATAGTCAAGAACTTCGCACAAAACTAATTTTTAGCCTCCTTACGATAACAGAAGTAGATACCGCAAGGCCTACCATATGATCAATTTGCTGAGAGAATGATTCCAAACTGCATCATATGATTATCTAACAAAGCAATAGCAATAACTGAATGGTTTACGTGCCTGAGCAATATAGATGACAAACACGTCCATAAATTAAATAAAAAATGTCAGGAAGCACAAATTTTATCGCTGAGCCTTTTAGATGACAGTCCCTCGACCAAGACTGAAGTCTACGAACTATACAGTGTTAACAATATGTAGGCCTACCGGTATCCTACGCACACATCAACGGTGCATTAATACAACGCTCAAGCAAAAAACGATTCTTTTTAGTGTGTGGTCTTGCTCTTGTTTGGGCAATTGTCGTTGCCGCATCAGTGTTTTGGGATCGAGATGCTCTTCGTTACGCAAGTCAAATTGCCAGACTGGAATCAAGGTATTTCGGACACTTGTTTTTTGATCTCGTTCGTACAGATAACCCACAGTGTTCAAAGCATTTTCGCCTCACAGCACACTAAAAAGATTTGAGCATATTTTGCGGCACGCTTTCTACGAAACAGTGTTATCGGTAGGTTAAAAAAATTAATCAGCCAATTTCAATGCGATGTGTGTGCCTTGTGTTTAAACGAGGTTGCGCGGTCGCTAAACACAGCCGTGTTTCTTAGCACATCGAAAAAGTTTGTTTCCTTTTTTGAATTTTTATTAAAGCACAAAACCCATTCTCAGAAAGGTATGAGGATTTGAAGTTGCTAGCTGCAAGGTTTATATTGATGGCTTTGTCGTCGCAATCATCTTTACTGCTGCATCGGAAAGGAACTAGGATCTAAGGGATAGTATTTAGCTAGCAAATTATAATGTTCAACTAAGACTCGCTTGCACATTTTTACGAATGAGTTATTCTGTTTTTTTTTGCGCTTGCCTTATGGAACCGCAGACATGATTAAATTACACTGATACCTTTTTAGACGCACCACTGCATTAGCTCCATCACCAGGATACCTCAGAATGGGTAGCAGAATGCGAAATACACGAAGCCCGACTGCTGGAGTCCACTTGTTCGGAGTAAGATTGGCTCTGTTCAAATGAGAATTTTTTTTATTTAATCGCTTATTTATCCTCCTATCACGAGAAAGTGATCAAAGCGCTAAACGAGCTTGCTTAGAAGCTGCCGGCCACCGGTTTACCACACCAAGATGGGGCAACCCCGTTTACTACCTTTCCCAACGGCTCAACGAATGAACTTATCGCATTTACCACAGAACGGGACAGCGCTGTTTCGGGCTATTAGCCCTCACCAGCCGCACTCCGGTAAAGGTACACTCATCCTTTAGAATGCTTGACCTTCATCAGTCAAACACCCTCTAGATTTGCATACTCAAATGAATTTAACCTTTGTGGTATCTATCAACAAAAGTTAGAATACCACGTCAAATTATTAAATTCCCCATGTCCCACACTGTCCCTTTAATGCTAAACGTCAAGTAGGAAAGCTGTGAATTCTAATTTGTAAATCATTGCTTTGACCCGATTCGAAATCACACTCCAAGTCTAAGCTCCAGAGGCGGAGGCTTTTACCAGTCGGCCGTCTGAACTGTTAGTTTAGAAAATAATACGTAAAACAAAACTCTCAGCCTACTAGCTGGTCAGCCGCTAGTGGACAGTGTCCGCCATGAAACGACAGACGTGAAATCATCATCATCATCAACATTTATTAGCGGTAAAGTGGCACAAAATAATACACTTAAAGAAATAGACAAACAAACATGACCACAGGGAGACGGCGAATAGACCTTTCGGTCGTCTAGTCACCTGCCACCCTATTGTCGATTTCATGAATGGACATGTGATCGCATTTACATGTATTGGTTAACAGATGAACATAATTTAAATTTAGGACTACGAGGTAGTGATTTGCATGAAACTATTTCCACATTTCACACTAGTAGGTCTAAAGTTCAATTATTGTACGTTTGAAGCAAATGTTTTTTGAACCGAATTGTAAATAAATTAAACGAAGAGTTCTGGATATTCGTTGGAATATCATTCCAGGTATTAACTCCTTGATATCTTATACATTTTTGCAACCGATTGCACAAACTAATCGTTTTTTGCAACCGATTAGTTGTATAGATATGAAATACAATATAACTTAGTGGTGTCGAGTCAAACGCGAGTTGCCAATTGTATTTTGCCAGTTGCCCAAGCCAATTACTTAAAAAAAGTTTACACAACTTTCCAGCTTGACGTTCAGCATTAAAAAGGGTCAGTGTGAAGACAAAAACAAAGTTCGCAAGTTCGTTAGTTGTGCTCAAGTGAAAATGACTTGAAGAGATTCTTCAGTCTTGAATAAGAATACAGGCGGAAGGTAACTCCTTCAGAGTATGAAGTTGCAATTGGAGTGCAGCCAATGATTCATCATCGCTGAAGTGTTTTTCGCTTGGGGGTGTGCTTGTCACGTTTCCGAGATAAATACGTTAATTCGTCACATGCTTCAGCAACGTAGCAAGTAGGCTATAATAAAAGAAAAAACTAGGCCTACTACGTTGCATGGGTTTTGTTTATAATATAGATTCGAAGCAAAAATGTCAATAACGTCCGGTAATGCTAGACTTTCGCTGATAGAAACACTGCAATGCACGCTTCATAACTAAAAAGCAAGAAAAGTGGGGTTTATATTTTTGTTCCTTTTTTTTAAATTAGCTCAGCATCGATATCTTTAATATTCATAATTTTTATAGAGTCGTTTCGGACGAGGAACTACTGGGGATCTTCCCGAAATAAAAGAAAGATCAGGTGAGAATGAGCTTACATTGCAGTTAGGACTAGATTAGGCTGGGGAAAGGGGCTATAGCGGAATTTTTACCGATCCTATTTATTGCAGTTCCAAATGCCATTTCGCTGATCGAAGGCGATTACTATTATTCAATATGGTCGCATATAATCGTTTGCGCAACTATAGGCACTCAACTTTTAGTATTGTAAGATCAGTTTAAGTCTTACTCATGAATTTGGTATTTAGAGGATTACGGCCAATTTAGGCTACGGGTAGGCTTACGTCAAAACACGTAGAGCTCACTGCACGGCAAGGCTACTTCTCAGACAAGCCATTCAGTCCATGAATCGCAAGACATGTGCTGTGTGATAGACGCATTGATTACATCGGCACCATCCATCAAAACTGAAATGCTACAACACCGAACAGGTGTAGGCCAATTCACTTCATAAGTAAAAAGCCATGGCTTTTTATAACTTGACTTTTATAGAAGAAGAACGTTCTGCAATCGCACGAGCCACAACTGTTAACGACCAACGGGTAAATATTCTCAAACGTTTTTACCTTGTAACGCATATAGAAAAGAATTCATTCACACAATCATATTAGAAGCCAAAAAAGACTTACCGGTAGAATGGCCTTCCATACGGCGTAAGTAACCTCATCTTAAGTGCACCAAACTTCTTGGCCTACAACTCAACAATTCTTTTTTTAACTAAAAAAAAACTTTCAAAAATAGTCCATCAACCTAATACACCTTTTGCAATGGCTTTGTGTAAGTAAAGATAAAAGAAAGATAAAACAAGATAAAGCCAAAACAAAATAGACTGTGGTTGTAAGAGTTTAATTGGGCAGAACCTAAACAAACAACCTTGCATAGTGCGTATGTCCCATTGCCCTACACGCTTTAGCAGGAACTACCTTCGGAAATTGAAGCAGCCAAAAATGTCGGGTTTATGGCTAAAATTACCGCTTATACAACACTTGCGTCAGCTTATTGCTAGTAACAGTTATTCATTTTATTGTGAGTTTCAGTAAAAGCTAACCAAAAGCTTAAGCACAAGTACACAGACATTATAAGTGTGAAACAAACGAAAGGCCAAACAAAGAACCAGGGAAGAACAATAGCAGTGAAAGAAGCCTAGTTTTAGTCGTGTAGTTGACGATCGCATACTGTTGAACTTAGAGATGGGCAGTTCTCGAGATAATTCATCGGCAATAACTTATTACCGATTATCGTTATTGCTCAAAATAGTTTAGATTTATCAATTACCGATATCGCTTTTGTACTATATTTCGTTATCGCCGAAGAATTATAGCGATATACGATTCTTTATGCACACAGTGCTCAAACGTCAAAACTTCAAATCAAGTTAGTAAGTTGGCGTTATGGAATACCCACACGGTATCCATTAAGTTTCGCAGCAATTTTAAAAAAATCTCTCTTTGTTTTGTTAAATGCCACGGCAGAGCCCGTGAACTGCTCTTTTTTCTTGAAAAATCTAGTAAAGCACTTTTGCAATTTGACTTACAAAAAAAAATTGTCAAGCACATTGAAAATTTACCGCAACATTTATCGGCGATAATTTATCGATTACCGATATCGATTTTTTAAGAAAATGAGATTTATCAATTAATTATCGGTATCGCCCCGGACTTTTTGAAATTTTCGATTATCGTTATCGCTTCAGCACAAAAAGGTTTGTCGTGCCCATCACTGGTTCTACTTGATTTATTTCAATATTTTAACTCAAATGTTAGCTCAACTTTGGAAGAATACTAGTGCCAAAGCCAGAGCTTGAACATAAAATATGCGATTCTCTAATCCAGAAATTGCTAACCTCTAATTAAACAAATTTTCAAACAACTGAAAGTGATTCGAGTGAGAATAGTTACTGAATTCTTGACCTCTTCGCATGCCTTTTAATCGCATTGCTGCAGATGCAACACTCCAAACTTGAATTATTTTCCATATTTAGGAAATGTTGGCGCTATTAGATTCTGCGATTTGAAAGAAAGTAAAACCAAGGATGCCAGATCGCATAGTTATGCGTGTAAACCAAAAGATTCAGGTGGGTAGCATTAGATCGTTTTCTTTTTTTAACATGCTCATGCAATAGCCTAGTTCTTTTGCAAGCAAACTCTTGTTAAAATATGTAGCAAGTAGCCAATGAAAGAGTAGTCATAACAATTCAAGAAGAAGTAATATATTGAAGCTTGCAGCTGGAGTATTAAAATAACATCAGAAGTAGCATTATCGAATCCTAGTAATTTATGTAAAAGCAATGTTGATAAAAGTGAAACCAGTTGAGATCTAGACAAGAAGGACGTGTTACAAAGAAACTGATTTGAGACGAACCAAGCCTGACTAGCGCGAAGTTAAGTGAAGGGGCATGAAATATGCAAAAAATAAATTAATAAGATGAAGTTAAGGTACACCAAAATTAACATTTAAAAGTTTTTGAAAAAATAAAAATTCAATTTTTTTCCACCAAAACATTTGTAAGCGATGACGCATTTTTACTGTTAGAACGACCAATATTAGAATCGACCAATCAGAAAACAACCATGTCAGCGCATTATTTTCTAATTGGTACATTCTTGTTCAATTTATAAACAGAGCTTTCGTCTCTTTGATGTACACCTTTCAATGCGTATGCCAATGGCAAGCAGACACAAAGGATCGGAAAGCTACTCTATTAAAAAAATATAGCTGTGAAAGCTGAAAATATATAAAAAAAAAGTGAAAAACCTGACATTGCCAGCTTCAAATATTAAAATTTTATGGAAAGAACATCGTTGTGGCGAAGGTATGAGTTCTCAAGTTCCTAAGCGCATTTAAAAGATATGTGTAATGAGTTCTGCACACTACAAGTCACGGGTATATTAAGCTCTATGAGTCTATGCAATATCAATTCATCAATAAATTTCTTATTTCTTTGTATTTATGTATAATCTGTTACACCTAGACCAGGGGTGGCCAACAAGTCGATCGCGATTGACCGGTCGATCTTTGCATGCCTGGCAGTCGATCGCGCGCCGATTTGATATTTGTGTAACGAGTTTGCTCTTCACTTAATTTTGGGCGGAAAATTGGACATCTGCAGACGTGAAGACCCTTTTTTGCTCTTTAACGATATTTTCGTTTGCAAATTGGGTGCTTCACATGATCAGTAGCTCTCACCCTTACAACTGTAGCGAAAGTCGATTACGAACATGAAAAGGTTGGCCACCCCTAACCTAGACAATTAATGCCAGTTCGAACGATGAACCGAAGCCATTGACAAAACTTACACATTTTCGCAGGAAAGACAAGCAACCTAATTTTGGACGCAAACTTTATGACGATATACAACCACAAACCACAGGCAAGTAATATTTTCTTATACCTTTTCGGGTATACAGCTCAATGGGCCAGAGCGCTAGGGTTGTGACCAAACAATCGTTGGTTACACCACGACTTGTAAACATGGCAAGTGTACGTGATCTTTTAGCATACCATTTGAAACCTTTTTTCAATATACAGGTACTGTTATCAACCTTCTATGGTAATAAGAAACTTTAAACCAGTGCGTTTTGGTGAGGTCTTCGATTGCAGAAGCATTGGTTTTGTTGTAAAAGTTCAAAAAGTTGTCATGAATATGCTACGACGACCGATCGAGCTTGGACTACTTCAAGCCAGTAAGACAGTTTAAAAATAGAAGTTATTTGTTACAACTAAGTAAACTGCTTGACGAAGAGGCACTCAGTATCAAGTACATACCGCATGTAGCAAAAATAACACAAAATAGGCAACTCTTGCCTAATGTTAAGTCTGCCATTATTAGGCAGTAGCGTACGACATCCGGTAAGTTCTATCCTACTAGACGAGTATGCCATTTCTAACAGACGAGCTAATGAATTACGAGCGGTTTCACCCTGTAACAACGAAATCAGTTTACTTTACAGAAATACACAACGAAGATCTAACAGCAGTATCAGCAATTTGCGCAACAGAAGAACCATCCCCATCTTACTTAAATCCTACTTATATCCTTGAAAATGAACCTGCTACAGCCACACCGTGGAAGGGCACATCTTTAGACGAGTTACAATTAAGAACTGCACTTTCTTCAGAAACATCACTTTCAACAATCTCAGTCGAAAGTCTGCAGCTCGAAAACGACAAACTACAAGATATATCCGAACAGCTGCTTCAACAGTATGACCAAGTTATCCAAGAGATAACAAGTCAAAACACCAACGAGCCGCAAGCTAAATTACCGCGTAAAGGAAAAAGTGAAGAACAAGGCGAGGTATAGGAATTTTCTTATTTTACGCATTGGAGCCAACGGATGATGAGACAAAACCATGAGTTTTCTCATCCAATGCCGCTGACGATGAAAAACCAGTTGGCACTCTCAATGAAATTTCTCACTCTACATCAACCAAACAAGAAGAAAATGAGCTAGGCGATCGAGTATATCCTTGAAAGCTTGAACCCGAACAAAATAAAGACAACGCAATGTTCGAAAAAACGGAAGAATGAAGAATAGTAACATACGTAATTAAGTAATAACAAGGAATTTTCTTGCGTATAAAAACACAAGACAGTAAAATAAACTTGGAAGCAAAAGTTTTCAGATTGAAAACGGCAACTACATTATGTCGAGTAGGTAGGAATACGGTCACTTTGTTATGATAATACCTATGCCATACAAAAATACAAAGCGCAAAAGCTCGAAAAAGCGATAGTCTAGAGATAAAACAAAAGTAGACTTACTAGCATCGCATGAAAACAGATCTTTTATGCACATTATTTTTTTTATATTTGTCTTTTAATGCAAAATTAGGTCATTCGCTCTCAACTACAGTAGGTTATCGCCAAAAGGCAAATGCCCTTTGCCAAAGCGATTGATCTGACTGTCACGAGCAGATAACGTAGATGTGACAAAAAACTACTTGCCTACTTTGCCTGATTGTTTTAACTTTGAACCATTTCACAACTTAAGAAATTGCTGGGTGTTAGATGCACAGGCCTTGGTAAATACCCCATACTTTGAACTGACGTCACAAAAGTATAATAGAAAGCCAAAACGAATTTAATAACCCAACCAAGACAATCACCTAACACTTGACAACTACGGCACAATACATTGATATGAAATCACACGCCAACACTTATTATTGAACAGTGGAAAAATTATACACAGTGCAACTTGCTAATAGCAAGACACACAGACGCGAAATTCTAACCTAGCAAGTTCTAGGCCTTCTCGAAAATACTACATGAAACACGATTGTCATAATCAGCTTCATCGTAAAAGTACTACGACATAATATGAAAGTAAGACATCACAATGACAAAAAGAATTGGATCGACGATAATCTCAATTGTTATAGAACATTATCCAAACTTCCAGATACAATAGAGAAATATTACACTAACGAATATTATTTTACTCGTTCATCACCATGTCAGTGAAAAATATTGTACCAGAATTCAAGATGTGCAGGAAGTCAAGGAAGCCCTTTCTTGCAATTGCGGTATCTCTTAATTGTAATTCATAAACACAATTGAAACAAGAATCGTCTTATGTAGGCTGTAGTCCTAAATTTCACTGCAGTCGTAAAATAACTTTTTCACCCCTAGCACATTGAGCCCAGCGCTGAAAACGTCAGTTTTGACCTCATACACAAGACTAATAAGGTCATGAACACATCACACAAAAAATAAAAAGTTGAAAATAGAGCTCGCTATAAAAGTCTTTGACTATCAATTTTCCATTAAAATTGAATAATTCTTCAGTAGCGTCAATCGAAACATAACGAACTTAATAATCTTGTAATGCCGTGGTCCTAGCATAACTTGTTCATTTTTGCGTACAATTCAGTGACTGGTACTGTGGACAATTAAAGTTAGGTTTGCTATCTGCATTCAAAATAACTTCACCTACTGTACATCCAAAAGTTAACACATTACCGTAATTATGTTTACTACTTAGCAATTCTATCTCGTTTTTGCAACGGACGCGAAGATCAGCAAAATGCAACCAGACTAAGACATTTAATTTCAAACTTTATTGTTTGCTAATTATGATTCTAAAAAGCCAATGTTGAGATTCAATATCGAATAGGAGTCCAAACGCTGCACAGTCGAAATTGAAAAAAATCCAACCCGGTCGTGTAGTTCAGTTGCTACGCAAACCTCTATCAGTGTTGGAGACCTGGGATTCGATTACCGGACCGCTCAAATAGAACACAGTGTCGCCAACGGGTAGCCACCGCTGCACGCTTCGGCGTAATACCGTGAGTGTAATAAAGATTTCATTTTTTTAATGTCCAAGGAGACTAAATTTAGATAACAAAATCTCTTTAAACATTTTAAAATGCTTCATTCAAAAATATATCTATCAGATTAGATTACGATGACAACGCCCCAGCAAACGAATTTACAAACCGAAAAATCCTACATTTTTAACCAAACAAAAGAAGCGAACCTTACAGCTGAAAAAAAAATGTTGAACTCCTGAATGAAGTCTTCATTAAACCAACACAATCAATAAATGCAAAATGAAAAAAACAGGATATACCGTCAAGGCATGCTATGGAATAAAAGACAATTGTTTTATAATTCTATACTGCAGAATTTCTTCCATTCCACACTGAAATTTTTCCATTCCATTCTAGTTTTTTTTTCATATTCAATTCATAAGAAAGAGCACAGTTTGCCAATAAAATTTCCAATAAAGGTATGTATTTACTTAGAACAAATTTTATTTGTAAACTCTGCTTTCTCTCATGAATTGATTTTATTGTCACAATTTTGTAGCCATGGATTTGGCCAATGTAGCTCTTGCTGCCTCTGTTTCGTTTTCCATATTCCATTCCATTCTTCCATACTTAACGTGATGGAAAATACACTATGATCAAACTATGCGGCGCACGCGCTAACTGCAGGATAAGCTTTGCCATCTAAAACTAGTCATACTCATTCGTTGAACAATCTCATGTTGCACAAAAACATAATAAGTGAACAAATGCATGTAAAAATAGACGTAAACAATGCATTGATGCTTAACGCAAAAGATCAATTACAGTCACAACATGCTAAAAACTTGCATTGCAAAACCGAAAAATGACTAATTATCCTCCTCATTCTAGTTTAATTAATTTCAACTTTCAAATTGGTACGGTAGTTTACGAAAAACGGATTGATCCGTTTTATAGATAGAAATCAAAAACAGAGCCGACCGATTAAACTGTCAATTTAATTCCACAAACCATACATGTCAACAAGTTGACATCGATTCGCGGTGGGTAAAAATGTTAAAATTAAAATTTTAGGTAAGTAACCCAAGTAGGCTTCGTATGCCTAAAAAAAAACTTACTCGAGTCAAAACTGCGCTTCAACTGCTAAAGTCAAAAAATCTCACAGCCCGACCTAGGCATCCTCACAATTAGTTCTTGTAAACTCACCGACCCAGATGCAGCTGCAGACAGGTTTCGATATTAGACTAAAAACAATGACCCTGACCTATAGCAAGGCTTCTGACTTGATTAACTTCTCTTGTCAAAAACTTATCGTACTACCACGCTGCCACCTCATGCTCAGTTCACAGCACTTGCAACAATGCAAGGACCTTAAACGAGAAATAATATTATTAACACTAAAGCAAAAAGCAGATAGCTGCAATCAACACCTCTGAGAGGCTCTAGCAATGATAACATCATCAATTATCACAGACTAAGATTTTCACAAAAACTAAGTTGATGATGGCGTAATTATGATTTTCGTTCCGGGTATTGAGCACGGCGAGTGGTTCTATTGTTAGCATTATAACAACACATATGGATACCATAGATACTGCATACCAGTACGAGTATGTAGTATCTATGGTATCCATATGTACTACATACTCGTACTGGTATGCAGCATCTATGGTATTGTTGTAAGTTTTAGAAGATGTAGTTTAGCTACACATTTGGTTAGTATGGAAGTATGGATACTATAGAAGACGATCTTCCATTCCATTTTTCAAATCTTCCATTTCATTCTGAGCATCTTCCAAATTCCATACCAAAATTCTCCTTCCATTCCATAGCAGGCCCTGTGTACCGTACTACTAAGAGAAACGGTCATAAGTAATCAAATTATCAAACTGTACGGCAAATGTAAAAATTGAACTATAAAAACAATTAAAAAAACTGCAAAACTAAACAAATACACCTAATTTATCAACTTACCGAGAATATTTTTTCTACTCTTTTCCAATCAGGAATCAAGATGTTTCAGTATATTATATTCAAATTATGTTTCAACGTTGCTGTTCAGTGCTGATAATGCATTTGTTTAAGCTACGCTAATAATTTAACTTCTTTGTTGATTACGTGAATTTTGTGAAGTCTGTTTAGGACAGCAAAAAGAAATCATTTTTGCAGACTCCTTATAAAGCAAGAAAGACTATCAAACTAAAAATAAGTCTAAACAAAACGACAAGTCAAAGGGTTAACAAAAACTTACACAGAAAAAAACAAAAAAAACAGCTTTCAGAATTTCCTTTCATTGGCTTAAATTCAAAAAAGTTTCAACCGATTAGAAAAAAAATCTTTTTGAATGTTTCAGTATTTAGCGATGCCAAATACTAAGATCAAAACTGCCGCAAGAATTGGACTTCGAGCTTTACTTTCACTTATTCGATGAATGATTATGATTCTACGGCACCGTACTTTGAGCAGATCACAATATTCTCCTAACCTCCCATACACTTGAAAATGCAAGCATCCCTTTTATCAATAGCATAATAATTGCAATAAAGTGAAGTATAATAGTAGTAAATCTTCAAATCATGAAAACTGTGGTTACCACTTGATACATTTTGCTATTGCTATTTTCGTTTAAAACGCCATCGATCTAAAACAGTGGTTCTCAACCTTTGAGGAGCTGCCGATTCCCAAAACATTTTAAGCATACCTATTCATACGAAATGTGTCACGGCCAGTACTAAATGATCTTCAAAGTAAATCACCTCATGCCGTATTTGTATTGAATTAACCGACCTCTTAAGAGGTTCGGGGATCCTATATTAAAAACCCTTGATCTAAGATTGATCATTTAAATCTCAAATAACAGCAGCTACACGCTATTACAAGCAATTCGTTGCTTACTTGGAAATTGGACAAATGTTCAAAGAGCATGACAATATTGCACAAAACACTTTAAAATGCGCACAACTCCACCGCCATAAAAAATTTAAAAATTAGATCTACGTTTTATGGAATGTTTTTCTGTTTTCCAAATAATGTTTATTGTTCAAGAAAAAGTATCGGCATCGAGGAAGAAGCGGAATCAGTGAAAAAACAGTAACTATCGTAGCCATTTCACCATTTTGTCACCTTAAGATTTTTGTACGTAGGGGTATCAAATATTTGAAAGAAAATTATTTTAATAACTATAACAACAAATAACATTTCTTACAATGATATTTACCACTGAAGTAAAAATGAATACTATTTTAAAAAATATCAAACTCTAAAGTAGCATACTAGAAATATGGCAGACTTAAACCATTTCTAATGAGGGTAATATTGAACCATCTCGCTGCTTTTCTTCGTCTTCAAAACTGCTCATGTCCACTTGATTTTCTGTGCGATCAACTTTTTCATCGGCCAAACCTCGACTACGACTGGAAAAAGCACGTTTTTTTGAGCTCTTACGCTTTCTTTTGCTAGTTCCAGGACTTTTTCTTCGCTTCGAAGTACCAACATCAACTGAAAGTCTCTCAAGCTTGTTTGAATGAGCAATATCAAAATTGCCGGTTACTTGACTTGAATCCTTGATTAATTTTTCAGATAGAACTGTTTCAGTAACTGATGTCTCAACTGTATCCACCACTGAATTGTTTGATGGTACATTAGCTGAATTAACGATCAACTCTGAGGCTAGGTTACTGTTTACAACTGACTTTTCCAATGCAAATGCATCCAAGCCTGATTTCTCGGCTGCAACTGTATTTACATCTGATTTGTCAGATAAAGCTGCATTGTTCGTAGATACTTGATGAAAATATTCTTCTCCTATGGAATAAGAAGTCTCGCATACACTAAAAGCACCGTTTTTTAGAACATTCGTTGACTGCGATGTTGTTGCATAGTTCGAAGATGCCACAACTGATTTTTCTGGTGTGTGTGAGTCATCATTTGAAACTAAACGAAAATCAGTTGAATCAATAGATTGTGATTTCAAATCAGGAGTTTTGTTCACAATAAAATGAGACATTTTTGTCACATCAACTTCCTTTATTGGTGTTTCAGGATTCGGTGATAGGATAATTACGGCGTCAGAAGGTTGCTTATGTTCTATTGCTGAATCTTCTTCATTTGCTGATTCAAAACAAATAAGATCATCTGATTCCCAAAACTTATGAAAACCAGGAACAACTGGAGATTGATTAAGGATCACGCCAGATGTTTGACTTGGAGAATCCCCAGTTAAATTTTCAATATATTCAATAGAGTCAATCTTCCTTAGATCACTCATAACAGTTTTGAAGTCAAAATCCAATTCCATGTCGGATCCACCCATATCTTTTCTGGGAGATGATTCTGCTCCAACACCTTCTTGTCTTCTGCCAAGAAGCAATAAATCGCTTTCTTTACGCGCATTCTTTCTCAGAGCATGTAAAGAGTTGCTCATATCTTCCAAGTTACGCAGCGTACTCGAATATGTTTCTTTCAAAGATTGCATTTTTCTTTCAACTTCATTCATTGAAAGTGAAGTGTTTTCCAATTTTTCTTGAGTTCGCCTTTTCATTTCAAAATAAGGTTGTGACTTTTTGATAAATGTTTTTAATTGCGAGTAAAGTTTTGCAACCATATCTTCAGCAATTTTAAATTGTAAAGCACAACGTCTGTGTTCAGTATCACACTTGAGCTTTTCTTTCTCAGCTTCATTCACCTTTTCATTAGCGTGATTCAGCATTTCAACCCAAGTTGAATTGAATGGATTCAGTTTCATCCCATTTTCTGCCACTGCTACCATTTCTCGAGCGGCCACATGAAGGCTCACAGCTTGATCATACTTCAAAGTTGCTTCTTGAATGGCATTTTTTGCTTCTTTTGATACTCGTTTTGCTTCATAATAGGGTCTAGCTTTCGTGATGCATTCACCAAGACTCTCAGCTAATGAATTTAATGACCGAGTAGATTCAGATAATGTCGTGCGGTACAGTTTCCTTTTCTCATTAACATCATTCTCAAGCTGATTGATTTTCTCACTTGTAATATTTAAGCATTCTAATTTGGCTTTGACTTTAATGTTTATTATATCTTCAATAGAACTATTTTCATCCATTCAACGAATGACCTACAGACTGTTACCACTACATTACAACTAAAGTAGTGAAAGCCGCTTATTTTGCAGATCAAAAGCTTCTAGGCTTTCTTCAGTATAATTATTTTTGTCTTCTTTCATTACTATTTATTTAATTCTGACTTTAAAAACGCACATTCTAAAAAATACATTCATTCCAAATTCAGCCAGAAATAGATGGTGATGATTGTGCAAACAAAAATTCACTGCCATCACAACATAGCAATCAAAAGCAAATAAAAATAGTCTGCACAGGAACAGTATCAAGAATAATAAATCTTCAGCCACTAATCAGTCATTTGCTTTTAATTAAGTCTATTTTCTAATTATTGAACTTCATTTATTTTAACAAAAATTGAAGGTGATTGTGAGCTTACGCTTGTTGAATCTGCACACACCCAGTATACAAAGCGAAGTGAAATTGGGGATCATGTTGGATGTTTAACATGCAATATAGGACTGAGTGGACTTACAGGTATAACAATGATGTGTAACTTGCAATGCAGAAAGGAACAGTGAGAATTAAGCCACATGAAGCTATGATACTAACTTAAAAAATGAATTCACTGTAAGAAATAATTAAGTACAATTGCACAATACCGGCGCTTGGTGTATCGGTTAAGAGCGTCCACTTGGTAGCCGGTAGACTGGGGTTTTCTTCCCAGTCGGGTCATACTAAATACTTTAAAAATAGTATTCGTAGCTTTCGCGCCAGGTGCTCGGCACAAGCGGAAGTGCGGAGGGTTTTGTGTATGTGCTGTTCGTCATGTTATGTCCCTTAACAGCGTTCAATCATTTGTGATTGAAAATTGTAATGGGCCGACAGTTGAAAATGGCCAAAACAATGTGTGCTTGCACCCGCTGTCCCCGTACCTTTACAATTGTACAATGGCTTAGCAATGACCAAACATTTATAATTTAATAGCCAAGTATTGAACAAAACATTTTTATCTGAACTCTACATAAAAAGTGACTCAGATAATTTACATATAGGCTAACAAATCAAAGTAGAATACGTTATACTCTACTCTTGTAGGCTTACTCATCGGTGGCGAACAGGTTAGCGGTACATGGTCCTACTTGGAATGCAGATTCAGATTATTTTTTGTCTACCAAGACGAAAGAAAATAATGCAGCAGCGAAAATAAAATATTAATGGTACGAAGCAATGTGAACCAGGAAGCAGCAAGGAACCCGCGAGGATATCTACTCGAGCTGCTTCCTGGGGCAATTTCAATAACAGTAATAACGTAAAATAAAAACACATACCAGATAATTTGGTAAATCAAGTGAAAATTCAATACCGGTAGGTTACATATATAATTGCAATTCACGTTAATCAGCTTCAAACAGTCTCTTTTTCAAAAGTTTTTTGAAACACGGCAAAGTTAATTGTTTTAGATCATTTCCTATTTCGGGCCTAAGTTTTCTGCCTCGAAATGCCAGTTGGTTTTGAGCAAATGACTTGAGAAAATGGGAGAAAAAACTTTGAATTTTTGGTTTGTCTTATGTACTGCGAGTGCACATCTTTTATAGCGGTAAAATCTTTAATCAAATTTAGTGGGATTTCCTGATTAGCTAATTTGTACACTAGCTTCACTGGCTCAAGTTTATATCTTTTAGTTTCAATACGCCAAGAGTTTTAAATTTTTTTGTAGTACGGCAAGATTTTTTACTAGAGATGATTGTTTTTCAAGATGTTGTTTTGTCTAACTTCCATCTTGTGCAATAGCGATTTTGACTTTTGTTGCAGTACCCCAAATTGTGATGCCACATTATTAAAGGTAAGAGTAGCCGAGGCTGAAATATAACATAAGTAGTGCTCTCGGTTTACGTATTTGCGAAGGTTATATATTACACCATTGAGGCATTCCATATGCCTCTTTTGGCATAAAATATACAATCCTTTTTCCATAGCCTAACTACTTTAGTAGTGCTGAATTTGTTCAAAAATCTCGAACTAAATTGAGTTCATATTTTTGCATATCATTTTAGTCTTACCACCGCAAAAACTGATCATTACTGATTAGCGATTTTTTCACCTTGTCTCACCGAACCCACAGTTTTTCGCTTTTTTGTCCCTGAATGGGTTGTAGTGGTAATGATGGAAAACGATCCACGATACAGGAATCAAAGAAGTGAAAAGTCAAACTAGCGGGGGGGCAATTTGGTTACTGAAACATTTGATTTCTGATGGCGAGATGCAGCTGTGTTTATGAAGCAGCAACTGTCAATCAGGATTAGTGTCTGGCGATGAGAACGATGAAAATGGTGTTATTAAATTAATGGACATCGTTTGTGATCTCACGCTGATCACTTCGCTTTACATTTTCATTTATTTGTTTCATGGTATTAATTTCAACCAGAGCAAGTCTAGATTAAAGTTGCGATTTTATTATTTAACTGCTGCATAATACACTGTCTTCAAAATCAAAAAGTTTTTGCAGTAGCGGCAGCGGCAAGTCAATTATCTTCACAGAAACGCTGCTGCGCTGGTCGCTACTCCACCTCAAAAAAAGCGGCGCTGCCGCTTTTCGCTGTTGGCAGAAAAAACAGCGGCGCTTCTGCTACTGCTGCTGAAAAAACAGCGGCGCTGGTAGCAGCGCTACTCAACAGCGCTTCAGCATATTGGCATAACAAATAAGAGATCAAACCTGCCTAGCGATATCATCGCCGCCAGTCAATGTGATGCAGATATGTACGCCAACACATTTAACAGATTCAACAAAATCAATTTTGTTTGAATTAAGAGTCAATTGAGGTGTACCATAAAATTTTATCCTAAGAGGAGCAAATAACATGGCAAAAGATTTTTCACAATTGCAGATAATATCATTTTTAGCAGCAAATTCAGAGCATGCATGAACAAGCAGTTGTAACCCATCAAGACCAAAAGAAAAACGGCACAGATCATCAGGAAATAAAATATGATTTAAAAGAGAATTCCCAATATAACAACCAGCTTTGATTTTATTTAGTTTGACCGATAAATCATCAATATACGCGGAGAATAAGTGCGGACTCAATACACCTCCTTGTCTAACACCATTACAAACAAAGAAAAGTTGCGTAACACAGTTGTACCATTTTATTTGCATGGTTTGATAGCTGTACCAATAACACTGGTCAACAACAAAATGTTACGCCACAAAAGAACAATCGATTCCAGGTATTTTCAGTGTGCTGAGTCCAAATCTGCAGTCCTTTTTTTCTATCACGTCTAAAAATTGAGATATCTGCATTTTATTCCGTTTACTCTTGTTCCAGTTCGGTAATACTTTTAAACTCTGTCGCAACAATAATAAAGTATAATATTAACAACCCTTTTATACTTATTACGTCACACTGCTCTCTTTGTGATGCAATAAATAGTGTAATGTTGCACAACAACATGTCTAAGTGGAATCAAAGGCCTGTTTACGGACAAAGTAAAATTTTTGTTTAAATTAGCGCAGGTAAAACTGAGGAAAGCATTCTTTTGATTTATTACCGATTTTTCTTATATCTTGTTATCTGCACATTTCATCTCTCGTTGCCTACATTTGTTATCAAATGTAACTTAACCTGCCAACTTATTCCTCCCTTAAATCATTCTGCTGACGACTAGTTATCCCAAATTTAAAATTTCATAAACGCTTTCAGTCTTATAATGTTCTAGAAGTGTTTAAGCATGATAAGATATTGGTTCAAATGCAGTACAGGTTTTTAGTTATATGTATAGAGTTAGGCAAACTCAAATTTAATCGTCTCGCAATAAGTATTGTTTGAATTATAAGTTTTTTTTTATTTTAGATCGTAAATGTAATTAGTCGAAAGTTGGAGTTATAATTGCTAATTTAGAACAACTTGATGTTCGGAAGTGATGCTTTCAACCTCCAAACGTGGTTGTGTTAATCATCCGGATAGCTTCTGTTATGTCTGCTGTGAATATACTCCTCTTGCTCACCGCGTAAAGCTAACAGCAGAATACGATATGCATACAAGCACTATTTTGCATGCCAACTACGCGACCAAAATAAAAAATGGGCCCCACATATTTGCTGCAACCGTTACAGAACAAGTCTTCTCTTTTGGCTGGATGGTAAACGAAAGCAGATACCTTATGCTGTTCCAATGGTGTGGCGTGAACAGAGTGATCATGTTACTGATTGCTACTTTTGCATGACAACATCAAAGGATTTTCTCGAAAAAATAAATCCAAAATTTTCTACCCCGTGTGCAGGTCAGCCATTAAACCAGTTCGCCATGGCTCAGATCTGCCCGTGCCTCAGCCTCCAGCTGAAAAGGAAAACAGCGTGTCTGTTGATGAATCTGCAAGTACGAGTACAGAAAGTAAGGAGGATCTCAATGAGTTAGATCCCTTCTTTCAACATGAGTCTGCGCCGCTGCTCATCAATCAGGAACGCTTGAATGACCTCGTCGTCGTGTGGTTGGGCATCCTCTTCCGACGGTTTAGATGTTGACGGCATTGATTTTAAGCCTGCGTCGGGTGTCATCATCCAGGACCAACAGATCTTGTATTCCTTTTGGTGCACGATGTAGGGGGCATGTAGAAATGATGTGGTCTGCAGTTTGCTCAGAGGCACCACACTCACAATTCGGTGAAGGAGCAACACCCCATTTGTACATGGATGAATGGAATCGCCCTACGCCAGTCCGCAGACGATTCAGTTTTACCCAAGATGTTCTGGGCAAACCCATTCCAAGAGGCTTAGGACTGGCCCTGGGAATAAAAGCATGAAGCCTTGATGCACTTTTCAAGTACTCTGTGTTCCATACATAATCCATCCATTGCGCTGCGCGAATGTCTGATTCGGTCAGACTATCGAGTAGTTTCAGTGCAGCGGGCACAAACGGACGTCTTGATTTGAGCCTTTCCTGGTGCGCATTTTGTTTCCCGACCAGCTGCTCATGCAGAATATGATCAGGGTTAAGGGTGGCGCGGTTAGCCAGGGAGAGTGTCGCTCCTCGACGGCGAAGCTCAGCTGGCTGGATGCCTGCGAGGATTGGCAAGTAGTCCGTTGGAGTGGGTCGCAGACATCCAGTGACAATACGCAAGGCGTCATTTAAAACACTGTCGATTAGCCAAGTGTGAGCACTACGACACCAAACAGGTGCGCAGTACTCAGCTGTGGAGTAAACCTGGGACAAGGCGGCTGTTCGCAATGTTTTGGCTCCTGCACCCCATCCCGAGCATGCAAGTCGCCTCAACAGTGTGACGCGAGTGGAAAGTTTCTTGCGCAATGCCTCTAGGTGATGACGAAAAGTGAGCGACCTGTCCAGCTTTACACCAAGGTAGGTTGGAGTTGGACAGTATGGCAATAGTTTGCCGTTGTCAAAGATTTTGAGCTCACGTTTCGCCTCTAGGTTGTTTAAATGAAAGGCCGTCGTTACCGTCTTAGTGTGGCTAAGCTTCAGCCTCCAAGTCTGGAGATACGCTGAAAGTGTTGTCATGTCTTGGCTTAGAGTGCCCTCCAAAGTCTTCCAGTCTTTTGAGGTATGCATCAATGCCAGATCGTCGGCATACGCATACTTCTGGGAAATTGTGGAAGGCAGATCGTATGTGTAGATGTTAAAAAGGAGAGGAGCCAAGACTGATCCCTGTGGGAGACCATTTCGCAAACGTCGTAACCTGCTTCGCTTGCTGTCACCGATGGAAAGGGTGAAACTTCTATTCCGGATAAGTTCCATAATCATTTGGACCATGTGTTTATCAGGAAGGAGTCTTAGCAGCTTACAGGTGAGGCCACGATACCAGACAGTGTCATAAGCAGCTGTCAGATCGACAAAAACAGCACCGGCCTTCTTCTTGGTCTGAAATGAGTCCTCGATGTGTTGAGTAAGTAGAACAGTTTGGTCTACTGTGGACCTCCCCTGTCGGAACCCAGCTTGCTCCCGAGGAAGAAGCGGGTCGACAATGGGCTCGATACGGGTGTAAATGAGCCTCTCGAGGATCTTGTAGGGGACACAGAGCAAAGAGATGGGGCGATAGCTTTTGGGGTCCTCTACAGGTTTCATTGGTTTGGGGATCGCGACAACCAACGCTCTTCTCCAGATTTTTGGAATTTTGAGGTGGTGCAAACAGGATGAAAGAAAGCCACACAGCCAGGATTTCAGGGCAGCTCCAGCATGGAGCAAAAGCTCAGGGCAGATAGAGTCTGAGCCTGAGGCTTTTCCTGGTTTCAGATGTTTGAGAGCGGCTGCGAATTCTGAGGGAGTAAAGCTTCCACAGACATTCACTGCACTTGTTGTGGAGGCCCTCCAAAGATCAGACACTTCTTGAGACACAAGCCGGGATGACTTGCGATCAATATCCTCGTATTTGCTGTTATTGACCAGTACTGATGCGATGGCATTGGCTGAAACTGCACAATGCCGAGGGGAGCGTCGTGATCTACCAGTTAAGTTGTTTAATATGCCCCATGCTTTACGACTGGAGTGAGAAAAGTCGATGGTTTGGACTGCCTCAGACCATCGTTCCCTGCGTTTTCTGTCAAGCCTGGACAGCAGGGCAGAAGCAGCCCTGCTAGAGTCAGATCCCTCAGGCGATTGCAGAAACATCTGATAGAGGTTCTCACACTCAGCATCCCAACACGGAATGTGGTCGTTTCGTCGACCACGTGGGATATACTTTTTGGCTGCTGTGCTGATGGCATTACAGAAGTCCTGGTATGTTGTGACCTAGGAAACTTCTCTAAAATACGCCTGTCAGGTAAGCGACTATCAGGACCAACACCAACAAACGCCAGGTCCGGGTTGGTGCCAGTGTTCCAGCGGCCTGAGTAGAAAGTGGCCATGTCCTTTGGGTCATGGAGAGGGACAAGACCATTAAGGCCTGCCCAAGCAACAAGGCACTCTCCATCAGCGCTGTTGCTGCTGTAGCCCCAATTCACATGCGGGCAGTTCAAATCACCCGAGTACAGGACAGGGTGTGGAAACATTGGTAGGTCGGTAGTCTGCAATGGTGTAGGTGGAGGTTTGTAAACGTTGACAATTTTATAGCCATTAATGTCTACGCATAATCACTCAGTCTGTGATGTAAATGGGGACTGATCTACTAGGGTCCATTGAATGACCAGATGCGAGACCTATATTTATCCAAAGAAAAGGCTGAAGTTTTGGGGTCCAGACTTCAGCAATGGAATTTATTGGAACCAGGAACAACCATATCGTCCTTTCGCAACCGCAATCAAATCCTTGCTCAACATTATGCAAGTGCACAAGATAAGGTACCCAGCCCGAACAAGGCCCATCAATTTGATTATTTAAAATAACTCGCATAAAAATTCAAACAAGTTAAGATTTTTGGATCAGTTGCAATTTTAGAGCATTTTGGCACAATTTAAAACCAATTGTATTAGCGTAATGATCGTAGATTTGGAGTGTTAAACCGATCAGAGAAAGGACTGCGGCGGGCCTTAAAAAGGCAACACGGTCTTAATATGGCGCACCCTATAAAACTCGATTTTTGAAGCCACAGAAAAAAGAAAAGGACAGGTAGGACTAACAAACAAACGGTTGCTATCTAACAAACAAACAGGTAACAAACTGCTCCATTAAAAGTGCCGTAGAAGTTGATATTTGTTTAAAATTGTGAGAGGATTAGCCAATTTAGAAGCGAACCCACTTCAAAAACCCCCAACATATTTCATTGTGCTATTTTACTAATAACTTATTAATACATCATTACCTTAGTTTAATCTTTAGCTTGCTGTAAGTAAAGACAAATCAAATGCATAATAAGACCCACACCTAAAGATAAAGGGCCTCGTTAGGGCAACCTTGCCTAACCAACTGAAACAAAATCTGCCGACGAAATACAAGCAACAACGGCTAAACTCTCAGTGGACACAGAAAGTTGAAGTAGAAGCTACGTCATAAAATTCCAACAACCTTTTCAGCAGCTATAACCTACCAGTTATCCAGACTGATCTCGCGCTTAATGAAAACTTTCAACAGCAAAATAGGAGATCTGCAACTAAGATCTGCAACTTATAACACAATGAAAACTTTTCTTGATCTCTTGGAGTATCCAAAGCACAATTGGAAAATTTGCAGCGATCTTAAAGTTGCTTCTCTCCTCCTGGGGTTGCAGTTAGGGTACACAAAACATATGTGCTTTTAATGTCTATGGGACAGTCGGCAAGACAGCAGTCACTATGCAGTAAAAGCATGGCCTCCTCGACAAAGCCCCCAAATTGGTATCCATAATGTACAACATCAACCCTTGGTTAGTTCTGCAAATGTTCTTTTACCGCCTCTTCACATCAAGCTTGGTTTAATGGAAAATTTTGTAAAAGCAATGAACCGGAATGGCGATGGTTTCAAATTTCTCAAAGGTTTCTTTGCAGCTGACAAAAGTGATGCAAAATTGAAAGCTGGAGTTTTTGTAGGACCTGAAATTAGGAAACTGATGCTGAATGAAGAGTTTGATTCGCGGCTTAATCCGTGAGAACTAGCCGCTTGGAAAGCTCTAAAATCAGTTGTTGTTAACTTCTTGGAGAATCAGGGTCATGACCAATATGCTGATAGTGTTGATCGCATGATGAAAGCATATGAGCAGTTAGGAGCTCGTATGTCTGTAAAAATGCACTTTCTGCATTTACACTTGAATATTTTTCCCCCTAACCTTGGCGAAGTTAGTGATGAACAAGGAGAAATTCCACCAAGATATATCTGTTTTAGAAGGCCGATACCAGGGCCGTTTCGATGCCAATATGATGGGAGATTTCTGCTGGTATCTACAACTTGAGCACAAGGGCTCGTCATACAACTGAAAAGCCAAATGTATGAAGCATATTTAAAATTATTTTTTACAATATATTGTGGAATAAAACGCATTCGATACTGTTGTAGTCGTCTGTCTAGTGGGAAATTGTAGGTCGCAACCATGTAGAGTGGAGAAAATGAAAGAAAATTAGGACATGTGGATATCTCAAAAACGTGACGTGATAGAAGAAAACTAACATCATTTTTGAAATCAGCCCCCCAAATTAGCTAAACTCACTGTCTTGTTAGTTGCGTAACAAAAAAAAATTTTTTTTTTATTTGGAGGGTCAAGTAGACGAACAAAACTAATTTGGAGGGTCAAGCGGACGAACAAAACATGTAAGCACGTTTCGCATTATTTACTTTTTATACAATTTGAAATGGTTGACCCTATCAAATGCTTTGGAAGCATCCAAGAACACAGAAAACACTGGCGTATCATATTCAACATACAAACTAACACTCTGTATTAATAAAAAAAAACACCCATATCCGTACTGTGACCAGTTTTGAAGCCAACCTGGTTATCTGCAGTGGTAAGAAAAGGCTCAATTTGATGTAAAATAAAACATTTAAACAGCTTGGAAAACGTAGTAGCCAAGGCTATCGGTCGGTAGTTTTTCACATTCTTCAGGTCTTTATTATTGTCTCTTCCAATAGGAACAATGATAGATCTTAGACAGCTACAGTACTAGGAATAACACCATGCATAATGCACATGTTAAATAAGCAACTGAGATAAAAAGAAATACTAGGGTCAGCATAGCATAGATGGTTTGCTGATACTTGGTCAGGGCCACTGGCACTACTCACGGAAAGCTTATGCAATAATACATTTATAACTGGGACAGAGCACGTAACTTTACCTAAGTCACTTTCAATGCAAAGACTAATGTGCGAATCAACAAACAACTTTTCTTTGGATGGAGTTAAATAGTTTAATAGGAAATGATAGTGATTACTCCACATTCTGGAGATAGCATTGCGCAGATATTACAAAGATTAAAGATGAGAAAATCTAAATATTTTAGTTAAATGTAATTAACGTGTGTGCCTGTGATATCGCAGGGTGTGCACTGAACACCCTAAACCTCTGGAGAATGCGCCCCTGATTACAACCCTAACCCATACCTCTAATCCTAACCGAATCCTAACCAAACCTAACCCCAACCGAACCTGGGGGCTGATACTAGACGTTAACCCTAAAATGCAAATGAATAAAAAATCCCGCTAAAGCATCTATATACCACTTGTGGCAGATGATCAAGATGCTAGGAAGCTCACTTAGCTCAGACTCTAGCTGCTGACCTTGCGACTACCCCAAGGATAAGCGGGTCTCCAAAAAGCAACTAAGTGTTGGGGAACAGCCAAGAATAGCATGCTTCACCAACGCAGAAAAAATAATTGCAAAAGTTGTGTTCATCAAATGACGTACAAACCCAAAAACCAGAAGCCTAAATTGCTTACCACACACAAAGCCTCTTCTACTTCTGCACTAACTGACGTACAGTATGTTGCCGTATAAAATCTACCAGCCTAATCAGTAGCACCAGTACCGGTGGCCTACAACGCCTGCCGTATCACCCTCACCTAACTTCTTGGAGTTAACTTAAAACTCTTACAACTTGCAGCCTCAGTATTTATATGAAAGCGAACAAGTGATCTTTTTTCTTTTTGTCGAATCACGTGACCGAACCTCAGATTCGAAGATTCCGGAACCTGAGCTCATACAATTTTACAAAGGACGTTTTTGCTACGCCATTTCGTCCATACAAAGGGATAGATTCTGTGGATATAGGGTGCTCTCTCTATTCTTAGTTTTTATAGCAGTCAGGCTCGATAAGCCCTCTTCACGAAAATACGTCGTAGAAAATGAGAGCAATGTCAAAATAGCTATGTTGCCAGAATGGAGGACTCCTTGGCAGCAGTCAACCAAAAACTGTCCACATGACGCATCCATGCATCACTAATTCTCTTAATTGCCTCGATTTACAAAGCAATTAGCTACCTGCCAAGCCTACTGATATAGAAAAGTATTACACGGTTACTCTGCCAATCACGAGACCAGTGGTGGCTCGTGACCAGTTTAGACGGGTAGGCTGCATGACTAGTAAAGCTGGCGCATACTCGCTCTGAAATGAATAAAACTCTCTATTTCCGGTGACGGGCACGATAAATACCGATAATTTTTAAAAAGCCTTGAACGATACCGAAAAATCTCAATTTCTTAAAGCAATATCGGTAATCGATAAATTATCGCCGATAAATGTTGCGGTAAATTTTTGAATATGTTAAACGAATTTTTTTTGTAAGTCATTTGCAAAAATGTTCTTATAGATTTTTTACGAAAACAGAGCAGTTCACGGACTCTGCCGTAGCACGAAGCCAAACAAAGAGAGATTTTTTAAATTGCAACAAGACGTTATGGACATAGTGCATTTTTCCATAGTGCCAACTTTGAGCACTGCGTGCGTAAAGAATTGTTTATCGCGATAGTTTATTTATCGGCGATGACGAAATACATTACAAAAGCGATATCGGCAATCGATAAATCCAAATTGTTTTGTGCGATAAGAATAATAAATTATCGTCGATAAATGCCATCTCTGTCTATTTCACTAGCAAGATAATAGGCTTTAGACTATACAAAAATACAGGTACACTGGCAGGTGTCCCATGAATCATTATTACCGGTACTCAACAAGTTTTTTTTTATCGTACCGCTGTACCAGCAGCTGAGTTTGCGAGTAGCTGTAGTTTAGGTAACCTGCACTTGTAGTCTACATCAGGACTTCCCAAACTTTTTCGCTCGCGACCCTTTTTAATCTTTTGAAATTATTCGCGACCCTTCACGGTTAAAATGAGAAATATGCATTTGCAAAATATGCATTTGTGATAATTATTGGAAGACGAAAACTAAAAACAAGCTGCCGCTACTCAATTATTTATTTATTGATTTTTCATTTTTGTAGCATATTCATCCTCCTATCACCAGAAAGCGATCAATGCGCTTTACGAGCTCACTTAGGAGTTGCCAGCCATCTGTCTATCACACGAAGATGAGGGAACCCCATCAAGTGCCTTTCCCAACGGCACTTTCCCAACAACTTTCCCAACAAGTAAACTCGCCTGCTTGCTCTCCACACTGTCGCTTTAATGCTGAGCGTCAAGCAGGGAAGCTGTGAATACCAATTTTAAAGTCATTGGTTTGACCCTACTCGGAATAAAACCCAAGGCTGCAGTTGCCGTGGCGTACGCTCTTACCTCTCGGCCACCTGAGCTGTTGATGTCTGCAATGCCTACTATATACACTATTAAAACCAAAAACAAAAAAGCAAACACATTTATGTAATGTGATGGGTGCGATTGCTTTCGCCTACAAACCAAATCCCGCTGCGGCTCAATATTTGTTAATGCCGGTCTCGAGATGGTTTGAATGTTGCTTATGCCGGAACGATGTTTTGCCGTCAACGTTAAACATGCAGACTCGCACAGATACGTCGATACAATCGGTCGCAGTGTGGTTGCTGCCGAGTCCGATAATGGTGGATATTCGACTTGAATGCTAACCATTGATTAACCAGCTATCCATTGCTTAAAATAGTTTTTAATTACCGGTGCTAGCCTCTCGCCAGCAGTGTTCTACATGGCGTCGCAAACCGAAGCGATGAAACAAAAAGATGCGTTCAGCCGCGTCACGTGATACCGATGTGACGAAGCAAAACAATTTATACATAAAACTACAGCACTCATCTGCTGCCTCACTATTTCGTACTAGCCTAGAGATAGGCCAGAATCTACATTCTACAGCTAAGTTAAGAATGATGTTTGCGCAATTACACCAGTTTAAGAAGCTCAACAGCATACTATACATGATACGCAATACTTTGCTTAAAATTTGTATACTCCCTGCGCCCCCTGAAGTTTGTTACGCGACCCCTAGTTTGGGAAGCCCTGGTCTACATGACCAAACACAAGTTTGGCTTAAACAAGTTTTTTTATTTAGAAAGACTGTCGGTACTCTACTACTGTACGTAGACAACCAAGCCTAGTGGGCTACAAATGAGCTAGTCTACAAACCTGGCTAAACCGCGATACCGGTCAATCAACAGCTTAAAAGTTTTTTTAAGCAGTCTATCAGCTCAAATAAGTTAAGTCTGCTAGCCTTTACCGCTATATCACAAGCTTAAACAATAAGCTACCCGTCCCATCTCATATCTTTCATTGAACCCAGTATCTCGATATAATTGCAACTAATATAGATCCAATCTCCTCCATGAGCACTAAAAAGGCTACTTTGACACAGCCTTAACACGTCTCATTGAACGTAATTCAAACTGTGATAAAGCATTGATGACGTAACACTACAGAGTTAGTTCTTGCTAAAAAAGGCTGTAGCACAGTGTTTCTCAACGTGGGCTCGAGGATTTTTGAAATGGGCCGGAAGTTTTCATTGGGCCTACATTAAGGTCCCAAGAAAAATGCGTGGCTGAAATTTACAATTTATCTGCTGAAGTAAATTTATGATATCATGAATTTAAGCTCCAGGTATATAAAAATACACGATAATATTTCTTAATATTTCTATAACGCTCATATTACTTTTATGATGTCATAGACATGGGTTTTCCGCGATTGGTAGTTACACGTGACTAGAGAGTAGAGCAGATGGGATGACAACTAGCAAGCGAGTGCCAAAAAGCAGGCATTTTTTTGCAGAATTTAAATGATCTATAACAGTGGCGTAAGCAGGATTTTTCAATGGGGGGGGGGGTTCATTGACGTCACATCGTGATGACGTAAAATGCTACAATTAGCCTATAGTAGCTCAGAGGTATTAAAGTGCATCAGATTGTAATGGTTCTAGTCTAAATTACTGCGCAATTGCAGCTACCATGATTAAGCTACAGTGTATAACGCCATAACGAAGGAAACAATCCAGATATTTCATTCACACTTTTGCTTGATTCTTTGGGCTTCATTTAAGGAGCGAAAAGGTTTTACCGAAACTCAAGCTGTCAATCCGTGGTTAAAAATTTACTGAAAAAACTTTAGTTGACCTCATTTTTGGGTCATAGGAAGGTTAACTGACTAAAGTAGGCTAGCTTTCGCAACATCACAAACAGGGTGGAGCCAGGAGGGTAAAACAAGTTATTGCTTTCCTCAAAAAAATCTTTTTTCAAGAACCAACATTGATACAAACAACGCATATAAACCTTGATATAAACATTTAATATGCACTCATTATGAAAGGAGCAGCATCCAGTATCCCCTGTCTTGAATAATGAAGACAGTGAAGCCATCCTTAACCCTGATCATATTCTACATGAGCAGCTGGTCGGGAAACAAAATGCGCACCAGGGAAGGCTCAAATCAAGACGTCCGTTTGTACCCGCTGCACTGAAACTACTCGATAGTCTGACCGAATCAGACATTCGCGCAGCGCAATGGATGGATTATGTATGGAACATGGAGTACTTGAAAAGTGCATCAAGGCTTCATGCTTTTATTCCCAGAGCCAGTCCTAAGCCTCTTGGAATGCGTTTGCCCAGAACATCTTGGGTAAAACTGAATCGTCTGCGGACTGGCGTAGGGCGATTCCATTCATCCATGTACAAATGGGGTGTTGCTCCTTCACCGAATTGTGAGTGTGGTGCCTCTGAGCAAACTGCAGACCACATCATTTCTACATGCCCCCTACATCGTGCACCAAAAGGAATACAAGGTCTGTTGGTCCTGGATGATGACACCCGACGCAGGCTTAAAATCAATGCCGTCAACATCTAAACCGTGGAAGAGGATGTCCAACCACACGACGAAGACAGTTAAGCATGAGAACTAACTGCCCTCCCTACCAAAACATTTTTAAACTATTATAAGTTACGCGCGAGAAGAATCCCTGATCATGCGATTAAACTCAAAAACAGCGTCGATATTATCTAAGCATTTTCCACCCAAATCACAGCGTCGATATCATCAGATACTCTCAAGCACATAATCAGGGTGTTTGGGCAACGGAGCACTCCAGCTCCTGAGACAGTGGCGGGGCATAAAAACAATTTTGCCACCCCCCTTCCCGTTCCGCCCCTGGGTCTCTTTAAATCTTTCGTCGGTTTCGTCTTCCTAGGCGGTATTTTTATTTTTAGCACTTAAGGCAGCGTTAATTTAGATTTTTATATTTTAACAATTTTTCAACAAACCGGCCGGTTATAGCGCAGTGTTAAAGTTGTCGCTATTGATGTGGAAGGTCTGAGGTTCAATTCCCAGGCCGGTCAAGTAGGACACAGAGTAGCCAACGGCTCGCTACCGCTGCGACGTTTCTTCGGAGCTGCGTTGTCCAGGCATTAAGCCGCGGGGTCGGGCCCCGCCACTCGCTACGACGCTGCAATACTACAGCGAGTTTAATGAAACGATTACAGTGAAGATTGGATTTTTTAAAAAAATTTTTTGTGCAGACATAGTTACTGCAGATATTTCGTATTTAAGGGAACTCCCACTTACCAATTGCTTCACAGCAGCATCAAAGACAAAATTGCAGTTCAAGCAAAACACATCAAAAAAGTTGGAATACCGGTATTGTTGCATCGTATCATAATAAAAGTTTCTCGAAATTAAATTAGAAAGTTGGACAGAACAGAAAAAAAAACATGACAGCCATTTCGGCAACCTCCGCACGAAGAAAAGTCGGTTCGTCTCAAAAAAGAATGGTTTTACTTTTTCTGCAATCGTCAACGTCAAGCGTAACGCACCAGAAAAGTTTGACTACCGTTGTTATTGCATCACAATGAAAGTTTTTCAAGAATATGTAACATAAGGAAGTTGGATAGCACAGAAAAACATGATAATTGATAACAATTTCGGCAATCTCTGTGTGAAAAAAGGCAGATCGTTTCAAAAAGAGAGGTTTTCATTTTTTTCAGTCGTCAATGGGGGGGGGGGGTTCGACCCCCTAAACCCTCCCCGTGCGTACGCCACTGATCTATAACGGTTCAGCAGATTCACTGTAGTTAAAGAAAGAATTAAATTGTTTTTTAAACAAAACAATAGTAAGGAAGAAAGGAAAGTATTGTTACATTAATAAAAAGAACATTTTATGATGCTCGAAATTTGTGTTAAAGGTTTTGTGGGCCGAGTATTTTTTTGACACTGAAAATCGGCCTCCAACGAAGAAAGGTTGAGAACCACTGCTGTAACAGAAAAGCCTTTTACGTGTCGCCATTTTTTGTAAAATTATTTTTTTCAAAAAAAAGAATGTCGATAGTTGTGTAGATAATGACAGGTAAAAAATTTTTGCTTTCTTAAAAAAAAATTAACGAGGTGAAAAACTGGGTAGGCTGCAGCCTTGCCTTCACTACGAGTCGCCCCTGCGCGAGACAGCACAGACACTCGACAATGGCATTTTATTGGCGGATAATTAATTTGTTTTCAAAAAATATTTCAGCAAACTAGGTGAAATTGGATAATTTCCCACGGTACACCAGAAAATATCTCAGGGCACACTAGTGTGCCGCGGCACAGTTGTTGAAAAACACTAGCCTAAACGCACATTAAGCCTGCGACTCAAACCACAAATACCAACAGTTCGATTCTAAAATGCATGTTTGTATCAACAATACCGGCAAATCTATTATGACAGGCCTGCCTACTCAACAAAACCAATGTTGATTCAAAATATTTTCAAAATCTTTATTCAAAATCTAGAAAATGATGTTTGAAATAAGTTAGAAGAACTAACTGAGCAGCATAAAAATACTGCACTCAGCAAAAACAACTGCCGTATGATTCACATAAATTTGTATGCAAAGTACACTTTGTAACCAAAAATTTAACATCCAAAATAATGTCATCCGTATAGTCTACTCTGTCTGGGCGCACGAAATTACATAGGGAGTGGTATGAGTGTTCAGTGTTTAAGCTACGTTTTCCTTTTTGCTTGACCAAAGCCATTACTGCAGAGTAGTAGATATTACTACTTCTTGAAGACTACAATGATTACACAAGTTTTACAGCATTCGGAGTGGCCATAAAACACATTGTCGGTCATACTATGAAAAAAACATATTAATTAAGTCACAGTTGAACGAATGCAAAACAGTGATCCACTGTGATCGCTAGTAACAGGACAACATTCACTTAACACTCAACGAATACAAAACCACTTGTTCGATAACAATGTCAAAATTTAAATAAAAAGCTGCGACAGGTAGCTACTTTCACATGAGGTTTTTTAAGAGCCAAAAAAAGATACTACTCAGAATTGTACTAAAATATTTTATAAGTACCGGTGTAAGGTCCATCTACGGCTTCGTTTGTATTAAGTGTTTGGCCTGCACGGCTGCACAATAAAAAATCTCATCTCGCGGAATCAACAACCGGAAAACAAATTAATAAAATGTTTGGTTTGTCAAACAAGTCTCACTTAAAGAACTGAAAGCAGTCAACGATTCCTAACCTACCTTCGGTCAAAAATTAATGTCAGAAATTAGAAACAATAATTTTCTATAAAAATACACAATATTTATACTGGGAGCCTGGGAAGAACTACGAACCTCTGGCACAAAATATAAAAATTACAGAGAATAAATTGCAACAAAACAGTGACAAAAAAATTATGCATTTCTTCAAATACAAAAGGATTGACATGATTTTGGAAAACGCTGTCGAATGCTCAGCACCATTGCTTAAACTTTTTTGAAGCAAAAAACAAGACCCATTCTAAACCTAAAGGTTTAAAGATCTAATTTATAAAGCATGAACGATACTCTTCGTGAGAAAGAACCATTATATTTTGCAAAAATAAGGTTTATAATAGCGGCAACTAAGCTTGTACATAGCCTAACTACATATGGTGCTAAATCACATCAAATCAAATCTTCATTATACTCGCGTTTTTTTACGCCGAAGCGTGTAAGAAGTGGCGGCCATAATCTACACGGCAGGGCAACACAGCTCCAAAGATCGCATCGATTGCGAGGAGTTGGTAACACCATGCATGATTCGACCGGCCCGGGAACCAAACCCTGGACCTCCCGTACCGATAGTGATGTAACTAACTTTTACACCAAACGGCCGATATTGACTTTTTTTAAAAATCGAAGTCGACACGAACTTTACGTTATCCTTTCACGATTTTTTTAATCGCTTATGTAGTGAGGATTTTCAACGGTAGACACATCATCATTTACGCTCGTTTCATCATATACTAGTTTCCTCAAAACTTTACTATGGTTAACGCGATCTTTTGCATGCAATCTAGTTGCAGAAAGGGTTAAATTATTTTGAAATTGTTTGGATTTCAACTCGGTCTTTGTGTTTAAAACAGTTCGTTGCTTGTCATTGTGTGCGTTACTGACAAAAAAAGTTCGTTCAATGTCATCGGTATTGTTGCGAGGATCAATGTTCAATGTCAGATGAGTTGGTCTCGCGATCATTTTAGCACTTGAAATAGGTTTTCGATGATGGCGAGTCTGAGGTGAGGGTGAAAAGGGCTTAGTACGTCGGGAATGAATGCGCGTGGAGCTTTCGTCAATTTCAACGAGAGAGTTAGAAGATGCAAAGCGATGGTGAAAATACTCCTCAGCTGAAATTCCAGCCTAAAATGCACATACAAAATTTTAAGTTTGCGAAGGGCAAAGAGTCATGATATACCTTCTAAAAATGTAATAACAACAGAACCTAAAGAACTTTTAAATGCATTCCTAATATGAGTGCATTAATACTATAAGCAGACACACAAAATTTATTTACAAAGACTTCAAAATTAATCATTTTTATTTCTCACTTTTTCTGGACTTCCAACCGAACGCTCTTCATCGTCTAGTGATGACCCCGCAGTGGCTCTGGGACGCACAATGGTTGAGGCAGTTGTTACGATGGATCTTCCTCCATTTTTTAACTTGTTTTTTGCTTTTTGAGTCAAGGCAGTTTTTGATTTTTCTCCTATATTGCGCACGTTTTAGAAAATTTACATATCCTTCTGCATCGTGAACTACATAGCCTAACTCTTACCACTCAAATCAATATGATTTGGCATGATAGGTTACTTAGTACTTTTAGCTGCACGCACTGCAAATTTAAAGCTAAAAAATCGTGATAGCACGTAGGCTAAGCTCAAATAAATTAACTTCAATTTTCAAATTTGGTCTTCTGAAACATTTATCTTTTGCAACCAAGCCTACCTTTGCGTAGTTTGCTGTTAAATTCGTCGTAAGCGAAGCTGGTTGAAATGGGCATTGCTACTCTTACTTGAGAATCGTCATTTTTGCTAAAGCATAAGTAAAAAGAACGTAAATGTATTTCAGCAAAGGCACAGTGTGCATGTACAAAGAATGCACTTTAAACCAACGAACAAACTTAGTTACAATGATGGTTTAAACGTAAACAGTTATAGTAATTTATGATACGTGCCTTACACTGTGTTTCAAATTCTGCTCTTTTACAAAAACACCCATTGCTAAAGGGCCAACGGAAAACGTCTTGCTTTTATAAACCTAACCAATTTAATTTAGTCGAAAAACTAGCAAATGAAAATTTGACACATATAAACGGTAACGCTGGAAAATTAGGTTCAATGCCCGAGATAGTAGTAAAAGTAATATGGGCATTTTAGCTTTACTGTGGTCAAACTTTATGATATTTATACTGCTTACGCCAGATAAATTCGTTGACTCTTTACTTCAACTAAGCAGTAAGCTAGTATTTATTTTATTTATTTAGTTGCATATTTATCTTCCTATCACGAGAAAGCGATCAATGCGCTATACGAGCTCGCTTAGGAGTTGCCAGCCATCTGTCTACCACACCAAGATGGGGGAATCCCGCTAAGTGCCTTTCCCAACGGCACAACAAGTAAACTTGCCGGCTTGTTCTCCACACTGTCCCTTTAATGCTGAACGTCAAGCAGGGAAGCTGTGAATGCCAATTTTAAAGTCATTGGTTTGACCCGACTCGGAATCAAACCCGAGTCTACAGCTCAAGAGACAGGCGCTCCATACCACTCAGCCATCTGAGCAGTAGACATTGGAAAGGTCACCGACTACATTACTATCATTTCATTACCTTTTACTCTGGCCAATTTGAACGGCATTTAACCTGTGAGAAGAATGAGTCGGGTTGGCAGCGGAAGTATGTGATACAACACTGTCCAGAGAAGAAACACTAAAATTTAACCATGAATGCTTTGAGCAATACCAACCATAAATAGAAGATAACTGACATTCAAAACTTTCATTTTTACAGTAGATCAGTCAATTAGTTGCACGAAAGATGTCGCACAGTGCATTAGCAATTTTCCTGCAAAGCAACTGTACTGCTAACCATTAAGTAAGCATGAATAATATTATATCAGTAACAACCATTTAAAAGACTGTGTCCACAAGCAGCTGGTTTATCAGCACGTCCAATGTTCAGAGTACCAATACAAGTTAGACAATAAAAATCGAACGCGAACCTGTAGTTTTCTAATTTGTTGATGCTGTTATCTCTTCCTTCCTGACTGCTTAGGTCAACAGTGCTACTTGAATGCGATTGGCCACGAGTTTCAATAACATGCTGGGAATGATCGCCCACTTTTGAGCGCAAATGTGATTGACTGGATTGCAAAGATTTTAAATCACCAACACTGGAGGATCTGTAAACAAATTCACTGATTAGCCTAATGTACTTGGCAACATGGTAACATCAAGTTGATTTCAAAAATGTAGATCACATTAAAAAGGTCAATTATTCTGAAGGATGAGTGTACCTCTTACCTGAGTGTGGATGATGAGGGATAATAGCCCGAAGCAACGCTGTTTTGCTCTATGATACCATAACGGGAACGAGCACATTTTAGGTCAGGACAACAGCTTGAATTTTGCTGTTTCCGCATGTTACTAATTCGCTATTACAGCCGCTGCAAGTTCGATTACTACTAAAAAAAATAAAATGGTCGCTTATCCATCGCCTAGTCCAGGATCGCAAGCAAGTAAGCTACTTACACCACCACACATCAGAAAATTTTACTTTTTGGTGATGCCCGAGCATCGACAATTTCAGTAAACGACATCCAAAAACAATTGTCAAAACCTAGCTGTTCGCGACATTAACCAAATTTAACGTGTAAAAGGAACACAGATTTTTTAGATATTCTTGTTTAAACAGGGCTAATCACCCAGCATAATACGCTACATATGACTTACCGCAAAATCTGATCCGTTGAAACAGGCAGAGTAGACATACCAATTAGTACGCTGGGATCGCTGTTGAATGAACGGTTTTCGTAAGCAAAATTCTCAGCCACCACAGCATCTAACGGCATAATTTGACGAGTAATGCCTACTACATCATGACGCTCGGTGTCGTAACTTAACTGCAAAAATTAACCGTTTGTTCATACACACTGCGTTATTACCAGTTCTGTACAAAATTTAATGTAAAACAACCAATAACACAAAGTTGTTATCTCCTATTAAAACAAACCAATCAGCTCTCTTATTAGCTGTTTTCAAGTTCTGCGCCACCAACCAGCTCTTTGAAACAAATTCAGTAAATAAAAATGCTTTTAAGCATTTATGATGATCAATCTAAGTTTGAATCATTCATAATCACGACATTGAAATAACTTTAACTAAGTTAATTTGAAGCAAAGCAGCACAAGAGTTGACTATTTCACACCAGTACAAAGAAATCGAAATAGATCTATTACTCTGCTCCATTAATTGCTTTATTAGTCTAAAGACGCGAAAAGGGCAGGCCGTGGCCTGAAAACACATCACGTCTATAACATCCAGTGGCGCCGCCAGGGTCAAAAAAGTGGGGGGCGAAATGACACTACAACTTGATGAGGTCACGTACGCGAAGGGGAAACCAAAAAGTGTTTTTTTGTCTCGACTTTAGCTACCGCTGAACAAGTTGGAACGACGCAACTATTTAATCTAAATCGATCTAACCTTACCCTGATAGTGCTCAAAGTTCCAGTAATGGCACGTGCATTACTTATGTTCAAACTGATTGAAGATGGCGGAAATAAGGCAGTGGCGCATCGAGGAATTGGCAAAGGGGGACACAACCAGGGGTCTGGGGGCGAAGCCCCAAGCTGCCAGAGGCTAAGGGGGTGGGAGGGCGTAGCCCCCAGCCGTCAACGAATTTTTGCCCTTTTCACATAAAAAAATACTCAGTTTAGCGCACTTTCTTATCAAAAAAAGGCATGCAGTGAGTGTAGTCACTATAGACAATGCAAAAATATTTTCGCAGCTTATGTCTAAAAGCAGAAGCTTGGGTAAAATAAGTGAAAGGAGGCTGCAACCATTATTAGTTTGAGAAAATAAAGACTGAAAGTGAGGTTTTAGCACCTTATTACAGGGCCAAAGGGGGGCATGGCACCGTACCCCCCCTACGTGCGCCTGTGAAATAAGGATATCATAAAACTTTTTTTTTTGTCGCATAAAACTTAAATTTTAAATAACTACTTATCGCTTTGTAATAAACTTTGCAATAAATTGAAGTACAGAAAAACATTACTCTTCTATTTTATCAGCAACAAATATTTCGCAAAAACTTTGAGGTTTAACGCATAAAAGATTTTCATTATTTTATGATGACGTAAGAATACTACCACTATACAGTATAAAAGCGGAAAAAAAATAAAGTCCAAGTAATAAGTTATTTTGCAAAGTAACTGAACTCTAGCTTCTTAGTTTTTCTTCCGCAATAGGCTATACTGACTCAATGTTTTAGCGGTTATGGAAGAAATGTAGAATACATTTGAGTTCTGCTAGGTTACCTTGTCCCTGTGACGTAACAAAAGCCATTGACGCATTCAGTATAACCGGAACGGTAAGCTTGGTCACAGTGGTCAGCTTATGTTGTACACAAAAAAATATTCACAGGTCAAACAGTGCATTTTCATGGCGTGTTTCATTAGTGGAACAACAAACCGACAAAAGTTTGGGGGAATCGGGAAGGTATACCCTTGAAAATTTTTTCTCAACGGATTTGCACGAACTGGAAAAACAGCCCAAAACGAAAGTGGGGGGGCAAGTTACCCCTCTTGCCCCACTCCTGGCGGCGCCACTGATAATATCAACAAGAACCAGTAACACAGCAGCAAGAAACACATTAAACACAGCAGCAAGAACAACAGTTTGTACTAGGCCAGTTCGCCTACATGCAGGGTTGGGAATCGATAACCAAAAAAGTAAAGAAATAATAGATAATCGATAGTTCACCAAGAAGCAAAGAAATAATCGATTTTGATGGTACTTTGAAAAAATAAAGAATAAAGAATATTGTAATCGATATTCGATATTACACTGAGCATTTAGCGGTACACGCCAAGCATTTTTGTGATGTTCTCGCATTCATGCGGTAACTTACAGACAAACGATGGACATAGTATATGCAAAGCAACTTTGCTATTAAAATTTTTGTTTTGTTTTTTTGGCGCAAAAAAAACATTAGCAGCAAAAACAAGGTAATGATATACCGACGATTATTATAAATTTACTAAAGTGAGATCAAGTAACCTGAATAAAGGAAATCGAATATGGAATATCGAATTGCGTCAAAAAAAGTAAAGGCAAGGCCATATTCGATACTCATTCAAAAAAGTAAAGGCTTCAGTGCATTCGATGAACAAAAAGTGAAAAATATCGCAATCGAATATCGATTACAATCGATTTTTACCAAACCTGCCCACATCAACATCTTCAATCTGTCAAACTGATATAAGTACCACGGATTCAATGCGTGGTAGCAATACATGAAAATTTACTTGAAATTAAAATTAAAATCAATTACACAGTCTCAAAAACTTTTTGGTTTCAGCAAATATGTTAAGGTTTTCATCCGCCCTTTCAGTAAAAGATTTAGAACTTATCTGTTTCGTGTATGAACATCTAAACTTAGTTTAACGTTACAATTAGTAAGAATTGATTGCAATTTATCAAGCATTGTAATACGTAACTTTTCATATAATGGACAATGGAGTAAAAAATGATTCACATTTTCTGTTTTACCGCATTCGCGATATGACCTGGAAATATTCAACGGACTGCGACCCATTCTAAAGATCGATTTACACAGAAACCGTAAGTGCGTTTCACGGCCGTAATACGTCGAAAAGTAGGACTCTGTTCTCTTATAAAATTTACGACGGTCACCAATTACGGCTGTAAACGGACAAACACGGTTTCTGTGTAAATCCACCTTAAGCATGCAGTGAACAGCAACGAATCTGACATCAGATCAGTACAAGTATAATCGATTCGGCTAAACACAAATGTCATAGTACTTTTTCAATCTGCACACATAAGCATGCAGTGTTGTCGAAGCTTGTATTTCATGAGGAAGGGTATTCCATAACCTTGTGCTCGGTGAAAAAACGAATTTTTCAGTAGAGAGGTACGCGTAAAGAAATTTTATAAATGAAAGGATGACGGAGCGAGTATCTTGAGGCATCATGCAATAGCGCTGGGCAATTGTCGGAGAGATAAGGGGGAGCAAGACCGTTTAGAATTTTGTAGAACAGAGTTAATGATTGGATTTTTCGACGAACCTCTAATGATGGTAAAGCTAATTGAGATCGTATTTTGGTATGCGAAGTATTTCGTATGCAACCTAATATTACTTTGGCTGCACGTATTTGGGTTTTTTTCTAGGTTATCTCTATTCTGTTTCGAGCAATTATCGTAAACAATACTACCATATTCTAACGTAGATCTAATGAAGCTCAAGTAAAGAGTTAGGAGAACATTCTTCGGAGTTGCTTTGGAGAGTTTTAGTAACATGGTAATTAACGCAGCGGCTTTGACTCAAATACTATCAACGTGTTGATGCCAGGAGAGATTTTTAGTAAAAGTTAGACAAAGATATTTATAGCTATCAACTTCTCGCACATCAACATTATCTAATTTTTGGGCTGTATTTGTTTGGTGCTTAATCACGGAGTCTAGGGTTAATACGACAGATTTGGTAGGGTTGAATTTAACATACCACTTTTTAGCCCAAATATTAATTTGTTGCAGATCTTCATTTAACACTTCACATGTCGTAGTCGCATTATGAGCAGAATATAACAATGTGGTGTCATCAGCAAATAATTTTACATCAGATTGAATGTTTTCGTGGATATCATTAACAAAAATTAAGAAGAGCAATGAGCCGAGAATCAAACCCTGCGGCACCCCACAATTTGCACGCAATTTATCTGAATGAATATCACAACGAGATACATACTGAGTACGATTATTTAAGTGGCTTGTTAGTAATTTCACAGTTTCCCTGAATTACCAATTGCCTTAATTTAAAAAGTAAACCACCATGATGCACGCGATCACAAGCTTTGGAGATATTCAAGAGCGCGAATATAACGGACAATGGAGTAAAAAATGATTCACGTTTTCTGTTTTACCGCATTCGCATTTGCGATATGACCTGGAAATGTTCAACGGACTGCGGCCCATTCTAAGCATGCAGTGAATAGCAAGTTGGCAACAAATTTGATATCCGATCCGTACAAGTGTAATCGATTTGGCTGAACACTAAGGTCATAGTACTTTTTTAATCTGCACACAAAAGCATGCAGTGTTGTCGAAGTTTGTATTTCATGAGGAAGGGTATTCCATAACTTTGGTGCTCGGTGAAAAAATGAATTTTTCAGTAGAGAGATACGCGTAAAAGAAATTGACATCACTACCAGTCGTTTATGGCTTACAAAATCGCGAATAATCGCAAAACTTCTAATGAAAAATCACACTTACATACTTGTATTTTACGGATCATAAAACGCACTTTAAATCTTTCTTTTTTCAAAAATTGATCGTGCGCCTTACAAGCCGGCACGCCTAATGCATGGATATGATAGTGCTTTATGCTTTATTACCATTAAAATATAGAGCTCTTTATTTAATGAGCTTTACATGATAACCTTATACTTCTCGAAAACCGTTGCATCTTATAGTCCGGTGCACCTTATGTTTCTTAAAATACAGTGCATAAAACTTTTTTTTTTCAGGAAACCGATCTTATTATAACAAGAGACGTTGTAGTAATTTAATAACAAACCTTCTTCAGAAGTTTAACAGCTTCCTTCATCTCCAATTCAACACTAGCAAGCACAGGATCATGGTGACTCGAGAATTTTTTACTGGAGAGAAAAGAGCGCTTGCGTTGAATGCTTAGACTGACCTAGAAAAACATAAAAAAATCAAATCTTCATTATACTCGCGGTATTACACCGAAACGTATAACGAGTGGCGGGGCCCGTCTCCGCGGCATAGCGCCAAAGCAATCCAGCTCCGAAGAAGCATCACAGCGATGGCGAGCCGTTGGCGACACTTTGCCGATTTAACCTGCCCGGAAATTGAACCTCAGACCTCCCGCACCAACAGCGTTTGCGCTTAACAACTCAGCTATAACGACCGGTTCCAGGAAAAACATTTCACTTCATACAGACAATTAGGAACGAGCGTTAATAGGTTACTTAGGATATGCAATCGTAATTTAAAACGTAGATCAGGCGAAACCATTGAATTACATACAAATCACTAATCACTTTCGTAAGCTTATTGGTATTTTTGACCGCTTTTTTTTTACTTCTTCGAACGAATTTAATGTTTTACAATTTAGTTTAATAAGTAAGATTTTTTTCTAACAAATTTAATTTCTTACGATTTAATTTTTTAAATTTGTAAGAATTTAATTTTTTACAATTTGTAAGATTCATTAAAGTTCCTCAAAAGCATTAGGATCGAACCGTTGTCAGTCTTATTCAAATTGAATACGTCTTATTAATTCCATCTGAATATGACTGGCAATAAATTATTTGAAAGCGGATGGAAGCGTTTGAAAAATTCAAATCTTTCAACTTATTTTAGCTCTAACGTAGACGCTAAATGATTTAAAATTCCGTAAATTGTACTATGCCATACTAAGCTGTTCCAAGCTGTGATAAACAAAAACTAGGTAAATAAAAACCATAACAAACAACGCATATTTTACGACATTTACTATGACTAGTCTCGCGCGCAAAGTGTAGTATGACAGTCATAAAGTAGGTCATTCACCAAGCTGATTCGGCAAAGCATAAAATGAGATTGAAAACCAATATAAAAGTAGCAACACCAGCCAGCCGCTTGAAACTAAGTTACCCTAAAATTTTTTAATTTAATAATCAAAGTACCTCGCTAATTAAAATATGAAAACATAACAATAAAAATTTGATAAAAGGAAAAAATGACTTTTAGCACATTGAGTAAGTTAAAAGACAAATTAATTCTTTATTTTCTTAAATTTTCGAATGTTAGTGCTGGCTTATATGGACTGGAATTTTAAAAACTGGTGACAAAAATTTAATGACGAGCAGTCATGCATAACAAGTTTGTTTAGTAAGCAAACGAACAATTCATTATGCAACGTCATAGCGTATTGACGTATAATAAATTCATCAATGATGTAATAATAGAAGCGACATTGTTTGCTGATCTAGGTAATCAAATAAAAGAGACAATTTGTAGTGATCTAGTTGCTAGGGAACGTGAACAATACCACGAAGTTCAAACCAGTAATCAGAAATACTGAATCTTCTCACTACAATCAAAATTTATATCAAAATATTTCAAAGAAAACGACTTGGCTACAAGCTTAAGGCAATGCAGTGTCCGCTTAACAACGTAAAAACTGAAGTAACGAAAAGGCATCTCATATACAAAGTAATATGCTTAACATAGCGTCCACCTTTGATTGCCGTCATCGTTTGAGTAGTACAATCAAACCAGGGGCGCACCCAGCAAATTTCAAAGGGGAGAGGGGTTCTAAAAAAAACTTCGATTCCGCACTCAGGAGCGAATTCAGAAAATTACGGCGGGGGTGAATGAAATTTTGAAAAGGCGTAAAAAGCCTTTTGAAAATGTTTTCATGTCTGCGACGTATTCAAGAACTTTTTCAGGGAGGGGGCATGTAAAACTGCCATATCTTCAAGCGCGTTATTTTTTGGCAAAGTTATTTTGAAGCATATTGAGAATAAAAAAAAGTCTACAGAAGGTCCGGGGGCATGCTCCCCCGAAAAATTTTAGAAAATTTACATACTGTAGTGGCCATTTTAGCACTTTTTGAACAATTTTTAGGCAATTTTTGTTTAAATTTTTTGCCCCTAAATCTGAGTGTTTCACCAAATATAATGCATTTTGTTCCTTCATTTTCGATTATGCGGGCTTAGGACGTAAGGCTTATTGTTATCGAAAAGGTTCGAAGTTATGGAAAAACTGCATTTATCAAAAACATGTTTGAAAATGGCTGGAGGGGGGCATTCCCCACATCTTCCTTGGATTCGCCCCAGCCCGCACAGATAACAATGTTTCTTACCACTCCGCCAAGCAGCCGGTTTGGTTTCAGTACGATGTGAGGCAAATTCTATCACAGCTGTTTTCAAATAACAGCACGTACTGCACTTGCACAGTTAAAATCACTTTAAAAACAAGGGTTCGGTTTCAAAAGGCGAGGGGTCGACCCCCAACCTTTCCTCCTGGGTGCGCCACTGAATCAACAATCAATCAATTTATTTATAAATCGTAACTTGAGCGCATACATGAACATAAAGAAAACAAAGGAGACTGCAAAGGGACCGATGAAGGTTTTCGAGTCGAGCAGCCAACTAGATACAAAGACGCAGGTGCGTCTCGGCGAAAACACGCAGACGCAGGTACAAAACTTCACAATTTGTTTTTCAATAAGCAACACTCGGCATTGATGGATCCAACTATGCACCCCCTATTTTATACACACATGTTTCCACAATCATGCATTCCATGCTTTACGTGCATAACTAATGTATGTATGAACTTTCGCATTTTTGATGGATCGTAGCATCCCCAGTAGTTACCAGGGAGGCAGGGATCCCTAATCGAGAAGCATTGGGAGAGTAACTTATTTGTGGTTGAGTATTATTACAGCCTATACAACTAATTTATGATCATTTCAACACAATATCGCAATACAGAAAAACTGAAGTATAAAATTCGCAAAATTTTGAGATAACTCGCCAAAGTTCAAAGCATCATAAAACTAATGCGTTTCCAACATACCTTGATGGTACTTTTGTTCACTTGGTTCTTGCTGATCTTATTATATTCAAGGGAAATGGAAGATTTGAATTCAAGCCGGGCTTCTCGTTCACTCCATGATGATTTTGTAAAACTATGATATAATATGGGATTAGAAAAATCTGCTATCTTATGGCATTTCAAGCTTGTATCAAATTTAAAATGATCCAACTGTGAAAGCTATATAAGCACAAAGACTACAAATAATGAAAATAACGCGGCCGACATCTTGAGCACGAAACTGATACTTGCTCAAAAAACATACTTGGTAGGAGGTACTATGAGGTTGCAACTTGCACAATGGCAAATTAGCAACCAATTATTTAAACTTCTAATAAAAATAAATATTAACTATATTCTGTCGAGTTTGCACAAAATTATGTGCTGCCAACTAAAATAGTACCAAAGCAATGTTTGTGCAAAAAGTTAAAATGTTTTTTCTGTTGCGAGTAACATGTGCCTATCTCCACCATGCAGCACCTAAGCAACACAGCTACCATTGAAGAACGCTTCAGGATTGGAGGAACTGGCAGTACAACAATTACTAGTCAGAGTAGCGAACTTAATTTCCTAACCACACAGCACTTATAACCACTCATCCAAGCAGCTAGTTGTAATTAAAAACACGAAAACGCAAAAAATAGCTTTTAGTATTGCTAACAAAACTAAGCAATTGCGTTAAATCTTGAAACAAAGGCAAAAATGTACCGTATGTTACGCACCACAAGGCTCACCCGATTACAAGGCGCACTATCAATAAATTGCTCTTATTCGTTTTTTTTTTTTTTGTGCATAAGACGCACTGGGCTATAAGACGCAACGGTTTTTGAGAAGTATCGGGTTACCGCTTTCCGGTACTGGTTTTGAGGGCAGGCAATAGAGCATAAAGCACTACATGATCCATACATAAGGCGCACCGGCTTATAAGACGCATGATCAATTTTTGAGAAAAAAAAGAATTTACAGCGTCCGTAAAATACGGTAAATAAAAAACTCAGCCATCTTTCTACACCTACCACTGTGTGTCAGATGGGAGATGTTCCCCAGGATACAGACGAAAAACGTCGGATTTTTTCTTCAAAGACAAGTCAGCTTGGTAGTTATCTCCAGGTATTATGACACTTGAAACGTACATATCAATGCTAATGTCCTGCGATAAGTGAATAAAATTAATTCCACAAAAGCTGATTTCGGGTTACTGTTGGCCTTTCTAAAACTAGCAATAATTTTGACGTGCAGTTGGTAAAGGTATTCAATAGCAAGCATGGGTAAAATTCTTAGAGTGATCAGATGTGTTGTATTCAACTAATCCACAAATTCAAAGTAGCCTCTACTATTACAAACAGTGGGGTACGGTGAGCAATTTTTGAAGGTGTGCTCCAATTCGTTATATGCTGCCGCCAGCCGGCATTCATTAACCAAATGTGTAAAAAAGCTCGCAAGTTCAATGCGATCCGACATCCAACGCCTTTTCAATCAGCCTAATTTGCGTTTTAGTTAAGCACATATTGATAATCTTGAGACGTGCATCCACAAAAAAGGGAATGGCATATTTATACAAATAAATCAACGCGGCGGTCACAGGCTATAAACTTCGAAATAACAAGCATTGATTAACTATACTCTAACAAAATACACACGGCAGTAACCTGAACTAAAATTAAGAAGCGTAATTACAAAAACATAACGATACCGAACAGCAAACAGGATCAACTGTCCACAGTTCTGTATACATACTTGCGCATTTGTATAACGATAGGCCTATCCACTTGGCAAATCTTCTAGCATAAGGGTAGGGACCTTCTAACTAGCCGTTAATACTATTCTAATTTTCCATCATAATTTCTGCCAGAAAATGACTTATTAATTATATTTTAACACCAAATTCCACTCCACTTGACAAATTTGATTACAACTTTAAAAAGGATGCATCAACCGCCAAACTTAGGAAAATGACAAGCAACTTCTCACAACCGCATTAAATACTACCACGGTACCGGTACTGTACAATTTCCAATTTTTGATCATGATGTTTGCAAAGAAAATTGCTTTTTAATTGTACTGTCAACATTAAACTCCATTCCACCAAATAAATTTGACCCACAACTTTAAAATGCCAATATATCCACCACCAAACTTTCGAAAATGACTAGCAATTATTATCCAAAACCGAATTGATACAACCATGGTGCAACTAGTGTGATTGGACATGCATTGTAACGTTGCGTCTGGGTTCAATTTTAAAGTTGAACACTTTTTGCATTTAAATCGTATGGAAAGAAAAAAAGTCACTCTTCGCTATACTATACAAACTGGAATACAATGGAAAAGGTCAGGCTCGCTTGTGTTTAACGAAATCTGAGAACTTCTTTTTTTTCAAAATTTTGTGTCGGTCATTTGACCGATTTTACCCAATTTTTTTCCAGCAACTTGATAATATTTCGGCCAACTGTCTAGGCCTCATGCAGTGACCTCCAAAAAAAAGGTCTCCACCTTGCATACTCAAGTTTTTTTCGGTCATTGTGATCGAAAGAGCCTAAAACACTTCGGTCATTGACCGACAAATAATCGAAAAAAAAAACTAGCTGTAAACCTAACGTGAGAGAGAATGTTGCGTTAACGGTCTGCGTTGAGAAAAAAAGCAATTTGTCGTTTATCGAAAAAAAAACCTCAGATGGCGCTGACATTACGAAGATTAAGGACGAGAAAATCCAAATACTTCAGTTAACTGTAGTAAACGCGTGTGCCTGAGATATTGCAGGGTGTGCGCTGAAAACCTTGAACCTTTGGAAAATACGCCCCTGATTACAAATATTACTTTGTTGTAGCTTCACGTCGTACTATATCAAGGCAAACTACGCCGACAAAGCATTAAATCGAAAAAAATATCAAAAACGGGCCACGTCTGAGCATTAACGTTGAAATAATTTTTTATAAGAGGTAAGCAGCCTAGGCTATTTTCAAAATACCTTTAGCATTTTCGAAGGTGGTAAAAGGGTTATGAGGCGAATTTCCCACAAACGAATTTTAAACTCTTCTTTCTTACTGTTGTATTGAAAAGAAAGAACAAACTGCCCGGAACCTGCATCATAAAGACATAAAAGCTACAAAAATATAGTTACATACACAGTCTATCAAGCTAGACATTCAACATGCCTCACACTCTAACATAGACGTCGATCCGGCGGGAGTAGGGGGCAGTGCCCCTCGGGTCTAACACCGAAGAGGGCGACATATGTCTGGCCCCCGCGGTGTTTTGATACCTACGTTAAAGCTTAAATGCATGCACAGTAGCTAAAACAGTTTCAAAGTCCAACTACACAAAATCGTAGTAATATTTTGTCCACTGGCGCTGGCTTGCGGGGAGATGGGGAGGTTTAACTTCAGTAGTCTTGCAGCATGGTGAAAAATCTCCCTGTAAAAATTTCTCCCATATGCTAAAGATGCTTATGAAGCATTAAAATCTCAAAGTCGCTGTTTGTGGTAATTAAAATTAGCCTGATACTTGAAGGAGTATTTTACATTCGTACTTGCGTATCAACACCAAAAAGCGTACCGTTCAATAACGTACTCACGCAAGAAAACTACAACTCCGAAGCTTACGCAAACGTATTTTAGCGTGCGGTGGTTAATTTACGTGATGGTGCGTGCACACGTGTATATGCGCATTCGCACAGCATCAAACTCTTTGGTTTCAGCGTCCCGTTCAAGCAGTGGTGCTAAAATGTGATAGCACTGCAGATGATAGGAGAATTGTTAAATGCGAAGAAACACTCGCGGAAAAATCGTTCCATAATACTGTGCAGTATTAGCAATTCCAAACACACGAATTATTAATGAGGAATTTTGTTAACTTTGGAATATTAAATATGCTTAGGAGGGGGTACGTAGAAATTTTCGAGGGGTGACGTGAAGGAATTTTTTCACGTTGAGGTACAATTTTTCTTGCGAATCTGAGTGATAAAGGCTTTTTGCGTGTATCGGAGGAAGTCAAAGGGAAGGGCGTGAGCATTGGAGCGGAGCCCCCCCTGCGTACACCTAATGCTGAATGTAATTACTAGCCATTTCAATGCGTCATCTTTAAAATTTTGTTATAATTTTGTTTGCGTTAATTCGCCATGAGCAAGCCCGAAACGCGTTGCTATCGTTTATTCGGAAACGAGTTTATTCTTTGTTTCGTTGAAATAACGTACGAGAAATGTGATATACTTCTAAAATCTTAGGGATTGTTGGGGCAAACTTGCGGTTGGAGCAAAAATATTTCATTGAATTAGGTTTCATTGGAAGTGTGCCAGCAGCGAATCAATCCTTTGTGTTGTTAATTAGCGAAACAAACCTTTTCAACAAACTCGCTGATCGAATGCTAAGTGCTACGCTGGATAAAAGACTTATCGGTGCTCGTACTTAACCCATTAGTAAGCTAAAGTTTAGTGCGTCTCGAAAACCTACGCATTTTTTGGGGTAAGCAAAAGTATCACAGTAATTCGTATTTTTCGTGATCTTTGTTACTTTGCTTGTGCTCGCACAAAACCTCCCCATGTTTTAAGAGTAAGTCCGCGCCAATCATTTTGTCGCTATGTTACGCTTACGCTATATAAATGGCGAAAAGAAAATTATCAGCGTGTGTTCAGCGACGATGCTACTGGTACCTTGAAAAATCGTTTTAAACCCTATTCCGCCTGAGCTTTTTTCAGAGAGTGAAAAGACTGGGGGTAGACCCGTTGTGTCCGCTCGTTTTGAATACCAATATAACTTCGCCCATACTCACTTTAATACGACGGTAAAAGTTTAGGAAAGCAGATAATTTTATTGTTATTTCGCCTGTATATTTTTAATGACACGACTAATTTATTCAAGCGCTAACTGTGCTTTATTATATCGTGTGCCTCCCCAAAAATGAACCATTCTTCGCTAAGTATTTTCTCGGTGATTATAAACTCAAAATTATTAAAATTCTATACACAGTAATCCAAGTATATTCTTTACACTTTTGCTTATTATCTAAAAACTTGGTTGCAAGTTATGCTAGTATTGCCAAATTAAAAATGATGTTTCGAAAAATTTAGTATCGACATTAGAGGAAATTTATGTGAGCAAAGGTCTAATAAGCGCTTTGTAACGTCACAAGTCTGTTGATATTCGAAATAAACGTAATATTTATAGAAAAAAGATGAAAGAGCATTTCTTTTTCGAAGAAACACCTTTGTTTAGTTGTGGGAGTACAATGAAGGTCACATTGAGCATAGACTGAAATAAACCACTCTTTGCTCGTGATAACGAATTTTTTGAATTATCATTTTTAATTTGGCAATACTTGCATAATTTGCTACCAATTTTTTTAGATATGTAAAAGTGTAAATGATATACCAGTACTTGGATTACTGTGTATAGCAGGGGTGGGCAAAGTGCGGCCCGCGGGCACTTACATAAATATGAACTCCTATCGTGAATCAAGCCGAAGACTTTTTTTCTTTTTGTTTAGCTCCGTGCTGAATGTCCGTGAAAAATAGAACATATGAGGTCGCATAGATTTTTCTTTGCTCTTCACCGATCTTCAGTGGTGAAAACAGGACGTCTGCGGACGTGTAGACCCTTTTTTTGCTCTTCCAATCAGTGCGGCCCCAGGCTTCAAATTTTTTTCAAAGGCGGCCCTTCGTGCGAACAGTATAGCCCACTCCTGGTGTATAGAATTTCAAAAATTTCGAGTTTATAATCACCGAGAAAATACTTCACAAAAAGGGGTTTATTTTTTCCGGGACACCCGATACATAGAAAACAAAGTTTATATAAAAATTCTCGCCCCCCTACTATTTGCCTTTTTCAAGAAAAAATCGACGCCTATGCACTCTAACATCACACACGGTCAAATACATCAAAGCAGTTCTATGGATTTAAAGTTGTGTAAGCACAAACTTACAATCATCAGCAACTGAGCATCCAGATGATCCCAACGATGTCAAACTACCATATGAACTTCCAATGGATCGAGCTGGTGAGGAAGGGATCCGAAGCAATCCATCGCTCAAAGAATCCCAGCTTTGTTTAGACGGTGAAGATTTAATGTGTGATGAAAATCTACCACTGTCCACACTGGTGGGTGAGGGAAGATTGTCCGATGCGACAATATCAGATTGTCTTTCGATCATAACTTTGAATGGTTTAGTTGGAGATATTGAAGAAGTGCTCGGCTTTACAACGTCATGCTTAGCTTTGCTCACAGATCTGGCTTCTTTGACTGGTTTCAGAATTGATTTAATTGATTTTTTTCTGGAAGAAACTAAAAAGCGCATAAAACAGAAGCAATGAGTATAATGGTCTTCTCAATTTGCTTTTGTTACTTCACTGCACAAAGACATCAGCCTAACTTAAAACAACTCTTGCAAGACTCTTAAAATTGTATGGTGAAACAAAATTATTTTAGTGATATCAAAGCGTTCAGTATAAGGTTGCCAAATCAACTTGTAATATGTTTGCCTTCGTTTCAGTCTTTAACTTTTGTTGAATATTTAGCAGTTTTTTACGCGAGGCCAGAAAAACTGCGAAATATTCAACAAAGTTAAGCTGAAATGAAACCAAAGTATTAAATTTTATTACATCCAAAGTATTACAAAGTATTAAAGTCATCACTATAATGGACATTTAAATAAAACATAATACAAGACAAATGAATACTACCATATCCATGCTGTGAAAGGATTTCTACACAACGACTGTCGCTAGCAAGGTCACATGGACTTTCTTTTTTGCTGTTTAGTAAGTCGCCTCTCGCACCTAATGAAAATAATTCTTTGATAGATTAAATAGACTACTTCAGCAATTATTTCAGATACACTGTTTGAAGAATTTTTAAAAATGCTATGGTAAATTGTGACGAATACCTTTAGCTCGCAGACTGTGTCATTATCGTTTCAAACAGCATTATTGAATTTATTGTAAGCAGTTACGCTAGCAACAACTGTTGATTCTGCATAAATGCACAATATGATTCAATATCGTTTTGCCACGCAGAGATAGCCATTAATACACAAATTCACTACCAAACCATTCATAGTCACATTGATTATGTCTATTGAAAGCAAAAAGCGCCCAAAAAGTTTTAACCAAAATAGACTACCCGCAGTGACACCAATACAAACAACTTTAACTGATGCAAATTTTACTGCTATAAAGGCAAGAAATCAATGTACAACTGCGCAAAGACGTTTCAGAAGTTTTAAGATAACTACAGAATCATAATCGCATCACTTTCTATCAGATAAAAAAACAGACCTCAGCAGGTAAGTCATTTAAAACAATAGGATCGAACGTTTCAAAGTTTTGCAATCTTTTGAATGCTTAATATTTACAACCCAACCAGGCGCTTCAACATTTATCACAAAGTTAATCAACTAACACTAACACGATATAGGTAGCTGCTCTACTTGTGATACCAGTGGCTATTCTACCTGCATTCAGTAGAGCTTCGACACAATCTGGATGTCTTTCAGAACATGCATGATGTAAAGCAGTGTTTTTATCCAATAAATCTTGCAAATTAGGATCAGCTTTATGATCGAGAAGAAGCTGAAAAACAAAGCATGAATAAATAAATGGGACTAATTTATTTGCGAGTATACACAAACAAAAAGCAACAGCACATAGGAAAAAGAAAACAAAGAACGAAAATATGAGTTTACTACTCGCAGGGAGACTGCCAATAACCGGCTAAGGTCTTCGAGCGAAGCAGCCACCCATAAAAGACGGTGGGATGTGGCGTCAAAAAATCAATAAAAAAAAGGTGTGTTATCACTAAAAAGACATCATTTAAAGCAGTGGTTTTCAACCTTTTTTAAGTCGCGTACCCCTAAGCTAAACAATTTGTTGTTGCGGATCCCACACAAATCAACGCAAATAAATACGAATCCAATTTTCGCATAAAATCAAGTGAAAAGCAAAAAAAGGTCATCACGCCTGCAGACGTCCAATTTTCTGCCCAAAATCAAGTGAAGAGCAAAAAAAAGGTCTTCACGTCCTCAGATGTCCTGTTTTCCACTGAAAATATCGGTGAGGAGCTAAAAAATAGGGTAAAGTGGTGCAAGACGCCCACGAACTGTTTCTTAGCAATCATGTCATAATTGCCATGAATATATACTGAAAAGGAAAGCCATACTGTTACTGAACATTTGCAAGAAATTAGGGAGCAGAACAGTGGGTACAGTTTTGAAAGCATAAAGATTATTTTAAGTGAAAAAGTTTTAATATTTTAAAAATTTTAGAAATGGGTCAGCAAAATAGTTTATTGATTCTAGCAAAAAGAAATAGTGAGTTGTTGTAAGTATCTATTTCATGTAGTTAGAATATATTGCACAAAGTTGAATCAGCTATCAACGTGAACAGTCCGAGATGTTAGTTGCCAAAATCAATTCTAGCGTTTGGAGAAAGACACCCACCAGGTGCCGAGGGCAGAAAGCCCACATGTGCGTTTTACCCCAAGAAGCGACGATGGCCTCTTTGGTAAAACAAAAGACAATTCAACTAAATATAAACAACTGAGGTTATTTTCAAATTATATTGAACTGAAAATTCAACATTAATTGAGGGAGACAGCGAAATGAGCTTGCGCTCTTCGAGTCAGCAACCACCCGTTACATTTTTATGTCAAATGCGATCGGCTCCAGCCGCGAATCGAACCCGTCACGGAGGATCTGTCACCTGCGCGCGGTACCGCTAGGCAATGTCGCTGACAAACTTTTATCGTACAAACTAACAATTGACAAGGCAATGTTACAAATTCGTAAAGCCAATTATATTAAATTATTAATTAGATATTACGCCTATTATCTAGTGAATTTTGCCTATTTTCTCGATAAGGACGAACTTCTCCAAAAAAAAAAAAGCAACAGCAACAAAGAGCAAAAGCTTAGCTCTAAAAAGGGCTAGAGACCCATTGCTCCCCTGGATCCTCCAATAGACTACTTGTGCCAAAATTGGGCACATGAAGTTCATATAAAGAAGAAGCCTCTTTAGTCTATTCGTCCCAACTGCGAAATCGATGTTATTTCTGAAATTTGATGAAGAGTAGAGCAATTGAATTGATTTTTGACATTTTCATTTGTTTGAATGCTGTTTATGATGCATAAAATATGTTTATGCCCAAATGCCCATTAGCAAGCCTAAATGTTTTTCGCTTTATTTTGTATTTTTGAGATGTTTCCTATTGGTCTCAAAATCGTTTTTCTTCGTTGTTCTTTTTTCAGTAAACTTCAATAGAAACGTAAAAATTGCCTTTTTTATTCATTATGTTCAGATTGAGGAAAAATAAATGATTTTGAGATGCATAGGTAAAACTATACCGGTGGACGTTTTGGAATTTTGGGGTGGGCATATTACCCTACCCCGTGGGATGAAACGAGCGATTTGAGAGTTTTTTTCAAACCTACATCAATTAGCCAGAGCGCAATTTTTTTCAAAAATGACAATTGGAACAGATAGCCCTGAACCCTAAGATTAACCAAAACAAAAATTAGATTTAAAAGCCTTGTATTCTGGGAGAGCAAACATTGCTTAAAGGGGGCTTGCTACCCCACCTTACCCTAAGTCTATCCTTATATCATCCACAAAAAGATAATTTTTTAAAGTACATTTATATTAAATAAAACCAATACTGCGGACCCCTTACAGAACCTTTAGCCCTTGCGGTATCCTTAAAATCATTTGCAGACCACCTGGGGGCATGCGGACTCTAGGTTGAAAAAAAAAAAAAACACTTATTTAAAGAGTTCAGACAAGACAGAAAAACAATATGTCAGTAGTCTAGTATCAAACAGATCGCAATAAGTAACAAAACTAGAGCATTATGCTGTAGAATATTGCACATAAAATAAACCATGCTCTCATAAAAGTAGCCGCCGTTGCTTGATTTTTGCTTTTAGTTGACTTTAAGTTAGGCTTGCTAAAAATTTATGGGGCAGAGGAATTGTTGTGAAGCTTTTCATCCAAGGGTGCAATAACAAAACAACCAAATGAACTCCAAGGATTATGCTGCCGACTTAAAGCAGATAGGTTATTGATTAAGGTTGAGGGTTAACATAGAATGACATCCTGCTTCAATTACAAAGTTTGTTCAGGATTTCTTACATACATAAATAATGTCCAAAACATTGAAATTTCAGCAAATTAAAAACACCTTTAAGATGTCAAAGTATCCATTAAAAGCAGCTTCATGTAATGAGTTCCATTGTAATAATCCAATGGTATCAGGATCACAACCTGTGCAAAATGTATGTAAGTGTCAATCATACATAATGAAATCAAAATATCCTATATTATTACCAATGCGCAGCAGATAACATACATAATAGTACCAGTGCGGCAGTTACATAATGCCTAAATCAAATAAAAAGTTCACATTGGTATGATGTCATAGTATTACGCAACACACCATTGCCCAATGCTTGTTGAACAGCTTCAACGTCACCCAGTCGAGCAGCTTCATGGAGTTCATCATCATCATGCAAATCTTCACCAGCTTCATCCATCACAAATAGTCAAAGTGTTTCATTTCTAACACTTCCCGTACACCATCAAACCTGGCTATTAATAAACTTACAAACATAAAAATAAAAAATTTTATAAAAACCATTAGAAACAACTAAAAGACTAAGACATGAACAACCATGAAACTTGTAAAAACAAATATAACAGTGAATTTACACTTTATAAATTAGCCCACACAGTTTTAGATTAAAAAGTATTATTGTGTAATACCTGTTTATTACAGGGGGAAGTCATTAAATTTTTGCCATCACAGCTCTATTTTAGGAATTTTTGACTTCATATAAAAATCAAGATTTCAGCAAAGACATAGATCTAAATTTGACTCAAAAAAGAAACTTAAATACAATAGAAACCAAAAACAGGTACGCACTAGAAGTAATGCTCTATATCTGTAGTTGATCTTGTTACGCTATGAAATACATTACCCCCACCTAGTTCAGTGTTACCCAAGCGTAATAATTTTACACTTAACTGGACAGTGATGCACTGATTAGCCTCAGCCAAAAAAATCAACTCTGAACTGTGGTACAACAAAAAAGCAGCGATAGATTAATTATATACCAAATAATAAATTGCTAACAAGTGAGGTCTACCTCCAGTCTAAACTTTATTAACTTCTGGAATGAACTGCTACGGAAGAAAACATTAGGAAGCATTTAAGTCCCACAGTATCAGTTTTGATTAGCTATAATTCAAGATAGTCTAGTTTAGAAATTTTTACATCGGCTTAGATATAGATCTAATATTATTTCATTCAGCTCCTGAATGAGCTGTGATGTGACAGTTTTTTAAGAAAATGTCTATTTTGCTGTTAGCGACAAGTAGCCAACTGATTCTGGATTGGCTACAAAATATAGGCATGCATATGCATGACTGTTGATCGGCTTGCATCTACACACATGTCCAGTTTTGAGAAAATTAGCCTATCAGTATTTTGCTGTCAACAGCAAAACAAACACTTTCTTTTTCTTAAGCAATCATGTGACTTGTAAAGCGCTTTGCAATAGTACAGAACGGACGTGTTTGAGAAGCAGCAGCAGCAGCAGTGCGCAATCAGCAGTCAAAACTTAGAACTATTTTCGTGCTACTAGTGAGTTGAGCTTGTGATCTGACACTGAGACTATGCCTGAAAAATTAAATAATAAGTTGGATAAAGTTTTGGAAGCTATTTCAATGCTAACAACCAGAATCGACAATCTAGAAAAAACTGTGCTAAACATTGGCAGTCGAATGGACGATTTAGAAAAAAAAATTTAATGAGAAATTTAAAGATATTCATACTCGCTTAAATTATAAAACTGACAGAGAAAAAGTGGAAAAATTAAAAATAAGACTAGCACTACTTGAAGATAAGAATAAGCATCTGGAAACTTCAGCAATTATGGCTTAACATTCTGATTCATGGTATACCAGAAAACAGTGACAGTGTGTGGGAAGCTCCAACTGAAACTTTAGGTCGCATATATAACTTCATGAATGATGGGCTTAAAATTTCGGATCCTATGGCAATCCAATCAGCAGATTATCCCGTTTACCTCAAAGACCGTTGGTCAAAAATGGAAAGAGATTAAATCGTTCCATTATAATGAAATTAACAAACGCAGCAGATAAAAGACATCTATTTAACAACCTAAAAAACCTGAAAAGCTACAATGAAAACGGAAAGAATTTCAATCAAAGATGGTTTACATAACAGATCATTTGCCTAAATTGTTTCAAGAAGAGCACAAATTATTGATGCCATATATTTTAAAAAACCAAAAAGTTTGAAGCAAAAATACACCAGGAGAGCAGAAAACGGCCATCATTTCTTGTATATATGTCGAAGTAGAAATCCCGCTTCTTTCCGAAGATGTATATAATTCCTTCGTCACAAAATCACAGTTTTTTGTGAAACTCTATTATTTTCGTTGGATTAGCATAAATCGATTTGTACCTACTGTGTCTCGGTATATGTTTCCTAGCTTCTAAACTAATGACAATTTATTAGCTATTTTTTGTTTATTTTTTTGACTGAGAAAAAATTTACATTCCTTAACGTCTTTGTTTAATTCTTTCTGTGCACTTAGCTATAGCCCATAAACGGACCCTAAGGAAACAGAGTCAAATATGCTGTAATAAATTATATTGCCAATGCCTTTAAATTCATATTTTTTACTCCACCCTATACATCAAATTGTCGCTTTAGATTTGAATTAAATCTCAGATATATCAACCTTTTTGAGACTGTAAGTCCGACCTCACTCATCAATTCTCAAGCCAGTGAGCAGTGTAATATCACGAGAATTGTGCGACAATTTTCGCACAGTTTACTCTGGTTTTGAAGGGCAATGTAATTTAAATCTTTGCATTACTATTTGAAGTATGAAAGGTTTGCGCTGCGTGCTGGTGGCTTAGTGAGCAGTGTGTATTATTTTCCACGTTATTCTGCATTTATGCATGTAATATCTTATGATAGTAATCCATTATGATTGCTATCCCTCTTGATATCGATAGCTTACTCTTTTCATCAACATAGTTTACATCGAATATTACTATAAACAGGAAACCAGCTTGGCTTCACTGTTACTATTGTTATAGACTACTGTGTCTGCTGATTGCCTATACTGTACTGTTGTTGTGCAAATTTTGTTTTCTGAGTTTTCATGCTCGCTAATGATTTCCTCGTCTCCTTGGCTCAAGCAGCCACCTCTTCAGAACAAATATTTCTCAATGGTGTTAACAATCTACCTGATATATTATATCACTCACTCCTCACTAACGTAACTCCAGCAGAACACATGACCTCAGTGCAGTGGCGTACGCAGAATTTTTCAATGGGGAGGTTTCAGTGACGTTACATCGTGATGACGTAAACATACCACAATTAACCTACAGTAGTTCAGAGGTATTAAAGTGCATCGGATTGTAATGTTTCTAGCCTAAACTATTGCGCGATTGCAGCTACCATGATTAAGCTATATAATGCCATAACGAAGGATACAATCCAGATATTTCATTCACACTTTTGCTTGATTCTTTGCGCTTCATTTAAGGAGCGAAAAGGTTTCACAGAAACTCAAGCTGCCAATCCGTGGTTAAAAATTTACTGAAAAAATTTTAGTTGACCTCATTTTTGGGTCATAGGAAAGTTAACTGACCAAAGTAGGCTAGCTTTCGCAACGTCACAAACAGGATGTAGCCAGGAGGGAAAAACAAGTTATTGCTTCCCTCCAAAGAAATCTTTTTTCAAGAACCAACATTGATATAAACAATGCATATACACCTTGATAAAAACATTTAATATGCACTCATTATGAAAGGGGCAGTAACCCCTTGACTGGGAAAAGTGAAGACAGTGAACCATGAGAACAAACTGCCCTTCCTACCAAAACATTTTTAAACTACAATAAATTACACGCTGAGGAATCCCTGATCATGCGATTAAAATCAAAAACAGCGTCAATATTATCTAAGCATTTTTCACCCAAATCATAGCGTTGATATCATCAGATACTCTCAAGCACATAATCAGGGTGACTGGTAAACGGAGCACTCCAGCTCCTGAGACAGTTATGGTGCGTAAAAACAATTTTGCCACCCCCACTTCTCGTTCCGTCCCTAGGCTTCCTAAAATCTTTTGTTGGACTCTCGTCTTCCTTGGCAGTATCTTTATTTTAATTTTAGCATGTAGGGCAGTGCCAATTTAGATTTCTATATTTTAATAATTATTCAACAAACCGGCCGGCTATAGCGCAGTGTTAAAGATGCCGCTATTGATGCGAAATGTCTGAGGTTCTATTTACAGGTCGATCAAATCGGACACAGAGTAGCCAACGATTCTCCACCGCTGCGACGTTTCTTTATAGTTGCGTTGTCCAGACGTTAAACCGCAGGGTCGGGCCCCGCCACTCGCTACCACGCTGCAGTACTACAGCGAGTTTAATGAAATGAGTGCAGTGAAAATTTGGTTTTTTAAACAAATTTTGTGTGCAGCCATAGTTACTGCAGATACGCCGTATTTAAGAGAACTCCCACTTACCAATTGCTTCACAGCAGTATCAATGACAAAATTGCAGTTCAAGCAAAACACATCAGAAAAGTTGAAATACCGGTATTGTTGCATTGCATCATAATAAAAGTTTCTCGAAATTAAATTAGGAAGTTGGACAGCACAAAAAAAAACATGACAGCAACTTCGGCAAGCTCCGCACGAACAAAAGCCGGTTCGTCACAGAAAAGAAAGGATTCATTTTTTCTGCAATTGTCGATTGTCAACGTCAAGCGCAACACACCAGAAAAGTTTGACTACCGGTATTATTGCATCACAATGAAAGTTTTTCAAGATTACATAATAAAAGGAAGTTGGATAGCACAGAAAAACTTGATAATTGATAGCAATTTCGGCCATCTTTGTATGAAAAAAGGCAGATCGTTTCAAAAAAAGGGGTTTTCATTTTTTTCAGTCGTCAATGGGGGGGGAGGTTGACCTCCGAAACTTCCCCGTGCCTACGTCACTGCCTCAATGAACAACAGTTTGTATACAATGAAACTTCCTCCCATGTAATTATTCATCTTAACATTAGTTCTTTGCAAGCCATTTTGGTGAATTCAACAAATTTCTCTTAAATTTCTCAAGTCCTCCTATAATTTTTCTTTCTGAACTAGGATAAATGTTGAACCTCTTATCAATGTTAACCTACCTGGCTATACATTTCTTAATCTTCCTTCAAACACTAGAGCTGGCGGTGTTGGAGCGTATTTTTTAAATAACTGAAATGTTCACAATAAAGACAGCTTAGGTCTTAATGTGCAAGGATGTGAAAGTTTATGGTTTGACGTACAATTTCCAGGACAAAAGCAAAAATACACCTTTGCAGTAATGTATCGTCACCCACACACTAATGCATCTGAATTTATAAGTGCCTTGGATGAAAAATTAAATATTCTTGATAAAGCAAAATCCAACAAGGTTAATGTACTGGGAGATATAAACTTAGACTTATACTCGAATAACTTATCCTCTAATGCTTTGGAGTATCTTAGAATGTTACAAAGTCACGCGTATTTTTCAATAATAACTGAACCAACTCATGTCACAGCAACTTCACAAGCTTGCATTGATCATATTTTGACAAATGACAGTAGATCTTCAATAAAACCTGGCGACTTTTCTCATAAAATCTTCGATCACTCAACGATTTTTTAACTGTTTCCAACTCGATCTGAAACAAAGCTATTGCTATTCACAATTATTCCTACCACAATATTAACGCAATTACTGCTGTCAACTTCCGTACTGATTTGGAATCTGCTCTAAGCCCCATATTAGTTGATATAATGAATTCAACTGTAACGTATCAAAAAATTGACGAATCGTTTGCTAATCTAGTAAATAGTATTTCCGAAGTAATAGATATCCATGCTCCAATGATCACTGCGTCCTGAAAACAGCGACGACTGCAGCAAATCCATGGTTAACAAAAGGCTTGCTGATTTCAACCAAAAATAAACAAAATTGTTCAAAACCTGCTTCTTGTATGGTAATGACTTTTAAAAAACCATTTATAAAAAATATTCCAACAAGCTCACCAGAGTAAAATCTCTTTCAAAAAAAATGTATTACAATGCCACAATTTCCCAAAGAAAAAATAATCCTAGAGAACTTTGGAAACTGATTAAATTAGTAATTCCATTCAAAAAACCAACATATCACCCCACCAAACTGCTGATTGAAAACAGCGTCACAGAAGACCCTACTGAATTATCTCAACATATTGACTATTATTTTTCAGAAATTGGCAAAACAATTGCACAAAATGCTTCCAATAATACTGCTAGTGAATCAACTTTTTAGAATTATCTGAAAAAATCTGTAATTCACACCATCATACTAGATCACCCCCTACCAAACGAAATTTTTAACACCATTAATTTCCCAAATCTTCACAAATCTTATGGGCATGACAATATTCCATCGAATTTTTTGCGACTGGGTAATGAAGTATTAGCGCCTATCCTTTCTCAACTTTTCTTTTATGCGTTTGAATTGGGATATTTTCCTCCAATATTTAAAACTGCCGAAGTTATTCCAGTCTTTAAATCTGGTAATAAACAACTAGTTAACAACTAAAGACCAATCTCTCTCCTCCCTTGCTTATCCAAAGTGCTCGAAAAACTTATAAAAACGCGTTTTCTAAAATTTTTTGGTAAGCAACATATTTTATACAATCACTAATACGGTTACAGAAAAAAATCATTCCGTCGTGCACACACTGTCAGATGTCACCAGTGATTGCTATGACTCAATTCAAGAAAAAAAAGTACTCTGCTCTATTATTACTAGACTTTCGAAAAGCCTTTGACAGTGTCACATAAAATTCTCCTCAAAAAACTTTTTCATTATGGAATTCGTGGCCCTGCTCACTCATTAACAGAAAGCTATCTTACGGAACGTAAGCAATATGTGAGCATTAGTATCTGCGCCTCTTCTACCAATCCCATCAGAATAGGTGCACCACAGGGATCTATTCTTGGGCCATCGTTTTACATTGTTTTGTGTAAACGACCTTTGTAACGCCATCACCTGCAAACCCCGGCTGTTCGCCGATGACACTTGTCTAATTCTCCAAAAATCGTCTCTCTCAAAGTTGAATTAAATTGTACCGGTAACACAGAGCTTCAAAATCTCAACGAATGGTGCATAGCGAACAAATTACAAATAAATCCTCAAAAATCGGCAGCCATAATAATTCCTCCAAAATTCAATACTCCTATACCCCTCATAAATTTGTCTTACAATAACAACAAATTAAATGTTGAAACACACATTGACAAGATCACCAAAAAAATCTTAAGATTTGTAGGAATTTTAAGCAAACTGCGTTATATTTTCCCAACGCCTTCTTTGGTAGTTCGGTAGTTCTTTATCATTCACTTGTTCACTCGCATTTACTATTTGGTCTGACTGTCTGGGGAAGTGCATTTCCTTCTTCCTTAGTCAAATTACAGAAGCTTCAAAACAAGGCCATTAGAATAATTACCAACTCGGACAAACATTCTCCAATCACGCCGAAATTTTATGATTTAGGAAACTTAAAAATTTCTGCACTATATGATTGTGAAATCGCAAAAATTATGCACCAGCACTCTAACCAAACCCTACCCTCTTCCCTTTCTGCACTCTTCGACAAAGTATCAAATATTTATAGTTGCAACACTTTATCAGTAGTGCAATATAATCTTTATCTTAAATTTTCAACCAACAGATGTCAAAATTCATTTCAATATCAAGGAGTGAAAATCTGGAATTCCATACCTTGTGATTTCACAAACAGACAAATCAATCCTATTGTAAATTTAAATTTAATTACAAAAAGATCCTTCTTAACAGCTGGATATAAATTTGGAGAGACGTATAATAAGCAAAGCGCTCACATACAAACTTCCTGGCTAATTTTACATTTTTTTAAAATCTACTTTCCAACACTACCTGTAATACCAGCGTCTTTAATGACTGACTGCTTGACTAGAAGACCTTAACTGATCATTCGCAGTCTCCCTGTGAGTATCAAAACTGCTAATGGTTTTATTTATTCATTCCTTTATTTTTTGTTTTTGTTTAAGTATTATGTTGTTTTATAAGGCTACTCGCAAAATAATAAATATCAATTAATATCAATGACAGCCCAACAAAAATTACTGAGTAACTGCTTTACTGTATACGATAGTGGCTTGTAGTGTAGTCATGTAATGGTGACCAAAACCACAAGTCCATGAAAACATAAGTGTGTTTACCAGTTTACAGAAAATATAAAACCACTTTTCATACTTAAAGTCACATAGGCCATGAAATAGTGAAAGGTTATGATGTATACCATTATACTCTAAAGCTACATCACTTTGCACAGAGCATGATAGACCACTGTAAAAATGACATAGTAAGGTGCTTTGACAAACCACCGATAAATATCAAAGTCAGTTGGATTCCAACTCTCTGCGTAAGGTTATTTCATTAACTAGCCTATACCGAATGGGATTTTGCATCACAAAAAATTAACAGAAAACCGCATTTCGTGCAAACAGACGTACCGTACCAATACATATATACTGTTGCCTTCTGATGTTCTGATTCTAGTCTACCACCAAATCCAGACACAAAATCTTACTATAAATACTCTCTGACTGAACTTTCGTACGGTAGTTCCCTAACTTCATCTTATGATCCATTGATCATCGTAAACAAATCTGAACAATTACAGTCTGTTTTGTTGGTCGTCAACTTCTCTTGCTGTGTAGCCTACTGTCCTAGTCAACCCATATCTGGTCAATATATTTAAAAGCGCAGTCATTTTGACTGACACTTCTCTATGTCCTCGAAAACTTTTTGGTTCGTTTTATTGTTGCATCGTATATCGGTATGTTAAATGATAAAATGTCACCTTTAGTGGTGTAAAGTAACGACGTAGTTTTACTTAAGTAGACTACTTAAGTATTATTGCTTGATAACTAGTACTTACTTAAGTAATTCAAATTTCGACTACTTCTGCTTTTACTTACGTAGTTCAATCTAATGTATCGCGCAAATCATAAATAATCATGCTTGATAATAAAATTGGCAACATTAGTATTAGGTGTATTGTTTTATTTTATATGTATAAGTTTTACAATTCGTGATAGGCCTAGTCTATTAAGTGGTCTTTTGTTGTTTGTGTTTAGCCTGAGATTATGACACACTTCACTTTCTTATTCTCGTCAAATAAATGTGCTAATTATCCTAAATATACTTAAGCATCGGCAAAATATATGTCAGGTTTGGAAGTGAGCAAATTATCTTTTGTCATAGCTCAGCTTTATGGCCTTGGTTTTGCAAACACTACCCGTACTTTTTGCTTAAGTAGCCTACCGCGTAGCTTCAAATTGCTGATACTTTTTACTTTTACTTGGTTACTTTTTACATCCCCTACTTTCTACTCTACTTCAAGTAGTTTCCGCCATCAGTAACAATACTTTTACTTAACTAGATTTCTGGACTACTTTTTACACCACTGGTCACCTTAACCAAACGAAATAAATCTTCTACATCATGCTATCATGATGCCATTTTCATAAATTTCAATTAGCGCTTCACGCGTTGGCAGTGCCAGAGCAACAGTGTTGCCAGTTATTTGTACGTTATATGAAATTATAATGGTTTGGTTTGTTCTAACCAAAGCGAAACACTGTTGGTTCTCGCAGCCTGAAACCATGGCTGTGAACTCGAACTCGCTTGAACTTGATTGTTTTTGCCGAACTCGAAAAATAAAATTTTTTGAACTCGAAAAAAAAACAATCGAGTTTGAGTTTACTAATTGAGTGCTTTAATTTTATTGATTCAAATCTCTCAAAACGAAGTTTAGCCTACTTTTGATTTTTTGTTATACTGTAAATTGAGTGATCGCAAATTTGCAATTTTGGTACTGATACTGCACCTGCATTTCATTTTGCGTTGTCTCGTTGAAGCTTATTTATTGCATCGTAAACGGTGTTCCGAGAGATTTTAATGAAAACGCAGCTGCACTGGCAGCAACAGTGACCTGTTGCTTGTGCGGTGCTGCATTCTCTGTTCCAACTGTTACTACGTGGGTCAAGGGCGGATCCAGGGGTGGGGGACCTTTTTTAACAATGCTTTTGATGAATACAATTTTTCCATAATTTTTAACCTCTTCGACAACAATAACTCCTACGCTTTATACCGGCACATAGAAATCGAAAACGTGCAAAAAAATTGCATCATTCCGGTATTTGGTGAAGACCTTAAAGTTCAAATACAATTTGCCTTAAAACTTGTTCAAGAAGCACTAAAATGGCCTTCATAGAATGCAAATTTTCCTGGGGAGCATGCCCCCGGACCCCCTAAAACCGTTACTGTCCTCATTTTGCTTCAAACTAACTCAGCCGGAAAATCTACGCTCAAAAATGTCAAACTTTCGTGCCCTCCCCCTAAAAAATTCTGATTACATTCCTGGCATGAAAACATTAATTCTAAATAGCTTAAACGCCCTTTCTCGGATCCAAACGTCTTTGTAATTAGCTAACATTCAAGCTAAATCAAAACTGCATCCCCCCACCAAAATTTTCTGGATCCGCTCCTGGTTAGAATATGTTTGTTTAAGGGATATTTTGAACAGAGCTGTGAACTCGAACTCCATCATTTTTGCCGAACTCGAAAAATATAAATCTTTGAACTCGAACTTGCAAATGTCTCTTGAACTCGAACTTGATTAAAAATCGATCGAGTTCGCAGCCCTGCCTATAACCGACGAACAACTAAATAAAAGCTTACAACTCGAATAAGCGATAGTTTATTACATCAATACAATTGTAATTTTAGAATCATTAGCTTTGTTTTAGCTTTATTGGACCATTTTTTAACCCCTTTAACGGTACAAAATCAGTCTAATCAACTTCGAGTAGAATAATCGCAATACTAGACTCCACCGCTTCAACCGCAACACCAACATTCCTTCTCTAGGTATGCATCTTCCTCGACATTCCTCGGTTCAGCCGAATTATCTTCGTGCTTGCGTCAGACGATCACGTTCATCGCTACTTAACTGGGGTATGGTTTCATCTGAGACCGTGGTGCTGATAATTAAATGGTAGAGCACATAAAAATTACTGTCCTCTATACTCTCTACCTCATGGGATAGTTGTATTGGTCCACCTGGATGATGATACAACCATTTGGCAAGGTGAAACTTGTCAGGACCTGCGACGAGGATCATGCTCATTGCTCACACGAACGAACAAACTTAAAAAGAGCACCTGTTTTGGGCACATTCAAAAAATTTTATTGCCAGTTTTGAAATCGTATTTTTTGACACCGTGAGCTTGAGTGAAAAAATATAATTCTACGTTTTAGTTACCTTTTAAGTCGCACTCGAAAACAAGCAATCCAAGTCCGACTCGTAAAGTCAAGCTTGAAAAATTCGACTGAGTCAGTTGGGATTTCAGATCCTAATTCTTCGATTATTTTTTGGTTTATAATTCAACTAGCGCAAGCCAAAACACACTAATTTCTTTGTAACGTTTTTTGCACTTAATTTTGTTTTAAATTAACTCCAAATGTTTTTGCCAGTTGCCACACTACGAAACTAATTGCGTCTATAAAAGAATGTTTTAAAAATTTTGCTCCCTCACACTGGAAAAACTTCTGGATTTTGTAGTAGATTCGGCCTTGCTACGGTCTATTGTCATCTCTTATCCTAATTGCTCTATCTACTCCCTGTCAGTGCGTATTTATAACGTTTAAGTTGCTAAGCAATTTGTGAAATAAATCACTTTTAACAATGAACCTTCTACGGTATAGCGTAAGAATGAAGGGTTCTTAAAACACTTAAACAAAAGCAATTTCACCAGGCTGGTAGTAATTTCAAAGTACAGACGCAACAACGAGCAGAAATGGGCATTTATCGAGATAATTTATTACCAATTATCGTTATTGGCAACGCTCAAAGTAGTTTTGATTTAGCGATTACCGATATCGCTTTTGCAACATAATCTGTTATCGCCGATAAATTATCGCGATAAACGATTCTTTATGCACACAGTGTTCACTTCAAAGTTAGTAAGTTGGCGCTATGGAAAAAATACACGGTGTCCATCAAGTCTTGTAGCAATTTTGGAAAATCTCTCTCTGTTTCGTTAAATGCCACATGAAATGCTTTCTTTTCTTGAAAAATGTAGAAAAACATTTTTGCAATTTAACTTACGCAAAAAAATATTTCGCCAAAAATTTTACCGCAACATTTACCGGAAAAATTTGTCGGCGATAATTTACCGATTACCGATATCGCTTTAAGAAATTGAGATTTGTTTGTCGTGCCCATCACTGTTAACAAGCCAATATCGTTTTTTACTCGACAGAGTCATCAAACCAAATTAAGGTTTATGGTCAAATACACTAACAGTGGATTAACTTTATCATCAATTAGGCTTAATCGCGAATAACTAATCCGTGAATAAAACTTTGAGAAAGTTTGTATTATCCAAGAAAAACACCAGAAGACTTAACCTATTACACAAATTTATAATGTTCCTTTTGTTACTTAGCCTCTGGTAATTACCATAAGCTTTTTGCTCGAATGCACGGCTACTGCTGGCACAATCACTGAAATTAACAGAAAATTTATTCTGTTCGAAAAAGTGCAATCAATAGAGTTTTCACCAACGAAAAGTCTGATGATCAACATGTTCACGCTCCTAATCAAATAAGTTTCCGTGATTTTGACAAAATAGTGGAAAGCTACACACTACGAAAAAAAAGCTTACATTAACGTTTGCTGATTTTAAGTGACGTACTAGCCCAGTGGTTTTCAACCTGGAGTCCGCGGACCCCAAAGTGGTCCACGAATGATTTTAAGGGGGCCTACTAGGGCTAAACTAGCCTAATACCCTTCAAAGCAAGTGCATGTTCGTACGACCTATGGCTTTGTTTCGATGTACAAATTTACCATAGGCATGAGCGTGCCCAAGAATTTGAAAGGGGGAGGGGGGGGCGCGCATTTTAAGGCCGCAACTTTTTCCGCTTAAAGTCAAGTGAAGAGCAAAAAAGGTCAACACGTCCGCACATGTCCAATTTTCCGCCCAAAGTCAAGCAAAGAGCAAAAAAAGGTCATCATGTCCTCATATTGTCCTTTATACGTATATCAGTATCACCTTTACATCACGGTAAATTGAGATGGGCTATTGCAAAATCAGACGATGTTTTTAAAGCGTTTTGATATTCGCAATGCCACAAAATACCAGAGCTGCTTTTGTTTGATCAAGAGCCAAATATATTGGTTAAAACTTTCATTCTCTGCACAATTTCTTTTGATGGCATTGCAGGTTCTTCAACATCACCAGATTGTCGTCGTTGCTTTTCTAACCTTAATTCTTCAACAGTTTTTCTTTGTTTAAAATGCTTAGGCCGACTTTTCTCAACCCAGTTCTTGCCTTGCTTCAACTTTCTTTCTTTTATCGCGGATATTTTTCTACTGGTTTCCAAATTTGCTGAAAATACTTCCGTTTCCTTGCGAGCTTGGGATGTTTCAATTCGCATTCGTTGTTTGTAAGTCTGTTGTTCATGTCTCAAACGCTCGGTAAGATGAGTCCATCGAAACCTGAATCACAAACCTGATTATTCAAATTTTCACCTGAAGGATGCAGTGACAGTGTAAAACTTTTTAGTGTAGAAATGAAGTAAACAAAAGCGATCAATGGAAGTGGAAGAAAAGCGTGGAAAACGAGTGTGAATTCTCAGGATTACCAAATTGAGCAAACTTGAGAGTGAGTGAAAGTAATGGCGCTGCTGTCCACAACCCATTAACCGAGGACAATACCCGATAACTCAACCTCACTGTATAAAACCGCAATCACGAAAGTACGATAAAACTTTGCTCAGTCAATTTATCGACAACGACTTTGGTTGATCATCATACCGAAATATTTGCAGGTAAAGCGGTTCAAAGAAACATACCTAGCTTGCTAATCTTTGAAACCACACATTCATGGCATGTACATAACAAAAAAATTACCTGTGAAGATATTTCAAATTCCAAGTGTGGTCAGCAAACATACCCTTTTTGCCATCAACAATCAAAGTATTGTGGAATGTGTTAACAATTTTTTTGGCAAGCTTTTTGTCGGCAAACTCGACCCATCCTTCACTAAACCTTCCTTGATTAAAAGTATGCTTTACTTTTCGACTTTTCAAACTTCTTCCTTTAAAACAAAATTGAAAAAAATAATCTAATATCACTTATATACAAAATTTACATTTTTAAAAGACTTTTTTACACTTTTTCACTTTCAAAAGAACATTTAACCAAAATCATTTTAGGGTAATAAAGATATTGCAGAGAGGTAAGCGAGATTTGATAGGATTTAATAGTGTAAATGCACCATTGACCTAGTTTTTTTATAATAGGCCTAGTTGAAAAAATATAGTTTAATGACATCATAGCGTATTAGAATAAATGAAAAATAAGTAGAACAATACTTGTGTTAACTCTCAAAATCACTAACAACTACAAATGTTTTGATTACCGATATCTGATAAATATAAATTTTTACACACATCGTGCATAAGTAATGTAGACTAAATTATAAAATAATATATTGACACCATCAGTAAAATATTGATTCACCTTCCATTCTAAGCATTTTTGGTCATAAGCTTTTTCGTTTTGCTATAACTGGCATTTTTTAAAACATCTTAGAACAGTGGTTTTCAACCTTTCCGATGAAGCGGAACTAGGGAACGACCGGGACAACAATTTTGGCCGGGGCCGGAGCTCAGGCTGGGGGGCTGGGGAATTGCGCCTGCCCCTGCCGGGGCCAGGGTCGGGGTTTATACCACGCTTTATATCAGTGATTCTCAACCGGGGGTTCGCAAAACGTTTGTTAGGGGGTCCGCGAAAGATTCTAAATAGTTTCAACATCAATTACGATTTTTGAAAGCTTTCTTTAGAGTTCAGAGTGTTAAAATTACGATTGTAACTGTCATAAAATCGTGCCCACGGCTAATCTGGCAATCTAATTATCTACTAGGTGATGGACAAGCTGATAAATTTTTTAAAAAATGAGTTTTCCACTCGCACAAGCATGTAGTGATTTATGATCGCCGGTGAGTGCAAAAATCAAAGGCTTTTAGTGCGGTTAAAACCCCACACTAGCTGCAAATAGAAACCAGCTCTGGCCATTAGATTTCTCCTGCGATTAAATAAATTTACAAAATGCGGAACATTTTAGTTGAATTACCCATCGTGTTTTGATGTTATTTTTATTGAGTACTGCTCTAGCTAGCAGTTCCAAAACTACAAGGCACCGGTAAATTATTAATTAACCTAAAAAAACTGGTATAGCTTAAAAGCGTTTATGCTAAAAAATCAGTCACGGGGTCCGCAACTGCTTTCGCAGCAACAAAATGGGTCCGCCGAGACAAAAAGGTTGAGAACCACTGCTTTATATTGTGTGTAGAATACATAGCTAAGCAGGCTACTTGCGTCGTCACTCCTCATGTAAATGCCGTCAATGGTGTTATGTAATGCTTTAGGAAACGTATTGGTTTCGTAATCACACACGCTTTTCATCAGAGCATGATGAACCTCAAAAACGCTTAAAGCATGCACGTTCTTTATTTTTACGCACAAACGCATTTTTCATATAAAAAATTAAAAAAATCTTCATGCAACAATAAAGATATGACTTTATATTCGTTGTATGAGACCACCCCAATTTTTAAAGGTGGGTTTTTGCACTTTAAAGGTCGCCTTATACGCCGGAATATACGGTAAATAAAATTGAAATTCAACCTCGGCCACGGCCAACTTTTATGACCCCCCGCCGGGGCCGGACCGGGACAAAAAGTGGCATCCCGGCCGGGGTTCCGCTCGATCCCTGAGTGGAACCCCAATAAAACTTTCCAGAGACTTGAGGAAGCCCTTTGCAATAATTTAACTTACCAACCTACTTGAAGTCAGCTCTATATTGTAAACTTGGGAAACCCCTGGACTGTACTGGCGGAACGCTAATCGAAACCCGACATTTGAGTGCAGAGCAGACATTTCGGCGCGAAATAGCCTACGTCTGCGTCCAAACACGTTTTTATTACCTTTTGTAAGCTTTTTTTAATTGATGAGAATTATTTTCTGTTTGCAACGATTTTATAGAATACATTAAGATGTGTTAATTAACGGTGACGTATATCGAAAAAGATGGAGCAAAGTAAAGGTCAAGTTAGCGATAGATAAAAGACTCATTTCTACGATCAATTGTCAAGCAGCCAGAGAGAGTGATTAAAAGTGTTAAATTTAAAAGAAAACTGTCCACGCAATATAGGACAGCGAAATCAAAAAATTATGCTTAACTCAATTGTAATTCGTAAATACTTTGAAATGGATTCATGTTTGATAGAATAAAATAAATTAGGAGTCAGCTGTTATTTACTCACAAAAACTATGATCCATTTCTTCGTATATTACTCGGTGGTTATTATATTCGAATACATCATAAAATATAAAGCTAAGTAAAACTTTTATGTTTATTCGTATATTAGACTGATGAAGTACCGGTACCTCTTTCAAAATCATGTTATATTTTAAACGAGAACTTCTCGTACGTTTTCATTAAAAAATTGCTACGTATTAATCACTCATTACCGTGTCGTTGCAATAGTCTTATCCTCACGTGCTTCCGTCGTGCGAGAACATTGCAACAAAAACGTTTTAACTTTCAGATGTATCGTTTTTCTTGGTTAATTTTAGAGCCTAGAATTTAACGCTTTTCTGCAAGCGCCCGACTCTGATCTCTAATCCTCTCGAAAACAATAATTCTTGAACTCTGCGAAAGCGATTGCGCTACAATTTCTAGATCAATCTAATATACGAATAAAATGGAACATAGTTTTTGTGTGTAAATAACAGCTAACTCATTATTTACTTTATTCTATCTAACATGAATCCATTTCAAAGTATTTACGAATCACAACTGCGTTAAGCATCTTAATACTATTTTTTTATATCGCTGTCCTATATTGCGTGGACACTTTTCTTTTCAATCTTACATTGTTAATTACTCTCTCAGGCTGCTAGGTAATTGATCGTAGAAATGAGTCTTTTATCTATCGCTAACTTGACCTTTACTTTGCTCTGTCTTTTTCGATATGCGTTACCGTCAATTACGACATCTTAATTTATTCTACAGTATAAGATCGTCGCAAACAAAAAATAATTGCCCCTTAATCAAAATAAAACTAACAAAAAGTTGATAAAAACGCGTTTGGACGCGGACATATTTTGCTCCCAATGTCCTCAAGCCTAAATGCTGGGGTTGACGCTAATGACGCATTAAAGTGCCAAGATATTTAACAGCTCAAAGGCTTATTGACCAAAAAAATCTATGATAAACTAATGTTTTCCATGGAGCAAAACTAGAAAAATGAGAAATTTTTGAGTTTTATTGTTACAGCACCGACCCGAGTTTTGAATCTGGATGTGTTTATTACCTACGCAATTGTATCACAATCTCATGCAATCTTACTTTACTTTGCTCGCTGTTGCACTTTGCACAAAGCCGAGTGGCATAAAGCGTCAGATGGCCGAGAGGTATAGAGCGTCCGTCTCTTGAGCTGTAGACTCGGGTTTGATTCCTAGTTGGGTAATACCAATGACTTCAAAATTGGTATTCACAGCTTTCCTGCTTGACGCTCAGCATTAAAGGGACAGCGTGGAGAAAAAGCCGGCAAGTTTACTAGCTGTTCCGTTGGGAAAGGCACTTGGCGGGATTCCCCCATCTTGGTGTAGTAAACAGATGGCTAGCAACTCCTAAGCGAGCTCGTATTGCGCTTTGATCGCTTTCTTGTCATAGGAGGATAAATATGCAACTAAATAAAAAAGCCGTTTCTTTTAATCGATTATGTAATGCATCACGAGAGGAATCGTAGATAACCGTTGTGCCACACCTTGCAATTTAATTTCGAAATAAGATTTTACTTTGAGTTACAGCGTACAGTTGTTGCTTATTTTATTTAAATTGTTTTACGGCACGATGAAGAATTGAGTTTAGCGAGTAAACCTCAGTTTAATTTTGCTTCTGCCTTCTGTCTTGTCGTGCAAAGATTTCAATATATATATATATATACCATTTAACCCTTTTCATCTGTACTTTGGTGGTAAATTCAAGTGTTTAAGAAGAAAGAAGAAAAGGTGAAAGCCCAGGCGCTTCTCTAGGGCCTTATGTCACAGATTAGGCTAGTCTGTAACATAAACACTAACTAGAATAATGATTCTGGACCAAACTTGGACAGATGTAATGTACAGTACTTCCTCGATTATCCGGTCTAGTTGGGACAGCATTTCTTACAAACCTGAACGGATAAGCTAAAAGAACGAATAATTGAATTCCTTTATTTAATCCAAAACAACGCAGCAAGAAACAGATTGTAATGCATCAAAACTTCACACAAGGGTCAACATCAATTACTGTTCAGCATTGGAGGGTTGCAGTTTGTTTTGTTTTTATTGAAAACAATGTAAGTATCCGTGACAGTTAATATTACAGTAGACATCTATTACCCTCACAATAACTGGAAATTGCTAAGTTGGTGCATTAATTTAACTCCAGAATATCATTATTAGTATCACTTGCAAGAACAGGCCTAAAAAATGAATCAACTTTGGGTTGTCTTCGCGAAGATTCACGTTTTTCGACATCTATCTCGCTAGGTCGTACCAACGTTGGAGTGTAGGCCTACTATAACATGATGTCAGTTTTAGAAATTTTGTTTCAAAACATCTCGCACACTTTCAGTTTTCCTTCAATCGACAAAACAACTCTTTTGCGTTTCGCCATCTCAAAATCTAGGATCAAGGTTTTTTTGACAACCGACTCTGTCGACTACAGTAATAATTAGTGCTCAAGTTGTAAAAACACTTATGGGGGATGGTGCAACTTGTCACGCAGACGTAAGAAAGGATGGTCATAATTCTTATAAGGGAATAGTTTATGCTAAAATATTTTATGAGGGGATACCACATCTACCCTCAACTCGAGTACTGGTAATAATTTGTCATTCCAGCTGTCTCATTCCAATGGTTCCGTATGCCGGACGAAGGAGCTCTGCTAGGTTACAATGGCAATTGACAAGGCTTGAGTAAAATATTATGAAAACAACACTTCATTAATACGTCATGAAGTATTATCTGACCCAATGGACGGATAATCGAATACCGGATAAACGAGGTAGGGATAATCGAGGAAGTACTGTATCAGCTGGTAACTTTGTTATACATGACACCACAAATGCAATGCCTACACTGATGGCCAACCCCATATTTTCCCCTATTTTAAACGAGCGGGATAACCAATTTTGATGTAAGATGAAAGTACTGCACCTACATTTTGAAAACTCAAAAGAAAAAATGGAATCAATCTTGCTTAAAAGCTCTGAAAACTTAGGGTAAATCATCGTAAAAATTCATATTTGGGCAAATTTGCATTAGCTAAAATCTTAGTGGAAACAATAAATAACAGCTTGCATTAAAATACTTTTTGCGAAAAGTAGGGAAAGAGACTTCGTTACTCAGTTTGAGCAAAACTGTTAGTCCGAAATGAAGCAACTCTACAGAGTTTTAATTGTGAAAAAAAAATCTAATTAAACCATAATAGACTACGGCAATTTACAAAAAGGCATTACATAGCGTTATAATAAAGCCTCTCTGAATATTTCAACTACAAACCATAAACACAAGCAACTCAAAATAAAAACTTCAGGATAAAAAACAGAATTAATAACTACTCCACACTTACAGCAATACAATATATACTGATTTAGCATCAACAGAAGATATCAAACACAGACTGCTTTATATCATTGTTTCAGTGCCTACGATAACAAAACTGACAATTTTTGGCATGTGCCCAGTTAAACCATAAAGACTGAAGAAAAGCTGATGCTTTGGAAGCAAAGCATTTTGGCACACCAATAACACAATAATTAGTCAAGCAACTAATGTCTGCTGTATCTGACACCAACACGCTCAAGTATTTTTTGTGAAGGCTCCAGTATTCTGCCTTGACCAGGGAAGTGACTAAGAAAACGACCGGTGCAATATCTGTTCAGGCAATTTTCCTAAGTGATGGCGCTTGAGGAGATTTTATTTTTGCTGGCAGTGTATCAATTTATTCCAGTATATACTACGTGAATAGCAAAAGCATATTACATAAAAGTATAGGCCTATAAGAATTGAAAGGTACTGTAGATTTAGGCTACTTACTGTCAGGTTGCAAGTATATTCTTCCAATTTCACCATATTTAGAAAATATTTGTTTCAGATGCAAAGGGGTCATTTTGGGGGGTAAGAAACTCACATACACCAAACCTGGTATCGAGTTTACAAGTTGTTTACTTTTGGTAGATTTCGATGAAATGTCTTTGTCTGACGTTTCCTCATCTTCACTTTGATCAAGCATTTTGGTACTACTGCATCGATCAAGTTCATCTGCATCACTGTCCATGGATGAAGCAAGCAAATCGGCTATATATATCAAACAGCACACTACACTGATGAAAAATTTTAACACTGGTAGAAATTTACACAGCTGAAACGAGTAGACCTGATATGGAACAAAAATGAATGGTGATATTGTAATGCATCAACAATTAATTTAATTTCAGGGTTACCATATTTTCACAATGCAAAAAGAAAACCATAGGTTTAGCCGGTATTGCGTTCCCCTAAAAAAAAAGAAAGGTTTTCTCACGCAGGAGATAAAACTTCCCACATTTTTTGAGTTTGTAAAAAAAAAGGTCTCCAAAACTTGCTGATATGATGATACATTTATATACCGATATACACTGAAAGTATGATTGGACATGTATTCGGTTCAAAATGCCATGAAAGGGAGGACATTTGGGCATTTTTTAATGTTCTAGGAGGACAAATTATTTTTCTTTAAAAAGAAGGGCATGTTCTCCAAAAAGAGGACGTACCAACATAGTAACCCTAGCACCTAGTTCAGATTTTGGATTGAATTATCAACTTTTTTTTTGGAAGTGTCTATTTCACCGAAAATTCTGGTTACCGAAGTTTGAGAAATCGTAGTTGTGTAACCGCTTTCGGTTCCTGCAGTGTGACTCTCACAGTAGGGGAGCCGTTAGGGGATGTTTCTGGTTCCGCAAACCACGATTTTCGAACTTCGGTAACCGGAATTTCCGGTGAAATAGACGCTTCCTTTTTTTTACCATATATTTCATTCATTTAGTGCATCAAATTTCATGACAAATAATGCTACGTCATACAGTACATTGTACGTAAGGAGATAGAGGAAATGACCATACAGTCTTCTAAGTCCTCTACCACCCTCTAAGTCTTCAACTGTCAAAACTGTTCCCTCTAAGGTGCAAAATTTGAGAAAAATCTCAAATTTTCGCCAAACTTTTTCAATTTTTCCTTAAGCTTATGGTTGTCAGCTGGAATGATGAGTTTTAACAAATTTGAACCAAAGTCTTCAATATTTTGGTGCAAAACAAAAGTTTCATACTCTGGAGATTAGACTTTGAGGTAAAAATTGAATCAAACTTTCCTCAACGACCATAAGTTTTTGGGCAAAATTTTTTGCTTTCATTAAAATTTATACCGGTACTTGGGAGCTGTCGTACTAGCTAAAAACTTAGAGGGAACAATGATTATCACACGTTCCCACACTACCATTGTATCCTACAGTAAACTTCGAAATGGAAACAGGCTTAGCATAAAATCGCCAATAGTCTATTGCAATAATGCTGAAAATAGCCTGGGTTACAAGTGTGTTACTTTTCATCTCTTAATCTCTCTTATGCAATCTTTCCAGTATCATCAACAAGCTGATTCTTCCAAGTGCACATAAGCTGATGCTAGTTTTAATACAATGCTCAGATTCTCAGTGTGCTTCAAGTATAACTGGTTAGAACGTGGCTAAGCCACAAGTTTACAAAATTCAACCTTAGAACTGAAAACTGTCTCAAAAGTCAGACAACCATTTCACAAGTATTGCTAAAACCTGAAGGAGCAGGTACGCACTAAGCCTAGAATGGACAAAGTTTTCTGGTCTGTAGATAAAGATTTGAAAAAAAGTAACCAAAATCACACTTGATTGACAGGGGTGCAAATTGTGGCAAATTTATCAAAATAAAGCATTTGCCGTCTCTTTAATTTTGTTCACTATATTTTGCGTCTAGTCATGCAGATGCTTGGACTATGAATTTCAAGTCATTTTTGATGATGATGTCACAAACATGTCAATTTCGATGTCTCATTTGCATAATAGAAGTTTTCGCCTAATTGAAGATTGAAGAAAAGAAGAACCAGAAGTTTCCTAGCAATCCATTTGGCAATCCATTTTTCCCAGCAACCCTAAAAGAGTTTGGTAGGCTACTGCGCAGCAGCTAGTCTACAAAAGGGTTACTGCTATATATCGGGCCTTCCATCCATTTCCATCGAGAGTGTTCACGCGCGGCTACGACCGAAGTTGCGCTTTCGCAAGTGGGGCACATTCAAAAGAGTATAGGCTAGACCTACTGGCTAGCCTGCGCCCACTACTAACTACCGTAATCCTCGCTACTACACCACCATTACCATTACCCCATACTGAACCCATTACAATATTCTCACACTGGTGACTCCGCCTGTTAAATCTGAACACAAAACCTGAAAATCTGAACTGTGAAAGAAGAAAGAACTTGAAGATTAAAGATATACTGTACATGGACTCTGTTTGAACGGTACCGTGACTTCGTATATATACTAAGACCTCATTTTCCCTTGAAGTAATTTTTTTTTCAATAATTGTTTTTTGATTTTTCTGTACCGGTAGCGAACTTGAATAATTGGTTTGATTTTACTGAGAGTAATTTCTGCATCAGAAGGCTGCCTGCTTTATTTTAATTTTTGTTTCACCAGCCTACCGAGTTGGTCGTTCATAATGAGTAATTCACGCGTTTTTTCACAGGGTAGAGGAAGAAAACTCAAGGACCTCTCTTCACCCACGCCCTCACCCCTTGAGCAAGCCCCTCTTAAATCCTTGGGTGATAGTCAAGGCACTTTTGCTTATGGCATGACTAGTGATGTGGCTGTAAATTCACCCCCAGGTTTTAATTTTTTTACCCCAGCTAACAAGCATGTGTCGCCACCACCTGGGTTTAAAAATAGGCAGAGGCTAAGGTTACGTGACCGTAACATTTGTCTCTTTGGTTTATTTTATTATCCCTTCACGCTTCCCCGATTGTACGAGAGCGTGACGAAGTAATAAAATAAACTAAAGAGGCAAATGTTACGGTCACGTAACTTTAGCCACTTCCTTAAAAATATTGCTGATTCAGTTTTTTGTGACTCTTCTGCAAATAGTGGACTTACTTGTGATTTAAAACCTGATGCTATTGCTGTTCCGCTTAACAGTAATTTAACTCCTCAACCTGCTGCTAATGTATTGCTTAACGAAACATCTACTTTGTTACCCCTTGCTAGTTCTGCGCCTCTTCACATAAATGCCCCAGAGGTACCTGTTGAAAATTTATAAGCTAACAATTATGATATTTCGTCGCCTGCTCAATGTAACGCTACTGCTGATAGGCCTAAAGCTGCAGACGTTACTCCTGTTAACTGTGCTAATTATGGCGTTAACAGGTTAAGCAAACAGTTGTTGGCTATGTACCTTTGCATGCTACTTTTGCCGCTGGTAATGTTAAACTGCCCAAGTTTTGGGAGGACGATGCGGAGCTGTGGTTCTCCACTGCAGAGGCTACCTTTACTATAAAGGGCATCCATTCCGAAACGTTAAAACTCGAATGTTTGTTAGCATTAGCGTCGTTGGATAGGCACCATGTTCGTCATATATCCCACGTAATTTCCGCTGAAAACTGCGTAAAACCTTTCAGCATTGAGCCATTGACTTCTTACCAAGGGTGGAAACCTGGCTACTTGGCGTTAGGGTGTCAGTTTCAGTTTCGGTGTGTTGAAACACAGATGTCAGGTTTGAGTTTTGGTTTGGTTTCACGGCTGTTGAAAAATCGGTTCCAGTTTCAATTTCAGTTTTGCTTACGCGCAGCTTCGGTTTCTGGGTTTCAGTTTCGGTTTAAGTTTCATCCAAGAAAGTTATTTTATTGTGAATACGAATTATTTAAATCTTCTACTTTTTGGTGTTTTTGTTTTATTACGATGATAAGTAGCAGCTCAGATGGCAGAGTGAGGAGAGCAATTGCTTCAGAAGTTGTCAACTGGGGTATTATTCCGAGTCCGATGAAACCAAGACTCAAAAATTAGTATTCACAGCTTCTCTATTCGACGCTCAGCGTTAAAAGAACTGTGCTGGTAAGGATGATGATGACAATTTTTAAAACCTAAAACCTTAAAAAATTTTGAACAGGTTTTAGTTTCAGTTTCGGTTTTGACGTTTCAAGAAAAAACGGTTTTGGTTCAAGTTTAGGTTTTCAAAATTTTTTAAGTAGGTGTCAGTTTCAGTTTGGCTTTCTAAAATTTCCTATTAAACCGGGTTTTCAGGTTTCGGTTTAGGTTTGAGTTTGGGTCATCCTTTTTTTAGGATCTTTAGGATTCTTAGGATTTTGCGGACGCAGCCGCAAAATTCTTAGCGTCCTAAAAAAAGACCACCTGTAGGGGTAGTCCTTTTTTTAGGATCCTGTAAACGGTTTGCTTTTTCCAACGTTTTTTGGCATTGTCAGCTCCATCATGATGAGTTATAGCCAATAAACACCGGAAATGATCGATTTTCCAACCGCAACCTAACCAAAATCAATTTTAAATGCATAAAATTCTCAGCGTCCTAAAAAAAGACCACCAGTAGGGGTAGTCCTTTTTTTAGGATCCTGTAAACGGTTTGCTTTTTCCAACGTGTTTTGGCATTGTCAGCTCCATCATGATGAGTTATAGCCAATAAACACCGGAAATGATCGATTTTCCAACCGCAACCTAACCAAAATCAACTTTGAATGCGTAAAACGAAACGCGTCCTAAAAAAAGACCACCAGTAGGGGTAGTCCTTTTTTTAGGATCCTGTAAACGGTTTGCTTTTTCCAACGTGTTTTGGCATTGTCAGCTCCATCGTGATGAGTTATAGCCAATAAACACCGGAATGCCAATAAAACCGTCCTAAGGGATAGGACGCTAAGGATTTTACGCTTTCAAAATTGATTTTGGTTAGGTTGCGGTTGGAAAATCGATCGTTTCCGGCGTTTATTGGCTATAACTCATCATGATGGAGCTGACAATGCCAAAAAACGTTGGAAAAAGCAAACCGTTTACAGGATCCTAAAAAAAGAACTACCCCTACTGGTGGTCTTTTTTTAGGACGCTAAGGATTTTGCGGCTGCGTCCGCAAAATCCTAAGAATCCTAAAGATCCTAAAAATAGGACTACCGTTGAGTTTCCACCCTTGCTTTTTACTATAATAGACTCACAACTACGATTTTGCGCTAGCATTTCACGCTTGATTGAACAGCCTCTAAGCGCATGGTATCAACCGTGTGCAGCGGCAGATTGCAGTAGCCAGACGGCTAGCTCAATTACCTTTGTGGCTTTATCTGAATTTTGGCCCATGTATCCATATATCCAGCTCAGTGTTTTTTAAGCTTTGGCTTGTGAAACTATTAAGCAATTTTGAAAGACCGCCAATTGAATTAATAACGTAGCACATGGATCGATAAATCTCAATTTCTTGAAGGGATATCGGTAATCGATAAACTATCGCCGATAAATTTTTGCGACAAATGTTGCGGTAAATTTTCACGTATTTGACGAAGTTTGTTTTTTTATAAGTCAAATTGCAAAAATGTTTTTCTAGGTTTTTCAAGAAAAAAGAGCGGGTCACGGATTCTGCCGTAGAGATGGCATGGGCCGCTAAGAGACCCGTCAACGAGCCGTTAACCAATATTTTTAAAGGCCCGCTAACGGCCAGTTCTATCTTTTGTTTCTAATTGGGCCGCTGACGAGCCGCTGCCAATTTTTGAACTCCCTTTCAACTTTCAGTTTTTTTAAAAATGTGGCTGAAGGTTCATAAAAAAATGGGCTTTGGGTGGACCAGGCTTTATTTTGGGGATGATTTGCTGAGTCGAAATTATCGCTATTGGGCAGGAGGTTCCAGGCCATTAGCGGTTTGTGCTGCAAAAAAGTCAGCCCGTGCCATCTCTACTCTGCCGTGGCATTAAACAAAACCAAGAGCAATTTTTTAAATTGCAAGAAGAATTTATGGACACCGTGTATTTTGCCATAACGCTATCTCACTAATTTTGAACACTGTGTGCATAAAGCATTGTTTATCGCTACAATTTATCGGCGATAACAAAATATATTTCAAAAGCTATATCGGTAATCGATAAATCAAAAGTATTTTGAGCGACAATCGATAATAAATTATCGCCGAAAAATTATCTCGATAAATGTCCATCTCTGCTCGAGACAACTGGTATTGCATAATTAGGCCTATAGTTGACCAGACTTCTTATGTATAATAGTCCATAAGTTAAGCAACTTGTGAAAGAAAAGTTAAGCAACTTGTGATCATAAATTAAACAACTTGTGAACAAGAAATTAGACTTTCTAAAATTACATGATGTGTACAAATTAGAGCTTGCCAAATTCATGCATAAGCTTTTCAAAAACAAGCTACCTAATTCATGCAATTATGATTTCTCAACGATTGAAAGAATTCATGATTATAAAACCAGGAGACCAAGCAGATCTAATTATTTTTTACCTCGAGTTTCTGAATCTGCTGGGCAAAAGAAGGGTGAATTCCGGGGTGTTAAACTGTGGAACGAAATTAGCGAAAACTTAAAAAATAAACCTTTCGATTCGTTTGAAAAGCAGTTTCAAAAAAATTTGATAAGAGAGTACTGACTATATTGTTAACGTAGATCAACATTGTTTGTACTGTGCGCTATGTTTATATGTGTGCAAATTATTTTACAGCTATTAGTATGTGTTAATGCTTTGTGTCTTTAAACAAATGGCATCTCGACTAGAAAACCTTAGGGTTATTCGATGCTCCTTGTTTCTTTCCGAATGTAAGGATTTGTTTTTAGTGCGTTACTTTGTGGAAAGAAAAAATAAACTACTACTAGTAACCCGATTTGTTTCAACATTAGGCGAGTTCTTGTGGTAAGTGGTGACGGAGTTTTCGAGACAAGTTTCGGGTCTCGAGGCACAATTTTCAAAGTCTCGTCTCGGTCTTGAACTACAAGTCTAGATATCGAGTCTCGTAAAATTATAGTCTTAAAATGCGAGAAGTCTGGAGATTCAAAATTTTAGGTTGTGTAGGACTAAAAACACTTTGAATTTATTGGATGTGATCATTGCAGTGCAACGCAAAAATTAAAACATTGTCGGAGACATCTGACAAAATTGCCATACGTTCTTTGCCATGTAAAAACCAATCAAACAAAAATTGAAGAAAATCGGGCAAACTTTCATGCTCGCGCCCGTTACGTTTTTATAATGGAGGAGTTCGGACCTCTCGAAAATACAAATTTTTACATATTTCATGTTCTAAATGTGTTAAAAAGATGAGTGATGCTTCAAAAGTTTCAGAATTTTTGAAATAGTAACTGTTGTATTCTTTACCACAATAATAACTCGTGGCAAATTGAGTAGATTTTAAGAAAAGTCCGAAAAATAGAGCTTTTTGATTTGGTGTTTCATTCCGTTAGCTTTCCAGTGATTTTTTTTATTGGCAAAGAAAATCTGCTGTAGTACGCTACAGACGAGATTGCAGATTCAGAGTAATGAATTTTTTCCTACCAACACCTGTCTTTGAAACTTATTTTAAAAACATCTAAGAGTATCGGTAGCCTAACAATAACAATAAGAGTCAGCGAAGATTTAAATTGCATGAAGTATGAACCAAAAATCAAATCTTCATTATATTCGCGTTATTACGCCGAAGCGTGAAACGAGTGGTGAGCCCCATCTCTGCGGCTTAGCGCCAGGGCAACACCCTCCGAAAAACGTCGCAGCGGTGGCTAACCGTTGGCGGCACTGTGTCCGATTCGATCGGCCCGGGAATTGATCCCCAAACATGAGCGACAAAATCGGGAGGAAGCGAAGATTTTCTGGGGTGATTGGAAGAAGCTTTTTTGTCGAAAAAGACCTTGAAAGTTGTTAGGTGTTAACATACGAATAAATTTTCTTAAAAGTTTTGGTCTCGAAAAATTTTTCAAGTCTCGGTCTTGGTTCCAAACATTAGGACTTAACTCCATCACTTATTTTAAAAACAGCCCAGCAACAGCAGATCTGTTGATCAACACATGCAGATGCCGCAGTTAAATCATTGAAAATAAACAGCAGAAATTTACAGCGCAAGAAGTTGAGAGACTGTTCAGTCATGCGGAACGACCTAATCGAACTAAATTGAGCAAGTTTGTAAATATGTTCGTAATCACAAAATGTTAGCGTAAAAAAAGTTATTCAAACAGGAAATACTTTAAAGTTAACCACGTACACCAATTTTCACACAAAACTAAACAGCGATTGTAGCGCAATAAACAACAAATAGTTCAAACGGATTAATATTGGTTATTCGCGGAGCATTACTTATGTGTCTCCCTATGAGAAGTCACTGCTTTCAGTAATACCAAGCAAATACTGCTAACTAAATTCGCACTTGATAGGAACGCTAAAACCAAGGAACTCCTTTACGACACCTAATTGACGTCAGATCTGATGCCTTCGGAATTGCTAACGAAAATGCGAGATGTGCCAAGCAATTCTGCTTTTCAAAATTTGATGAATTTTTACATTTATATTTAACCTTAATTGATTCGGGCATGCAATTTATATTTCGTTATTTTAATGATATAAGACCCTAATTTAGTTTTTGGCCAAATTCAAGATTTTGAACTGAACTCGAACCTGAACCGCGCACCGGTAAAAACCGCCTTTTTTCGGTGAACCCGAACCGATCCTGAACCTTTAAAAATTGGATTTAGTAAACCTGAACCTTAAAAATTTGGTTTCGATGAACCCGAACCGAACGCGAATCTCTAAATTTTGGTGCAACTGAACCCGAACCGAACCTGAACCCAAATTATTGAAAAGTCTTGAACCTGAACCGAAACTGAACCGTTAAACATAAAATTTCTTGAGCCTGAACCGGAACCGGAGCGATATTTTAAACGGTTCGACTCCCTGATTAAAACAAAAACATATTAAACAGCTATATCGTTACACTCCTCCCTTGTTAAGTAAATTACCCAACGGAAAATATAATACACACACAAATTAAAGATTTTGAAATGAACCCGAACCTGAACCGCGAACCGGTAAAAACTGCCTTTTTTCGGTGAACCCGAACCGATCCTGAACCTTTAAAAATTGGATTTAGTGAACCTGAACCGAACCTGAACCTTAAAAATTTGGTTTCAATAAACCCGAACCTTATTTGCTAAATTACTTATTTATTTGTAACTTATTTCCAAAATTACTTCACTTATTTGCAAAACTAGATATCACTTATTTGCAAAATTACTTCACTTATTTGCAAAACTAGATATCACTTATTTGCAAAATTACTTCACGCTACAAATTTTAAAACACGGCACAAATTAACAATTTTCAGAATCAACAACTAAGCGGCTTAAATAGTCCGCTACAACAATCTTTTTGCCAGGAATGTCCTTCACGGTAAAGTCGTACTCACGTAGTGCCAATGCCCATCGCATAATTTAATCGTTTCGACATCCTTTAGAAAAGTTAGGAATTGATGGTCAGTCTGTAAAACGAATGGCTTACCGGCCAGATACCGACGAAATTTCGATACTCCCCTCGCAATGGCCAAACACTCCTTCTCGATGGTGGAATACTTCCGCTCTGCAGATGTCAGCTTTTTGCTTCCGTACGCGATTGGAAAAAATCTTCCTTTGAGTTTCTGCATAAGCGCAGCCTCAAGTCCACAGTTCGACGCATCGGTGCGCAAAATAAACGTCTTGTTGTGATCTGGCAGACGCAGAATGGGCCTCCGCACCAGGCTTTCGCGTAGGGTTACAAATGCCTTTTCTTGAGCATCTTCCCATCTCACACTTTCCGGCTGTCTCTTTTTTTGTCAAGTCACTTAGTGGCGCCGCAATTGCCGCGAATGATGGCATGTGGTCGCGGTAATAGTTGGCAAGATCTAAGAACGATCGAACTTCCTTTTTTGTTGTGGGTCTCTTTGCTCTGCGTATCTTCTCCAAGTTCTCCTCGTTAATGGAATGCAATTTTCTCCGCTGAAATGTCCTAAAAACTCGACAGATTTCGAGCCAAATACGCACTTAGTAGGTCGAATAACTAAGCCTGCTTGTCTTAGTTTTTCCAAAAGTTTATCAAGCACCTGCAGATGAGTAGCCCAGTCCTTTGTGAAGACAATCAGATTGTCTATATAGCACTCGACGTTGTCTATGAAGTAGTTTTTTTCGTGCCACGAACCAACGTTGCTCCAGAGTTCTTCATTCCAAACGGCATATGTTGGAACTCATAACAGCATCCGGGGTCACGAACGCGGTCTTCTGTGTAACCTCCTAGGCGACCGGTATTTGCCAAAATCCATTACTCAAATCTATTGTCGAATAACATTGGCACTTTCCTAACTTCCCAAACAAGTCCTCGCCGTAGTCATTGGCGCTGGATCTGCGACCGTAACTAGGTTGAGCTTTCGATAGTCGACGCACATCCCATAAAAACCATCTTTCTTTTTGACAACAACCAGCGGAGAAGCATAGGGCGAACTTGATTCCCTCACGATTCCTGTATCTATCATGTTTTATATCTCCTCCCAAATTTCACCTCTCTTAGCATAAGGTAAAGGATAAGGCTTGCACCTAATTGGGCGATCGTCCGTAAAATCAATCTTATGCTCAATCACGCTGGCCTTTCCTGGGATTTCCGTAAAGATTTCCTCATACCTTCTTAGAACTTCCACAACTTCGTTCCACTGTTCACCATTTAACTCTACCCCAACGCTCACATCTTGGATGCTCTCCTTCGATTGGAACGTCACCAGCCCCAGCAAGTCCTCCTCAGTAACACTGACCTCCTCAGCAACATCCCTCTTTACTCCTACCAAATTTGTCCCTACTTTCCCAACTGCAGCCGCCTGAGGATGGCCCCCTGGACGTTCTGGACACATCCGCAGCCCACCTGGGTTTCCCCCTCAGGCTAACCTGGGATATCCCTCCGCCCAGGCATTGCAGTTTTTTTAATCCTACCTCTCTCCACATAAAGCTTCAACATGTTGATGTGGTACGTCTTCACCTTCTTGTTGACTTCGACCTGGTAATTGTTTCCTCATTTGTTTCCCTTGATCTCAAACGTACCTTTCCATTGCACGAGAAGCTTGATTTGGTCAGTGGGAAGTAACGCCAAGACTTTATCTTCCACCTGGAAACTCCGTTTCTTTGCTTTCCGATTGTACAAGTTTTTGTTTCTTCCTTGGCTCTTTTCTAGTTCGGCTTGAGCCAACTTCATTGTCTCGTCCAACCTTTCCCGCAGTTCGAGGACATACTGGTATCTTGTTGTAACTTCCGGAACCTCTTCTTCGTCAGGCCATAACTCCTTCAAAGTCTGGACAGGGCCTCTTACCGTCCTTCCATACAGTAGCTCGAAAGGTGAGAACCCTGTGGCTTCTTGCCGTGCCTCTCCATAAGCGAACAAGAGGGGATTGATTAAACGATGCCACTGATGTAGCATAACCTCCTCAACATCCGTTTCAAGGTTCCATTGAATTTCTCCACTAATCCGTTGCAAGCGGGATGGTAAGGGGAAGCCGTAAGTTTCCTGATGGAGAGTAACCTAGATACCTCCTTCATGCAGCCCGATGTAAACTGGGTTCCAACGTCGCTCAGAACTTCCTCCGGTACTCCAACCCGACTGTGCATGTCTAACAACGCTTCTGCTACCGTCTCTGTAACGATGTTCTTCAGCGGAACAACTTCTGGGTATCTTGTCGCATAGTCCACTAAGGTCTGGATGTGGCGCTATAGGTCCCACTAGATCTACTGCCACTCTCTTGAAAGGTTGATTAATCAATGGCACGTCACTTAAAGGTGTCCGTAGCGATGAGCCTCTGGCGACAGTCTTCTGGCAAACATCACAAGACCGACGGAAACTAGTAACATCCTCGTGCAAACCTGGCCAAAAGAAATTGGTCTGAATTCAATCTTCCGTCTTTTTCACCCCCAAGTGTCCCCCAAAAAGAGAGTCATGAGCCACTACCGTCACTCTTTCTCTTAAAGATTTCGGAACCAAGATCTGCTTACAGGGTCTCCGACGTCATCCTTCCTCTGACGTATCCGGTACCAAATTTCTCCTCGCTTCTCATATGAGACCACATATCCCTTCCTGGTCTCAGTCCCTTTCAATTGTTTTAACTTCTGCAAGATCGGGTGTTCCTCCTGCATCTTGATGAGATCTTTCTTGTTAATCAACATCTTATCCGTCACCTCTTTCATCTTAAGTGGTTTAAGGTCTTTTGCCACTTTGTGCTTGCGCTCTTGTAGCCACCGCCGTCACCACTCCCCATTCTGGATTTGGATCGTCTGATCTTTCAGCTCCACGCACGTTCCTAATGATTAGGTCAAAGAGGGGGTCCTGCAGGCACAAGGCTTCAACAGTTCCAACGTAGAATGGTGTGTCCACTTCTACTTTAGCCATTGGAGCTCGCTTAAGCGTCATGATATGTCCCATATCTGCGGTAAAATCCGTTTCATCTACCAACTCTCTTCTAATAATTACTCCACTGCGTCCAGTATCTCGCAACACCTCCACTTTCTTATCTCCGAGCTTGCCCGACAACACAAGTAAGCTATCTCTAATTTCCGCCATGCGCGCACCATTAAGCACCTTGATCTTTTCTCCAGACTTCAGGTCTAGCGTCTACATTACCAATCCGGATTCTTTTTTGTCACTTTTCCGAGGCACTTGCATCGCGCATCCAGCTCGTTGAGCTTGGGTCAGATTCCCTCCGGGACAACCGCCCCCCCCCTGCTCTGGATCCAGGTTGAGAGCGCTGTAATGCTCTTTTGCACTCATAAGCTTTATGTCCCATTGCTCCACATATAGAGCAACAAGACCGGCGGCCATGACCAAACGGCTCATTCCGTGACGTTGATGTTTTGCTCGGGCACTCCACTGCTCTATGGCTTCTGTCATCACACACGCAACACCTCATTGCGTCTTTATGAGTTTTGGGTAAACTGGTCTTCACATCCTGCTTTGTCACCGGCGCTCTCGTGGACAACATTTTCCCATGGGCATTTAGGCACTGCTCCGTCAGCTTTGCCAACTCTTCCAAATCCTTAGGACTCCTCTCCTTCAAGAACACCGACACATCTTGAGGGCAGGAGTTTGTAAACTGCTCCCTCACCATCAACTCCGACACCCCCTTAAAAGTCTTGTCCCCACCGGCTAATTCGACCCACTTATCGAAGTAGTTAAAGATTCTTACGATGAACTGACTAGGAGATTCCTGTCCCTCCGGCTCAGCTGCTCGGAATCTTTCACGGTAACCTTGATTCTTGAAGTCATTCCTCTGTAGAAGAGCCTTCTGTAGCTTGTTATAATCCCTTGCTTGTTCGTCTGACAATCCGGAGTAGACATCCAATGCTTGACCAGAAAGTAATGAGCTTAGACAAGTAGCCTAGTCAGATCGTTCTCATCCTGCAACAGTGGCATATCTTTCAAAGCGAAACAAGTAGCTATCCAGATTATCCTTTCCGTCCAAAAAACCAGGAAGCACGGGGGCTTTAGTTCTTGCAACTGCGTTCTGAGAAGGTTGGCATAATGCCGCCTGTTGGTCTTCCGATGAAGCACTCCTTTGTTCATTCAATCTCTCGCTTTCTAATCGCAACTTTTCCATCTCCAGCTTGTGTTTTCTCTTCGCTTCCCGTTCCGCTGCCTCGGCAGCCAATTTTCGTTCCTCGGCTTCGGCAGCCAATTTCCGTTCCTCGACTTCGGCAGCCAGTTTTCGTTTCTCGGCAGCCAATTTCTTTTTCTCGGCTTCTGCCGCCAATTTCAATTTCCGTACTTCATTCTCTTGTATCATTTTCCATCCCTTGGTCAAGAACTTCGTCTTCTCTTTTCCTTCAAGACCGATTTCTTCTGCTTCCCGTTTCAAATCTTCCAACGTGATAAACCCGCTTTCAGTTGCCATGACGATCCGCTAACTATCAAGCGAACAAAGAAAAATAATATCCCGGACGAGCCCCCAAAATGTCGCGAAATAGGAAATGGTATTACTTCGCTGACAGGACGATTGATAAGAATTGTATGACAAACCGTAAGAATTAATTTCGTTCTTAGATCTGACCTCACCCGTTCTTAAATCTGACCCGGGGCCGCACTCTGATTGGAAAACAAGATAAAGACCCTTTTTTTGGAGATCGCGGTCCACGTACGAATGTGATCTCCAAAATAAAAGGTTTTCACCTCGTTTTTTATTCCAATTTTGCACCGTTAAAGCTTATTTTTTTAAAAATCACTGCCATCCATGATCTCTAAAAGAAAAAAAGGTCTTCCGCTCAATTCACGGTGGAAGTTTAAGTTTATGTAAGTGCCGGCGGGCCGGAATAAAAGGACCGATGGGCCGCATTTGGCCCGCGGGCTGTAGTTTTCCCATGTCTGGTCTAGAATCTTCTACAGTAGATAAAGCATTAAAACAAAAACATATTAAACAGTTATATCGTTACACTCGGATAAACACGTTTACGATTCAAGATTGTCTTTAATCAAGACGAAGCCGAATGAAATTTTGATGAAGCAAAAAATTTTAATTTTCAGTTTATAATGCGCCTTTATACATGGCATACACATCAAAATAATGTAACTCTACAAAAGGGTCCACTTTTATGCTATACGCTTCGGAAAATTGGGTAATACTTGGATGTATATTAAGCTCAAATGCTGTTATAATTTTTTATATTTTTTTGTTGTATTTCGTAAAATATGGGCTAATGGTTCCTTAGAACAGCATGATGATTTACGTTTGGGGCTCATGCGCTCGATAAAATTGATTGTTTGAAGTATATTGAGCTCAAATGCTGTTTCGATTGTTTTTTAAACTTGTTTAGGCTCCATTTATTTCGTTCTATGGAAATGGGCTAATGGGCCCCTAGAACAGCCTGATTCATGCTGGGGGCCCATACACTCTATAAAATCGATTGTTTGGAAGTTTTTTTGCTGTATTTATCCTGTAAGAAATGGGCTAATGGGCCCCTAGAACAGCATGATGACTTATGTTGGGGGCCCATGTGCTCGATAAAGTTGATTGTTTGAAGTATATAAAACAATTAAAACGCAGTTTTAATTGTTTTTTAAACTTGCTTTGGCTTTGTTTATTTTGTAAGATATGGACTAATGGGCCCCTTGAACAGCATGGGCCCCGGGGTCATTTGCCCCCCAGTCCCCCCCTCTCATGGGCCCTGCTAGTATGATATGTTGAAGTAGCGTCAGGTTTGTATTTGCAACACTTAACTTGCGAAATTGCAATTCTAATATTTGGAACTATTTAGAACCTTTTTGAGGTTCAATCTGGAACCTCTTGCCGAAAGCAATTAGGCATCCCTGTAACGCATGCAATGATGATTGTACTAAGCATCTGGGCAGATACAAATTAGGGCTTATTTCGACTTTAATAGCTAATTAAGCGAATTTGGGGGATTAGAGACATCGCTGCTGGTGAGGGAGGTCACGGGTTGGTTTAATTCCCGGGCCGGTCTATCGTGTTCCCCAAGCGTTAAACAGGGGACAGTCCACGCATATTGCAACCAGGTACAGGGTTTATTATTAATATTATTATTTTTTTTTCGCAAATGCACACTGACATACAGTACAAAAACAGCATCAAGAAGAGCACAAGAATGTAACATGCACTAACAGGGAAAAGTGACAAAACCCAGAGGGTTTAAAACGTGCATCAAGTTATGTAAACACTAAACAAATCATTAGAAGATGTTTTGCACGGCCACAAAACCTAACCATGACTCAGCAAATTTAGGTTTAACAAAACAGATTACAATATAGAGCCCACACTTTTGAAAATTTGCTTCACGAAAAAACACAGAAAAATGTATGTACAATTTATACAACTATGTACAAGCAATGTGTACAAGGACTGTTTCATAAGTCATATTCATGGGTGACGATCAAAATAAATATAGAGATACAGGCTAATTTGGTTTGCTTAGGTGCTGTTTCAATTTAGATGAAAATAGCGATTTAGATTGATATTGTAATGATTTTATGTCATTCTTTGTGTTTGAGTTTTGCTAGCATGTTTGAGTTTAATATTGTTAGACTAATTTAACACACCGAGCTTGAACTTACAAACTTTGCAAGCCTACCGATGTGCAATAAAATGTTAACGCAAACCGCAGGATAGACCTCTACATTAGGCTGAATCGTTTCAACAATTTTACATTTTTTCTGATGCGAAATACTGTAGCATACATAGTTTGACCAGTTAAAATATAAATTTTCCCTACGTTGTTATCGCTGCTTGCCTAATTAAACAAGGATATGTGGGGGGATATGTCGAGAGAAGATTTGGACTTGCGCTTTATCATCATTGGGACGGTACGTTATAGGCTGCTATTGCTACTGGTACGGTATATTTTCAGAGTTTCGCACGCAAACAATATATTTTGTTGTCCGGGCCGTGTTAAAAGAAAAACCAGTCACCACACCACCAGAGATATTTCCAGAGTGTCTGCGTCTGTACAGACATTTACGCCAAAGTTTCGCTCACACGCGTCATCTAAAATTAACCAGCTACAGTACATAATTTATGCTTCAACTTATAGACGATTTGACAAGGAGTAATTTAGTACGGTAATTTTAAAAAAGCATTGCCAGCGAATTAACTTCTGACCAATGCATAATTTGCACCGTAATTAACGAATTTGTCTCCAATTACGGTTTTATCATTCCCGCAGCAAAATCCGACTGGGAACAAAGTACCGGCAGTACCCCAATTAACCACGGAGGAAGCAGGAAAAATACTCACAGACGCTACTGAGGCTGCTGTAAAAGCACATGCAGGCTTCGAAAGGTTTCGTCCCACTCAAAATTCTATTTTGTTTACAAAAAAATTAATGAAGTTGTGTGGTGATGCAAAAGATCCAACCACGTTTTACCAAAAATACTCATAGGAATGCTCACGAGCATCGGAACATTTTGGAATATCACAAAAGCATGCATCCTTTCTGATGATAAAGGTGTTTGATGTCATAGTAAAATCAAATCTACACCAAAGCTATGACGAAGCTTCTACAGCAGGAAATATTACGGAACGAGAAGAAGGTACAGCACTATATTGTCAAATTAAGGCCAAAAATGGTCTGCTTTGTAAATTAGGGATTAGGGTTTTATTCTCCACCGAAACAGTGGGCTATTTCAAACTTTTGCGGAATTCGCGTCACGACTTCTTTTTAAGTTCGGTCAAGTGTAAACTTATTATGTCAGTGGTTTCTGTAGACTTACTGCTCAACTAATAATATTTTTTAGGAATCGTTGAGTATATTATGGGGTATGCCTTAAGAAAAGCAAAACATAAATTTCCAAACAACAAAAACGACATCGCAACGTTATGCAACGAAGAAGCAACTTTTGAATTTGGTCGAAACGAGCGAAGAATTACAGATCGCCTTTATTTTCCTGTCAAAGACCTACACGATTTGTTCCGACAAATTTGAAGCATCTACGTTTCCGAAATTAAGAACGCTCCAAAAGATATCAATTTCATCACTTTTTTGAGGAGGATAAAGGCAAAGCTATTTTTACGATTGTACAATTTCTACTGATCAAGACCATTGTAGCAAACCAACAAAGCCCTTCGAATTTCGTAGCCTCAAGTCAGTTGATAGAGAAACCTTTATTGAAGATCTGAATTCTGCTTTAGACCCTCTTGTAAACAAATTCTTACAATCACCTTTTCCCGAACAAATTTTTGAAACTAATTTTGAGCAAGTGATCGATACTATTTCTCTTATTATAAATAACCATGCTCCACTCCAAACCTTATCGAGAAAAAGGAAGCGCCTTCAACAAAAACCGTGGATTACCAAAGGTTTGCTGGTTTCAATAAAAAATAAACAAAAACTATATCGGGACTGTTTTTTAAACGGTAATGATTCACAAAAGCGCTTATTTAAGATATACTCAAATAAACTTACTCGAGTTAAAAACTTATCTAAAAAACTTTACTATCATGATGAAATTATTGATCGAAAAAACAACCCAAAAGAATTATGGAAATTTATAAATTCAGTAATTCGTACAAACAAATCAGCAACCTCCACGGTCTCTAAATTATCGTTCGGCGATGATATTGTTAAGGATCCTGCAATGATCCCAGAATGCTTCAATAAATATTTTGTCGAAATAGGCCAATCCATTGCCAATAACGTCACCAAAAATCCCGATAGTGATTTCAAGTCATACTTAACTAATTCTGTCTCTCAATCAATCTACCTAGAACTCACACAACCTGTTGAAATCTATAACATTATCAATTCCCTTCACCCATATAAAGCTTGTGGATACGACGACATTTCTGCTTATTTTTACGCCTTGGAAATATAGTTCTAGCTCCTGTTCTGACTGTCTATTATAATTACGCTCTCGAGCGAGGTATTTTCCCACAAATATTTAAAATTGCCAAAGTTATTCCAATCTTTAAATCCGGAAAAAAAGATCAGGTTTCGAACTATAGGCCAATTTCTCTCCTTCCAAATTTATCTAAGATCTTGGAAAAAATTATTAAAACTAGATTCGTAAATTTCTTTGAACGTCATGAAATTTTGTATACATATCAATATGGTTTTCGTCAAAAGCACAGCGTGATCCATACCTTGCTCGATGTCACTTCTCTAAGCTATGACGCAATCCAAAATAAACAGTCAACAGCTTTTCTTTTGATGGATCTTAGGAAAGCTTTTGACACTGTTTCCCATAAAAAACTGCTGCACAAACTCTATCACCATGGTATTCGTGGCCCTGCTTATGATTTAATAGATAGTTATCTTTCCTTTCGCCACCAATTTGTTGCTATAAATAATGAAAAATCTACTTTAATGCCCATTAATATTGGAGTACCGCAGGGTTCCATTCTCGGACCGCTTTTATTTCTCGTTTATGTGAATGACTTGCCCAATGCTACAACCTGCCAACCTCGCCTCTTTGCAGACGACACCTGCCTTGTCATAAGTTCCCCCACCATCTCTACATTATCGGAAAGTTGTAACCAAGAACTCCAATACCTAAAGCGTTGGTGTGATGCTAATTCCCTACAGATTAACCCTGCTAAATCTCTCTGTCTCTTCATTCCTTCCAAATTACGCTCACCGTGTCCTGATCTACAAATTTACTATAATGATTCTCGCATTGAATGCAATGATGCCTGCAAATACCTTGGTGTAATCCTTGACAGTGAATTAAATTTCAGATCTCACCTTCATGTAATCGAAACTAAAATAGCCAAAGGTGTGGGTCTACTAAGCAGACTGCGCTATTTCTTTCCCACATCTGCTCTACTGCTTCTCTATTATGCTTTAGTTCACCCTCATCTTATATATGGGCTTCCACTTTGGGATTGCACTTTTCCTTCCTATCTCCAAAAATTGCAAATATTGCAGAACAAAGCCCTTCGCCTTGTATCCAATACTAAGAACAGAAGCTCAATAACACCCATTTACTATAAGTTTCGTATCTTAAATATTTCAGACTTATATGCTTATGAAATGGCAAAACTAATGCATCAGTACTCTACCGATTCTTTGCCCTCTTCCTTCTCTTCTTTCTTTCAAAACGTGAGCGATATTCATGGTCGCAATACAAGATCATCCTCTCAAAATAGGCTTTATATTCCTAAATTTTCTACTTTTCGCACGCAAAAATCCTTCAAATACCAAGGCTCTAAAATTTGGAACTTGATTCCTGCCAATATACGAAATATGACATTTAACAAGTTTAAGGCACATTTCAAAGATATACTTATTGAAAAATATAGCTTCAATTGAAAAATTTTTTCCATCTTGTCCTAAATAGCTGATTTAGTTGCCCAGTGTCGCACACTTATCCAAAAAATTTATCTATATCTTTTTTCAGGTGGCTGCTTGACGCGAAGACCCTTACCGGTCACTTCGCAGTCTCCTGCGAGATAGTTTCTTACTTTCTAAACCCTTTGTTCAAATAGTATATATTAAACTCTTGTTTGTTATTTTTGTGTATCTTTTTTCTTTTTCTCTGCTTTATCTCAAAAATAAAATATGATGATGATGATTACGAAAAACTTGAAGACAAATTGAAATATGATTACATAATGGAAAAATTTGCTGCTGCTATTCTAAATTACATCACAGAACTCTTCGTAAAAGTTTTAAGCCACCGCTTTGCAAAATATTTGTTGAATCAATCTCAAAAAAACACATCAAAATACACAAGCAGCTCAAGGGCAGGTTTGAAACAAACCTAAAAGCAAAAACAAAACACGAGAAAGTAAATAAACCAATTATTCAGTCACTGCTTTTTTTTTTGTAGAGGCTCGCTACAAACGCTCTTCCACGGATTCGATGTTCCAAAAGTCGTGTTACCATCTTGAATTTTTTTGATGACTTTTCGTTGTGACATATTTCTGAATAAAAATCCAACTTGCTCAACATCTGTATTTGTGTTACAACGCAAGCATGTTCCCTAAATAAAATCACATAATGTTCCACATGCAAATTTGTCCTCTTTTAGGATAAAAGGAAAGGGCGCTGAACCGGCGTAGGCACTTATGCGTAGCTGAAAACCTCCCTGTCACTCCAGACTGGAAAATGACCTTAAATGTCTTTTCCAACGGCACAAAAAGTGAACTTTTCAGCTGGTTTTATTCATTCTGAACGTTAAACAAGGAAGCTTTGAATATGAAGTCAGCTCGCTAAAGGCTTTTTGTAAGGAAAACTACGCTGAATTTTTTAAAAATTTCTATTAAACTAGCGTTTGCTGCAGATTAACTTTGCAGGGCCGAAAACTTGCAACAACTTAGTTTTAATTGTGTTAAAACAAAAAATTAGATACAATGTGTAATACGCAAGTGAGATGCAAATCAATTAAGGCGGCTTTATCGTAACAGAAAAATGAAGTAATTGAGCCAATTTCACTTACCAGATTGCCGAATAAAGCCTCCAGAACGTCCTGTGTTACAATGCGCAAACAAACTTTCTCAACACCGTTAGCACGTAATAGGTACTTCGCTAGCGCGATGAGGTTTGTTGTACTAATTATCAACCCTTCAAAAGTGGGCTTCGGCATTATCCACTTTTTCTCTCCCGTATAAAATAACTCCATTTCGTTCTGCATGCAAAGTTCATATAATATTCCGATGCCTTGATCGAAAGGCAAATCATTCAGTTGTCAAAAAATAGGCAAGGTTTGGCAGTTTTTAGCTTTTATTTTTGTATAACAATTTGAAAAGTATGAGTTTAATTTAAGTTTCTTGCATTCATTGTTTACCTTTAATCCAATAAATATTGCACAAACACCTTTTCCAACCACAGCAACCTTTCATCGTCAGGGCTAGAGACAAGATTTGATGGGCCACTCGTAACAATTTCGACCCACCTTAACATATACCAAATTGTAAAGCAAAACTTAAAACGAAAACGTATTTAACAACTTTGGTGTGGTAATGCCAGATTTACGACATGAGCAGGGTTGTAAGCCTTTTAATACGCTTTTGTTTACACTAAACTCTAAAAAAATAAATTACTCGTAAAGCATTTCAAATATACAGGGTGTCCCAAAAAAATGACACCAATTGGTGTCATTTGGATCACAAATGGTGTCATTTTTTTTGGGACACCCCGTATAGCGCAGTTCCATTGGATCTGGGTACATCTTGTCCCAATGCCTGGGCGACATTCCAATGCAGAGCGGTTCTTGCAGTTGACACTTTCATCTGCAAAGTTACAGTCAAAACTCGGTAAAACTTTTACTACTTAACCATAGCTATGTTGAAATGGGGTTGATGCTAGTTACAGTAATTTGGAGTCTGATAAAACATTCAAAGTACCGGTATAGTTTTTGTAAATTAATAGATACAGCATTGTTGATAACGAACAGTTGAAGTTCTTTCATTATCCGTTTTGATGCTTGTTGTAATATGCTATATTTCGTAAAAATAACAGAAAAGGTTAATTTGTAGAAAAATTTTAATGAAGAATTTGAAGGGATGAACGAGTGGCAGAAGATGTGTTTTGCGAATCAATTCGCTAACAATCAAGGTGCAGCAACGCTTGAAGATACCATCCGGATGTGATTCGCTGGGCTGTCGAATGGTATGCCAAATCTCCGGCAGCCCACCAGCAATTGCGAAGAACTGGCGTGTTAACGCTTCCATCGTCGAGAACTCCTCAACAGTAGCGTGTAGGTAATATTTGTATAAAATACAGTATGACATGAACAATAATGAATATAAAACTAAACAACGATTGTTTGCAGAAATAATAGTACGGCAAATTGTGGCATCAGTTTCATTGCCTTGAAGGAATTGCAACGGCATCCATCGTTATTTGCCTACATTACTGTTGATGAAATGAAAAGTTAGACTTCATTATGAGATGCGAACAATAAATTATAAAATTTGTCTTTCACAGCGTTATATAGGTGTAAGAGACATAATGGAGCAATGTTATTTTTAAGTGCACAACGATTGTCAATATAAGCAAATATATCGCGGTTTGAACTTGCATTACGCATACGCTTGATTTTTTCATAACTTTTTGAGAGGTTTGTAGTTCAACCGAAGGCAAAATATTTCTTTTCGTTATGCAGGTGTTAAGACGAAGACCAAATACGTTCAATTCTACAACAAACATTATTTAGTCTGTTTTTTTTTGTTTTTTAGTTAAAGAAAATCTGGTGATAAGTGAGGGAAAGCTGGTAGGCTTTATTGACTTCGGTGACCGGCGATGCACCACGAACGAGCTTGCTACCCATATCTGCGGTAATTTTGTTGCTCTTTTTCTGTTTTAAGTTTTTAGTAATAAATTCAGATAGGCCGTTCATTTTTTATATAGTATTTTACATTCGTTCGATTTGCGGAAGCATTTCTGCACCGTTATCGTGGTGGCCCACGAAAGGGATACCTTCATATCAGCTGGTGTCGATGTTTTGGGAAGCTGTTTGTTTGTGTGAGATTCACGATGTGCAAGTAGTAGCAGTCGTTGCAGATGGCGCTGCTACTAACAAACACTGTTTCGATACAATCCACGGTTCTAAATTCAATCACACAGAAGCATTTACAGCCCCCAACCCTTGTGATGAAGCACGCGTCATTTATATTTGTACTGACAACAGTCATTTGCTTCAGGTACAGTATTATGGTTTTGATTTTAATGTAAGTGTGTGTTATTCAGCGCTTTGCTGTAGAATAACTGTTAGTTCACTGAAAGCAGTTTATATGTATAGCTATGAAAGAATAACACAGGACAGCGGATGCTTCCAGCTGTTAATGAATAGGCCTATACAAGAGCTTCCCGTTCAGACCAAGTTTGTGGCGAAAAGCTGCAAATACTGTTTTTATTGTGTTTAGGGATAAGTATATCGCTGTATTAGTTCTACATGAATTTTATGAGTCTTAATAAAGGTGCGTAGCTTTTAATGCTATTTGTAATAAAGTGTTTTTAGACATCTCGCAACGCTTTGTTTTCGTTAAAGAGATCTAGGACCAAATACTTGTCGTATTCGGGCGATGACATCTTGTGGACTCATTTGCAGTCTTTGTGGAGCATCGAAAAATCAAAACCTAAAGGAAAAACTAGACTCTTTCCATTCCATAGCGCGTGACGTCATAGATACTTGGACTCGGGCTCGCCGAGTAATATCGAAATTACTCGTAACTGGGCGAGTTCGAGTAATTTTCCTTGAGACACATCCCCAGAGGAAACACTAGCTGGGTTAGTCAAACTAGCACTTAAGGCACCCAAGATGACTCATGGTCATGCCATAAATGCCATCTTTAGCACCGAGCAATGAGTGTAGGCTATATTTTTGTTGTTAATGGTAACTCACATTGTAAATAACATAGCAGTACCATTAAAAACAGCCTTGCTTTGTCTCAATCTCGAGCTGAGCTGATACCTGATAACAAGTCAAAACGGGGTAGAGTACTCAATTAGCTACGAAATGGTAAATAACATAAAAAAAAACAACAACAACAACAACAAAAAGCAATAAAAAAAAACGAAACAAAAAAAAACGTTTTTTTAACAACACTAGCCACAGCACAGCCTTTTCACACCAAAACCGCGTACAGTTGCATAGAGTTGCTCACTCTGCACGCGTTTTTTTGGCGTATTCTTCCGCGTTCAGTTGCGCATATTCTTGCATGTTCACTTGCGTGTAGCTGCGTATTGGAAAGGAGTGAAAAGCCATTACAAACCAAGATTAAGTCTAGGCTTACCACACGTCCTCTTTTTTAACAAAAAATAATTTGTCCTCCGAGGTCGCTAAAAATGCCCTAATTTCTTCTTTTTTGGCATTTTGATCAGCGAAAACATGTCAAATCATTGTTACACGAAAATTTTGATAAGTTTCAGCTCAAACTACGACCTGCGGATGCGATGATCTTTTTTTTTGTTTTTCATTTATTTTGGGCGGAAAATCAGGCATCTGCAGACGTGATGACCTTTTTTTTGCTCTTCACTTGATTTTGAGGCGGAAAATTGGGCATCTGCGGCATGGTGTAAATTCAGAAGAAATGGGGGAGATGTGTCCCACCAATAATACGACAGCATTCCCCCCAATATTTTTCATGGAAGTGGAAAATTCCCCATACGATGTATAGATCAATTTGGATTGCCAATTTACATCCCCCCAATATCGAAAAATGATCAATTTTGCTATATCATCCCCCCAATATCGAAAAATGGTCAATTTTGCTAAATCATCCCCCCAAATGCTGATCGTAGATTTGCACCCAGGGCCGTAACTACCGTCGGTGCAGGCGGTGCAATGCACCGGGGCCCCAGCACAAGGGGTCCCGAAGCATCGCATCATAAATTTTTTTAAAAGATTTCAAATGTGTATATTTATTTAAAAATTTGTCAAAATTTCAAAAATTTCTAACTATCCCATTTTTTTCAAATATTTTTTAGACCGCTGTTTTACGCCTGGTTGGATACATCGGATTTATCCGCTATATTTAAAGGGTTTTGCCCTATGACGTAGTTTGCGTAATGTCTTGTAATGGTTTTGACATAGCAGCCTCTTAACTGGCGCTTTGTGACTTCACATTTTGTCTGTCTGGTTTATATCAAGTAAATTATTATCAATAACAGGCCCATCCACGCGAAGTTTCTTATTTTTTCAGGTTAATTTTGTCCGCTTCATATGCATATAGGTAAAAATTTACTGACCGTCGTCTAAATTTATTTCAACCTTATGGTTTTGAGTAACCATATTGTAGAACTCCAGCTAGTTAATTGCCATATGAAGAAAAATCATCAAAACGGAGCGCATGGAATTTTTTTGATGACGTCTGTCTGTTGTTTCCTAGTCAGATGCTCATATCCAATCGTGGTTTAGCGATAATTAAACTTGCCCAATTACCAGAGGTGGGCAGCACCGAATTACTTTTGTACCGAATTACTTTTTCAGCACCGGTACCGGCGCTACATTTAGTTTTGAGTACCGGTACCGACTTGGAATTACTTTTGGTTTCGCTAGATCGGTACTTTTTGACAGTACTTTTGTTTTGTTTCACTTTCAGAAAGTTCATTCATAATTGGCAACACGAAAATTCTCGAATCAGTATGAATATAAGATCTAGGATCATCAATCAGCGCGAAAAGTGTTTTCTGTGCGTTCTAGATAATTCTTTACCACTGCAGATGCAGATGGTAATGATGGCCCTTCGCCCAAATCCTAAGCTAGCGTGTAAAGAAGCCAGAAGAATGGTTACATCTAGTGTAAGTGTACATGCAACGCACGCTTTTAGGCATGTAATTGTTGATCATCGATAGACCGGTACAAATTTTCGATTTTATCAAAGTCGAAAAAAAAGTACCGAGTACCGCTAAAGTAATTCGGTACTTTTTGAAATGAGTACCGAGTACCGGTACCGAACTACTTTTGAAGTCGAGAACCGGTACCGAACTACTTTTGAAGTCGAGTACCGGTACCGAATTACTGTCAGAGTACCGGTGCCCACCACTGCCAATTATAATCGGCCAAGAAATGGCTTTGTTTTTAATTATTATCGGAAACGCGTCACTTGCTACTTAATCTGACGCGTGTGCGGCACGCATGGTGTATACAGCCGTACCTGCAACAGTTAGCTAGCTCCGATGGCCGAATGGTAAAAGCGTCCGCCTCTGGAGCTGTAGACTCGGGTTTGATTCCGAGTCGGGTAAAATCAATGACTTTAAAATTGGTATTCACAGCTTTCCTGCTTGACGCTCAGCATTAAAGGGACTGTGCGGAAAACAAGTCGACAAGTTTACTCGCTGTGCCGTTGGGAATGGCACTTGGCGGTATTTCCCCATGTTGGTGTGATAGACAGACGGCCGGCAACTCCTAAGCGAGCTCGTTATAGCGCTCTGATCGCTTTCTCGTAGTAAGAGGATAAATAGGCAAACAAATACTATACACAAAGACGGCCGAGAGGTCTTTTTCCAAACTCAAACTAATCAGAAGCTTCTTTACAAACTCAATGTCTCTAGAGACACTGAGCGGTTTGGCTCTGCTGTTGATAGAGAATGAACGAGCTCAAAATTTAGATTTTAGAAAAGCTATACAACAGTTTGCCAGCGCAAAGGCAACACTGAAAATTTTCAATTAAATTGAGGTTACGTGACTGGCGGGGGGGTCGGAACATACAGATTTGCTTTTTTGATTGGTAGTTGTTGGGTAACATTATTTGATTATTTCTTTAGTTCAATCTATATTTTACGACTTTTATCAGAATTTCAAAAATTTTTGTCAGAATCAGTCAAAGTGAACTATGAATGTAGAAACAAACAGAATACCGTATCAAACCTAGCATTTAGTTTTTCATGTGAACAAAAACTGATAATTTAACAGTCTAAATGTGCAGCACTTTAATTAGTCTGCTATTTATATAGGTTTACTTCACCACTAAAGTTCCCTTTTCGGATGGTTTCCCCTTACCGTTTCGACACCACTGAAGATTGGCATCTACCAATTGTGTTTTATTAGTTGTCTCGTTTATGATGATGTAAGGGTATAGGCTGTTGCACGTTCGTTATTTTTTGTGTTGAACAATTTATCCGCATCGCATAGCGTACCTCCGTTTATTGAAATACCGGTATCGTAAATATTGCTCTCAAAGCATGCTCAAAGCGTCCTTACCTCAAATGGCAAAAGATTTTAGTTTGCGATGCATACTTGATCAGACTTAATACGCAATAAAAGAAAATGTTGTTAAAAATGGGGACCCCATAATAGATGTTTGCACCGGGGCCCCACCTGACGTAGTTACGGCCCTGTTTGCACCCCTGATCTGCGGACGTGATGATCTTCAAAAAACCTGTCCTCCTTTTGCGCAGTAAAAATATGGTAACCTTCATTAAATCAATATCTCAATACCTACCAAACTCTTTTGCTTTTTGTTGATAAAGCTGCTTTTTAGCTTCTATATTACTAAGATCTTCAGAAAATTTATAATAAAAAGGTGGATGCTGCTGCACCCACTCCATTATATTCATTATCTACCCATCATCGGAAACTTTTTTAAGCAGAATTAGAAAGCTTCACCTGCTTTGACCAAATCTTCGACTTTGTTCGGTCGTGTGTTTTACTCTCGTCACTTCAATCGGGGGTAGCTATCTTATCGCTTTAAGTTCAATGAAATAGGCCTAATAACAGCAGAACGTGGCGAAAAATTCCGCGTTTGCCTACTGTCCACGTACAGTAGCGCGTACTGGCCGCGTGTTGGCATACCACAGTGCGTGCTCAATCGATACGCGCAAAAAATAAATTCGTTTTTTGACTGTTTCCGTTCAGCAAAAAAATCGGCGAATAGTTGCGTAATGCCCGCATAGTCTGTTTACACTAAATGCGATATTAATCCGATTTGTTTTCGTACCGGTACGAAATTTCATACAATTTTTGACGTAAGCAGCTGACAGTATCTTCTGCGGTAGGCCTATCGTACACAATTCAAACCAAAACTATTTTGCTAATGCTGTCCATCGGTTGTTTTGCAAAGTATACCTTCTAGAATACCGCGCAAAGTGACGTAGCTTTATTACGTCACACCTCTTACTGTTTCGTAGCCTACGTCACTTAACGTACCGGTACAAAAAATCATATCGTATTCATCATAAACTCACCTTATAGTTGCGTGATCGGTACGCGTATAGTTGCGCACTCGGTAGGCCTACATTTTCTAGTAGACGCTACTAAATAATCTATGATTTGATCGAAGAGATACAATTGATTTAAGGTTCAATTCTAGTTTACAGCCTCATCGGCAGGGCATCCAACCGCTTGAAATATCGCTCCCGTTTAAGTTCAGGTTCCGCAAAATTTATGTTTAGCGGTTTACCTCCGGTTAAGGTTTTTCGTCGTTTGATTTTGCAGGTTAGAATTAAAAATCCTTTGAATTTTCGGGTTCAGGTTCGCAGAAGCGAAAACTTTTAAGGTTCAAATTCGGTTTGGGTTCAAGATTTTGAAGCCGTCAATTCGACTTGTGTTCTGACTTCTGATACACAGCTACAAGCGCATTTTTTAAAAGCTATGTATTGTATTTAGGCTGATTGTACTGTACATAGTAGCTCATAAAGGATGTCCTCAGCGGCAGAAATAACCTCAGATTAACTTTAGAATTATTTGACTTTTTTCCTTCTCTGGAAAATCTGACTCTGGATTCAATCACGCAATAGCCTATCTGTGATTAAAAAATTTCCATCTGCGCATTCACTCTTAGATAAATCAATTTTACAAAGTACTAAAGAAGTAATTGCATTCATCATCATTGCTGTAGCTTGCAGTGTTGCTCTTGCCCTCCAACAAGAACAACAGCATTGCAACGCAAATGCGCCAAGATAAATGAAACGAAACCATCAGAAATGGATCACTTATGGCATTGACAGCACAGTCCCAAAAATGCACTCCGGTCTGGGTTTAGGTTAGACAAAAATTATTTCAACGGTTGAAATCCGGTTAAGGTTCAAGATTTTTGATGACGTTGGGTTCTGAATCAGGTTCAGGCGTAGGTTCATGTCTCTCTCTATTGGTAATCTGCTTCATGGCAGGTCTCTCATGACATCGCTCCGCCAAAGTTCTCGATCTTCCGCTCTTCTCTTCAGCTCGTCTATTAAATTATAAAGTTTACGGTTCGGGTTCAATGAAAGGAAGCGATTAATAGCCTACGGGTTTTCGGTATATTAATAGCCACCGACGAGGAAGGCTTTTCCGGCTAGTTGAAATGGCAAAATTTTTTTACTCGGAACTAAAATTCACCATTTCAACTAGCCGGAAAAGCCTTCCTCGTCGGTGTAAAGCCAACAATTCTCCTCGGCAATTTCATGAGTCTGCTATTAATCAACACCTTCTTGATAACCCTGTATGTGCTTCTCATTACAATAACGACAAATTTTCAATTCTTGCTCGAGGCCGTTCTCTCTTTCATCTTTCCGCTCTAGAAGCTACTTTTATTAAATCTCTCAAACCTATCCTCTGCAAACAAAAATATTTCGTTTATTGTTTGAAACTATCTTAAACCTTTGACTCCCTAGCCAATCAGAGCTCTTCTGTCTGATTTGTATCGGCTACTTCTAACCAACCAATCACAGCTCTCTATTTCTAACCAATCAGAGCTCTTTCTTTCCTTTTTTTAAATCAGTTCGGTTCACTTATTCTTCATTCTGACGATTTCCCCTGAAGAGTGTCAGATGAAAAGCTTTGGGAAAAATGAATCTTCTACTTCAAGCCATCTTCAAATTCTGTACCACCAAACGTCTGTTCAAGTTTCATACACTATTGGTATCGAGATCCCTACCGTAAAACGAAAAACAAATCGCCAATCTCGAGCAGATACAAAACACGAAGCAGAAGGTACACAACAGCAGCTTGTTACTTCGTATAATAACCACCACATTAGGTTTGCAAATAAGAATAAGACACCCAGGCAGGCCTATGCGCAAAAAGGCTACATGAATTTAACGAAAATAGCACAATCTGTATGCCAGCTGCAGACGAATCTTTCGCGCAATAATTTGAAACACAGTTTAAAAATTTGAATTGTTTGCACGAAATCAAAACTGGCATTGAAAACATTTATTTTTAGGTATCTTGGGTTTTTAGAGTTCTTAGCGACAGAAAATAGACAAACTTAACGATGAAAATAACACGGTCAAAAAATTTGCATTTTTAAACTTTAAATACTGCAATAATGGTAGTTAGCACCATAACTTGTTCCAAACCTAACCCTAACGTTCAATTTTAGTGGCCAAAATATCTGCAATGATACACCATACAACAAAAAACACCTAGCACAAGCACGAAAACACATCTTGCATATTCAGAAATTGCAAAAAGTTACAATACAACACAAATATAAATAACTACTCTTGATCAGATTTATCGTTCGCAAAAACATCACGCGAAACAGATGTAAGTGTCTCAGAGGAAGAGAAATTGTCTCAACTGCATCTTTAATATGAGAGATACCATGAACTTGGGTTAGTCTAGGCCTAAATGACGGTTGTCAGTTACCCCAAGTGAAAAAACAAAAACGACAAAGAATATGCGTACATAGGTGACCAGGAATGTATTTAGGGGGAGGGCCATGTTCCCTCCCCTCCCCCCTTTGACTCTGCCTTCTAGTAAAAAAAACAAAATTAATGGTGCCAAGTGATTGAAATATGCCAAATTTTTTTGATGGTTTCTGTAGCTTATGGCCAGATGCGGATACAGGGAGGTACGTAGGATGAGGAGTATGCATCCTCCCACCAGCCATTTTCAAAAACGTTTTTGATATATACAATTTTTCCATAATTTCGAACCTTTTTGATAAGCCTTACGCTTTAAGCACGCATAATCGAAAATGTGCGAACAAAATGCATCATATTTGGCGAAGCTCTCAGAATTAGGGTCAAAAAATTTATACAAAATTTGCCTGAAAATTATTCAAAACGCACTAAAATAGCCACTAGAGCATGTAAATTTTCATAAATATTCCGGGGCAGCATGCCCCCGGACCCCCCTAGAGCTTTTGTTGTTTCTCAATCAGCTTCAAATTTGTTCCGCCGAAAAAAAATAAGCCTAAAAAATGTGGAAATTATGCCCCCCCCACCCCTTTCAAAATTTCTCGCTACGCCACTGTATGTGACTTTGTGTAAGAAGCAAACAAAACTATTAATGGCAGCAATGATTAAAAGCATAAAACTAATAAAATGAGAAAAACATGCTTTGATAATTTGAGAATTACCTAACTTGGTTCCGTGCTCTCCCACAATCATTACCTGCACCAGCTTTTTATCATGATGAATTTTCGGCCAGATTGACGGCTAACCGTTATCTCATTTATTCGAATATTAAAAAGAATCAAGCTCGAAAGTTCATAAGAAGATTAAACTGTATTTTTTGAAAACGTAAGCTGCAGTATACCTTTCCCCGCCGAAAAATAATTTTAATGCATTTTGCTCAAATGTATACACGAGCACACAAGTTTTAAATACATTATTGAAAACATGCTATAACATCATGACTATTAATTGCTGGCAAAAACCGCCGTGAAAAAGTTAACACAAAAGAAGGATTCATCTAATGATTGTGATCATGGAGCGAGAATTTTTTCCGTTAGTAAATGACCCAATTCGTACTAAAAATATCATTACAAACATAGAAACAAAGTGACTGCGACGCGGAAAATAAACAAGTCACAGTAACTGAATAATAACTCAAATACAGCATTTCTAGACACTAGTTTTTGTTCGATGCGGTTGTGCAACGCGTTTTAAGTTGGACGCAGGAGGGTAAGTGATGATGTATGATTGAATTATATCACCATGCAAAAATTTTATCAGTCGAGAAAACGGCTAGTCAATAGAATTCACGCGTTGCTACCGCACGAGAAGTTGAGAACAGGTTTATGATTGCTGTAATGCAATTTCAATCGCTCCTTGTAACTATTTAATTTCCACTCGGTTCGTTTTTTTAATTTGTAGTCATGAAAAAGCTGGAGGTGCTTTTCCTGATATTTAACGCGACCCAGGAAGAAAAAGTTCACAGCAAAAATGAAAAGTAGATTTTGGCTCGCTTACTATAAACTGATTTTGGCTCGCTTACTTATTCCATAGGCTACGAATAATTTAACTTGAAAGACCCGATTCAAGCTTTTAATAAAATTTCGACGTGGACTGCCGAAATTTGGCCAACACAAAACTTTGGGCTACATGTTGTTTAACAGCTGTAACAATTATTCTCTTCATCTTAAAGTGCGAAAACAATTTGGTGAAAAGGGCTTGAGGGTCTGAATTGGTTTTGTTTATGTCAACAAAATCATGGAAAATAGCTTTAAAAAGTTTTTATACGAGCATGTAATTTCAATTACGTAATTCAGAGTTATACTGGAACATTTTGAGAAGCTAAATGCTTAGTAAATTGAGAAAACAAAAAACAAGAAAAAATTTTCTGAAATGAGTTACTTAAAAACATGTAACATTAATTAAATCCTTCGTTACAATTAAGTGAAATCCAAAACTTTCAAAACTCCCTATTAGTACGACATCTTCACTCATACAGCATACTAGTGCACACTGGTTACATTATACAACACTTCTAAACTTAGGAAATAAAGCGGTAACTTTATACCTAAACAGTGCTCAGTGGAAGTGTCTCATAGACACAACCAAAAAACAATAGTTAATATTCATGGACAAACAATTTCATTTCAAGCAAAGATACTACAAATGCATCGTTCAAAAAATAAAATAAAATAAAATACGCAGAACCAATGAAAGTAACTGACTAGCAGCTAACCACCATACATCACTTATCAGCATTAATCCAGTGGATCAGTCAGTTACATAGAAGTGAAGCTAAGCGTTACAGACTTCGCCTAAACACAATACCAAATTAGCCGAAACGTAACAGCAGGCCTATTATGGCACGAGATTTTTGTAAACACGAAGTAATTGATGGCAACGCTAAGAAATGAGAAATATAAAGTCTTAGCAATAAAAGTCATGGTAGTCACAAGTAGAATACTCAGGCTGTTGACAACCACTGATGATCATTCACGCTACTTCGGATGCTCGCTGTTTCTGAAGCATAAAAACAACAATTATGCCCGCAACATATCGAGACCATGTAAGGTACTAGTCGAGTGGCTTCACAAAAATAATAGTTTTATTTGTTCTCACGAATTACGTAAAACTAAAAGACCTAACTAAATTATCTACACAGCAGGTAATTTAATAACAATAATGCTGCAATACTTAGTGTTATTTTTTAGTTGCATATTATTTATTCTCCTTTCACGAGAAAGCGATCAAAGCGCTATAAAGCGTGCGCTTAGAAGCTGTGGGTCACTTGTCTACCACACCAAGATGGGGGAATCCCGTAAAGTGCCTTTTGCAACGGCACAACAAGTAAGTTTGCCGGCTTGTTCTGCACACTGTCCCTTCAATGCGGGGCGTCAAATGGGGAAGCTGTGAATACCAATTTTAAAGTCATTGGTTCGACCCCGCTCGGAATCAAACCCCAGTCTACAGCTCCAGAGGCAGACACTCTTATCACTCGGCCATGTGAGCTGTTTGAACTTAAACGATGGGTTTAAAATTTTTCCAATTGCAAATTTTAATACATAAAACATCATATTACATTCTAAATATGACATAACGTGAGAAGATTGTATTCCTCGCACAGGAGTAGGCAAAATACTCACTCTTCGAAAGTAAAAAATAAACGAAAGAGCAACCAAAACCAACAGAACGGCAAAAACAATCACCAAAATCCACCACCAAGCGAAACCTAAACATTAAGCAGTTTTGATGAGATAGTTACTCCTTTTTTGCGGCAGCAGTATCTTCTACGATCAAGCACACAGACAAAAAACACGTTCTTCGACCCCGCTGTTCTTGCTACAAAGTTCGAAACAGCAGGTGCTGTGGACAGTCGGTTGTTTAGTGTTCGTATTTGTGTATTTAATTACATTTTATATGAACAATTAAAAAGCTATACCAAAAGAAGCCATCTTGCCTTCAGATGTTTAAAAAATATGCTTTGAGAAACTTCAATTTTTTTAGCTTTAATTAACTGCATTTGAATTCTAGCGACAAAATAACTACACTAGCGGTGTCGATACAACACTGAAAACAAAACCATCGTAGCATAGGTACGAAGTATCAAGGGAAGAATGCAATACATGCTATTGCTATAACCACCTTGGCAATAGAGTTGAGGAAACTGTTACTGCTGCGATCAGCTAATGCAGTAAAACAAGAGTTTACAATAAATTGAAATAGCGAAAATTGCCTAGCGTGTCTACTGCTCACGAATTTATGAAGCAATCTTTCAAGGAAGTGTTTTGTACCTGTGTCAGTAGAAGCGGTTACAAAGGAACACCCCAAAACATTTCCCTCAAGCGTTGTAATCACATTGCCTTCAGGACAAGTGCAGTTGAAACCTTGAATGGAATCTTGGCAATTTGAACCAGCAAAGCAGAAACCGTCAAATATCTGGCAGTAATCCACCCGACAGCTGACCTGGTTGGAAAATCCTTCACAAGGTTCCAAGCGAGATGTTGAACAATTGCACGAATACGAAACTGCTGATTGATCTGAAATCACAAAAATTCTCATTTTCCTGCTTTGTTTGCTTTCTATCCACTAATGCTAAGAAGCAGTGGCGTACGGTGAGCATTTTTTAAAGGTGTGCTCCTCTACAATATTTGCTGCCGCATGCAGGCATTTATTAAACAAATGGGTGGAAGTGCTCGAAAGTTTAATGCGATTACGCGAACCAACATCAAGCGCCTTTTCAAGCAGCCTAATTTGCTACTTAATACATTTAATTTTGGTGTTGGCTTTTTAGCTTATGCTATTTTCAATTTTTCGTCGTAATTTCTGCTACAAAACGGCTTTTTAATTATTCAGTCAAAACTTATTTCCATTCCACTAATTTGACCTTCAACTTTAAAATATATATATGGACCGAAATATCTAGCAATTAGTCACAACCGCATGCTACAACCATGCTTAAAACACGAGTGATATGGCATGATTGAGGATATATTATGACGTTGCACCTGGGTTCAATCGTAAAACAGAACATTTTTGGCATTTGAATCGTGTGCATAGAGAAAAAGTCACTCTCTGTTATATAATACGATATAGAATGCGCAGGGCCCATGAGAGGGGGAGGGGCAGGGGGGCATATGACCCCGGGGCCCATGTTGTTTAAAAGGCCCATTAGTCGATATCTAACGAAATAAATAGAGCCAAAGCAAGTTTGAAAAACAATTGAAACAGCATTTGAGCTCAATATACTTTAAATAATCAATTTTACGGAGCGCAATGGGCCCCCAAACTAAATCATCAGCATGCTGTTCTAGGGGCCCATTAGCCCATACCTAACGTAATAAATGCAACAAAGAAACTTTCAAATAATCGATTTTATAGAGTGCATGGGCCCCCAGCATAAATCAGCATGCTGTTCCAGGGGCCCATTAATCCATATCTTACGAAATACAGCAAAAAGCATTTTTTAAACTATTACAGCATTTGAGCTTAATATACATCTAAATATTACCGATTTTCCGGAGCGTATAGGCCCCTTAAGTAAAGTTGCATCTTTTTGATGTGTATGCTATGCATAAAGACGCATTATAGGCCTAAGCTAAAAATTAGGATTTTTTGCTTATCAGCATTTCATTCGGCCTCGTCTTAATTAAAGACCATGTTGAATCAAAAACGTGTTTGTAGCTTGAGGCTGGAGAGATCAGTGGAAAATTTTGGTTTCATGTATGCAGCGTGAGAGAATTTTTGAACAATCGAGTAGATACTGTGGCTCAGGTATAGACTTGAGTTTGATGGAAGCACAAGAACAGTTTCATTTAAAAACGAAAGTATTTTAAAGCGAAAAGATACCGGTATTTAAAGCATATGCTCAAGTAATCGGCAAGGCAAGATCGTGCACGACACGAGGTCAACGAAGCACAATTTTAATTATCCGTGAGTAGCAGAATTTCGTTGTGTACGGTTAAAACACTTATGGTTCGAGTAGGTGCTTAAAAATTGTTATGTGGCTCTCACGAAAATGCAATTAAAACAGTCCAGCTTTTATGGCTCCCTTGTTCAAAAGAGTTGCCGATTCCCGGACTGGAACAAATCTTTTCGATGATTGCATGCGCAAAAAATAGACCGTTGGACTCAAGCGAAAAGAGAGGGTCGTAAAAGAACGATTACGGTGTAAAGGGCAGCAAAGACAGAAAAACTTTGGTATTGTTGGAAAAGAAAGTAAAAGAAAAAAATCTTGTAAAAATGCTCCTGATCAGGAAACTGCTAATAAAGTGTTAAATATCAGCGAAAGTAGTCCGGGGAATGATATTGCAGTTTCATGCGCAAATTTGTCTTACATCATTACATCATCACTCGGATTACATCATCACTAATCCGAGTGATGATGTAAGCAAAGTCGTAATTTGAGTGTCAATATTGTAGCTGATGAAGCAAGTGTAAGTTCCCCTAATCCAAGTGCTCATACTGACAATGGATCTACTACTGTACGCATCACTGGTAGCGAGACTCCAAATTCGCCCTACGGCTTTGACGTTGTCCTCGTCCTCACGGAATTTCCATCTACCTTGTAAATACGTATCGCGATTCATCGTGGTCATCAAAAATATCCTCAAAATTTTCCCCAGGATGAAACAAGCGAGCTCGTTACAGCACCTTAATTGCTTTTTCGCTATAAAAGGGATAAATAGTCAACAAATTACTACCTCACTGAATTTACTAAATTGTTGTCTTTGTGCTTAGAGACTGCAAAAGGTAGGGGGCCCACCAAAAAATTTGCCCCGGGCCCATTGGCGGCTCTCGGAGCCCCTGAGAATACAATGGAAAAGGTCTAGCTCGCTTGTGTTCAACAATATCTGTTGAACCTGCCATAAGAGAGAACCACTGCGCCATTCGTCTGCGATGAAAAAAGCTATTTGCTGTGGGGTGATTGAACATGTATTGTGACGTTGCGTCTGGGTTCAATTTTAAAATAGGACATTTTTGGCATTTGAATCGTGTGGAAAGAGAAAAAGTCACTCTCCACTCTATAATACGATTCAGAATACAATGGAAAAGGTCTGGTTCGCTTGTGTTCAACGATATCTGTTGAACCTATCATACAAGAGAACGTTGCGTCATCGGTCGATGTTGAAAAAAAAGCAATATTTGTCGTTTATCGAAAAAAAAAAAAGAAAAGAACGCAGATTGCGCTGATATTACGAAGATTAAAGACGAGAAAATCTAAATATTTTAGTCAAATGTTATTGACGTGTGTGGCGTGTGCCTGTGATATTGCAATGTGTGCGCTGCACACCTTGAACCTCTGCAAAATACGCCCCTCCTCAGAAGACGAAACTCATGGTAACAAGTCAATACATTGCAAAATAGCACCCACTAACAAGCGAAAGATTGCGTAGCTTAAAGTACAGTTTGGAAAGTATATTTAACATCAATAAGCAAACTATCACAATAACTACATGTCGAAAACTAAGGCTATTTTCAAATTATATTGAACTGAAAACTCAACAGTAATTGAGGGAGACTGCGAAGTGAGCTTGCGCTCTTCGAGTCAGCAGCCACCCGTTATATATGTCAAATGCGATCGGCTCCAGCCGCGAATCGAATCAAGTACAAAAAAGCTCACTTGAAAAAAGGCAGCATCGTAAAACAATAGTAGAATTCAATATTACAAACTGCTTTAAAATGATCATTTGTACCCTACACAGGTGCCAACGTTTCAATTACCCTGTCCAGTGTCCACATATCCAATTTCCGTGGGCCAAAAGCCCACGGGCTTTCGACATCATAATCAAACTTTTGATGTCACAATGGAAAAAAGTGACTATGAAATCAAAGATTTGCTAATGATGCAAAACGCCCTCAAAACGCTCTTTGCCTCTTGGCCCGCTTAAACTGGACACGAGGACAGGTTAAATAGAAAGCAACAGTACAACGCTGACGTACAAACGTTTATTGAATCATACAGTTACATACCATTACCGATGGGTGATTGATAACAAACACTTGCAGGTTGGCATTCTGCTTCCGCATTTGAGGCGCACAATTCCAAATCGGTAACATTATTACAAGAAACACAACCACTTCCATTGAATTTAAAACCAGGTAAACATAAACACTGGAATCCATCCGATGTGGAACTACAAACCGAATTTTGCTGGCAATTATTCAACAGTGAGCAATTATAAACGCAAATGGTCCCGTTCCCTGAAAATCCGCGGCGACATGTGCAGTTCAACACTCTGTCAATTTGTAAGCAATCTGCATTTGTGTCGCAAGGATCAAACTTGCAATCTATGAAACAACAATTGATAAATTGACAAACAAACTTCAAATAAAGAAATTTTCAAAACTTTGTTTATCAGTGACTGATTGATCTATAGCACATTTGTCACAAATCAACAGCTTTCTTTACAAAATCTTTGCAGAACATGAATTTACCAGAATTTTTTAACGTGCCTACAATGAACTTGCAGGGACTCAAACTGAAAAAAAAGAGAAGAACTACTTTCTGCCGCATTTTTTTCCTGATTGTGAGGATTCGATTTTCGTTTATAAGGATCAAATCACCTTAAAAAAACTGGTTCAGCACGCATTTAAACGTCATCATCCATGTGATTACCTATTAAAAACTAATTAACAATGAATACTTAAAATTGCACATCGCGCTTATGTAGTGAGTATCAATCGTAAAACCAGTTAAAGACAATGATCTATTTTAATTAAACTGTGAACTGGCTTGCAAGGTTTTACCAGCTGATAATAAAAGACTAGGCAAGTGGTGCACTTAACCCCGAAAAGCAAAACTATATGTTGTATTTTACTTAACTCTCTAGCCTCGGCATCTCAGTAGCCAAGAGGTTAATCTGAATTTTTCACTTCAAATCGCTCAACGTGACATGGAACATGAGACGAAATATCAAAAAGGCGGCTTCTTTTGAAATTGACTTCAAGTGTAGTCGAACATTGTATTTTCGTAGTTTTTGTATTTAGTTGCATATACATTCTCCTATCACGAAAAAGCGATCAATGCGTGTACGAGCTCGCTTAGAAGTTGCCAGCCATCTGTCCACCACAGCAAGATGGGGGAATCCCACTAAATGCCTAAGACAGTGCAAGTAAACTTGCCGGCTTGTTCTCCACGCTGTCTCTTCAATGCTGAGCATCAAGCAGGGAAGCTGTGAATACCAATTTTAAAGTCGTTGGTTTGACCCGATTCGAAATTAAACCCAAGTCTATAGCCTCCGAAAAGGACGCACTTGTCACTTGGCCCTCTGAGCTGTTAGTTGTTAAATTTGCAGGTCTAATAATATAATCAGTTGAAGCTGACAAAAAGTTCAAGACTGACCTGGGGTAATGGTGTCAAAGACAGGTTCGCTGCAAAAACCTTGCGAAAGAGCGTTACATGCGACCACTTGTACATCATAAGAAGATCGTAAATTTAATTCAGTAGCTGTGTAAGTAGTATCTGTGAAAATAATCAAGAAAAAACTATGAAATACGGTATAGCTATAAAAGCACGGGTAAAATCATAAAAGCAATCTTAGAGAAAGCCATAAATGTAACCAGTGATAGGAACTACAATTCATGTACAAATAAATAGTACCTTAGTTCAAACTCAGCAATAAAATGAACTGCGTCAAAAACAAAAAATAAATTAAGTGATTTTTTCAAGAAATCAAAGTCTAAACATGATCTTGGCAGCAAAGCCTAAATGTCAGCGTGCAATCAATTAGTGAACAAGATTGACAATAAGCGATGCAACTCCAGTTCTTGCTTTTGGAAGTTACCTGGAGTTTGAACAACTTGCACAAGACCTGTTATCACTTCATTCAAGGTCAATGTGTAGCTGGTTGCTCCCGTGGTAGTACTCCACGTTATGTTGGCAGTGGTTCCAGACGAAGTGATGTTAATGAAACGCGGAGATTCGGGAGCTTAAAAACAAAATCAAGCTTTTATTTTACAAGCCAGGCACTCTGCTAAGCTGATGCCTATTACGTTAAGCAGAGTTTTCTTGTTTGGCTTTAGATAGAAAGCAATTGCCTTTTGAAATTAAATAAAACTGTTCTAACATAGAATTTTACGGCATATCGCAATTGGTGTGACACTTACTAAAGGCAATATTCACCTGAGAAGGAATTTTTTGCTCGTAGTTTGTAACCATACCAGTTACCAGAACCTGCAAAAAAAAAAAAAGCCCAAACCGTTCGCCCGTGAAATGAGACCTCATAGGTTGAAGCAGTGTTTACTGTCTGCAGTTTTGCATACTTGCACTTTCGCATTTGTGTTACAAACTGTGACCTTAGCGCTGACATTCACTGTGTTTTCTGGGCTGCACGCTCGCACAGACACAGTGCCTGCCTTGTCCTTCGTTTTTTCACGAGCAAACGGGTTGGGCAGAAAGTTTTTTTGCAGGTTCTGGTAACTAGTATATTTACAAACCATAAGCAAAAAATTCCTTTTCGGGTATTGAGTAAATGTCGGTTTCACCAACTGCACTGATGAGACCCGATAGGTTGAAACAGTGATCACTGTCTGCAGTTGTGCATGCATATTTGCGTTTTTGTATTTATGAAAAAAAAGTTATTTAATTAGCGACACAATTCTTTTGTGGTAAATCGTTCTACATTACTGCTAAAAAATTAATGAGAGAGCACTAGTCAAAATTGGCCGGGTGACCCGAAGACTTCACATCCCTTCACTCCTTCCTAATGTCACAAGAATCGTTATTTCTTTTCTTTCTGATGTTCACCCTTTTTTATTTTGTCTTCGTTTATTGCGTGTTTGCAGCAAAGAAACACATATATGACGGACTTGAAGACTATCGTATTTTTTTAAATAACGTTAACAAGATTGGCTGACCATGAGTGATTAACTTATCTAATATTCCATGGGCTCAAAACACAACAGAAAGTCAAAAACCAACACCCATTTTTTGTTTCATGTAGTAGATTGCATTTGAATAATGGTGGAAATTGTAGGAATTATCATCAGAATACGTAAACCTCATCATTGCATTTGCAATCAAAAACTGAGGAAAGCGAAAGTTGCAGGCCGTTACTTTTATCTGTCCAACAGGCACATGTTGACAGGACATGAGGAACATGTCGATATATCTAAACTCCACGCATTAGTTAATTAGCTAAAAATGCATCATACTCAATCTCATTAAATTTAAGCACAGCCAAGTTAATGTCATCAAAAAATTGAACGTAACTTCAGCATCACAAAAGAGATTGTTGACCTATCACGATAGAACTCACAGTCACTAACAAGTGCACTCATCCATTTCATTATAACAGCTTATGCTTTACCTGTGACGTTGAATACAATGTTTCAAACAAACTTTTTTAAAATGAGTGATTATAAACTAGGGTTGTAATTCCGGGAAATCCCGATCCCGAATTCTCGGGATTTGGGGTATTTTTTCCAATCCCAATCCCGGGATTATATGTCTAGAAATCCCGGGACTTATTAAATTTACTATACCCCTGATTGACCGTTTTATGTCAGCCTACGGAAGTGAGCATCATGTAATGTTACAATTCTTAAGTACAGAATTAAGTTTTACGTACCCTAGCTCAGCGTTTCTCAAATAGTGCACCGCAAGGGTTAGCTAGGTGCGCCAAACTTGTATTTCGTAAATTTACGACCTGTTATTTGCACTATTCTTTATTTTCGGAATTTATACAATTGGATACGATGACCATCTTGAAGTTGTAAGATATCCGACATTGCAATTATTACAGTCATATTCTTGGCGCAAAACCCTTTTCCTGGCATGCTGCTCTACATGAGTGGAGTCAGAGAGAGACTAAATAAAGTTACTATTTTCTACACTCGATAAAGTTGTTGATGGAAACAGTATGATGTGCTCTAATGCCTCTAATACTTATAGCAGCTAACAGAGAGCTCAGCTTCTGCCCAGAGAGATTTTTGTTCTTTCCATACTACTTTTTTAAATTATTTGCTCAATCCCGAATAATCCCGGGATTATAAGTCTAAAATACCGGGAAATCCCGATCCCGGGATTGTATAAACTGGTCCCAAATTTACAACCCTATTATAAACCTACTACGACACGTACTTGTGGAGACTTGCATTGAAGCTCCCGGGCTTTGTCCTCCGTTATTGTAAGCCTCAACAGTAACCACGTAAATGGTAGCCGCACTTAATCCACTTACAATTGTTTCGTTTCCTTCAGTTATCTGAAAAATTTGGCGTAAGAGGCACATCGTTCATTATTTTTTTACACCAACCATCATTTTGCTTCATGTTCGATGAGCGCCAATCGCGAAAATGCAGTTAGCAATTCTTTTGGCAGTTTTTGTCAATAAAAACTATTACAGCTTACATTTTCAGGGGCAACTGCATGTTTACAAGGCATAAGATATTCACTTGAATAATCAGTAGGTAGGCCTACCCTGCATGATAATGACAAAAAGAGTTACATACCATTTTATAACATGTGGTATGTATGATTACAGAACTGCTGAGAAGACGTAACAAGAAACGAAAATGCGACATACTTTGGATCAAAAGACAACGCAAATTTTAATTTAATTCCCTAAAAGCACTGTTTGAACTATATCTAGTCAAAGACCTAGCCAAAAACTTACATTAATAGTAATTGCAGCGTCAATTTGACGTTTTCTTCTAACACTTTCATCGACTTCATACGAGAACAAATATCCATCAACATTATTAGCCATATTCCAGGCACAACTTAGTGATTCACTAGTTGCATTAACCAAACGAAAACCGGTCACTACATCAGGAGCTAAAAAAACAAAAGTACGGTAGTGTTGCAGGAACAGCCTCGTGAAAGCGCTGGTGCAGACTTGCCTGTAACTGCAGAAACTGGAGACAAAAAAATTTCCTGCTGGGATGATCCATTGATTAAAGTAACATTCGAATTTACAATATACACTGTATTTGGGGTTAAATCTGGAAACACAGCTTTGTCTTCGCTAGCCATGATATATTGAGATTGAATCACTTCTTCATTCAAAGATAAAGTTAGCTGCGAAGAAAATGGTATAGAACAAGGATGTTTACTATTTTGGGGCATCAAGTAACCCCACACCCGGTTAAAATTATAAGTATCAAATAACATGAAACAAATATGTATAAATAACAGCGCTAACATTGCTTAAAAGAGAAGAATCGACAATTAGTATATTAAAAAAAAAAATCATCCTCGCCCGAACAATGACTGCGGTAAATTCGTTCAAGGTCACATAACCCTCGTAAATCCTTTGAGGAGTTTTAGAATTTTGTAAAGAACGCTGATGTGGAACAAAATGCAACCTATGAAATTTATTATCTAATTTAACGTCTGTTATTAGGCGTGGTTGAACATTTGAATAACGTTGAGAAAAGTCCATTGCTATCAAATGAAACAATCGCTACATGGTTGACAATGAAATACAGCAGACAAAAACCATTTTCCCGCACCATCAAGCACAGAAAAAAAGTTGGATTCAACTAGCGAGCATCAAAATTCACAATACGCACGAAGAAAAATTTAGTTAATGGGAAACAACGGAAAGCTATGTGCTAAGAAACAACACAAGATTAATGGTTACGTACAAACATGTCACCCTCAAAAACTTGAAAAAATTAGCAGCAGTTTGTGCAATCGAGCTGCGACAATGCTACACTTAACGATAAGGCTTTGTGAATGACAAATAGAAGCAAGTAGCGAAAAAAAAGGATAAACGTGCTAATTATCCGGGAAAAAACGTGTATTTTGATCTAGATTCTACAACATGCTGTTAATTTGGATAAACTGATGACTTTATTACAATAAAAATTAATAGAAACCATACCAAGCAAGTCGCTGCAGAAATCTCGTGTCACTGCAAAAGAACCTGGAGAATGCTAGAGTTTGACACCAAAATCCGGTCGTCTTTTACAACAAAAATTATTCAAAAAAAGCAAAAAAGACAATGAAAGATTTCGATTATGTTACTTACGTTATACGAGATGGCCCCTTTCAAATCCGGCAAATTTACTACTACAGAAGTGGAATTAACTATCACCACCGCCAAGGAAGGTAAGCCTATGCAGAAAAACGAACTAAATAAATACGAAATAAAAATGGAGGTTTTGCCAATTACAAAAAGCAAAAGACACATAGTCTAAGGCTAATGTGTTAGCTTGATTCTTAACGAACTTTAACTATTTAAACTTTATACAGCCGAAAAAATCAATGTTTAACAAGCTGGGTTGCAGTTGTTTACTAGATTTAGACCATTGACAGCTTCAAAAGTGATCTTAACAGACTGTTATATTTTATTTATCTAAGGTCACAAACGACACCCTTACTGGCGGGTAAAATAACCGAAAATCGAGCGAAATTTCAAAAATTGTAAATGGCCAGAAAATACAGTCCAAGTCTGTCAGCAGCTCACCACTGGCAATGATTATTCTAAAGAACAATTGGGCCTTAATACTTCATCAAATTGCCACATTTTTATTGCAGCGAATTGGCAAGGTAAATCATGATAATCATAAATAGGCAAGGCAAAAAACAACATACAAACAAAACTTCCAAGAAGGTTTATGCAAGAAACGTTATCATTGCATGGATTCAGCCCACATTCATCTATATCGATACATGAAGTACCGTCTCCGGAATATCCTGCTTTGCACAGGCAAACAAAACTTCCTGGAGCATTAATGCAGTTTGTGTCGGAATCACAATCATGTGTTCCAAGTTCACACTCATCGTTATCAATACACGTAACACCGTCGCCTGCAAAATACATGCGCATGATCTAGTACAGCTGAAATTATTTCATACACTACTTTCCTTAAATGGAATATAACACATTATGCATTTCACAACGTAATTCGCTACACTACGAACACTTCCACATTGGAATACGAGCATTTTCTCATCAGCATGTTGAGCAAACATGCGGAAACGAAACATATCGCGGTTAATGCCCTATCTTGTCAGACTTTAGATTAGAAATGGCATTGGTCGCTAAAACACCTGCTAACGAGCCGAAAAACGGTCTTTTTAGAGGTTCGCTAACGGCCCAGTTCCATCTTTTTTTTCTAATTCGGCCGCTAACGAGCCGCTACCAATTTTTGAAATCCCTATTATCTGTGAAATGCGGTTGAAGGTTCATAAAGGAATGGGATTTGGGTGGGCCGGGCTTTATTTTTGGGATGCGTTGCCGGGTTGGTTACTGCTACTGGGCAAGAGGTTTCAGGCAATGGACGGTCCGAGTTGCAAAAAAGTCAGCCCGTGCCATTTCTACTTCAGATTATGTAACTAAAACAAAAATAGTGTGTGGCCACTGCGTGTAAAACCGTTATATTGGAAAAGTGGAAAAAAGCTGCATAGCAAAAAAATGCTCCTTATTTTCAAAAACTTTCAACGACATTTTGGCTTAAAACTAGTCAACAAAACTTCTTTCCGCTTAAATACAATGCATCCTTTTCGTAACACAGTATTATTTGAAAACTCAATTTCGTCAATTTTGCAAAAATTAAAATTGTTTGTTGAAAAAATATGAGTACGAAAAGTTTTACATAATTAGTTTGTTCATTATAAAAACTTTTTTAGCTTTCCTCTGTCTTTCTAATTACTTGCGTTATGCTTGTCGAAAAAAACAAAAAAAAAACAAGAAAAGATAAACGATGACTAACAACTCAACTGGGTAGGAGCTCATCAAACGCAAATTAAAATGTCAACACAACACCAAAGTTTCGAACTACTCAGGGATTGAATGAATGCCGATCCGTTACAAAACGTGCATTTGTTTGCACAAAAACAATGGATTCACGGGTTTGTTTTCGAAACGATTAAACAGCTTCATTCAAAAGCAATGCAATCCAAGGAAATTACGACATAATCACTTTCCTCATTCCTGATGGTCACATCGGTATCAGGAAAGACAACTGCCGCTAAAACAAGAAACAAATCTTTGTGGTGTTCCAGAAGTCCTTCACAAAAAATAAACTATAAACTGTGCAACAAACCAAGCAAATAATTCTGGCACATAGTTTGTTTATGACCAATAAATGTGATAAGCAATCCCTAGTGTGCTTTAATGAACTAAAATGGTGAGCAACTTCTCGGACACCCTGTCGCTGCAATCAATTTTAAAACACCTTAAACCTCAATTAAAGAGACCTTGAACAACTCCAAACATAAATGCGCTTTTCAAATTCAAAGCAAAACAACTATTTAAAAATGGTCTAATTTAAACAAACAAAACTGCAGCAAAAAACAAAACCACAAAAAAAAAACCAAACGGAGCCATTGCTACAAAATATTCAAAAACCAAGCAAATAACCACTGCCGCCATGGTAAACTACTAACTTCTCCCTGACAAACAAAACTTTCTCAATATACTGACAACACATAAATATAGATCACACGCTACAACAATCACCTGAAAACCCACTAAAACATCTGCAACTAAAACTTCCTGGGTTGTTTGAACAAGTGGCATTGGAATCGCAATTGTCTCTATTAAGTGCACATTCATCGTCATCTGTGCACGTGACACCATCGCCTGAGAACCCAGCATTGCATGTGCAGGTGAAATTTCCTGGGTTGTTTGAACAAGTGGCATTGGAATCGCAATCGTGTGTATCAAGCGCACATTCATCATCATCCGTACACGTGACACCATCGCCCGAGAACCCAGCATTGCATGTGCAGGTGAAATTTCCTGGGTTGTTTGAACAAGTGGCATTGGAATCGCAATCGTCTGTATCAAGCGCACATTCATCATCATCCGTGCACGTGACACCATCGCCCGAGAACCCAGCATTGCATGTGCAGGTGAAATTTCCTGGGTTGTTTGAACAAGTGGCATTGGAATCGCAATCGTCTGTATCAAGCGCACATTCATCATCATCTGTGCACGTGACACCATCGCCCGAGAACCCAGCATTGCATGTGCAGGTGAAATTTCCTGGGTTGTTTGAACAAGTGGCATTGGAATCGCAATCGTCTGTATCAAGCGCACATTCATCATCATCTGTGCACGTGACACCATCGCCTGAGAACCCAGCATTGCATGTGCAGGTGAAATTTCCTGGGTTGTTTGAACAAGTGGCATTGGAATCGCAATCGTTCGTATCAAGCGCACATTCATCATCATCCATGCACGTGACACCATCGCCTGAGAACCCAGCATTGCATGTGCAGGTGAAATTTCCTGGGTTGTTTGAACAAGTGGCATTGGAATCGCAATCGTGTGTATCAAGCGCACATTCATCATCATCCATGCACGTGACACCATCGCCTGAGAACCCAGCATTGCATGTGCAGGTGAAATTTCCCGGGTTGTTTGAACAAGTGGCATTGGAATCGCAATCGTCTGTATCAAGCGCACATTCATCATGATCTGTGCACGTGACACCATCGCCCGAGAACCCAGCATTGCATGTGCAGGTGAAATTTCCTGGGTTGTTTGAACAAGTGGCATTGGAATCGCAATCGTCTGTATCAAGCGCACATTCATCATCATCCGCACACGTGACACCATCGCCCGAGAACCCAGCATTGCATGTGCAGGTGAAATTTCCTGGGTTGTTTGAACAAGTGGCATTGGAATCGCAATCGTCTGTATCAAGCGCACATTCATCATCATCCATGCACGTGACACCATCGCCTGAGAACCCAGTATTGCATGTGCAGGTGAAATTTCCTGGGTTGTTTGAACAAGTGGCATTGGAATCGCAATCGTTTGTATCAAGCGCACATTCATCATCATCTGTGCACGTGACACCATCGCCCGAGAACCCAGCATTGCATGTGCAGGTGAAATTTCCTGGGTTGTTTGAACAAGTGGCATTGGAATCGCAATCGTCTGTATCAAGCGCACATTCATCATTATCTGTGCACGTGACACCATCGCCCGAGAACCCAGCATTGCATGTGCAGGTGAAATTTCCTGGGTTGTTTGAACAAGTGGCATTGGAATCGCAATCGTCTGTATCAAGCGCACATTCATCATCATCCATGCACGTGACACCATCGCCCGAGAACCCAGCATTGCATGTGCAGGTGAAATTTCCTGGGTTGTTTGAACAAGTGGCATTGGAATCGCAATCGTCTGTATCAAGCGCACATTCATCATCATCCCTGCACGTGACACCATCGCCCGAGAACCCAGCATTGCATGTGCAGGTGAAATTTCCTGGGTTGTTTGAACAAGTGGCATTGGAATCGCAATCGTCTGTATCAAGCGCACATTCGTCATCATCCATGCACGTGACACCATCGCCTGAGAACCCAGCATTGCATGTGCAGGTGAAATTTCCTGGGTTGTTTGAACAAGTGGCATTGGAATCGCAATCGTCTGTATCAAGCGCACATTCATCATCATCTGTGCACGTGACACCATCGCCCGAGAACCCAGCATTGCATGTGCAGGTGAAATTTCCTGGGTTGTTTGAACAAGTGGCATTGGAATCGCAATCGTCTGTATCAAGCGCACATTCATCATCATCCGTACACGTGACACCATCGCCTGAGAACCCAGCATTGCATGTGCAGGTGAAATTTCCTGGGTTGTTTGAACAAGTGGCATTGGAATCGCAATCGTCTGTATCAAGCGCACATTCATCATCATCTGTGCACGTGACACCATCGCCCGAGAACCCAGCATTGCATGTGCAGGTGAAATTTCCTGGGTTGTTTGAACAAGTGGCATTGGAATCGCAATCGTCTGTATCAAGCGCACATTCATCATCATCCATGCACGTGACACCATCGCCTGAGAACCCAGCATTGCATGTGCAGGTGAAATTTCCTGGGTTGTTTGAACAAGTGGCATTGGAATCGCAATCGTCTGTATCAAGCGCACATTCATCATCATCTGTGCACGTGACACCATCGCCCGAGAACCCAGCATTGCATGTGCAGGTGAAATTTCCTGGGTTGTTTGAACAAGTGGCATTGGAATCGCAATCGTCTGTATCAAGCGCACATTCATCATCATCCGTACACGTGACACCATCGCCCGAGAACCCAGCATTGCATGTGCAGGTGAAATTTCCCGGGTTGTTTGAACAAGTGGCATTGGAATCGCAATCGTCTGTATCAAGCGCACATTCATCATCATCCATGCACGTGACACCATCGCTTGAGAACCCAGCATTGCATGTGCAGGTGAAATTTCCTGGGTTGTTTGAACAAGTGGCATTGGAATCGCAATCGTCTGTATCAAGCACACATTCATCATCATCTGTGCACGTGACACCATCGCCCGAGAACCCAGCATTGCATGTGCAGGTGAAATTTCCTGGGTTGTTTGAACAAGTGGCATTGGAATCGCAATCGTCTGTATCAAGCGCACATTCATCATCATCCGTGCACGTGACACCATCGCCTGAGAACCCAGCATTGCATGTGCAGGTGAAATTTCCTGGGTTGTTTGAACAAGTGGCATTGGAATCGCAATCGTCTGTATCAAGCACACATTCATCATCATCCGTACACGTGACACCATCGCCCGAGAACCCAGCATTGCATGTGCAGGTGAAATTTCCTGGGTTGTTTGAACAAGTGGCATTGGAATCGCAATCGTCTGTATCAAGCACACATTCATCATGATCTGTGCACGTGACACCATCGCCCGAGAACCCAGCATTGCATGTGCAGGTGAAATTTCCTGGGTTGTTTGAACAAGTGGCATTGGAATCGCAATCGTTTGTATCAAGCGCACATTCATCATCATCCATGCACGTGACACCATCGCCTGAGAACCCAGCATTGCATGTGCAGGTGAAATTTCCCGGGTTGTTTGAACAAGTGGCATTGGAATCGCAATCGTCTGTATCAAGCGCACATTCATCATCATCTGTGCACGTGACACCATCGCCTGAGAACCCAGTATTGCATGTGCAGGTGAAATTTCCTGGGTTGTTTGAACAAGTGGCATTGGAATCGCAATTGTCTGCATTAAGCGCACATTCATCATCATCCATGCACGTGACACCATCGCCTGAAAACCCACCAAAGAATGAACAAAGCGTCATTTTTTAAAATACGTTTGAGTCAAGATGTTTTAAGAGGTCGAAAACGTGCAAGCTGGATGTCTTTTAAGGTTTGGTAATGAGCGTTGCAAGAAGTAAAAATGATCACAAATGAGTTTGTTGATGCTTTTTTTTATGGTTTTGGTGGAACCTGAGCTAACACATACGAGTGAAAAGAAAGCAGCGCGTTGCATTATGAAAGGCCACGATTTATAACGGAAAAGTTGAGACGAATTTCGTTGGGAATGTACGTACATACATTTTTTTTATCACATTCAAATCGGTGCCAAAATAATTTATATTATTGTCTGGGCCTATGTTCAAAATACCGCATGCAGAATTGCTTACAAAAATGACAAATAATATTCCAAGCAAATAAATTTTAGCATGCATCTGTGTGGATTTAAAAAGTTGATTAAGTTTTTTAACTCTTTCTTTCACCTCATGTTTCGTCTCATCAAAACATGTTTCAGTATGGGACTGTAATGCCTTAGAGCGTATGGATTAATGGTTGTCCTGCTTGTTGTTCAAGACAAAGATGAGCACCTAAAATTGGGGCGCTAGCGCAGCGTAAGCGGAGATTGCAGGTGGTATCAGCAAGGTTAGAAAAAGATTAATTTTCATTACCATCCATGCCGACATGGACGATGTCAGCCCACTGTTTAATTGGGTTGTACATGTGCAAACGCTTGTGGGCTGGGCTAAATCGCCTTCGATCTGAAGTCAATCTGTTTCGTCACAATGTACAGAGGAGTTGGAGATTTGGTTCTTCTTTGGCCTGTGAGAGTAGTGCAGAGGAGAAAAATGCTAAGGAAAGAACTACATCAAAGCTAAGCCCAACGACCGACAAGTAAGGGTCAAAATCCTTTCTAATACATGAATGGCTATCTAGCGACAGAGCATTTTCTTTTTCTAACATGACATAGCTAAAACTAGCATCTAAATTTTAAAATACCGGTATCAAATATATTCTGAATAAGAACAAAAGAGCAAAATATTACATATTTTTGGTGCCAAACGTTGTTATTCACAGCTATATATCAGCAAATCACTGATCTTCAGGTCTCTTCGCGACCTTCCTGTATACATCTGTAAGTCTGCTCCTGGTGCCGTAATTTATTCAACGTTGATGTTATTGGTAGACCGGCCGTTAGCTCAGTTGCTAAGCGCACGCTATCGGTGCGGGAGGTCAGGGGTTCGATCCCCAGGCCGGTCAAATTGGCACAGTGTCGCCAACGGTTCGCCACCGCTGCGACGTTTCTTCGGAGCTGTGTAGCCCAGGCGCTAAGTTGCGGAGATGGGCCCCGCCACTCGTTACACGCTTCGGCGTAATACCGCGAGTATAATAAAGATTTGATTTTTTGATGTTATTGTTTGTGATTGTTTAACATCGTAGGCTTTCAATTGCATAAAAATATACTCTGGCTGTGAACCAAACAGAACATACTTTGCTTCAGTTGGCGTTTCTTTAATGCAAAAAATATTAAAACGTCGCTTCGTTTGCTTTACTTTGTATTACACTACAAGAGCTATTGGCTACTGCAGTCACATTAACTTATCAGGTTGGGTATGTGAGCTATTTACAGCCTAATGATAAAAATACACATTGCAGATCAAATTTATTCGCGGCAAAAGCCTTTCGATCTTTCGCGGCAAAAGGTGGAATGCTAAAGCGAGACCAACCAAGATCTTCAACTTAATATTACCATCGAGTTCTGTGACAGCTTGTAGGCCTTCGACCAACCGGTGTTGAACACAGCAGTTTTATGGATGTTCTTTCCTGGGACATTTCCGTCGCATGTCCATCGCGACATAGTGCAGTTGCGATCTCTCTACTCGAAGAAATCGTGATCTAATATTTTAGGAATCAGAAATATCTGCGCTTATAATCTTGTCCAACAAGTTCAAACCGGTATTTCTTCGCAAGAATCCCACTTCGGTTGCTTGAACTCGAGACGTCACTTTTCCTTTTATAATCCACCACTTATCACCATAAGTAGCGAGAGAAAAGTAGTTTTGATAAAACACTTCCGTTGCATTATTACAAATCGATGAAACTGGCGCATTACTGCACTTGCTTTTTCGATGCGGATATTGAATTCGCTGTTTTGTCTGCCATCACATGTGAATGTAATCCCGAGGTACTTGAATTTCTCAGACTGTTTCAGTGATGCTTCATCAACTTCGAGAGAACACCGTTTTGGTTGTATGAATAGGCACATGGTTTCTGCTTTCGCTGTACTGATTTTCAATCTAGCGCACAGCAAGCATCCAAAAACTTACCTAGAGGTTGCTGGAGGCAGTGATGGGCACGATAAACCATTCTGTACTAAAGCGATAACGATTATCGATAACTTGAAAAAAGCCCTGGGCGATACCGATAATCGATAAATCTCAATTTCTTAAAGCGATATCGATAACCGATAAATTATCGCCGATAAATTTTTCCGATAAATGTTGCGGTAAATTTTCGATGTGTTTGACGAAGTTTTTTGTTTGTAAGTCGAATTGCAAAAATGTTTTTTCTAGATTTTTCAAGAAAAGAGAGCAGTTCACGGACTCTGCCGTGAAATTAAGCCAAACAAAGAAATAATTTTTAAAAATTACAGCAAGTCTTAATGGACACCGAGTTTTTTCCATACCGCCAACTCACTAACTTTGAAGTTTAAACACTGCGTGCATAAAAAATCGTTTATCGCGATGATTCATCGGCGATAACAAAATATATAACAAAAGCGATAACGGTAATCGATAAATCCAAACTATTTTGTGCGATAACGATAATCGATAAAAAGTTATCGCCGATAACTATCGCCGATAAATTATCGCGATAAATGCCCATCTCTGGCTGGAGGCCATCATGAGTAGAGTTGAGTAGCTCAAGATCATCCGCAAATAACAGATGTTGTGCAGAGCAATCACTGTTTTTTACTCCACCATAAGGCTTACATTTCCTTGCTATTCTATCCACATAAACAAAGCCAGTACAGAATAGGTGAAAGAGAGCAGCCTTGCCGCTTAGGTCGCTTTGTTGTTTACACGAACACAAGACCTCGGAATACATGCACAACGACTTAATAGCAGTTAGTAACTGGCCATCTATGCCATACTGCAGGGGTGGGCAGTTCTGTTGACACGAAGTGCCGCATTTGGAAAAATTTGGAAACATTTCAAAGCCGCGGGCCGCATTGACCGGAAGAGCAAAAAAAGGTCTACGCGTCCGCAGATGTTTTATGTGTACTGAAAATCGGCGAAGATTTAGTATTTAGTTGCATATTTATCCTCCTATCACGAGAAAGCCATCAATGTGCTATACGAGCTCGCTTAGGAATTGTCAGCCCTCTGTCTACCACACCACGATGAGGTAATCCCGCTACGTGCCTTTCCCAACGACACAACAAATAAACTTGCCGGCTTGCTCTTCACACTGTCCGTTTAACGCTGAACGTCAAGTAGGGAAGCTGTGAATACCAATTTTAAAGTGATTGGTTAGACCCGACTCGGAATCAAACCAAAGTCTACAGCTCCCGAGGCGGACGCACTTACCACTCGATCATCTGAGCTGTTCTGAGCGGCAATAAGATTAAAAAAGGTCTACATGGCCGCACATGTCCTTTTTTTCACTGTCATTTAGACAGGAGCTAAAAAAAAGGTCTTCGGCTTGATTCCCGATAGGAGTTTATATTTCTGTAAGTGCCCGCGGGCAGCACTTCGCCCACCTCTGTCATACTGTAACAATACCGTCCAAAGCTTGCCTTTAGGATTAAGATCAAATGCTTTTTAAAGATCAACAAAACATGCATTGATTTCTTTCGCGTATGTTACGATTTCTAAATGATTTGCTGTAAGGCAAAGATGTGATCCATTGTACTTGGGCCAGGGCGGAAGCCTAACAGCGCATCTGTTAGTTCAAGCTCATCTACTTCAAACATTTCTTTTCAAGGCACTTGGCATATACCAGGGGGCACTGATAAGATAACATTTGGTGCATTTTCTCTGGTCTATTTTCTCGTGGATAGATATTACCATAGCCTACAGGTTTACCATTGCTTTGGTGCTTGACTAGTCTTCCATGCTACCTGACAAATACGAGACAGCCCACATACGCCATATACGCTTATTGCTCTCCATGTTTCAGGTCTGATATCATCCTCACCAGGTGCTTTTCTAGTTTGCAGTTAGTTGATAACTGCGTTTACATCTGCTTCGGTTGTCTAAATATCTTCCACATTCCGTTCTGTTTCTCGTGAACTTTAGCCGGTGCAGCATCAACTGGGTTAAGAGCGCAGAAGTATTTCTCTTCGCCGATGTAAAATAGCGTCTTGATCTTTCAGGATGACATCATCCGAATCGATGAAGAAAGCGGCTGGAGATCTTTTTTCACGTTAACGGCGGAGGTTCTGCTAAAACACTTTATTTGGCATTTTGAAACCATTGTTCAGCCTTTCTCCGAATTCATTCCACGCCTCTTTGCAAACAGTTAAATTTTTGTGACTGCCGCCTAACGTGCTTGCGAGTACCGCGAACGAAGTTCAACTGATGACTAGTTAGCAAGCCCTATCGGCAACTTTTCCAGCTAATAGCTTTTTTAACGTGCAGGTTCCATCAAGGCGTTCTTTTCTCGCTAATCTTTTTTCCTTTAACACGTTTACGCCCACAGCAGCTAGTAACAGAGCTAATGTATGCTTCTCAAAACAACTGGTCGTATTTTTGGTTCATTAAATTATAGTTTACTAACCCATTACTTAATTATCCAGTAATGAATTTTAGAATCACTTGAATCGATTTGAGTCAATCAACTGGAATGTATTTGAGTAAAGTTTCATTCCATAACCTGGGGCGGGATTACAACTTCTCTCGCTACTTTGAACGAGCTCGGCAATGACGCAAAGCGCTCGCTAAACCAACAATGCCCTCGCTAAGCAATTACAACTTTTCAACTAGCTCGTTAAGTAGCATTTTTCGGCTCGTTAACTAAAGAGTAACTCAGAGCACTCGCAAAACAAGTTTTCATTCAAAAATTATTTGTCTCGGTAGTGATGGCAGCTTATTTGGCTCTCAGAAGCAGTATAGAAGACAAAGAATCAGGGTAAACCCTTTGCAAATGCCAGAAGTAAAACTAATTTATGAATATCGCTTGTCAAGAGCAACAATATTGGAAATTTGCGACCTTTTAAGGGAAGATTTGCAGCCAACCATCAAAACAGCGAAAGCATTGTCAGTCAAGACCAAGTTTTGATTTCACTAAAACTTCTTGCCAGCGGCAGTTTTCAAAGTTCCAGAAAAGACAACATAAATGTTGCTCAGCCAACTGTTAGTGTTGTTTTGTCAAGATTTCTTGACAGCTTGCTTCGTAAGAAAAAAAGAATTTACATTTATGCCGGACAACTTAACATCCCTGCAAACAAAGGAGCAATTTTATTCTCTGGGTCGTTTTCCGGGGGTTATAGGTGCGATAGATGGCACTCACATACCTACTATTGCTCCAGCTAAAGATGAACACCTTTTTGTAAATCGTAAAGCTTTCATTCAATAAACGTTCAAGTAAGAAGATTGCCGCTTTCCAGAAAAAACATACAGTAAGTTTTTTAAACGTTTTTGCATTGCCATGCAGGCAATTTGCGACGCAAACATGGTGATTTTGGATGTGGTGTGCAAATATCCGGGATCGTGTCACGATTCGTTTATTCTTCGCCACTTAAAGGTATATAGCAACTCGATTTACTCCAGAAATATTCACAGAGTTTACCTGTAACTAAAATTTTCTTTGTGATCTACATACAACCCACCAAAAATGCCGCAAGTAAGCATCATATTTTACCTACGTTGTCACAATTTTCCACGCTTGTTGGGTTGTTGCATGGAAGCCATAGTTACTTCTGCCGAAAACGACCCTAACAAGTGTTTCCAATTTAATTCTATACCAGTAATTAAGACTTATACTTCTGTATCGGTCCATGTAGGCCAGTGGTTCTTAACCAATGGTGCCCGCACCCCCAGGCGGTGCGAGAAACGTTGCTAGGGGGTGCGAGGTGCGGGGTTGAAATGAACATTGAGGTTGATTAGACCTAGTCTTTTATAGGACATCTGAAGATTTTTTTGCTCTATGCTTGGTTTCGCGTGGAAAATCGGACATCTGCGGACTTAATGAATTTTTTTTTGGTCTTCATCAATTTTTTTCAATTCTAAATGGGGCTGCGAGAATTGGTTGGTGATGCAAATGGGGTGCCAGCAAGTGAAAAGGTTAAGAAGCACTGATCTAGGCGATCTCTTTTTGACAATTTTTACTTTTTCCATATTTCAAAATCGTAGCGTGCGTAAATTTGGTAAAGCCCTATTGCAACAACGCATACATAACAAAGGAATTTGCTGACCGCGAGGCAAAACTTGCTGACTATTGCTAGCCTTTTCTCCCGAGTTCACGCAGGGTTCACGCGTTCTCTCGAAACTGCGTGAGATAGAGATGTGCTTAACCGTTACTTTCGAGTAACGGTTCCAAGTGATTACTTCAGAAAAGATATTCGATACTTTTTATCCGTTACTTGTATTCGTTTAGGTAATCACTAGGGCAACCAAAAGTCAATAAAGTCAAATAAAATTACCTGGCTCAGAAAGTCATTAAATTTCTACTAAACATGTTTTAGCTTCAAACTAAAATCAAAAATCAAATCTTTATTATACTCGCTGTATTACGCCGAAGCGTGTAACGAGTGGCGGGGCCCATCTCCGCGGCTTAGCGCCTGGGCTACACAGCTCCGAAGAAACGTCGCAGCGGTGGCGAGCCGTTGGCGACACTGTGCCGATTTGACCGGTCCGGGAATCGAACCCCAGACCTCCCGCACTGAGAGCGTGCGCTTAGCAACTGAGCTAACGGCCGGTTAGCTTCAAACTAGGCGTAGTTTAAAAGTTATTAGGTCAAAATAAGGTCAAAATCTGCTTTTTAAGTCAAGATGCAATATCTGCGTCGTTTATATTGTTTAATATGCATTGTTTAATAAATAGATGAAACAAATTACGTCGTAATCATTGGCTGCTAGCTTGTGGAAAGCAAACTGGCAGCCCTTTTTCAACATAAGCGCATTAAAACACCATTCGAGTGTAAAAGTAGTAAATCGTTTTCGAATAATTCCAGAATTTCATTGTTATATCGCAGAAGCCGGAGATCGAGTGTTGATGATTAGCTTAATTCTAACAGTGAAGAAAAGCGTGGTTGCCAGATTGGACAATCTTGGGTACAAATTGGGAAATTTGAACCTTTTTTAACTTGTTTGGACCGAAAAAAAGTTATTTTGCACCTTTGGACTAATTTGATTGAAACAATTTTAGTGCTATTTTGTTCGTTGTTTATGTTGGTTTTGTTGTACTTCGTTCATAAAAAACTATTCAGCATTATTTTTACTTGCTTAAACATGTTGTCGCTTTTCTTATGATAAAATTTTTATGTCAAAAACAACGTCAAAATTTTAAAATTTTTAGGTCAAAATTTTAAAATTTTTAGGTCAAAATCTGGTTGCCCTAGAAATCACAAATCAAAATCTATTAAAATCTAAAAAGAGCAGCAGAATCAAAATAATTAAATACCACACGACGAATATTTTTTTTCTTCTGTTTGCCAATGACGCTCACAAGCAGAGAGAAAATATCTGCTAATACTTAGTAATTATTAAGGATTCGGCTCGCTAACGGTTCCCATCATCAAGCAGACAAGCACGCGTCAAACGAATATTTTATGGGGCGCCGTTTGGAAAAAAACTATTCGTTTTGTGAACCATGTTTTTTGAGCTTATTTAGACCATAGTTTGTCCGATATGTATATTGGAAATATCCTACTTATATATCGGACAAAATGTACTCTAAGTCGGACCAAAATACACGCGCAAAATAAGTCGGACAAAATCGTTTTTTTCCAAACGGCGCCCCATAATATTTTTTCTCCTTTGTCCGGCTTGACGCTCACAAGCAGAGAGAAAAGTAATCATTAAGGATTCGGCTCGCTTACGATTCCCATTATCAAGCAGATAAGCACGCGCAAACGAATCTTTTTTCTCTTTTGTCTGGCTTGACGCTCACAAGCAGAGAAAAAATATCTGGTACTTAGTAATCATTACGGGATTCGAGTCCTGTAATGATTACCAACTAGGAGTTGTTTTGTCGCTTGGTTTAAGTCAGTTCGCTTGCGCTTCTTAGTTAACATTTTGGGTAAAATTTCGATTTGAAACGAAATTTTTACTTCGAAAGTGCTGTAGGCTTCTGTGCTGTAGTTGTGCAACACAATACAAAAACTAAACGTGGCATACTGTTGTACATTGACTGGTCACGAGGCTCTTTTTTAGTAATTATTCATAAATCTCACGTGGCATAGTATCGAGACTAAGAGGCGGCATAGTAACTTTATTTTTTATTAAATGTCGTTGGGATGATCAAAAGCGGCATAGTATCGAGAATGGCATAGAAGCGGAGTGGCATAGTAGGCCTATTGAGACTTGACTGTAGCGTAGACATCTCTATTGCCTTGATCGTACTAAGTCAATGCCGAAATGATGACATCATAGATTCAGCCACGGTATTTATAATTCCGCTGCTTTCGCGGTGAAATGAAAAGCAAGAAAAAATGCGACATACGCCGGTTCAAACCAGTATTTTTCGCCTGGTTTTCATTTCGAGTATCTTATATTGTAGATGGCAAATGAATACAATTTGGAATCGGTATTTTGGCAAAACGAATCTGTTACTATCCGATACTTCTTGTTAACCGTTACTTTTTAACGAATGATTACTATTCGCCCATCTCTAGCGTGAGACGTTTAAGAGGAGTTTGCGAGATGTAGTTGTAATCGCTCAGCGTGCTCGCACGTTAATTCCTCGTTAAACGTTTGGTTAACTAGCAAGTTAATTTAACGAGCGAGCTGAAAGTTGTAATCCCGCCCCTGTTATATTCGTATCGTAAGTTGCAGAAACCCAAAAAAAGTTGATCTGAAACAGTTTATCAAATCAGTTATATTTGTGAATATTAAACCGTTGGTCGCGACGAAAGATTTAATTTGGAAGAGTGACGGGTGATTTATGGCATGCAACGAGTGCTTTTTGGGGTTAATTCTAAAATATTTCCTACCTAGTGTTAAAATACAGCTTACATTTTATAATTCACCCGCTAGACGGCCACTTCCATAACTTTCGTGTCCTGAAAAGTACCTTTGGTGAGAATGAATAAATAAACCATTTACTGTAAAGATGTAAAAACAAATGAAAGTCCTCCTCCTTTCAATGAAAGTTAAAGCAAACCAAAATACAATTTAATCGAATAAGCGGATGAAACCGCTTTATTGAATATTATCTTGAAAACTACGATTTTGAAAGTGAGTAAAAATGAAATTAATTTGGCTTTGCAAACTGAACATGTACTTTACTTTTGACCTGAAGTGTGCAACTGCAGATACTTCTTTGGCAAAGATGTAAAATGCAGCAAGCTAATAATTGGAGGGAGAGGGGTAAGCTTAAGGGTGGAAATCTAGCTATCTGGCGGTTTGGAGTCGGTTTCAGTTTCGGCCTGAGAAATAACAGGTGTCAATTTTCAGTTTTGGTTTCGTTTCACGGCGGTTAAAAAAACAGATTCCGGTTTCGGTTTAAGTTTAGCCTAGAAAACTATTTTACGTTAAATACAGAATTATTTAAGTGCTCGCTTCGTCGCGTTTTTGCTTTATAATGACAGGTGTCAATTTTCAGGCCTGAGAAATAACAGGTGTCAATTTTCAGTTTTGGTTTCGTTTCACGGCAGTTAAAAAAACAGATTCCGGTTTCGGTTTAAGTTTAGCCTAGAAAACTATTTTACGTTAAATACAGAATTATTTAAGTGCTCGCTTCGTCGCGTTATTATTGTCAGAAGAAAATTCAAGCGGAAAACTTGGAAACAAAGGCAACTCCTAAGCGAGTCTGGATTCGTCCTACGCATAGCGCCTCCGTCGCTTTCTCGTGATAGGAGGATAAAGATGAAGAAATCAGAATCAATCAATCAATCATAACAATGATATGTATCAGCTCAGGTGGCTAACTGAGTGGAATAATTTGCTTCAAGAGTTATCGGCTAAGGTCTTTTTTTCAAGTCGGGTCACACCAAGACTCAAAATATGGTATTTACAGCTTTTCTATTTGCTGCGCAGTATTAAAGGGACAATGCTGCAAATGATGGTGGCGGCTATTATTAAGACTTAAAACCTCAGAAAATTTTAAGGAGGTGTGGTGTTAGTTTCAATTTCGACTTTAGCACTTAAAAAAGACCTTGATTCAAGTTAAAATTTTCAAAACTTTGGTTTAACAAGTTTCATTTTCGGTTTCAAAAACTTCCTTTCAAACTGATATATGAGGTTTTGGTTCAGCTTTCTACTCTTGAATATATTTACAGAAGTTGGGTGCATCGCACAATGCACATACTGTTTGTGACTAGCAATTTAGATTGACTTCGGGTGAGTGCGAATGTAGTTCGTCAGCCATCTTAACCCTTCAACAAACATCTCAACTCTAATTCAACCATCCAATTCATAAAACACTTGGGTGTTGGTAAACCAGAAGCCTCACTCAACATGCCCATTGCAAGGGCTAATTTAGTAATGCTAAAGAATGTGAAGAACAAACTTTAGTGATTGAAACGATAATTCAAATTTCAAGAGAAGTACTTTCCATTTTTGTTACAGACTTTAATACTGAGCAAAACTTTAGCGATCTCAAGCGTTAAAAACTCTGGGTCTATAACAAACTAATACAGTAATAACGACTCCAAGCATTGATTACCTGAAAATCCAGAGTTGCATGCACAAGTGAAATTTCCAGGAATATTGGTGCAAGTCGCATTGGAATCACAGTTGTTGTCTGCTTCAACTGCACACTCATCGTCATCGACACATGTGACGCCATCACCAGAAAATCCAGAGTTGCATGCACAAGTGAAATTTCCAGGAATATTGGTGCAAGTCGCATTGGAATCACAGTTGTTGTCTGCTTCAACTGCACACTCATCGTCATCGACACATGTGACGCCATCACCAGAAAATCCAGAGTTGCATGCACAAGTGAAATTTCCAGGAATATTGGTGCAAGTCGCATTGGAATCACAGTTGTTGTCTGCTTCAACTGCACACTCATCGTCATCGACACATGTGACGCCATCACCAGAAAATCCAGAGTTGCATGCACAGGTGAAATTTCCAGGAATATTGGTGCAAGTCGCATTGGAATCACAGTTGTTGTCTGCTTCAACTGCACACTCATCGTCATCGACACATGTGACGCCATCACCAGAAAATCCAGAGTTGCACGCACAAGTGAAATTTCCAGGAATATTGGTGCAAGTCGCATTGGAATCACAGTTGTTGTCTGCTTCAACTGCACACTCATCGTCATCGACACATGTGACGCCATCACCAGAAAATCCAGAGTTGCATGCACAAGTGAAATTTCCAGGAATATTGGTGCAAGTCGCATTGGAATCACAGTTGTTGTCTGCTTCAACTGCACACTCATTGTCATCGACACATGTGACGCCATCACCAGAAAATCCAGAGTTGCATGCACAAGTGAAATTTCCAGGAATATTGGTGCAAGTCGCATTGGAATCACAGTTGTTGTCTGCTTCAGCTGCACACTCATCGTCATCGACACATGTGACGCCATCACCAGAAAATCCAGAGTTGCATGCACAAGTGAAATTCCCAGGAATATTGGTGCAAGTCGCATTGGAATCACAGTTGTTGTCTGCTTCAGCTACACACTCATCGTCATCGACACATGTGACGCCATCACCAGAAAATCCAGAGTTGCATGCACAAGTGAAATTTCCAGGAATATTGGTGCAAGTCGCATTGGAATCACAGTTGTTGTCTGCTTCAGCTGCACACTCATCGTCATCGACACATGTGACGCCATCACCAGAAAATCCAGAGTTGCATGCACAAGTGAAATTTCCAGGAATATTGGTGCAAGTCGCATTGGAATCACAGTTGTTGTCTGCTTCAGCTGTACACTCATCGTCATCGACACATGTGACGCCATCACCAGAAAATCCAGAGTTGCATGCACAAGTGAAATTTCCAGGAATATTGGTGCAAGTCGCATTGGAATCACAGTTGTTGTCTGCTTCAACTGCACACTCATCGTCATCGACACATGTGACGCCATCACCAGAAAATCCAGAGTTGCACGCACAAGTGAAATTTCCAGGAATATTGGTGCAAGTCGCATTGGAATCACAGTTGTTGTCTGCTTCAACTGCACACTCATCGTCATCGACACATGTGACGCCATCACCAGAAAATCCAGAATTGCACGCACAAGTGAAATTTCCAGGAATATTGGTGCAAGTCGCATTGGAATCACAGTTGTTGTCTGCTTCAACTGCACACTCATCGTCATCGACACATGTGACGCCATCACCAGAAAATCCAGAATTGCACGCACAGGTGAAATTTCCAGGAATATTGGTGCAAGTCGCATTGGAATCACAGTTGTTGTCTGCTTCAGCTGCACACTCATCGTCATCGACACATGTGACGCCATCACCAGAAAATCCAGAGTTGCACGCACAGGTGAAATTTCCAGGAATATTGGTGCAAGTCGCATTGGAATCACAGTTGTTGTCTGCTTCAGCTGCACACTCATCGTCATCGACACATGTGACGCCATCACCAGAAAATCCAGAGTTGCATGCACAAGTGAAATTTCCAGGAATATTGGTGCAAGTCGCATTGGAATCACAGTTGTTGTCTGCTTCAGCTGCACACTCATCGTCATCGACACATGTGACGCCATCACCAGAAAATCCAGAGTTGCATGCACAAGTGAAATTCCCAGGAATATTGGTGCAAGTCGCATTGGAATCACAGTTGTTGTCTGCTTCAACTGCACACTCATCGTCATCGACACATGTGACGCCATCACCAGAAAATCCAGAGTTGCACGTACAAGTAAAACTTCTTGGGCTGTTTGAACACGTTGCATTGGAATCGCAGTTACTTGTATTTTGCTCGCATTCATTATCGTCTGAAAAGCACAAAAGTGACACGTAAACACCTGTTTAATTCTAAAGCATTATAACAAGACGATGGTAAGAACTTAATTCAAAAGGGCAGATGAGTTAGCCATTACTTTGCTAACAATTTTTTACGACAGTAAAATGAAATTACCAAGATGAAGCTCTTATTCATAGAAGTATGCTAAATATTGTAAGACGAAAATTCGATGACTTTAACTCGCGAAGTATTAATGAAACTGGCCACAATCGGAAAACTTCAACTGTTAAAAATAATTTCAACATAAAAATTTGAAATTATTTGCATTACGACTAATTCGCAAAACTGGTTTTGGATGCTGATGTATCAAATATAGCTGTATAAACTAGAGATCTATAGAATACTTGACCGGCTGTTCAATTGAAACATACGTGTTCAATTTTTTACGAAGTACAGTACAGGTTAATCAGGCTCCAAATAAACTTCCAATGTTATAACCACCACCATCACATTACCTGTGAAGACACCAATAATCGTGTTAGTATTGGTGGAGTCGTCACCAAAATTTTGGCGTGTTGTAATTGCTACGGTTACGTTGTTTTCAACTCCAACATTAAGACCAGATAATGAAACCTGTATGAAAATAATGTTGAAGCACTGCATAGTAACGAGCATACCCGATCGATTTAAGTTGCTTACATTGTAGGAGATAGAACTATCCAAGTCAGCTTCGGTTATAGATCCAACATTTGTACCATCAAGTTGAAATACAAAAGTAACAGCTCTAGAAACCAACTGCGATGGAATGTTTACCAAAGCACCTTCTGGGTCATACGAAGGAGCAGAAGAAATCTGAGACTCAGTTAATGACGGAGCTCCTACGAAAATCAGCATCAAAAATTTCAACTAAAAAAAACACTATCAAGAGAGCATGCTCTAAGATATCGGTCATGAACTCAAGAAAGATAAGTACCAACATACCAGTGGAATAAAAAATAGTGTATCGATTAGGGTTGTTTTCATTGGTTCGAAATGACTGATAGTGTCGATCGTAGAATGCAGATTCCGGCGTGCCTTCAAGGCAAGATCTAATTAAGTAATTTTGTCGAATTCCATAAATCACGTTTGTTGTCAAGTTGAACAAGATGTTATTTTCTCTCTGAATATCTGAACGAAAACAATGCTGTCGGTTCGCATGACAAAATCTTGATGCCTTTCATTTGTATGAATTGCTTTAACAATTGAACACACGATGTAAAGCAAGTTTAGCACGATCAATTGTTTGTCGTGTTTAATGAATATTCCCCTTAACGTAAATGAAGACTACCGTTAAAAATACAGTAACATCAGTAAGATCTCTCAACCAGGAGCAATGACTTTGAGAAGGGCCACGGCATCTTCGGCAAGAGATCGTAGTGAGTCTCTCGTAAGATATTGACTTTATGCTACGGCATATCAGAATAAAGTCAGTAATAACTTTGTGCTTGACAACCGATAAAATACTTAAATTCTATGCGATTTACGAAATGAAATAATTTGGAATGTTATCCACCATATGGTCCACACATCACCAAACAGAAGTAACAAAATGTACCACGCAAGCTCATAATCTTTCAAGCAAAAATATTATCATTTTTGCAAAGGATTCGTGGCAGTGATCACGTCTAAAAACCTTAATTAATCTGAAACACAATTTCCATTATTAGAAACTGGCTCCTATCGTTAGTCGTCCCGCCATTAAGGCAGATTCGGTTTCTGTCAGCCAGATTAAATAGCGTAGACAGAGTAACGCTCCGGGCTACGGGAAAGCATCTGCCATTCGGAGCTATCACATCATCTCACAGATAGATCACATCATCTCACAGTGTCCCATACATCGAGCACCCCGAGGTATGTCTGGTCTAATGGTTTTGGATGATGAAACAAGATGCTGGCTGAAGTCCCTTACAGTCAGCATCTGACCCAAGCAGTTTGGTGGCCAGGGTTGTAAAAGGATAAACCCTCGGCCTTGGTCCTTCCATCTGTCTTGGAAGAGATGCCCCGCCAAACGACGACGACGGCTCCTATGATCTCGCTCTTAAATCTTTTGCGCAAAAATTTTGAACAATATTTTCACCATTACGGGTAATACAGGGTGTCTTAAAAGTATACACTTTAAAATTCTAATCACAATCCAATGGCTGATTTAAATTTGTTAAAAGTTTACAAAAATATTCTATAAATTACTAGAAACAGATTGCCATTCTAATACCTTGTTGAATTTACTTATTCACATGATATTAGACCTCAACGTGGCAACCACCAATTTCGAGACATTTCAGCCACCTTCTGATGCAATCTTGCTCAATACTTTGCAATAAATCTTGGGTAACTAGTCCACATGATGCTCTATTTTTTGTTCCACCTCTTAAAGGTTTTGAGACCGTGTGCAGTTAACTTTACTGTTAAAGAACGCTTACCAAAAAAATTCGAAAGGGGTTAATTAAGGCGAGCAAGCTACCCATTTCAAAGAACCTCTGCGCCCGATCCCCCAATCGGTAAACAACTAATCTCAGTAATCTCTAGTTTAAGTGATTTAAAAATTTAACTACTTATTCGCACTATGTTCTCTAAAGAAATGAATGCCCCATAATGAGTACCTAAAAAGCAAATCAAAATTGAAAGTGTGTTTTTGCTTTTGAGATACCCTGCATATTACTTGTTACTTAAATTCTACTGCTTTGGATTTAAATTGTGTAGAATGATATTACAGTAACGTGCTGAGAAATGAGCTAATCAAGGGCAAATACTTAATCTAAATTCAACAGCGCAACCAAAAAAGTGCCGTATTGTTTAAACAAGAAATTCTAGACTGTACCCATACCTGAATTAGAAAATGTAAAAAAATACAGTGTTGCATCATTAGTCATTCCGCCAGGAACAATATCAACTGGTCCTACTGATGCACTTTTGCTAAATAGTGTCCACGATGGAAAAGAACGGCCAATTGCACAAGCTTCAGTTTGATCTTCACCAACGACTCTTAGCGAAAACTGTGTTCCGGCACCGTTACCTTCGCCACTTTGACTTAAAAAAAACTGTCGAAGACTTCTCCACGCTGAAAGAAAAAGCCTGCATCATAAACTTAAAAGTCGAGTTGAAATAAAACGAATAACTTGAATGTCGACACTGATTTTGACTAGACAAGTACACTTATCACCAATAACAACCCTTTTAAAGGAAGTAAAGGGTGTTCCAAAAGAAATAGCGCACTGAGTACTTTCACTCACTTTATGATGTCGTAATACAGAGTTCCATGGTAACCTAAATAACACTAATCTGAAAAACAATCCCTCACAATTGGAAACTCACATCAAGTATTCTGTGTGAGTGTGAGTTTTGTTTCTTTGGGTTATTAGCACATTTCTACTGAGCTCTTTCTTTTGGAACACCCAGTAGAACGTTAGTTTTAACGTGGCAATTCATTGTCTTAAACATTTGTATTAACCTTAAAAAGATGATCGAGATTTTAACTGAGGATTAAAATCATGGGCAACTAAAAATTGAATCTAATCACAGCAACTTTTGCAAACAATTACCCTGTCCACATGACCAATTAAAATGGGTTTTCTGCATCATAATCAAATATTTTATGTCATAATCACTTTTTTCAACAAAAACATCAAATACTTGTATATGATGCAGAAAGTTCGTGGACTTTTGGCTCACTTTAATTGGAGATGTGGACACTGGACAGGGTAAGTGTTACCAGAAAAGCTATTTTTTGATTTCGTAGCTAGAAGAATATTAGTTCACAAGCTTGAAGGTTATATGCCTAGAAACACTGAACCGTTTTTGTAGACTTCACTCATACAAAAAATTAAATCTCGTCTTACCCACTTGCTTCGGTTATATGTTAGAGACATTAGCTTGAATTATAAAAGTGCACGTAGCCTAGTTTTGCACCTGAGTAACATACTGGTATTTTTTTGTTGATTTGATCAATTGTAAGAAAAAAAAAATTCTTCAGCAACTATTGCTTCATAGTACAATACATATGTAGCTGTTATTAGCATTAACTGCGCATTTGCTTTTCATGTTGTGACTTGCCAGGTTGCAATTAACACGTTTAATCTTTTAACCAATTCTTTTTATACAACAACTCATTTTTCTACTCTCACTTTTCTAATTATGGCAAAACTTAGATAACTTTAAATGAACAAAAACTTGTATAGAATATAAAAAATAAGAGCTACTGGGCTAACCATCGCTTCATATACTTAAAAAATCATCAAACTGCTAGGCTTGATGACTTCAATTTCCACAGTATTACTATAGCGAACGATAAATGAACAAATGAAATAAATTCACCTTGTAATCTCACCAGACCGTTGTCATAATCCATGCCAGACAATGCGAGTGTGGTTTCCAGGTCATCTGACATTTCAGATTGAATATTCAACAAGATTTCATAATGACAGGTTATATTTTCTCCAGCATCTCCAACCAACTCTATCACCGAAACACTATGCACTTCCTCAGAAAGGTTTTGAGAGGCAGCCAGTAACTCAGCAGCAATGTCATTTTTCAACGTCTCATTGCTGTTATCATCACCAGTTGCTACTCGAGTTAGCAGTTCAACCCTTCCAAATGCCGAAACTCTGTCTAATGTCAAAAAAATATCAAATAAAGCATCGAAGAGATAAAGTTAATTTACAATAACAATTAGCCCACACTACACTTTTGCTTAAATCATGCGAAATCGTATGCGTTTACCGGTGCAGAACCTCTACGTTTTCTTTTTTGAAACGAAACTTCCTAGGAAACAAAATTCCTAAAAACTGTCAAACAGTGATAGTTGTAAATTTTTTTTGTTTAAGAATTTGGTGGGACTGTCATCAAAATGACACTTCCACCTTACGAAACGCACCTACTGAGTAACAGCTCAGAAAGCCTTCTAGCCAGCGGTCCTTAACCTTTTCTTCCTAACAAGCCTCCCTTTAACAACAGTTCTCTGCTTATGGCTTCCCGCTCAATCACGGTCATTGGCATTCTAAAAATCCTTTCGAAATACATCAAAACAAGTGTTTCAGCATTTTGTCCCAAAACGTACACCTGTGCTTAGCATGAGACGCAAATCGCAGAGTATAAAATTCCTTAAGCAAGATTCTCTATGCATTTTCCTGAAAACGTCCATGCTAGCTGGCGCTACATCTTATCAGGAGTGACCTGGGATCATAGACAAGAAGAGAAAATCATTTAAAAGGGAACTGAAGTGCTAAAATATTTTTTTACTAAAGGTATTACTAAACACGACAAATTCAAAAATGACATTAAAAGTTTTTAACTGCTTTTATTTAGCGAAAAATCGGCGCTTAAAATTTAATACGACTTCTTATAAGTGTACATTTTACGCATTGATGCGTGAAAAAGTTACAGCCGCGATGTTCGACCTTTCGTCAGACAAAGAGATTTCGGTTGTCGAACACTGCAGTTGTAACTTTTTCACGCATCAATGCGTAAAATGTACACTTATAAGAAGTCGTATTAAATTTTAAGCGCCGATTAAAAGCTAACTAAAAGCAGTTAAAAACTTTTAATGTCACTTTTGAATTCGTCGTATTTTTGATACCTTTAATAAAAAAATATTTTTGCACTTCAGTTCCCCTGTAAGAACCGAAATATCATTAGAGCAGTATGCCCAAATCAAACATTTTTAAAAAATGCTTTTGCTTACCTGTGATAGTATTTACTACATCACCATATGGGCTTTGTTCTTGGGTAAAAACGCCACTACCAGACACCTGTCTGACTCTAGCTCTCCAGGAATACATAGTGTTAGGTAGAAGTCCTGTGATTCTAAATCATATCAACAGGTTGGTAGTAACTTTCTGAAAAGCGATGGTTATTGGTCAGTTCTAAAAAGATTTTCCTAACAAGTGGATGCTTCTGAAGTATTTTTCATCATAACAACATGACAAGCATTGCAATTTGTTCCTGATCAATTGCGCAGTGTTTCTTATGTTCTAAACGTGCATTAAATAATAGAAGTCGAAAACATGAAAGCATATCTATGCGATTGCTTCATCACTGCAAGAGAGAATTAATCAATTTTTGAAATTGATTCAAAATAGCAAATATTTTGAAATAAAAAAAATAAGAAAATGGTTAAATACTCAAATTTGTAAACACATAAATTGATTCAAACACACGATTGCAAATTTTAAATGAAAAAATCCAACTAAAATTGTGATCATGCAAAACTGGGCTGCCGCAAAAATTCTCGTTTTCTAGTCATTTTTTATTGCATGAAAAAAATACGTACAAATATACTTTAGAGCTATTTGTGTAAATTATAATACTTACATAGCTACATATCTATTTCGTAAAATTCCAGATGTTGCAGAATCATTAGGGATCTGAATAGTTGCTATTTCTCCGGTTTGAGTTTTATTATATTCGATTTCCCAACTTTTAGATCCCGGAGTTTCTTCAAGAAATACAGTTACAATTGAGGGAGTTGTAATGACTTGAAGAATAGCAGATCCATCTGGAGCTAAAAGTTAAAAAAATAATGTTGTTAATCATAAAACTTTTCTCGTTCAATTGTTTTATAGCAGTAAAAATCCTAGACATCATAGATGAGCAAAATAATGCAAAAAGCTAGGTTCGTAAACGCTATTTTGCAAAATGTAGCTATCACATCTCCGTTAAACTTGTTTTGTACTCTTCAACTTAAATTAACGGAAAATAAATGCTTCTGTAATATCATAAGAGTAATGGTTTAGAACATGCATTATAGGTAATGAATGTCCAACAGTGTACAATATTGACGCAAAAATCCATTTAAAAAATGGCTTCATCTATCGGTAAAAATATTTGCTTGAAGTCCGGCATCTATTTGGATCGAACTAAAATTTTACAAAAAACCATTGGGGGTTCTCTACTGATTGCTCAAACATCAAGCGTAGAAGTACAATAAAAAGAAAAATATTTTCATTAACTAATGACACGTGATGTCCCGAGCCAGACGTTATTCCTGTAAGGCTACTAGCAGCCTACAATGTATCATGAAACAAAGAAATATATAAAAGACTTGATTTTTTTTGCATTCTTGGCAGCAATCGCTATTTGCAAATTAGACTGTGAGCCATATTTTTGTTTTCTATTTGGAAGCTATTTGCATCTTGGACCTAAGTCATTTTGCATCAAAACACTGCAACAGACTTTCACATCTTGTTCAAAGCTTGAAAAAAGTATTAAGGTAGCAACTGTAGTTTTCTTAATATGTAACTGCATGGCAGCAATATGGCAAAGTTTCCAATGCTATGCCAACCTCTTCACAAAAAATCGCAATTGTGTTATAGAGGCGGAGAGGTATCACAACGCTATTACTGATATTTACTATGAAGGAGCAATACCAAGTCCGCGAGAATACCTGAAACTATTCTCAAAAACTTTTTTTGCAACTATGAGAAAGCTGCTTCATTTTCCTAGCGCAGTGTGAATCTCTATTTTATTTTAACTAAACATTGAAAACAAGACTTGAAAGAGCTGTCAAAAATCTACCATTATTTGCTGGTAGCACGTCATACAGTTTCTGTAAAAGATTTACAGAAAGTTACCGAAAGTAAAATAACAAACCGCAGACACTTTAAAATTTAATAGAAAAGTCAACAAATTAACGATATACAAGCATCACACCTGTTCTTGCTCTCACATCATCACTAAAATTTCCGTTATTGCTATTTTCAATAGCTCTTGCTTTTACTAAATAATTGATATTACTTTGCAGATCTGAAATCTGAAACAACAAAACATAATTTGATAATTGAACCTTGCAGCAACAAAAGTCTGTGTTATATGGATTAATTTTTTAAGCTGTTACTACAGTTGACAATAATGACACTTGATTCAACCATTTAATATGTACCACCCTTTAATAAGTAAAACAAAACTTCATAAAATGGGCAACGTCTAGTATCAGCCCCCAGGTTCGGTTAGGGTTAGGTTTGGTTAGGATTAGGTTCGGTTAGGGTTAGGGTTGTAACTGAACCGAGCTCTAACTAAACTTAACCCTAACTGAACCTAATCCTAATCAAACCTAGTCCTAACCGAACCTAGGGCCTGATACTAGACATTATCTCATACAATAATATTTTTTAGCTAATCAAGCCTCAGGTAAATCGATAATTGTAGAAAGTAATCGGAACTGAAAGAGTATATACTTCGAATACCACCAACAAATATATTAAGATATATGCAACACATAAAACATGACTAAAATCGCTAAAAAATTTTTTAAAGTAGACTTTCATACAATATTAGCCAAAATCAGTCCAATTATTTCAAATATATAACATTCAAAGAAGTAATCTCTTGTAACCAGATAGCAGAAATTACTATCTGACTCAACAAAAAGCTAACCTCGATCGCTCCGGCAGAAACAGATAAAGTGTTTACCACATTTGAAAAGTTATGAAGTTGAGTGAAAACAATTTCGTATGAAGTAGCATCAGCTACAGTTGACAAAGACACAGTAACAGAACTGCATGTTACAGTCGAAATGGTCACCACAGGAGCTGCAACAATCAGACAATAGCAGTTACTTTTACCATTGACGCATAACGTCAACGTGTATGCCAAGACTTAAGGAGAAAGTATAGGGTCAGTCATCAGCACATACAATAGCATAACATTGCCAACCACTGATATGAAAAATCAACCCTTTTTTACATATAATTCCTACCGCTGAATATTAGCAATCAGTTGTTTGATGTGTATAACAACCTTGATTCTTAGAATCTCTGATTAATAAAACTTGCAGAAAATATACGAGCAAATTTTATTTTTTTATATATGCTGTGTGAGATGATAAGGTTAAACTTTTGCAAATACATTTAATAATACAGTACCAACATATAGCGTTGAGCTTTCAGATAAGCTTGCTATTATCTCAACTGAAGATTCAGACACGCTTTTGCCACAAAATTGCGAACAATTGTGCTCTGTTTTCATTTCAAGTTCAAGAAACTAGTAATTAAAAAGTTGTAAGAAGTGGTTTAAAGCATGAGCACATGCGTCTGTTTGAAGAAATTGTAGGGCACAAAAAATACAAAATAGTTCAAATTCAGATTCTTTTTATTTCATTGAATTCACAATAAAATTAATGTTTTACACAACTCACATAAATCAATATTGCGACAGCTTATGCACGTATACGGTGCTGACATGCACTTTACGCAAAAATTTCAACAAAATAACCACCCGTTTTCATTTTATGGGCGATTTTATACTCGTTTTTAGCCCACAATTTTTTTACTACAAGAAGAATCGCCTGAAGTCAATTTGGGCTACTGTGACGTAACAATTGAAATTTAGCACATAAAAATGTATGTGCGCGCTCATGCGCATGTTTTGCAATGTTCGTTTGTATCACGTGCGCATTTACTGCTTGTGTTTGATCTTTGATCGAAGCAGCAAACACTCTGACAATAGCATCAGCTCAGTTGCAGAGCAGTTATCGCAGTGGTTATTGCTTACGCGGTGCAATGCAGTTGCCTTTAGGAGCTGGTTTCCAAGAGAAGTAAGTTTTTTTCACAAAAATTTCCCACTTTTGCTTTGCGTTCTCACTTTTCGGAAAACGAAATGTACAAGCATCGCACGATGTTTGGATGCAATACTTGACAACGCAACGCAAAGGCATTTTTTATTTTATTATGATCTGTCGGAATTCATGATTCCGTCGACGCATCACAATGGGCTGTGACGTCACAATGCTGACAGGTATAAATCAGCTGAAAATGCATTGGTTTAGATAGGACTTTTCGACAAAAACAACGCCTAGATGAATTTTTCGGAAAAAATTCAAATGGGGTGAAGGCAAAAGTATTGAGGAATGTTTTTTCTTTTTTTTTTTATTGTTGCAAAAAGTAATAATAAAATGGGTATCAACACGAAAACAACACTATACTATTTTCAAAGTCTAATAATTAAGGCATTACAAAATAACGTTGTTAAGCACATACAGGTACAGTAGTAGCACGATTCAATAGATATTCCATTTTCGAAAATGTTTTTTCAAATCCCCATTACGTTTAGCAATCAAATATTCTGTTTTTTTTTTGCAAATTAATGGTGCTTATAAATAACATGATATGTGGTTTGGTTTTTTCAATTTTACATCTATAAACCAAAAATCTTGCATTGAGTAAAAAACAATTAATCAAATCCGTCTTAGTACAATTTTCTAATTGAGAAACGTTCTTCCGATAAACATCCTAATTTCTGTGTATTATAGCATCGTCTGTTCGCATTGACAATATGCTGTCACTAGTTGGGGTAACTGCTCGGTTACTTTAAGAAAACGGCTACAAATTAAACAGAATACTCTCATTCGTATTATCAACAAATTTCGAATTTACCAAACTAAATTAAAACCGCTATTTGAAAAACTGAATATTCTCAATATAAACGCGATTCACCAACTTGAAGTTGGCAAATTCATGACAAAACTACTGAATAAACAGCTTCCCGATTACTTCTCCAGCTTATTTTTTTTGACATCTTCCTTTCACTCCTTCTTTACTCGTAGCGTGGCAAATACCAACTTTTTTCTTAGTGGAACTAATTTAAACAAAAGTGATAGATCAATAAAAATTGTAGGTCTTAAAATCTGGAATAACCTTCCTAATACGATTAAAGAAAAATTTAAAAAATCCAAGTCCTTTAAAAGTAAGTTAAAAAAGCATCTTTTGATTACACAAGAATTTTGAATAGTAATGTATATATGGATTATTTGTTGTTATGTCATTATCATTTATTCTGTTAAATGCATATAATGTGTACTTACGTTTCTTTTTGGTTTTTGTTTTGCTTTGACTTTTCTAAAGGTACCGTATTTCGTTTCATTCTATGTAAGCTTTTCGTGTCTTTAATAAATTTTGTGCGCTTTTTGTGACGTTTCTGCTGGTGAGGAGATGCAGACTCGACGACTTTCAGCTGCTATAGCTGTCATGGTCTTTCGCATCTCCTCACGGGACACTATTTTTTTCTGTTTTATGAAGCGTAATTTATTTCAATAATACTCTGTCCGAAAAAATAAAAATAGATGAATGAATGAATCTAACTCTTGAAACCCAAAAATTTTGTTAAAATTGCAAAAATCTATGTACCGTTTGAAATGACAGCATATGCAAGTAAAAACTTCATACCAAAACTGATCTACAACTGGACAAAAACAAAATAAATGCAAAATTGTTTCAATGCTTTGCGCACAAAATGAACAAAAAGGCGAATCCCTAATGCCAAAACCATGCAATTGCACATTAGTTACAATAGATTTAATTTTATTTGACAGGATCGTAATTTAGTTTCAGTAGTAAAGAAATAATTATTGCAATAAATGATTCTCAACTTGATTGCTCTACTATATAGTCAAATCATTTGCCCATCGAATTTGATGTTTTATCGGTCCTTCGTGATTACCAGTTAAATGTAAATAAACGCTTTTAGTGGAAACCCAACTATCTAAAGATTTTTCGACTATAACAACAGTCTCATTAGCCTTGCTACGCACAGCCAATCCAATCTACACTCATTCCAGACTGTAAAGATTCTTTTTTTGCATTGCTTTACCTGGACATCTCGACTTCGTCTCTTTTCTCGGTTGTGCCCTATTTTTTGCAAGCGACTGGCCCCAAACAACCATACCCAGTGAAAGAGCCTATCTAATAGCCCATAACTAACTTACCGGTAGCCTAACTAGCCCACATCACTACAAGCCCCCGCGGCAACCCTTTCATTTGCAGCTGCAGACGCGTATTATTTGCATTTTGCATTTATTTATTTTGCATTTTGCATTTGCGTATTATTTGCATTTGTATTATTTGCAATTTGCATTTGCAGCTGCAGACGCATTTGCAGCTGCTGACGAGACTTTTGTTATAGTCGAAACATTAATTTGTCCCTTGCAAATTTCTCATCTAAATCATAATTGATGACAGAAGTGGATGGTTCAATTCCCACCTGTATGGGGGAGTACCATTTTCCATTCCATTAAAAGACTGTACTCTTATTGTTGGACCTATTCTTACCCTGACACATTGGGCTTTGTTGTTGGCTGATTTTGCTGGTGTCTATGGGAGAAGTAAAGAATAGAAGAATTCTATTTGACTTACAGATCCTTCTTTGTATCATCTTGCTGGATCCTGTAACTGTACATGCATTTCGACAAACGTACCGGGATATGGATGTTTAAACCACCGATAAGCGCTGACATTCACTGTGTTTTCTGGGCTGCATGCGCAGACACAGTGCCTGCCTTGTCCCCCGCTTTTTCACGGGCGAACGGGTTGGGCAGAGAGGTTTTTGCAGGTTTTGATAACTGGTATAATTACAAACCGTAAACAAAAAATTCCTTCTCAGGTTACCGAGAAAATTATGTTTAAACCAAACGGTCGTTTCTATTCTTTTCGATTGTTTACGGGGAATAGGTGACAAGATAATCCAGCATGTACTAATTCCTTGAAGGTTTTGTTTCAAATGTTCTTCTTTGAGCAGAACGAGTAGAGGCTTAGATTTGGGAGGTTGTAGTTCTTTTGAAGGTTAGAATTTTTTTTTTTTTCAGGAAGGTGGGAGGTTGCTACGCTGCACTGATGAGACCATAATAAGGTCGAAACGCGTCTGCAGCTGCAAATGAAAGGGTTGCCGTGGGGGCTTCTAGTGATGTGGGCTAGTTAGGCTACCGGTAAGTTAGTTATGGGCTATTAGATAGGCTCTTTCACTGGGTATGGTTGTTTGGGGCCAGTCGCCCGCAAAAAATAGGGCACAACCGAGAAAAGAGACGAAGTCGAGATGTCCAGGTAAAGCAATGCAAAAAAAGAATCTTTACAGTCTGGAATGAGTGTAGATTGGATTGGCTGTGCGTAGCAAGGCTGACGAGACTTTTGTTATAGTCGAAACATTAATTTGTCCCTTGCAAATTTCTAAAGATTTTTGTTTCACAATATTCAAGAAATCAACATTTGTATTATCAGTCAGAGTAGACGATGCTCTATTTTCCCAAGTTTCCAGTGTAGCCAAATACAATGTTACGTAATCCTTGTTTGTTTGAGAATCGGAAGTAATTGGAAACTTACAAGCAAGATCCGAAAAGCGCATGTAATTGCCATTTCCATTAAGCAGCTGTGCATGAAAATAAATACCAGCATTAATAAATTTTGAAATAAATTAGGAATTACGCTTATATTTTACGTTTTTTTCAGCCATAGAAATATATTTTCTTCAGTATTGTAAGGAATTAGCGTTTTAGCTGCCTGAATACCCGTCTTCAAAAAACGAAACGGAATGAGTTTTCGCAGTAAACGATGTTGCAAGGTCAAATTAGAACTTAATACGCATTGTAATACACAATCATTAACACGAGACTTTTCAACGTCCTTCCACAAAGGCACAGTTGAGTCATTCAAAAAAGCTTGCATGAACTTAAAATGCAACGCTGTTATAAAAGCTGGTAAATGTAACATATTTGCGCCACCTAATTCAACACTCGTAGTAAGGTTTACTCTGCTAATTCTTTCCTGCATGAGAGTATGAAAGGTTCGTAGATGCGAACCTCTCATATGTAGGTATGTCTACCTGACATCTTGGAGTAAGAGCAAGGGAGCATCTTAACTTGACTGATCAGCACAAAAATAGCGCCATAAAGGATCACTTCATGTTTTGTGATGTTTGCTGTGAAGCCTGCAAAGCCCAACTTTCTGCTGATAACTTCAAGATTCTGAAGAAATGCCGGTCAGATTTTGACACCAAGATTCAAGATGCTCTCTACATCAAAGAAACCCACCCTAAGCTTAACAAGCAGTTATATGCTCATGGTGCTTCTTTCTTATTGAACATTTTCTAACCTTATATTACTGATATCTTCTGGTTTCCTTACATTCTTTCTCACCGGACACCATTTTTCTATTTCATTCTATAGCTTATTACCTCTGCGCTGAAGTCCTTACGTTTTTGCTTATAATTTTCTTAATTTCTTAGACTGAGCTTAATTTTGCATCTGCTTTCTTCTCTGGTTCCTATGCTTGACTGACATTATTGTTTATCTATAAATTGTTCAATAATTTTTTGTTTTATTTCCTAATATATTGATTTATTTGTAATAACTGTATGGTTTTTTAGATGTCCTGATAAAGGCTAGTTGATTTAGCCGAAAACGTTCGACTTTTTATTGTTTTTTTTTTTAATGTTGTTTAATAAAAATGCAAAATGCATTTAAAGTGTTGCTCTTCACCATATTATGGTATAAAAAATCTACCTCTCTACCGAAATTATATTTTGTTTTGGTTTTGTTTTTTGTATCGGTTTATCAAATGTTCATTATACTTTTGAGAATACGCCGAAGCGTATGATGAGTTGGGGGCCCATCTTCGCGACTTTGTGCAGGGGAACACAGAAAAAATGTCGCAGCAGTGGTGAGCCGTTGGCAACGCTGTGTCCGATTTCACCGGCCCGGAAATCTTACCCCAGACCTCCCGCGCTAGATGCGATCTGACAGTGGCGTTGGAAGTACTTTTAAGTAGGGAGGGGCTCAAATTTGTGTTACCATACCAACGTTTGGGGGGCTTCGCCTCCCAAACCCCCTCCTTGTTATCGCAACATACATCATGCGTAAAAAAAATTACACGTTCATTTTTTCTTCTAGCAGTTTTTGTACTTTGCAAGATGCAGTTTCGCTTCATGGAAGCCAAAAGCTGAGCGAAAGAACTTCATAAATTTCGACTAAGCCTTCATGCTAACTACTCAAACAATATTGCTTCTCAGTAAGTTGATATATTATATTTTGTACTTTCTTCTGGTGGTTTTACGACTGCGTCAGTGCTCGCGTACAATTGCTCTCAAAATTACTTACTCTTACAAAAATGTATGCAGAAGACACATCACTCATAAGTTTTGTGCTTAATTTCAAGGGCTGAAGGGAGGGCTCAAAATTTCTATGGGGGGGACTGAAAAAATTTATGGGGGACTTCAGCTCCCCTCAGCCCCCACCTTTTAACGCCCTTGCGATGTGGTTAACCACTACGCTATTCCGGCCGACGTAACGGTTTTATGATCTTGGGAATTACAAAGTGTTTTGAGTAACGTTGCTTGCATTGCAAAGTTTGTGATGATTTAAAAGTTGTTGCTTGTAGTGTGCCGCAGCTATATCAAAATTTTTAGGTGTGCCCTGACAAAAAAAGGTTGAACAGCACTGGTCTAGAGAAACTGGTAATTAAAAATAGGTTGTGTTTAATAAAATACTTAGTCATGCTGTCCATAGCATAAGAAACTAGTTTTTACCCTGAAGTAATATTGTAATAAATGGACACCGCTCAGTTGTAAGCACTTGAACATAAAAATTACTTCTTTTCTATTTTCCAAAACCAGCTATTCACGTATGGTTCACGTTTTGCAGCGACAGCGCCTGCAACTGTAAAGTCGCTGTATGGGGCGGACGGGCTGTCCTTACCACTACTCCAATGCGATCGAATGGCGTTTTTCTTTCCCTGAGCGTTAATTTTCGGGTTTCGTTCACATTTGTAATATTCCTCAATACTTTTGCCTTCACCCCGTTTGAATTTTTTCCAAAAAATTCATCTAGGCGTTGTTTTTGTCGAAAAGTCCTATCTAAACCAATGCATTTTCAGATTTATACCTAGCAATGTGACGTCACAGCCCATTGTGATGCGTGGTCGGAATCATGAATAGTGTAGTGATTAGCCCAGGCGCAGCAGGGAATTTTGATAGGAGGGGAGCAAGATAAAAACAATTATGTAAAGCTTGTAAAATCAAACAGGCAGTGGCGTACCGGACCAGCAATTTCGGGGTAGGGAGGTCAATTTATTTCTTCTGCTAGTCGACCTCCAAAAAAATAAGTTTTTTGCAGCCGAGTTCTAGTAAAGAATCTTCACCGGTCGGCTTCCGAAAAATCGGATTTTTAGTGGTTAAAACTACCCTCTGTTGCCTCCCACACATCCGCATATTAATATTGGTACAATCTTTTTGTTTTTTTTTACGACGTCTTAAGAAAACCATGCCTCCCCTGACCCTTGGTGTTAGCGACATCGCTTCCGGTGCCGGGAGGGGGTTTAACAGCTGGATTTCTGGGCTGGTCAAACGTAACACAGTGCTCTTATTCCCAGCGGCTCGCCACCGCTGCGATGTTCTTTCTGTGAGCCCAGGCGCAAAGTCGTGGGAATACATACGACTACCAGTACAATAAAATTTTTATTTGACTGTGCCACTGCCATCGACCAAATGTTAGTGTGATGATCGTTTTTTCCGGACTTTACTAAATACCGCTATAGCACTAGTAGGACTAATTGCACTCATAGGACTAATAGCAGCAATATAGGACTAACAGCAAAAACAGCAATATGCATTGGACTAATAGCAGCATTATGGGACTAATAGCACTAATAGGAGCAATATGCATTGGACTAACAGCACTAATAGGACTGATACCGTAGCAGCATTACGGGACTAATAGACTGATAGCAGCATTATGGGACTAATACAGAGGTTACCAACCTTTTGCTTTCTGCGTACCACTTCTGGACCTTTTCTGCAGCTGCGTACTACCTACCTTTGATGAATACCTTTTGACCATAGCAACATATAAGAATTGTGCTGAAAGGTTCACTTCACATGCAGAAACGAATATGGGTAATTAAATTTATTTCTGATTATAGGGGGATGTTGCACCTATGGGACAAAAATCGTGTTTTTTGCAAACCATCAAAAATTTCACATTTTTCGTGAACAAAACTTACTAAATAATAAAGTTTGGTGTCTTTGTTGAATCTTAAAAATCAAAAAGAGCTTGAAACTTGCCTTTTTCTTAGGTTTTTTGAGTCATCAATGTCATCGATCAGATGTCCCATTGGTAAAGCACATAAGGGACCAATGGGACATGGTCATTGCGTCTATTGTCTTAGATAGGAAATATAGTTTAAACTTACTGTAGGTAAACATTTGTGATTAAACTGAAATTAAACACTACTTTGCGATTACAGCTCACATTTTTAATCATAATCATAACAAAATCGGAGTCTACTCATGTATTTATGCAATTGAAACACACATGATTGACTGATGTGTTTCGTAGCCCTTACACTCCAAAAGCGCTGTCTTCAACATCAAACTTAATAACTCCTGCTGAGCGCTTGGTAGTAGCAGTAGACATTGGCGTGGGCAGAATTTTCATTACGTCGGCAAGGATTATCGAAGCGAGGTCTTCGATTTCTGGATAAAAAAGCCATCCTTAATTTTCAAGGAGCGTTTCAAAAAAATTGCTTCAGAATCTCCATCTTCGTCCGGACCATCAATTATCTGAGCAAGAAAATTTTTCCACTCGCTGTCCAACGAATGGACTTTCACAAGCACAAAGCCATTAACTTCCAGATTGCTCACAGGTACGTTATTGTTCTGGCCACTTAAATTTTTGCCAGAGTCCTTACCAACAATAGGAGCGATCCCATCATCATATTTACGATGTACCAGTAGCATACGGGTATCAGTAATGAAGTAATGCGTTATTGTTTAAAATTTAACAGCAAGGAGTATTCCATTACATTTTGATTGCGTGAAGGCACTTATGAGACAGTGTCCCAAAGGTCAATTACTGAAATGTCTCATTGGTCCAATATCAGCTATTGTTGATCAAACCAGTTTTATTTCTTTAAGCTCACAATTTTGGGACTCTAACTTTTTTTATTACAAAACTTCTTTAACTGACCAATCTTTCACAAAAAAACTTGCTTTTAGGAATAATTCTTCATAGAGAAAACTAAAATTGTTTTTTACCACTAATTTTTCTTTTTTATCTCAAAAACCTATTCTTAAATCTTGCCATTTAAATATAAAAACCACGAGCTGGCAAGTTAGTTTAAGACGAATGCAATATCAAACTCCGCTCTATAACGGAGTTGTTTAAATTTTATTTTCATACGATTTCGAAATATAGCACTGTCCCATTGGTGCTCGTGTGCCATAGGTGCAACATCTCCCCTACTCGCGGTATTACCTTGAAGCACATAGCAAGTAACACTGCGGCTTAGCATCTGGGCAACATAGCTTTGAACTTCGAAGAAATCCCATTATTTGGAATCATTATTGCGAATCGAGCTTTTGGATGAAGGTAGTCTAAGGGTGGGCAAGATTTTCATTGAAAGAGCCACTTGCAGAAAAGCAGAACAAACGAAGATTTGCCACAGGTGAGTCACAGAGCAACAAAAAAGTCTTCGACCAGACGATCACACAAGAACTGGAAATGAGAGATGTAAATCCAATTGCAAAAAAAAGTCTTCGGGGTTCCTCACAAAGAGCTGAAGAGCAACGTCTTGAGGGTCAAAAAGCCGCACTTTGCCCACCCTTGATGTAGTCATGCTCCCGGGCCCCTGAAGATAACAGTTACTGTGAGTCATTAATCTCAACATATCTGACAAATAGGAAAGTCGAAGAATAAAGTTTGTGCCTTCTAAAATCTTTTGAATTTTGTAATCTTTTGTTTGGAACTGAAGCAGCTTCTTTTGCAACACAAATGACGCATCCATAAGTGTATTCCCTCGAGACCTCACTTCCGTGTAAAGCAGCAGTGACATGTATTCTGATCTGTATGGTGCAGCTTCGTATGATGCTTTGCGAAGTCGTTGCTTCTGAGATATCCAAGAAAAGTTTAAGAAAGTAGCGTGGCAACTGGCAACGCACAATTTTAAAGCGAAAACCTCTCCAATATGGGTACTTTAGACAGCAAAATTTTGGGGAGGTTTTGGCTTTAACCTGAATGATGAATGCACAAGTTTACGAAAAATTTTCACACCCAGTCTACGTTTATTGCTACTTTTGTTTGAAATACAGAACGTTTTGCAAACCCACTGAGAAATGTAGCTTGTATGCTTTCCTACTGCACCATACCCCTGGATATGTTAGCTAAAACCGTGAAACTCAAGTAAAGAGTAATTTTTAGCCCAGAGTTCACCATTTCGATGAAGACGAAATGAGCACAAAATCGTGTCCGAAAAAACTTGTTTTACCGGTTTGGTTGATCCATAGATTCACCTCACCATTTCAATTTCGCCAGCTACAATATTCGATGGTGTTGCAGCTTGCTGCTGCAGAAAAAACAAGAAAAGGCCCGCAAGCAAGCGAGCTATTGGCAATGCCCATATAAGAGTATGCTACGTCATACCATAGTCTCAGCACATGATTATACTCATATCTCTTGCCAGCGATGGCGGAAGACTTTCTAAAGTGGGGGACCCAAAACCAATGACCAGATTTTCTTCACCTACAAATAGGGCGGGCAGTGACGTAGCGAGAAATTTTAAAAGGAAGAGGGCATAATTTCCACGTTTTTTTCCAGCGTGTTTTTTTTGGCAGAACTAATTTGCAGCTGATTAACAAACAAAAAAAGTTCTAGGGGGCTCCGGGGACATGCTCCCCCGGAAAATTCTTGAAAATTTACATGCTGTAGTGACTATTTTAGTGCTTTTTGAATGGTTTTCAGGCAAATTTTGTTTAAATTTTATCACCCTAATTTTGAATGCTTCGCCAAATACAATACATTTTGTTCGCAGATTTTGGATAAAGCGTGCTAAAAGCGCAAGGTTTATAGTTATCGAAGAGATTCAAAATTATAGAAAAATTGTATGCATCAAAAACATATTGGAAAATGGCTGGTGGAAGGATGCATATTGCATATCCCTCATCCTACCCTTATGGATTTGCCCCTGGCCATAAGTTACAAAAACCATCAAAAGAATCTGGCGTATTGCACTCACTTGGCACCAATAATGTTGTTCTTGTTTACCAAAAGACAGAGTTAAAAAGGGGGGAGGCTGGCACAATAGCACCGCTCTTAAATACGCTCCTGAGAGCCGGATTTAGACAATTGGAGGCCCTAAGCTATTTGATCACACTGATTGAAACAGAAAAGGTCTTTACGTCCTCAGATGTCCTGTTTTCACTGAAAATATCGGTATAGTGAAGAGCAAAAAAAGATTATACACTAGAGATGGGCGAATAATTTTATTTATTTATTTAGTTTCATATTTATCCTCCTATCACGAGAAAGCAATCAATGCGCTATACGAGCTCGCTTAGGAGTTGCCAGCCATCTGTGTACCACACCAAGATGGGGGAATCCCGCTAAGTGCTTTTCCCAACGGCACAACAAGTAAACTTGCCGGCTTGTTCTCCACACTGTCCCTTTAATGCTGAGCGTCAAGCAGGGGAGCTGTGAATACCAATTTTAAAGTCATTGGTTTGACCCGACTCGGAATCAAACCCGAGTCTGCAGCTCAAGAGACAGACGCTCTATACCACTCGGCCGTCTGATCTGTTAATTATTATAATAATTATTCGTTAAAAAGTAACGGTTGACAAGAAGTAACAGATGTATTCGTTTGTTGTCTACAATACAAAATATTCGAAATGAAAACCAGGCGAAATGGAAATACTGGTTTGAACCGGTTTATGTCGCATTTTTTCTTGCTTTTCATTTCACCGCGAAAGCAGCGGAACTACAAATATCGTGGCTGAATCTATGATGTCATTATTTCGGCATTGACTGATTGCGATGAAGGCAATAGAAATGTCTGCGCTACAGTCAAATCTCGATACTATGCCACTCTTGATAGGCCTATTATGCCGCTTTTGATCGCCCCAACGAAATTTAATAAAAAATAAAGTTACTATGCCATCCCTTAGCCTAATCTCGATACTATGCCACGTGAGATTTATGAATGTTCAGTAAAAAGAGCCTTGTGACAAGTCAATGTACAACAGCATGCCATGTTTAGTTTTTGTACTGTGTAGCATAACTGCAGCTCAGAACCTACAGCACTTTCGAAGTCAAAATTTCGTTTCAAATTGAAATTTTTCACAAAATGTCAACTCAGAAGCGCAAGCAAACTGCCTTAAACCAAGCAAGAAAACGACTCCTACTTTCATTTCATAATGCTTCTGACTGCCAAATCAACAAATTTCTTCACGCTCGGTTGGCAAATAAAAGAGAAAAAATATTCGCTTGCGGTGTGTTTGGAATCGTTTGAGTCGAATCGGTGTAATGATTACTAAGTATCAGATAAAAATTCACAGATATTTTCTCTCTGTTTGTGAGCGTCACGCACAGACAAGAGAGAAAAAGTATTCACTTGCGACGTGTTTGGAATCCGTTTGAGTCGAATCCGTATAATGATTACTAAGTATCAGATTAAAAGTAACAGATATTGTCTCTCTGCTTGTGAGCGTCATGCACAAATAAAAGAGAAATAATATTCGTCTTCGCGTGGTATTAATTGTTTTGATTCTGCTGCTCTTCGTAGATTCGAATAAATTTTGCCACTTATGTCTCTGGCTAACCTATTTTCATGCAACTAATTTCAATTGTAAAGCAAAAAAGTTTTTGTGAGAATTCCGCAAAAACATCTTTTTTTGCATTTTTGAAAAATATCTCGCGTACCACTTGAAAAGCTTCCGCGTACCACCACAGGACGGTTGGGAACCCCTGGACTAATAGGACTAATAGCAGCGGTATACATTGGGCTAATAGTACTGTTATGCGTTTGGTTTTAAACTGGTAACACTGCTAAAGGACTAATAGCGCTGATATGGCAAATAGCACTAATAGCAACAATATAGGACTAATAGCACTAATAGCAGTAGACATTACTAAATGCCGCTATAGGACTAATAGAACTGATAGCACTAATAGGACTAGTAGCACTAATAGAACTAATAGGACTGATAAAACTAATCTGCTAATAGGATTAATAGAACTAATAGCACTAATAGGACTAATAAGACTGATAGGGCTAATAGCACTGATAGGACTACTAGCAGTAATAGTAACTGATAGGACTGATAGCACTAATAGTAGTAGGACTGATAGCACCAATAGGACTAACAACACTGATCTGCTAATAGGACTAATAGCTTTAATAGGACTGATGAGACTAATAGCACTGATAGGACTAATAGCGCTAATAGTAATAGGACTAATAACACTAACAGGACTAATAGCACTGATTTACTAACAGGCAGTGATGGAGTCGAGTACAAAACTTCCGAGTACGAGTACCGCAAAAAACTTCGAGTGCGAGTACTGATACTGAAAAATGTACTTGAGTGCGAGTACCGCAAAAAGTTCGAGTACGAGTACTTTTACAAATTTAGTGCAAGAACAATTTATAAGTTGTAACAGCTGAAAGTTTGTCGCAAAAACATAAACGAATACATTTTTTCAGAGCTTGGGATGGTGAGAAGGCGCGCAACTGTAGGTGACAATTTTCTGACGAGTATTGATAACACACAAAAATTACTATTATATTTTAAAACATCAGAGTGTGGACTGCCCAATGACCACTTTGGTAGGCTAACTTCGGTTACCCTTGTATTAATTATAAAGAACAAACTAGGGAGCGCCCAGGTTCCCAAGTTTGGTAGGCTTTTGGTCAAGATAGACTCTTCTGCATCGATTCCGTGATAATGATACGTCACTTAAATCCTCGAAGCGAGAATATCTTGCCTTCCCACAATGCATAATTAGAGTTACAGTCAGTGCATGAAGCAACGCAGTTTCGAAAGTAACGGGATATAAGACTTAAAGATTAGGAGAGGGTAGATGACAAGAAAGCATCGCAAAAAATAGCAATGCAGGGAATGGAGTAGCAATCCACAACCGGTTTCGCCATATTTCGCTATATATTATTATATTTTAAACAAATTAAGTACCTACGCAATTACACAAACCGATTGCCTTTACATAAATTCAAATATAAATAAATAAATGAGGTTATTTTCAAATTATATTTAACTGAAAATTCAACGGTAATTGAAAACGACTGCAAAGTGAGCTAGCGCTCTTCAAGTCAGCAGCCCCCCATTATACACAGTACGTCAAATGCGATCGACTCCAGCCGCGAATCGAACCCGTCACGTAGGATCTGTCACCTGAGCGCGGTACCGCTAGGCCATGTCGCTGCCAATAGAACATAAGGCTAATCATCAAAAGCATAAAAAATAAGGCTGCAATTTAGTATCAGCTACTTGTTACTATTACTACCAGTGGCGTTGGAAGTACTTTTAAATAGGAGGGCTGAAATTTGTGTTACCATACCAATGTCTGGGGGGCTTCGCCCTTTTTGTTATCGCAACATACATCATGCGGATCATGCACTTTATTTCAGTAAAAGTCATTGGAGATTGCTTGATAACTCAAGCTTTCCTCTAGTTAGCATAGACTCAGTAGCCAGATTGGGGTGGGTTTATAAACGTGTTAACCTCGCTTAAATGAGCTTATTATCCATTTACAAGCTCCTAGTCTCAGACTCCTAGTGGTTGAAGCGTATTTAGGGGGGCATTGTGCCATGCCCACCCACCCCCTTTTGACTCTGCCCTTTAGTAAAAAAGAAACAAAATTAATGGTGCCAAGTAACTGAAATGTGCCTTACTCTTATGATGGTTTCTGTAACTTATGGCCAGGGGCGGATCCAGGGGGGTAAGATGAGGGTTATGCATTAGGGTGATGACTAAAAAAGCTTTTTGGAAATTTTAATTTTTTGATGTGGGATGGGATGAACTTTTTTATATATAAAACGAAAATGGGGTTGATTTTTAATTTTGTTAAAAAAAATCCCCACCAAATGACTTTTTTGCACCTCATTTTTTAGCCATGTTTTTGCCAACTGTAAGTTGTTGCAGCGAATTATGTACTGATAAGTTTATAGGGACAATGCTCCTTGTTATTTGACGGCTTAAAAACATGTTCACAATGGACAATCAGGGGCGGAGATATAAGAAATTTGGTGTTCAACTAACAAGCATCGCCTTCTAGCAGAGGAATTGAATATTAACTGTTTCAAAGAGTACTAGAGCGATTGAGATAATTTTTAATGGTGTTAATCCATTTTTAACCATGAGAAGTTCATTTATGCACTCAGATAAGAAGTAATTTCTGCTACTAGATGGCAGCAGCATCATTTTTTACATTTTAATGAATATACTTTCTACTGTACATGTGTGATTTTTTAAATATTTTCATTTCGACCTCATTAATAGAAACACTCATGACGATAGGTACTACCAAATCTATTGAAAGAAAACAAACAACTTGCGCATTCAAAATTTCAGATACAAAAACTTGCCTAAAACAAACTAAAAACGATCACAGTTCACTTTCAAAACACTAAAAACTTGCTATTAAGATGGCTTGCTGCACAAAAGAAGTTTAAGTGTGAAGTATTTTTCATTAGTACACTTTTTATGCAGCTCTTCCATTAATTTCCCTGCTCTTTCAGCGATAAAATTTTTTCATCAAACTTACAACTGATGTTACGAATTGGATGGTTCGATTTTCAGTTTTTCACCTCTATGGGGGGAGTACTATTTTTCATTCGAATAGAAGATAACACTCCAATATTACATTAAAGAATGACTTCATAGTAAAAGATCTTTTATGCCATCAGGGCTTCCGTTCTTCTCTATTATGAACTAATCGATTGCTGTTGTACCTACTTTAACCCTGACACACTGATGGACTTTGAACTTGGCTGGCTTTGCAAATGCAAATCAAAGACGAGCAGGATACAGGAATTTCCATTGAACGAAACCTCCATCGTAATGACATTGGAGTTTTGTTTTGCAAGTTCTGAAGATTGTGTCCTCTTACTGGATCCTGTAATCAGAAATTTGGATGGAGTTTTGGCATTTTTCTACTTTTTCAACTTACCCGGAGAATAATGTTGGAACTAAGCGTTTATTTCTAGCTTTTTCGATATGTTTGCCTTGTGACATCTTAACCCTTAGGCTACCCTGCAAATCTTTTTGGGTAGTAGAAGTCCGTAAAAGTGGGTAAAAGTGCCCAATACCCAATTATTTATGATGCAGTACCCAAAAATATTGGGCAAAAACGTTTTTACCCAAGAGCACGAAAAAATTATTGATTCAAAAGCTAAACCCAAAAATTTTACTTGGGTAAGCGAAACATAATTGGGTTAAAATTGACCACACCCAAAAACCTTCGAAAACGTAATTGGGTTGTTTTAATTTTTGCCCAACTCTCAATTTTGTGTACCTAAGTAAATTAGTACATCGCCGGAGATTATTGTACTTAGCTAATTATTACGCAACAAGTTAAAAATTCAAATTCATTCTGGGGTGAGAACCTAAAATGGAGATGATATAAGCAGTGGAGGGATTCAAATTTTCTGTCAGCCGCTTCTATAATTACAAAAGTTTTACTTTTGGCCGGTTCTATTTTAACTAATGGTACAATTAGGGGTATCAATATTGAGATATGAAGCAGCTTCTAATCTACTCCCAGCAGTGCAAATATCATTCAAGATTATCCAGTCCAGATGTCCAATTTTTGCGAGCCGCACGTCTGTTGGATTTCTGCATTCATGCACAATTCTTGTTCACACATAAGCTCTTATAAAACGGTTGATGAGTGAACAAAATGACTTTTAGGAGGCTGGTAACGATGTTTTCTGAAGTTAAATGCTTGCCATTTAACCAAAAATCTCAAACAGAAGTTTGATTTGCCACGTGGTTTACTATCGCGTTGTTACATATAAGCATTTATTAGAAAAACAAATTTATAAATTGAAAAAATATTGGGTATTTAACTCCCAAAATGACGTATTTGCGTAAATGCCACTAAAGAAAAATTATTCATCATTAGTTGTTTTATATATGAATCAAGAAGTAGTACATGTGAATCTGCTGAAGTAAGAAATGCGCATAGGGAACAATCCAGGACAGTCGCATTAGGCGCAAGAATAGAGTTAATGTAGATCATAAAATCCCGAGACTCACAGTTGAGTCTCAATAATGAGTTATACTTCACTTTCGTTTTTTTGGGTTGATGTTGGCAGTTTTGGGTGCATGAATTAGGTAAGATATACCCAATTAAATAAGTTGGGCGTCTCAACGAGTCTACCCAATTTATTACCCAAGTTTTTTGGGTAGTCACTACCCATTTTGGTTTGCAATGTACCTTCATCATTCCCTTGATTTTTATATTTTAAACGTTTTACCTTGAGAAGAATCAGTAGAGGCAAGAATTAGGGTTTGTAGTTCTTTTGAAAGTGAGGAATTTTTTTTAAAGGGATGGGAGGTTGCTACGCTGCACAATGCACAAATAAGACCATAGCTGGGTCGAAGCGCGTATGCAGCTGCAAATGATTCGGTTACCCTATGGGCTTGTACTAAATAATGAGGCTACCGGTAACTTAGTTGTGAGTTAGACCTTACAGGCTTTTTCACTGGAAGTTTTTGTTTCTGGCTGGTTGCCTACTAATAGAAAAGAACCTCCCAGAAAAGAAATGAAGTTGAAAAGTTTAGGTTGGCACTGTAACAAAGAGTCCTTACAGTCTGGAATGACTCAAGTCTGAATTTGCTGTGCAAAATAAGGCTGACGAGCAAGGGCGTTGGAAGGTGAGAGCTGAGGGGGGATGAAGCCCCCCCTACATTTTTTCAGTCCCCTTAAAAATTTTGAGCCCCCTTCAGCCCCCCCTTTCAAAAATTTATAACTGCAGTACACTCTATTGCTGCATATTGCTCTTCAACGATGGCTTATGGGGCTTATGGCATCACTTGTTATCAGTGGTGTAAAGTAATGAAATACTTTTACTTGAGTAGATTACTTGAGCAGTTTTTTTCGGTAACGAGTACTTTTTTGAGTAGTTTTTTTTGGCTACTTTTACGTTTACTTAAGTACTTTTAGTATAAAGTAACTCTACTTGGGTAGTTTTTTGTTTTAGAAAAATAGAAGTAGTTTACTATTGTGGCAATTGAGTTACAGTCTTACCTTGAAATCCCTCGTTGCGCCTAAAATCTGTATTTACTCTCCAATACTCCATTATTCAACTCCATAACACTCGGTCTCGTCATCGCCATGGAAACTTCACTCCATGTGACAAGAATTATGCTGTCGCCTTTGATACTAAACGAAACGTCATGCAGGGAAGTTATAAATACCAATTCTTAAGTAATTGGTTTAACCCAACTCTGAATCGAACCCCAAGTCTACCGTTCCAGAAGCAGACGCTCTATCCAATCGGCCATCTGGGCGGTAATAATTTCTTTTGTTTCACCATTTTGCCACCTTCAAAGCAAGTCCATCATCGTCGCAGCGACAAGTGTGTAGTTGACACTTAACGTGTAAAAACGCTATACGAGTACTTTTACTTGAGTAGTTTTTAAATAGCTACTTTTTTACTTTTACTTAAGTGCTTTTTTTAGTCAATACTTTCTACTTTACTTCGAGTAGTTTTGCCGTCAGTAACAATACTCTTACTTAAGTACAGTTTCAAAATACTTTTTACACCACTGCTTGTTATTCGTTTCGTTTCTTCGTTGATACCATCAAACCAACATACTAACTTTTGCAACTTTGTGACAATTAAGGGTGAACAAAGTCGCAAAAACTGTTGAATTTTCTGGTAACTTCGTAAACAAAGCTCTTAGAGCTTTATTATGATGTCACAGTTAAATTTTCTCCAATTTTAAAAGGAACTTTTGGGCAAATAACTGTTAAATATTGTGTATTCAAGTACGTTGCCTGCACTTGTGTTGTTCTACACTGCTCACTATAAATGCTGAAAGGTTCGTCTTTTCTCCACCCGAGTTTTGAACTCGAGTATTTGTTTTTTCTTAGTACTAAATCACGTGATGCTCACACCCTGTTCTCTTCCGCAATGTATGAGTAATCACGCACTGCAACTAGGCAATTACTGCAAATTGTTGTACATGCGGTCTGGCTGCACTAAGTTCTACCGAATCTGTGCCACTTTTGAGTTTACGTGTCGACTTTAGCAGTGAAGCTGTTTTAGGAGGGTGAATATTTTACTTACCAGAATGCAGTGTTTTTATGAAGTTGAATTTACAGAGAATAGGTCCAGTTTGATTAAAACGTTATTTCTTTTAGCTTTTAGAAATTTTTAATTGAAGTGTAAGAAGCCTCCGATTTGAAGTGTTTTAATAGATGCTAAGCGTACCAGTGTATTTTAACGTTGAAATTGGAAATTCGCAGCGACGCACATATGAATCCTGACTCAAAACAGTTAAGGTAATGTTTTTTCTTTTTGAGCGAATTTAGCGTTTTGGGAATTGTTTATTTGAATGTTTGTGTATTTAGAAACCGTTTATGAGATAAAACCGAAACAACGAGAAGACTTTCGTGCTTGGCTTGAGACCTTATAAGTTCAAAGGAGTGTCTTGTTAATCGAAAGGCAAAAAACGCGTTTCAACTGGAAAAAGAGAAGGAATAGTTGAGACTAAAGTCGTCAGAGGACGTCCCGTGTTGGGGTCAAGGACTTAAAGGCAGTCCAAGGTTGACCGGAGGCAACAATAACAGCAAAACGACGAAACATCAATTCAGAATAAGGTAGCTTATCCTAGGAGCAGTGGCGTAGCAAGAAATGTTGAAAACATGGAGGGCATAGCTTTCACATGTTTTCAAGCGCATTTTTTTCGGCAGAACTAATGTGAAGCTGATATAAAAGCAAGAAAAGCTCTAGGGGGTCCCGGCCCTGGGGGTATGCTTCCTCGGAGAAAAATTTGAAAATTTACCAGCTGTAATGGCTATTTTAGTGCTTTTTGAATAATTTTCAGGCAAATTTTGTTCAAATTTTTGATCCTAACTCCGAGTGCTTTTCCAAATATGATGCATTTTGTTTGCACATTTGCGATTTTGTGTGCTTAAGGCGTAAGGCCTATTGCAATCGAAGAGGTTCGAAAATCAAAATTATAAAAAAATTGCATAGCTCAAAAATGTTTTTGAAAATGACTGGTGGGAGGATGCATATCCCTCATCCTGATCCTACCCCCTGGATCCGCCCCTGGCCATACGCTACAGAAACCATCAAAGGAGTTTTGCATATTTCAGTGAGGTTAGCACGTTTACAAACGTTGATCTGGCCACCGTGTGTTGTGCTAGCTAGAGGAAAGCTTGAGTTCATCAAGCACTGTCCAAGTAACTTTCACCAAGATAAAGTGCATGATCGAAAGATGCATGTTGCGATAAGAGAGAGGGGGGCTTCGCCCCCCAGACGTTGGTATGGGTAACACAAATTTCAGCCTCCCCTACTTAAAAGTGCTTCCAACGCCACTGCTGACAAGGTTTTTTAGCTTTTGCTTTTTATCATCCCACAACACTCGCTATCGACTTAAATTTTGATTTTTTATGGTAGCCGAACACATTTGTATATAACTCTTTTTCAAAGCAGTGTATGGCATTTGTGGAACCTAGATTTCAGCGAACTTTTTGACCTTTTCGCAAATGTTTCAAATTTATAAAAAGACATTTTTAATCACAGAATGCCGTAGCCATTTAAACAAATATATAAGCCCAAAAAAATTGGGTATTTTGAGATTAGTTTCTACTTGAATAAGATACCCCTGACGAACGCTACCAGGTGACACAGGCTGTCGTGTTTACTGATGTGCTGAAGTGAATATAATACCCTTTAACTTTGTTATTGAGCACTTTATCAGCTGTCCACTTGGCAGTTATTAGACTAGTTTACCAATAAATTGCAAAAAAAAGAAACGATGCTGCTGCCATCTAGTGGCAGAAATTACCTCTTATCTGAGTGCATAAACGAACTCCTCATTGCTAAAATGGGTATGCACCATTAAAAATTATCTAATCGCTCTAGTACTCTCTGAAACAGTTAATATTCAATTCCTGCACTAGAGGGCGACGTTTCGTATTTGGATACCGAATTGCTTTAATCTCCGGCCCTGATTGTCCGTTTAAAATCTGAGGCTGCAAACACTGTGGCTCAAGAATTATTTCAGTTATGGACGTGGAACGATGCTTGTTCGATCAGCGGAGATAGTGATTTTTATAACGACCAGAAGACTACCAGAGATTCAAAATGCACTGCAGTGACTGAAAAATTAACACCCAGTGAAGTAAAGTTCCAGCAAACGATTCTGTATTCTTATACCCCTACTATCAGCAAAAGATCCCGGCTGGACTTAGACGTAGTAGCTAAGGCAGACACTGAAACATTATTTAACGACAAATTCGATTATGGTCCTTATGTTCTTCGAAAGACTTGCCACTCAGAGTGATGACGAAGATTTACACCATAATCGTTCCAAATAGCCAAACTTCAATTTTATGAGCAACCAAATCATTAGCTTTGTTGTAGGCAAGAAACCAGGAAACTGTTGCATACTTTTCTACTCATGTTCATTCAGTAATATCTGCGTAACTTTAACAGCCTGGTATCTAGTTTTCATATTCAGAGTTTACTGCAAACTTACAGGTTACAAGACTTTGTAATATTACTACTGCATGCTTTGTAAAAAGAAACACTATATTTCTACAGAATTTGAAAAATAAGTAACAGTAGCATTTACAGTCTCAGCAAGTACAATATTTTCGGTATTGATAATTTTTTATGTTCTTCTGATGTACAGTATCTATGTTCTTCTGATGTATCAACCAGCTCGATTGTTGTGTGGTTTATATCTAGTGTAGGTAATATCATTCAATGAGATACTTTGGAGTACCAACTTTCAAATTTCAGAGTTTTCTTCACAATCTCGTAAATTTCAGAGTCATTGAATAGAAAAAGAACTTTTTCGTAACTATGTTTTCTTAAAACAATATAGAAGAGACATCCGCAATATAGAAGAGAATTTGTGACCTCACTTTTGATTTAAAATTCAGGTGAAAAGTTAGCAGGAACCAGTATGGGTATATGCTATGAAATTGGAAAATTGTTTATAGTCAAAACAAAATACACAATGGTTTCTGAAACATTTGAAAGATCAAAGACAAAAATATTTGTTGAATTGCCATCATAACAAGTTATATCAGTATAATATCTGTTAGAAAATAGAAAAAAAAAATGATAAAAATGCGTTTTTCCCTAATAACTCTTTTTTTGACCCAAATTGAAGAAAAAGTCCTCTTACGCAGATACAAACTAGGGTGCTCTGTAATTTTTAATGAAACTTTCAGCTTTCTACTGTTTAAAAGTAAGCAATTATGACAAATTTTGCAAAATTTGGGTCTGACAAACCACTAGAGGGAGGTAGCACAGACATTTTTGCCTGCAACCATGCAAAACCGCTGTTAAACAAGTTTTCAGACCAAATGCCAACTTCTTTGACCCCGGGGAAATTGATTTGAAACAAAAACTTTTTTTCACTTCACCCTAATCCCTATCTCCACCAACTTCCCCGACCCCAACATTCCTGGTCCCCCCAACTTTATCGACCCCACCCCCCCAATGTACACAACTCCCCCGATCCCAAACATCCCAACCCCCCGACCCCAACCCCCACCCCACCAACTGCAACTCCCCAAACCAAATTCTCCCGACCGCAACCCCCAATCCCATCCTCCGACCCCATTTTTAACTTCCCCGACCCTGACTCCCCCACCCCCCGACCCCAACTTCCCTGACTCCACCCTCGACCCCAACCTTCCCACCCCACCCTAATTCTACCCTCACTCCACCCCTTGAAACTAACCCCTTAACCTCAACTTCCCTTACCCCAACCCTAACTCTTTGACCCCAACCCCCAACTCCTCCTACCCCAACCCTTTTGATGCCAAATCTCCTGAACCCAACTGCCCTGACCCCAAACCCCCTCCCGACTCAACCTCTCTGACTGCAGCTACCCTCGACCCCAACCCTAATTCTCCTGACCCCAACTTTATGGCCCGACTTCCCCGACCCAACTCCATCCCCTCCTGACCAGCTCAACTTCCCGACCCCAACTCTCTCAACCCCAACCCTCGATCCCAACTCCCCACCCCGACCTCCCTAGTCCTAGTAATCCTATAAGTGCTATCAGTCCTATTACTATTAGTGCTATTGGTCTTATCAATCCCATTGGCAGATTAGCACTATTAGCCATTAGCCATGCCATTGGTTTTATTAGTCTTATCAGTCCTATTAGTGCTAGTAGTCCTATCAGTGCCATTAGTGCTACTAGTCATAATAGAGCTATTAGTCCTTTGGCAGTGTTACCAGTTTAAACCAAACACATAGCAGCCCTATTAGTGCTATTAGTCGAATGCATATAGCTGCTATTAGTTCTATTAGTCCCATAATGCTGCTATTAGTCCTATCAGTGCTATTAGTCAAATAACACTGCTATTAGTCCTATTAGCAGGGTTGGAGATCGATACCCAAAAAAGTAAAAAATAGTCGATATTTGATACCGGTAGTTTACAAAAAAGTAAAGAAATAATCGATTTCGATGGTATATAGTTTAAAAAAGTTAAGAATAAAGAATATTGTAATCCAGGGGTCGGCAACCTTTTGAGCGCAGCGTGACGTTTTCTGAGCAACTTTCATCAAACTTTCATCAAAACGGAGGCAACTTTCATCAAAACGCTGAAACCTATTCTGTGCCGTCAAAAGGAATTTGTCTACTCGCTGCAAATTCTCCGATATTTGAGTTGGATTCTAAAATTCATCCATATTCGACCAATCACAATCCGTCCGTCCTTTGACAACCAATCACAGCCCTTTTTCCTTTTTTGTAGCAGATTTTTCGATGAAGCTGATGATAATATACAGACCACCTTTTTCCTTCTCAATAAAATCTCGCGTTGAACCCAGAAGAGAGCGAGACGAAAATGTTTGGTTCAAAAACAGTCTTTTTCAAGACTACCGAAATTTAAAAGATGTTTTCGGCGCTTTTTAAATCTGTTTTGAAATTCTGTACCACCAAAAAGCTTTTCGTACATTAATAATACACCGGTACTGCGGACCCCTTAAGGACCCTTTAGCCCTTGCGGCCCCCTTAATATCATTCGCGGACCACGTGGGAGTCCGCGGACCCCAGGTTGAAAACCACCGGATTAGAGGACTAGACCTCCCTGGCCCCCCTTGGCGCCGGCAGGCTGCCAAGATTCTTGTTTTTATCCAGGATGGATTGGGGGGGCCATGGCCTCCGTACTCCCCCCTGGCTACGCCTATGATTCCACGTAGAATAACAATCTACAAGACAAATTTGCTCTATAACTGAATTATTTTTTAATCAGTTATATATAGGCCAACATTGTACGATACAGATTGAAGCTAGACGTCTTTTCACCTAAAAAGCGTTTCCCCTGCCCCCTGGAAATCTTCTGGGGGGGACGCGTCCCCCCCCCCCCGTCCCCCGGTTCCGCCGCCCATGGAGACAACTAAATGCTATGAGGGTATAAAATATGTTTTTAATTCCCTTCAGTATATTCAACATAATTGGAAAATATGTGGTGACTTGAAAATTGTTTCAGTCATCCTTGGGCTACAAACCGTTTACACAAAATATCCGTGCTTTCTGTGTTTGTGAGACCCCAGGGCTGATGATCGCCATTACGTGCAGATTAACTGGCCACCTAGAACAACTTTTTCACCTTGTCGTGAGAATGTAAAATCTGCTTGCTTGGTCGATCCCGAAAACATTCTTTTGCCACCTCTTCACATTCAGCTTGGTCTTATGAAGTGCTACATCAAAGCACTTGATAAAGACGGTCCAGTCTTTGGAATTTTAGAAGGAAATTTCCCTCGATCTCTGAAGCGAAGCAACGAGCCGTAGTCTTTGATGGACTACGAATTTGTGAACTGATCAAAGACGATGGTTTTGCTCAAGATATGAGTGTGTTGGAGAAGAGAGCATTGGACAGCTTTCCGAGAGTAATTTCGAATTTTTTGGGAAAGTATAGAAGCTTGGACTACGAAGAACAGGTTAAAAAACTACTGGAAATCTTTCGAACTCTTGCGGCCCAAAAGTCAGTAAAAATACATTTTTTGAGTTTACACCTGGACTACTTTTCTGACAATTGCGGTGACTACAGCGAAGAATAGGTAGAGAGGTTCCATTAAGACCTACGACAGATGGAAGAACGGTATGAAGGGTACTGGGATGTGAACATGCTTGCCGATTACTGTTGGTGCTTTCAATGAGATCTTTCCCGTTTCACACATAAGAGAAACTCTTTGAAGTGACAGTTTTAGTCAAAATAAATCACGTCTCTTAAAATCAGCTTTAATATATGTTATGTATCGGTAGTTCTTTTGAAGTTTTTGCTTAACTTGTTGTTAGCTCATGTTTACAAGCCATGAATGTTCAAAATTTGTGTTCTTCTGATTCAATAGGCCTATCTATAACGCTAATTCGCATATTGGTTTAGGTTTTTGTTGAATAAAGTTACATGTCAGGAATGAGCCGATTGGTTTGCTACTTTGCAAGTCGCTGTTTTCATTTTGCTGTGAAATTGTTGTAACCTTAGCATGCCCATCACTGCGAAAACCTTGCATTGTACAGGGAAGAATGGTATCGTATTTGCAAAAAAGAGCAACATGCGCTATCACAGAAATTAATTACCTTGCAAACAGTAATACTCAATAGCGTTCAAGAGCAGCAAATTTCAAAACGCAATGGAAAAAGAATTCGACCTGATTGAGAAAAACTAATAGCATATTTGAATTCAGCGCGAAAATTGATCTAAAAACAGCAAAAATATCCTTGACCTTTGAGAAAAAAGTTCAAACGCAGCACGGTGTTTTCAATGAATGTAGCGTCTCAATTGGCATTGTTACGTCGTAGTAGCCTAAATTGGCGTCAAAAAATTGTTTACTACGAAAATCCGCTGTTTTTTCAAAGCTCAATATCTCAAAAAATAATAGGAATTTTTTTGTTAAAAGGGTTGCATTTTGTAGAGAAAACAAAAATTCCTTCATTGTATACACCAAAAACATAAAAATTTTCGATTTCCGTGACACCCTTCTTTAAGAGGAAGAAGCTTGTAGGTTTAGTCATGTATGGAAATCGCGTGGAATCATCTTAATCTGATGAGCTAAAACAACAGAGAATAGAATTCCATATTAATATTTTTATGCTAAAAAAAAATCAGGATATCCTTTATTGGACAATGTCCTATCAATGTAGTACCATGAAGTAGGCGGACATAAATAGAATGGTCATACCAAGGAATAATAGATATTACGGGAACTAAAAGGGTCTCATGTGAATTGTGCCGCCTTTTATAGAATGTCCACTTTAAAGCGGGACTTTCCCATTGTTATTCAGACAGCGCGTAACACGTTATCGCAAAAAGCCACATGCTCGCATTGTTATAATAAGATTTAAACCGGTGACCTCAGCAGGGAAGTCCCGCTTTAAAGTGGATATTTCATACGAAGCAAGTTAATTCAAACGAGACCAAAAAAAAAAAACTGGGAGTAGGTGGAGATGGGTGGTATCGATATACTTGAATTCCTACACTTTTATTTTGATATCTGTATCGATTTAGTGCTTCGTCCAAATATTACGATGCGAGCTCGACCAAGCTAAACATTAATAAGCTACCGTATGTCCTGGGCATAAGGTAGGCTAGTCATTTTACCAGGGGCTTAGCCAGAAAAATAAACATTAAAAAGAGGGGAGGAATCAAAATATCAATCTTGTTTAGGTTACAAATCTTCGTAAGAATACCGGTATACAGTTCCCCTGTCCACATGTCCAATTTTGGTGGGCCTCAGGCTTGCAGTTTTTGCTGAATCATCATTTATGTGGGCTAACTTTTCGGTTTTCATTGGCCAGGAAAACAGATGGTTCTAAAAGCTCACAATAGGCTGCGTTTATAAAAGATGTAACAATTTGGTGCCCTTCCTAAAAAAACTTAAAATACGTCTCTGGCATAAAACGTTGACGCTTTATTCCGGGTCTAAACGTCTGACGTCTTTGTGTCTAGTTAACACTCAACCTAATTCAAATCTGCATCCTCCCACCAAAATTTTCTGGATTCGTTTCTGCTGTTAGGTAAGCTTTTTCAAACTTTAGCTCCCCCGAATTGAAAATTCTGGCTACGCCTTAACGCCTATGTATGAGCTGCTAGAATTAACAAAAGCCCTTACCGTTCCAGAGCGTTGAAAATCGAGAAATTTTAACCCTATTTCGCGTGGACAGACAAAAAATGCATGTGAAATTTTATAAAACTTAGTGCGCTAACTACAAGACATTTCGTTTTTAAATTTTATGACGTTTTCTGTTTTGGCATTTGACGTAATTTCAACAGCATTTTTTTAAGTTCCTATTAATGCAACATGTTGCAGGCACCGTACGAAAGTCGCACCGAAGAAGAACATCTTCCATCGCTGGAAACAATCTTTATCGAGATGAAGAGATTTCGTGAGTTACGGAAAAATAAAGATGATGTCTACAACAAAGTGATACATAATTTGGTTCAAAACGATGGACGTATGGATTTTGTAAATAACCAATAAATGCAAAACGTTCCATGAAGTTGTATTTAGATTATTAGGGCGCTGCTTCTATCAGTTATTAAATCTATGAATAAAAATTGCTGGTAACATGATGCTAAATTGAACAGTGCCTCTTTAACCACGAACCTCACCGCTGGTCACTGTGGAAAACAGATCAAGGACGTTTTTGCATATGACCGAGAACAGGATGAAATCGTAAAATGTTTTTCGTCATTTAGTCATGAAATAAGTTTTGTTAATGTAAACGCTTTTACTTTGTCCACATTTGCAGTTTTCATGGGTTTTAGGCCCACGGTTTTTGGTTCTAGGGCGGCATCACAATTTCATTTCTGGTGTCACAAGCACTTTTTGTAATTATGACATCGAAAGCTTGATTATGACGCTGAAACTAGAACTAAGAACTGCGAGCCGAATGCCCACAAAAATTGCACAAATATGTACAGGGTATGTACGACCTAACGGTTTAGGCCTACAACTACGATTGTTTTTGAAATTTACAGGATTACCAAAAAATGGATAATTAACATTCAAATGCCAGTAGCTTCAGGCGCAGTGTATCAGGCTATAATTCTATATAAAATGCCTGAGATGAAACTTGCCAAAAAACTGAAACAAGCACCATAGAATTATATAGTGTTCGTGGACAGACGTATTAATGTTTAGCGGCTTAGCCGAGTAGCCCAAGCTCTTAGCGGCAGCTTATTTAATGTAGCCAAAACGCATGTGTTAAACTATAGCACGCCTGTCTATCGCACTGTCTACTTTTATCGCTATGCCGCGCGAGGTTAATGATTAATTTTATTGATGTTTATCATTATTTAAAATTTTAGAACATTTTAGATTAACAGCTTGCGTTTTACAGCAGTGAAAACAAGATGCGAAGTCGAATGTTTAAAAAATGTGAAGTCCTTTAGCCCAGAACAGCGTAGAACCAAAGACCTATGAGAGCCGAAGCCTAAAACAACACGGTCTAGTATAAGGCCAAGAACTTTATAAACCTGTCCTTGATGAGGTCTTCGAGGTCAAGGACATCCTCGTGGACTACATCACCGAGCAACATTAATGATGACATTTATGCCTTGATTAAAGCATCATATGAATTCGAAAGATCTGCTGAGAGCAAGCGTGTTTTTATCTCGCATCATTCGTATGAAGTGACTTGAGGTAAGTGGGCCGTAAAAAAGTTGCCTGGCTCATCTTTCATGGTTTTAGAAAACTTGAACTTCATGTTGTGATGGTACAGATTAACGCTATTCGGTATAAAGTCAACTTTGCTGAAAATAATTGTTGCAAGTGATTACTTTGAGAATGGTAGGCTTACGGTATTATTTTTTTATATTGATTATATAGAAAGATTATGTTGTCCCCGCAACTCTATCACCAAACTTATCGTTGTCCGTGACCTGCAAAATTCAAACATTCAGTTAGCTGCCATTGGTGACTGGAGTTGATAAGTTATTTCGAATCTGACGCTACGACCGCTTATGTACTGTAGTAACATGCGTTTTGCAAGCGAAATATTTGCGTGATAGCATTTTCCTTGCATGGCTTGCATCATGTTGCTTAGTTCTAATAGAAAAAGTAATGAAAATGCAAATGCGTTAATATGCTTTACACCGCTCTAAGAGTAAACATGGCATGAAAACTATTGGGTTTGTGTTCCAATGACCTTTACAGTTATACATGCCCGTGTGATTTGCGTTTGACATACTGGGGTATCAGACATCTGGTCACCAGAGCCAAGGGACATTTGGAACTAACTCAATCTTGAAAAAGAGCTGTTAAACATCACATTTTGGACTGCGTTAAATGTTTCAATTCATCGCTGAGTTTGGCTTCATTTAAAATTCTTCGTAACTGTAAAAATGAATACGACACTAAAGTTCATAAAGCACTCCTTATTAAGAAATTCAAACCGAAATTAAACAAACAGCTCTATGCTAATGGTTGTTCTTTTTTCTTAAAAGTATTTTCACTCTTTCAATAATTAAGTTTGATTAAAAATTTATTCCAAATTTGCTTTCAATTGCGTGGTGTTTTCGCAAAAATAATTACACTCTAATTAAATCACGTGTCAAAAAACTTTGTCGGCCCTCGCAATTTGATCGTTCATACTACATTACTTTGGTGAAACGTTGGATTATGACATAATTAGGACGATTTTTGGTGACAAAGTTACAATTTTTTTGCTGGCTCCAATTAACGTAAAAAGCTTGGAAACAAGTTTTCACAGGTGTGGAGTCAGTATTTAAGAAGTTAAAAGAAGTTAAAAGGTTACAAGAAGTTACATTTCGTGTTTTTTGGTTACAGTTTTTATTTTTAGGTAACATTGTTTTTAAACTTTTTTGCCTGATTTTTAACTTTTTTATCTTTTATTGCTTCAATTGGAATAGATTTACAACCATAAAGCCTTCGAAGTTCTACACTTTCAAAAAATGCAGAAGCATCAAGGCCGCTGAAATGGTTTTGAGGCCTTGGGACAAAAAATCAAATCGGTATAATCCAAAAAGGATCTTCTAAAAAAATTGAACAAATTTTTAACAGACACCTTCTTTTGGGAAAAAAGTTACCCACTCCCGGCGTGGGCCTTTGGGCATTTGCACCAGCTTTCCCTTTCTCAGTGGTGCAATATGCAGTAGTAAACAGTTTTTCCATGTAGGAGCTACTTGCTGAAGATAGAAACTTTTTTACCCAGGGATGTTAAATACTATGATGCGCATGCACCATAATTTGATCACCAATTTAGACTCTCTCGTTGCTTTCTAGCGTAAACTGCTGCTGCTTTTTTTTGTTGTTGTCAGCAGTTTTTTTGAATAAAGTTTGGCTACATTTTTGCAAAAACAAAGTCACATTTTAAAGTTTTTTAGGTCACAAAAAAATCGCCTTAGTCATAACCTTTGCTGCTTTTGTTTTCCTCTTATATTAGTTTGCTTTGTTTTCACTTTTCCATTTCTAATCATGCTCTGATGAAGGACAGTCGATTTGTCCGAAAACGTTCAGCTTATTATATTTTACGTGCAGTAGTGTGCAAATTAATTGACTCACCAAAAAATAAACGCGAAAATCTTCATTTTTTCAATTTATTTTCATTTCACTGCGCCAACAATTATTTCAATGGGAGATATGGTCACCTCTACGTGTAATCAACTCCATAACTCGTTTTGGCATTGATTTTACGAGTGTTTCGCAGTTCTGAGTGATTTCTTTGTCACGGCACCACACATCAAGTATAGCGTCAATAAGCTTCGTTTTGGTTGTGCAATCCCTTTTTAAGAGTCGATTTTTTGCTATACTCCAGAAATTTTCAATCAGGTTTAGGGAGGGCGAATTTGCAGGCCAGTGAAGGACGTTCATGTGAATTTTTTCAAAAGTTTTTTCACTTTTTTTGCAGTATGGCAGAGAACCAAGTCTCGCAGAAAAATCCCTCTTCCGTTGGGAATACCAACTCTGCTGTCCCTGTACCACAAAATAGTTTTAAAGGTATTTGATCTCTTTTCCCTGTTCAAGGGATGATGAATGCTGACAGATATATTGAAGTAGTTCAAAGTAAAGTGGTGAAAGACATGGAAAGAGCATTCCCCAACAAAGAAGGAATTTTTCTGCGAGACTTGGTTCTCTGCCATACTGCAAAAAAAGTGAAAAAACTTTTGAAAAAATTCACATGAACGTCCTTCACTGGCCTGCAAATTCGCCCTCCCTAAACCTGATTGAAAATTTCTGGAGTATAGCAAAAAATCGACTCTTAAAAAGGGATTGCACAACCAAAACGAAGCTTATTGACGCTATACTTGACGTGTGGTGTCGTGACAAAGAAATCACTCAGAACTGCGAAACACTCGTAAAATCAATGCCAAAATGAGGTATGGAGTTGATTACACATAGAGGTGAACACTGACCATATCTCCCATTGAAATAATTTGTTGGTGCTGTGAAATGAAAATAAGTTGAAAAAATGAAGTTTTTCGTGTTTTTTTTTTTTTTGGTGAGTCAATTAATTTGCACACTACTGTATGTTATTTTATAAATAATACTGTATAAATAAATAATGTTAAATGTTCCGCGATTATTAACTGTTGCTACCATTTGGATATTAAAGATCTCTCTGCCAAAGTTTTAACGATTAATTATTGTATTAAAACCCTTGTAGACAATAAATCCTCTGTCACGAGTTTGATTAACGGCTAGGCCTGAGTTTACAGAGCCACTGCGTTTTATCCAATTTCGAGAGGTTGCTGAGTGGTAGAGAGCCAAGCTCTTTTCGCAGTCAGCTTCAATCAATTTTGAATCACGAACTGGGGGATTTAGAAATAACCTCATTGAAAAATACCATATAATAATCTACTCAACAATAATGTAGCACCTGAAATAGTTAAAAATAAATTTTTGGGCTACTCACCTTCCAACGTAGTAGCTAATTTCAGTGTGGCAAAAACTAGAAGACTTAAGATGCTAACAATATTGCGTTTAAGAGACATCTTAATCCAAATGTGAGACTATAGACAAACAAGCGCATCCTAAAACAAAACATAAAGCGAAATAACGTGGGTATCCGTCTTTTTGGTCGCTTTAATTTATCGTCACATGGCAACGGTTTTACTTAGCTGGTTGCATGTACATCCTCCTATTACGAAAAAGAGATGATAGCTCTACAATTAACTCGCTTAAAAGTTATCCATGACCTTTCTACCACTCTAAGATAAGATGGGGTCTAGAAACAAGATGCTTATTTTGTAGTTTTCATGCGTCTAGAGCAGTGGTTCCCAACTTGGAACGTTCACCCCCTTGGTGGGGCATGAAAAAAGTTTAGTAGGGCGTGGAGGCTTAAGACATTATGCACCAACTTTGATGCGTGTACAAAATAAAAATGCACTTGTTCACAGTTAAACTTACTGCTGTATTATTAAGCTGGTTGAAAACCTTGCATACAGCCATCCCCCCTTCTTGGCCCTAATGTTGTTGTAGGTTATTATAGAGGACCCACACATTAATCAAACGTCAACACCCAGGTCCTAGAGTATTTTGCCGAGAAATTTGTGCAGATATTTTATACCGCAGGAAGCAAAAAGCGGCTAACCTGGTGCCAATAACATTCTTATCTTTATAACCTCAGAATGACTTGCGAATCATAAGTTTGCTGCTACCAAAACCTAAATAGCTTTCACAGCGGCAGTAAAAAAATGCTAAAATGAGTGTTTTTTTATGTGAAAACCGTAACAATCCATTGACGTCTGGGGGGGTTGCCCGCAGACCTCCTTGGCCTTTAGCAGATGGGGGATCGGTCCCCAGAACCCCGGTGGTGCGCACTTCTTTTTTGCCAAATCCTGGGTGCGCCAGCGACATTGCCAATTATGAATGAAACGTGAGTGTTCAAGGGCCACGGCTAACATATTTTGCGGCAGCTATTAAGCAAGCAGGGTTTTCTTTAGACATGCTGTTGTATTGAGTAATAAATTGCAGCAAACTACGTGTATTTATTTACATTTACAATTGAACCAGCGCTGTAATAATAGAGTAAAAAAATCTTTACGACATGTGGTAGTTCTGGTGAGGCCTGAAATTTTGTACTAAATCAAAGTGGGGCCTTGCACAAAGAAAGGTGAGGAAGCACTGGTCTAGATGCATCAAAGTATTATCTATAAACATGAATAACATTAAAAATGAAGGATCCGCCAGTGATCCACTCGGTCATTTGAGCTATAGGACCTCTAAGCATGCAGACTCAAAGCTGAACTGCTTAATATTTTGAACGTCGCCTGTAAAACTTGAATAAATGTAACTATACCAATGTAGCTATATCCTTATTATCGTATGTATACCCTTAATCAGCTATAACCTTAATTGTGGGCAGTGCTTGAGTTGTGAAAATACTTATGGGGGATGGTGCAAACTTTTCACGCAGACGTAAAGGAGGAATGGTCATTATTTATAGGGGAATGGTCTACGCTAAAATGTTTTAGAGGGGGATGGCGTTGTTTTACGGGGAGATGGCATCCCCCCTCAACTCGAGTACTGATTGTGGGTTTTATGTCGAAAGTACTTCGCAAACTGAAGAAAAAATTTTGCGACACTTAAAAGTTCATGGGCTCATATTAAATGAGCCTACTTATCATATAATGTTTAAACACGCATTTCAATGTGGTTATTACAGTATATACTGTGACCAGGGTCGGATCCAGGGGGGGATGCATCTCCTCACCAGCCATTTTCAACAATGCTTTGGATAAATAAATATTTCTGTAAATTCGAACCTTCTTGATAACAACGATCCTTATGCCTTAAGCATGCATAACCAAAAATGTGCTCACAAAATGCACCATATTTGTGAAGCACTCATAAATAGGGGCCAAAAATTTATACTATATTTTCCGGAAAATTGTTCAAAAATCACTAAAACGGCCATTACAATGAGTAATTTTTTAAAGATTTTTGGGGGAAGCATGCCCCCGGATCCCGTGAAGCCGTTATTGTTCCTCAATTTGTTTCAAATTAATTTTGCCGGAAAAAAATTTCGCTTGAAAAAATGACGACATTGGATGACTCCTCCCTGAAAAAATTTCTGAATACGCCCCTGACATGAAACGTTTTCAAAGGGCTTATTTAAGCCCTTTTCCGGGTTTAAACGTCTAGCGTCTTTGTATTTAGTTAATAATCAACTTAATTCAAAATTACATCCCCCCACAAAACTATCTGGATCTGCTCCTGACTGTGACACAAGTAGAGGCTTGAGAAAACGTGCCTTAATCTACACTAAGCATGATAGAATTTTCCGTACGTAAAGTGACGTAAGCGACGAAAAAGTTGTAGTCTATGACGTAGGTGTTAATACGGCTTTGAAAAAAACAATCGTAAGGTGCCATTATAAAACAACCCACAAAAAGCAAAATCGTTCGAGTTCGGACTTTGTGGAAGATATTTTTGTCCACTTTATGCATTGTAAATCGGATGGAATTTCGCAAGACAGCACAATCGGATAAAAATCGAATTTTGAGTAAACCCACTTTAGAACAGTAACTTAGTTTCCTTGTATTCAAAATTAATGTCAGTCCTCAGAAAAGAAAAAAAAAAAAAAACTGCCAATGATTAGACAAACGACCTCCAGTATGAATATTTTTTAAAAAGCTTAGGATTGGCGGTTCTTACATCTAAAGATAATTACAGTACTTTATAACTTCTTATGTATTATTACGCTGCCTTAATGTCGAAAGGTAACACAAAATCATCGTAATGAAGTTCATTACTTACACAGCACTGTCCATATGCCTATACCTAACTGTGCACTACGCAGGTATAAGCCTACTATTATTCGACGCAACTCAAGTAGATAAACAACTGTATAAACCAGTGGTTCCCAACCTTTTACGATTTGTGGTCCCTTCTAGAGACTTTCAACACCAGTGGCTCCGTGCTCAGCAATAAATTTTTTTGTCAGAGTTTCATTAATAGTAGCTATAGACGTTTGCTGGCCTTCAGTGGTTAATTACCATAAAAAAAATCTTGCTCTAGTGGCCCCCTGGTTAATGTCCCGTGGCCTCCTAAAGGAGTCAATGGCCCCCGGTCGAGAATCCCAAGTGAACTGTACCATCTTTCAAACAAACAGCGTTTGGAATATCGATGCACCAACGTAAAGAACAATTTTTAGCAATTTTTGAGCATAATTGAATATCTAATTTTAGCGGTGATATGTCTCGTTAAAACCACTGTTCCTGATGAAAATTATTGCAAAAATGGTATTTGAAATATGTTTTTCCTTGCAAATTTGGGTCATCTTGGAGCATTAAGATGGATTTTGAAACTCAACTTCATTAAAAAGATAATAGCCAATACATTTGCAAGCATTTCACAAACGTTTCCGTAAAAACTTATACCATCATCAGAGTAAAAAACTACAGGGGCACTAGGCCAGAATAAACAGCACAAGAAGAAAGTTATTTTGAATACGGCATAATTATGACGACATTAAACAGAGTAGTTGGGATTTAAATTAATTAAAGTAAAGGGGTAGAATAAAATTACATGCAATTGGAGAGAAAAAGTTTAACAGTGAGAATATAGTGGTTAAACACGGTAAAACCTGGTTCGAATACTGCAGGATTACTTAAGTCGTGCAAGCATGAAAAAAAACTGCATATACAGTAAAGTAAGATTAATTAAACAAGTAACCAATTGCGAGTTAAGCCTAAACACAAATATTGCCACTGCACGAAGAACTGAACTAAATATTAAATAGGTACATGGGATTGGAAGAATCGTCTGTTTTCAATTGTAGTTGAAGATTTGAATGAGCAGAGTTTCTTGATGCGGAGGTTCCGGATGTTGTTGCTATGAGCTAGTATTTAGGGGAAGTGGAATTTAATGGTATGGTCTGGGTTATTTTTAAGGGTTGAGAGACATTCTGTTTCCTTATTAGTTGAATTTTTTGGCTTATGGTCGTTGATTCTAGCTTTCAAGTTTCTTTTGGTTCGTCCAATGTAGGATTGTCCGCATGAGCGATTGAGTTTATGTATATTATCTCTTGCACAGAGCTTACAAAATTTGCAGTTCTGATTCGCTAATACATGAAGACTTCAAAATTATTTCCCACCATGTTAATAAAAAAAAACGGTTAGCCTCACACGATTTATTAATAACCAAATTCGAAAATTCTTCAACAAAATGCACGAAACAAAAAAAAAGTTCAGAAGTCGAAGATTACTGAAAACGAAACAAGGCCCAAATTCTCCGTCTTAAAATTAAAAAGATGGCTTGAAGTAGATTAATTTTTCCCAAAGCTTTTCATCTGACACTCTTCAGGGGGAAATCGTCAGAATGAAGAATAAGTGAACCGAACTGATTTATAAAGAAAAAGAAAGAGTTCTGACTGGTTAGAAATAGAGAGCTCTGATTGGTCAGTTAGCAGTAGCCAATAAAAATCTTCAAGAAGAGCTCTGATTGGCTGGAAAGTCAAAGGGAAAGAAAGTTAGGATAGTTTCAAAGCATAAACGAATTATTTTTGTTTGCAGAGGATAGGTTTGAGAGATTTAATAAAGTAGCTTCTAAGGCGTAGAGATGAAAGAGAGAACGACCTCGGGCAAGCATTGAAAATTTGTCGCCACTGTAAGGAGAAGCACATTCGGGGTTATCAAGAAGATATTGACCTATAGCATACTCATGAAATTGCCGAGAAGAACTGTTGGCTTTACACCGACGAGGAAGGCTTTTTCGGCTGATTGAAATGGTGAATTTAGGGATGTGTTGTTTGATACGCTCTTGAAGACGTGGAGACGTGCGACCAACGTACCGACTATCACAGTGGCACACAAGTAGGTAAACAAGATTGCTACAATGATGGGAAGGCAACACGTCTTCTTCGTAGAGGGCAAGAGCTGTCGGGTTGTAAAAACAACACGTGGTTTGACGGCAAAGTAGCAGCGTTTGACTGCAGAGCTGATTTGTTTTACGAACCTCGTCGAAACGTTTTCTAGCCATGGGACATGTAGATATACCGGGCACTTGTCTGCTGAGTGGATCAGTCAGGCATTGAGTTGCTTGAGCTTGCGTGGAACAGTCGATGTGATTACGTCTTCAGGGTAGCCGTTACTAGTTAAGATTGATCGAATATTGTTTAATTCCGGCTCCAGCTTGTTTTTCGAGCAGATCATGAAAGCTCTGTGTACTGTATTTAACAGCTCAGATGGCCGAGTGGAATAGAGCGTCTGTCTCTTGAGCTGTAGACTCGGGTTTGATTCCGAGTCAGGTCAAACCAATGACATTAACATTTGTATTCACAGCTTCCCTACTTGACGCTCAGCATTAAAGGGACAGTGTGGAAAACAAGCCGGCAAGTTTACTTGTTGTGCCGTTGGAAAAGGCACACCCACACCATCTTGGTGTGGTACACAGATGGCTGGTAACTCCTAAGCGAGCTCGTATAGCGCATTGATCGCTTTCTCGTGATAGGAGGATAAACATGCTACGAAATAAAAATACTAGAGTGTAGATCAGATTGGCTTCCGCTTGATGGGACTAAAGGAATTCCAGCGTAGGTACTGGCCTGTAAAAGTGGGTTTCCTATATACTATTACGGAAGTTAAAAAATCCAAGAATTTTGCCTTTCTACCAAGACGTCCAAAAAGGGGAAGGGAAGAGTTAAGTGAACAACTTTAACTTTTCTCCCTCTTCTGTTTTCCTCTGCTCTTTTGATATATCCAGTCTATTTACTAATGTTCCGCTAGCCGAAACAATACAGATCTGCGCTGACTCTCTCTACAATGACTTCCTTACACACCGCCTCTCCCACGCAACGTCTTTGTTGAACTGATGCATCTAGCCACTTCTTCCGTGGAATTCAGTTTCAATAACAACATGCATCGCCAAATCGATGGCGTGGCAATGGCTTCACCGCTTGGTCCAGCGTTAGCAAAATATTTTGTCGGCTACCAAGAAGTGAAGTTATTTAGCAACACCAACAAACCGTTAGCGCATTTTCGCTACGTTGATGACACTTTTGCTGCTTTTAACAATGAAGACGACTGCAACAACTTCTTTACTCATTTTAACTCTCTCCATCCCTCCTACGCTTTACCCAGGAAAAAGAATCTAACGCTTCC